>JBBGZY010000217.1:2997500-4197500 GCA_037952925.1 Lithobates clamitans | reverse complement strand
TGACACCACGCAATTGTTCCTTTTTTTATGTGATCACTTTTTGTACCCACCTTGTTTGGTACTTTTATCTTTGGAATTTTTAAATAAATATTTTTTATACCTGGATTCATGCACTATGTGGAAGCCCTTTTTTCTCTTCCTTATGATCTAATACGCTGATCCGATGCCTTTGGGAGTACCATACAGTCTATCCAGTTGGTGATTTATTGAGAGATTAGGCACGTCTGCCTATTGGAGTTCCCGGTGTGCATCATCTATCCTTTACCGTCCTGGATATGACCATTGAAATACACCATCATACCATCTCTGTCTTCTATAAAAGATCTGCTGGATTGAATAGTCCAAATGTCCCACCACCGTACGGCATGTGTGTCCACTCTTTGCGGTAAGCGTACCCAATCTTCCTTTACTGTATATGCATATCTGTGAATGATATATGGAGAAGCCTGTGCATTTTCACCTATTATCTGTGGAAGAGGCATTACTCTAATGTTCCCCTCACATGGGACTATACCATACTCTATAGAGGAGTGTTTTGGTTTAAAAAAAAAAAAAAATTTCCATCACGGACTGTTTGTTGGTTTCTCTTTCACAAATTAAGGTATGTATTTGTTTATCACATTCACTGTATATTGATTTTTTTCACTTTATGTTATATTCACTGGATGCTAGCTTCTCATTCATGAGCAGCTATCAGTCCAATATTTACCCCTGGGGGTTACTCTGGGGATTTTGTATATCACATTAGGGCTGCATTTCCATTATGTTTTTTAGTTACTACACAGTTCACTACACTGTTGAAGCTGGCTGCTGATTTATTGCTTTTTAGATTTAATAGTAGCGCAACTTTTTTCCACATACATTTGCTGCTATAGACACCCCCAGATACGAAATTTAAAGGAATTTTTCACTTTTATTGTTTCACTTTAAGCATTCTTAAAATCACTGCTCCCGAAAAAACTGACATTTTTTAAACTTTTTTTGCGTTCATACATGTCTCCTGGGGCAGGACCCGGGTCCCCAAACACTTTTTATGGCTTGGGCCAAACCGTTCACCCATCCCGATTGACAATCTCCACCATCCCCCAACTTATAGTGATCTTGTGCATCAGTGCCTCCACCAAAAGCTGAAAAACTCGCTAACAAGCTCTTGTAGACCCCTCATTACAAGGGGTCACTTGCGCTTATGGCTTAAAACCCAGCCAAAGCCTTTCACTGAATCAAGGGACTCTCCTGCGCTGGAACGCCACTTGTCACCGTATGGTAGGTATACATTTCTCTAACCACTGAATGTGCACACCCTGGGGGAAATTTCCTAAAACTGGAGAGTGTAAAATCTGGTGCAGAGATGGATATTCTAATCATTCTTGTTTTGGCCATTCATATTTTGTTTTCACAATTTTATTAGTTAGCACAATTCTATATATTTTTATATTCTATATGTTCAATATATAACTCATGCAATCTATACATACAAGGAAACCAAAACAAATAAGTTCCCATATTAATTTATGTGTAATAAAATGGAATGACACAGGGAAAAAGTATTGCACACATGAAGAAAGGGAGGTGCAAAAAGGCATGGGCAGCCAAGACACCAGCTGAAATCTATCAGTAATTAGAAAGTAATCCTGCCCCTTGTCAGTGTAAATTAATATCAGCTGGTTCAGTCTCAACTGATAGGTGCCTCATTACCAAGGTGTCACACAAGAAACATCTCATGATGGGTAAAAGCAAAGAGCTCTTTCAAGACCTTTGCAACTTTATTGTTGCAAAACATACAGTACTGATGGCATTGGTTACAGAAGGATTTTTAAACTTCTGAAAGATCCAGTGAGCACTGTTGGGCCATAACTTGGAAGTGGAAAGAACATCAGTTCACCATAAACCAGCCACAACCAGGTGCTCCTTGCAAGATTTCTGAGAGAGGAGTAAAACGAATTATCAGAAGAGTTGTCCAAGAGCCAATGACCACTTGTGGGGAGCTTCACAAAGACCTGGAATTGTTTCAAATAAATATATATATATATATATATCCCTCTAGTGTTCAGCCTGGACACTGTGTCATTATCTCCTGATTGCAGTGAAAGAGAGAGACCACAGCTGAAAGCAGGGGGTCATGTGATGTGTGGTCTGGGGAGCTAGGAATTGCACTGGAGCCAGTGTTGCTGTAGACTACATCTTTCAGCCAGCTGGATGAGGACTTAAAAAGCCCAGCCTGGGGAGGAGCTCTTCCTGCTGGGACCACAGCCTATAGCTGGGAATAGGGACCCAACCCTTCCGGGGGATGCGAGCAGGCACCGCAGCCTAGGAGGCGTGGAGAGTCTCCAGTGAGTGAGTGAGTAGGTCCACCATTGCTAGCTCCCTGTCGGCCTAGTGACTGTCAAGTGTTACTATCCTCGTCACCTGTATAGACCCAGCTGAATCCCAGCATTGCCAGGTGCATGGCAAGGCACCCTTCACTGGTTACAGATTCTTCAAGAGCCTGTTCCAGGACATCCTATTCCCCTGAGCCATGGTATCATCAGGATTGGTGAGCGGGCGGAAGCCCACCCTGTGTACACCAAGAAGACACTTTACATGAAATATTCCAAAGGAAACACTTTGCGTATGTTATTCTTTATTGCTGGTTGTCATTGCACAGCAATCCCCTAGGCCCTTATTGAGCTAGCTGAAGACTCTGGGCATCTACCCTACAAGGACTCCTCCACTCCCCCCCCCCCACCCCACTTAAAGGACTCAACTGTGCACATTAAGGGGAACTCTACTCAGATATTCATTATTGCATTTATTACAAATTGTTATGTTATAGTTGTGCCACACACTTTCTGGGACTGTGGCACCAGGATTTTAAGGAAGCAGGCTGGCACAAAAAAGGTTATCCTCTTCTCTTTTATACCTGGGGTCATAAGTTCTTTCAGGACCTACTGGTTACTACTGTTTGACTTATTGTGATCTTCCTTTGCATTGCATATCCCTTGTATATTTACTAAGACCAAAGTTTAATACTGAAAGATTACTGCCTTAGCAATTCTTGTTCTTATCTGCCTTAAAGAATTTTAAGTAAATTACTTCTTTACTTCGCTACAGTCTGGTGTCTGTGTAATTTCATTATCACTTTGAAATATGTCCAAGAGCACAGATTCAGAGGTGTCGGTTGGCTTGCTAGGTCAGTGCAACCTTTGGGGACAGTCATCTTCCAGCAGCCCTCACGGGGGTGGTGCTACATATATACTCTGTGGAGGTCTTCTTAAATAAATAATTGATCGGTTTCAACAACAGCCTACAGCTGACTGTATACTATTTAAAATCTTCCATCCACTACAAAGTGCAAGTGGCCTGTCTATTTTGTAGAAAAAGAAGAATGCCAGTACATCGGTGAAAACTCAGCCGAGGATATCCATTAGTTCAGGAGCTTAGTGAAAAAAACAACCAAAAAATGGCAACGCGTTTCAGTCGGTCAAGCCTTAAAGTAGTTCAAAAGACAGAAGGTTTTTTTATCTTAATGCATTCAATGCATTAAGATAAAAAAAACCTTCTATGTGTAGAAGCCCCCCTCAGCCCCCTGAATACTTACCTGAGCCCCATCTCAATCCAGAAAAGCCGCGCGAGAGCCACACAGTCCGGGGACTCTCATTGGCTGAGACAGAGACAGTCAATTAAAGTCAGTGACCCAATGAAGTGAGAGAGGGGGCCGGGCTGAGCCCCACCTCTGTGTTTGAATGGACACATAGAGCAGCGGCTCGGTTGCCCTGATATCAAGCTGCTCGCAGTGGGGGCACTCGGCAGGAGGGAGGGGCCAGGAGACCCAAGAAGAGGAGGATCTGGGCTGCTCTGTGCAAAACCACTGCACAGAGCAGGTAAGTATACCATGTTTGTTATTTTTAAACAAAAAAAACAAGATTTTAATATTACTTTAATCATGGCTACCCCTCAAATAAAAGAGACATCATAAGTAGCAATTGAACGAAAACATATAATTCAATGTTCAAATCCAAAATTTACAACAAATGAAGCTCACATATTGTGTATCCTGTTATCATATCCAGATTATCTAACCTTCTAAATATGGAATAAAACATAGATAACAGGGAATATGTAAAGGAGCATCAACTGACTGTGCAGCAAAAATAAGCTGAGAGATAGAATCTTGGGCATGGAGTGGGACTATCTCAAATACAGATCCATGTCCCACCGATGGTTCACTCCAACGAGGATGTTAGTCTGCAGTCTGTGAATCCACCAGACCTCGCACTCCAGAAGCCTCCGATATCAATCCCTACCTCTCTTCGCAGGGAGCATTCTCTGCCACAAAAGGAAAAAGAAGACATATTCCCAGTATGAGCGTCTCTAAAATGTTTAGACACATTTGAAATGCCCCTGGCAATAATGTTAATACTGTCACAGTAATGTTCCTCAACACGGGTCCAAAGAGGATGTGTGGTATAGCTCCTGAATAAATAAATGGATGTCCTTTGCTGAGTTTTTAGTGATATGGTGGCTTTTTCTTTTGCTACATTGATCAGTGAGGTTTACAGAGACCTTTCAGCCAGAGCACCAATGTTTTAGTGTGGATTATGGAGCGCCGGTTGTAGCACTGGTTTGTTTGTTTATGGCCTGTCAGATTTGGTCAAAAGTAATTGATTACCTAAGTTTGTCTTCATATCGCATAGATTTGCTAGATCAAAATCAGATTTCACAGAGATTGTGCAATCCGATTGTATTGTGTACCCTACAGCCAACTACACACACATTCTGTTCCAGACATTTTTTGTCATCTTGAGTTGTTTTCTGTATTTGACACACCAGTAACCCTTCTGCTCTGTTCTGTTTTATAACAACGATTTATTTTTGTGTTTGGTAAACTGCTTTAATTAACTTATATGCTTTTTGCAGTAGCAGTACAGCAGTTTAGCTGCATTAACTAGTACTTAAGATGACTAATGTGTTGGTACTCCACTCTATATAGAGCCTGACAGATCTCCTTCAGTGTCAGCAAAATTAATCTTCATCTACACTCAAAAGTTGCACAGATGTTGCTCTCATCGCTGTTAGCAATTACGCTGTACAAATTAACCTCTAAACATCTAATGGTGCCATCACATACCAGCCCCCACACCATCAAAAGATTACATATGGATGGAAGCTGAAAAGACCTTGCAAATAATGTTCAAAGAAAAAAGTTGGCAATCAAAAGGCCATTTGCGGACCATAAACATTCAAGAAATATGAAAAGGCAACATTAAAGTATTCACATCAAAGGTGAATTTAGCTAACATAATGTTGTCTGATACAATATATACATATATACACAGAGCAGGTAAGTATGACATTTTCTTTATTTTAGGAAAAAAATACTTTACAACCACTTTATTCAGTTATGCCACGTACACACGGTCAGACTTTACAGCAGACTTTGCCCGGCGGACTTTTCGACGGACTTTATGACGGACTTTCTGAATGAACGGACTTGCCTACACACAATCCACCAAAGTCCGTTGAATTCGTACGTGATGACGTACGACCGGACTAAAACAAGGAAGTTCATAACCAGTAGCCAATAGCTGCCCTAGTGTGGCTTTTTGTCTGTCGAAACTAGCATACAGACGAGCGGACTTTTCGACTGGACTCAATTTCAACTGATTGATTTAAAACATTTTTCAAATCTAAGTCCATCCAACTTTTGAGAAAACAAAGTCCACTGGAGCCCACACACGATCCAATTGTCTGACGAAATCCAGTCCGCCAGGCAAAGTCTGCCGTAAAGTCCGCTCGTGTGTACGCGCCATTAGTGTGAAAGGAGTCCAAATTAAGTCTCACACCTTTTTAATTCTTTATTGTCCTTTACCCCGCCATGTCATGATTTGTATCTGTTTTTTGCTTAAAAATGCTACTTTTTCACAGTGAAAATTCTGCTTCTTCCCTATCCACTGCAGTCCTCTGTGCTGGCAGAGCTGAGTAATAGCCACATCCATTAGTACAAGTGTACTTACACAGACTTGCAGACTTGTATTGCAGAGGAAAAGAAGGGGTGTGTCTGACTTGATCTGTTACTGAATGCTACTTTCTGAATGCACTGGGTCTAACGCTGATTCCTTTTGAACAGCATGGTCATATTTTGAAACCCTGCAAAAGTGTTGTAACATGAAAGTAGAGGTCAGATTTGCAAATAGATGTTGTTATTATATATATCCCTCTTCATTGGATTACCTTTACATAGACTATGCCCCCTTCAGTCCATAATGAATGCTGCTGTTAAGCCCTATACACACGATAGGACTTTGTACAAACTTTCCCTTGGAATTTTGTACAAAGGGCATTGGCAATAAGTTTGTATTGCATAAAGATGGCAGGACTTTTCCAGCCAACTTTCACCAAATCACGTGGTTTTTCAGCTCTTTACCACCACCCTTTGGTCAACTTCTGTATTGTTGTCTGATATTGTGTCAATCTCGCCACTTTTATCGGCGAGATTAACACCTTGCAAGCCGGGTTCACACTGGTGTGGGGATCCGACTTGGATAGTCACTCAGCATAGGCAGTCTTCAAGGGATCCCACATCCATAGAAAAATCAATTAGTTACATCAGCATCAGGTGCTTGATAGGTGCTGCTGATCCAAGACTGATTCATTTTCTTTTCAATTTTCTTTATTAAAGGTTTTGCAAATTATACAAAATGGCATGAACAATCAGTCATCAATCATATTTTCCGTCAAATAACACAAACGTGTTGTACAGAACACAAAAAAAAAAAAATAAAAATAAAAAGGGGGGGGGGGGTAACAGATGAGTATTAGTACGCTCAGTAAACATAAGGACACTAATGTTGACCTCTCCTTAAAGGGTCTAGAATAACGTATCTTACACATTCCATATATCATTAGTGTTTATCAAAATGAAAAATAAAAATAAAAAAAAAAAAAAAAAAAAAGGGGGGGGGGGGGGGGGGGGAGAAAAGAGAAAGAAGATAAATTTGCCCCATAAGCTAAGTACTCATAACTTCTTGATAATTTTAAATCAAGTTTTAGTACCTTTATTATATCTCAGTTTCAGGGCCCTTGGCGCCAAAGGAGGTTAGGCCTTTAAAGTTAGTTTACCTTGTTCCTCCATCAGGGCCAAGAAAAGAGAGGCTCCATAGCATTCCACTTGTATCCACAAGTAGAGTCTTTTAAGCATAGAAAGAGAAGAGAAAAAAAAAGGGGGGGGGGTACGAGAAATGATTTAAAGTAAGGTTAAGAAAAAGGAGGAGGATAGGCAGGAGAGAAAGAGAAAAAAGATAAAGGTCCAGAATCAAAGAGGAAGCCATTTCCCTCGGCCTGGGTCCCCCATCATACAGTTATTGAGATTATGGGGCTTGTAGGTATTTGATCCAGGGGGACCACACCCTGTCAAATCTGGCCTGTCTGTCTTTAAGGATACTGGCCAACTTTTCGTTGACCATGATCCAAGATATTTTATTCTTTACCAGTGCAAGGTTGACCACTGGAGTTTTCCATGCTCGTGCTATTGTGATTTTAGCTGCTGTGAAAATAAAGAAGATGAGAGTTTGGAGATGTCTAGGGGTTCCGTCTGGCAAGTCTGCAAATAGCGCTGTCTTAGGATTTTTAGGTAGATTTTGTCCTGTCACTGAGTAGACCAAGGTGAAAACTCTGATCCAGAAGCGCTGTATCCTGGGACAGGACCACCAAACATGTAACATGGTACCCTCCTGCCCGCATCCTCTAAAGCAAAGGGGTGAAGTTCCGGGGTACATCCTCGCCAGCCTCGCCGGGACAAGGTACCACCTGGACAACACCTTGTAGTTTCCCTCCACCAGGGAAGTGTTGAGTATTCCTTTATGCACCATGGTTGACCATTTCCCCCATATCTCCTCCTCTATAGTCTCACCTAATTCCGATTCCCATGCTATTTGGTATGAAGGTTTGGTCTGTTGGGTATTGAAGAGGGCATAGAGCTCAGAGATCCCTCCCCGTGACTCAGTTCTGCGTAAGCATTTATTTTCAAACAAAGTCCTAGTAGTTATGTCTATCAGATCAGTAGTTAGGGATTTGATGAAGTGAATGATTTGGTGTAGACGGAAAGATTCCGTCTGTGGCATCTGTAGTGTCTCTCGAAAATAAGCCTGTTGCCTGATCCCTTTGTGGTCTATGAAGTGTGCTATCCTGTAAAGGCCTTTGTTAACCCACCACGTGAATTGCTGGGGATTCTGTCCTGGAGGAAAGTGTGGGTTATTGAGTATAGGGGCTACCGGAGAATGAGGAGATTTCAATGGGTGTATTTTGTTCACCGTGTCCCACAGACGCAGGGAATGGGATAAAGAAGGGCACAATATGGCCCTACGTTCTCTTGTCGGGAGCCACAGCAGGAGGTCTATTGGTAATGAGGGACTGGCCTGTGCTTCCAACCGAACCCAGTCTGGCTGGTATGTTGTAGAAAAAATTTGGTAGAGTTGTACCAGTTGAGCCGCCCTATAATATTTCATGAAGTGGGGAACTCCCAGTCCCCCCCTCCCTTTGGAAATATAAAGAGTGGAATGAGCCACTCTACATCCCTTACCACCCCAAATGTATTTATATATTAGCGACTGAAGTTTTTTAAGGAATGCCAATGGTATCGGGATCGGTAATGATCGGAAATAGTAAAGGATTCGGGGGAGTACTGTCATCTTTATGGCTGCTATCCTACCCATCCAGGAAAGATCATGTGACTGCCAGTTCTTTAGTTCTTGTTCAATGGACTTAAAGAGCGGGATATAATTAACCTGAAATAATGTAGAGACATCCCGAGTGAGTTTAATTCCCAGATAAGGGAGTGCTTGTGTGCACCATTTAAAGGGAAACGACTGTTGTATTGCATCCCGTACCGGGCCGGGAAGGTTTATGTCCAACGCTTCAGATTTAGATTGGTTAACTCGTAGACCAGAGACGGTTTCAAATCTATAGAGTGTAGCAAATAGATTGGGTAGAGTTGTAATCGGATCTGTTACAAATAATAACAAGTCATCGGCGAAAAAAGCACATTTATGAGTCCTGCCGCCGCTAGGTACACCATGAATGTTGGGGTTGGCACGGATAGCCGCTGCCAGTGACTCGATCGCCAGAACAAAAAGGAGAGGCGAGAGAGGGCATCCCTGCCTGGTTCCTTTCCTTATCTGTATAAGATCCGACTTGTGTCCATATGCAAGAATGTTGGCCGAAGGATTAGAGTATAATGTGCAAATAAGGCTCATAAATTTAGGTCCGCAGTTCCACTGTTTCAATGTATGGAAGAGGAAGGGCCAGGAAATAGAGTCAAAGGCCTTGTGAAGGTCCAGTGACAGAAGCATTCCTCGCCTATCGCCCATCCCATCCCAATTAGAGCGTAAAATAGAAATCAGATCAGTGGCCCGTCGAATCTGGTCAGCAGCTTGTCGCCCCGTGACAAATCCCACTTGGTCTATATGGATATATTGTGCCAGAAATGTGTTAAATCGGTTTGCATAGATTTTTGTGAGTAGCTTCAGGTCGCTATTGATCAATGATATCGGGCGATAGTTCGCCACTTCACTATGATCCTTGTCTGGCTTGGGGATCAGACTGATGTGGGCTCTATTAGAATCTATGTCAAGCTGCTCCCCGTCACGAAGAGCATTGAAGAATTTTAGTAGATGAGGTGCCAATAGTGGAGCAAATTTCTTATAGTAAGAGGCTGAAAAGCCATCCGGCCCCGGAGTCCTGGACGCGTTAGCCTGTTTTATTGCAGCCAATATTTCTGTTACGGTGATGTCTCCCTCCAGGACCTCACGGTGAGAATCTGAGAAAGATGGTAGGGGCACATCTTTAAAAAAGTCGTCCAGGGCTCTGGGAGGGGGGGCCTCCTGTGTAGAATATAAGGAGGTATAGTAGGAGTGGAACAATTTTGTGATGATTTGCGGGTTCTGTGTCAAGTTTCCATTAGGCTGTCTGAGTTTTGGGGGTACCGTCCAACGGGTCCTAGGCGTAAGTCTACGAGCCAGCATAGTACCAGGTTTATCCTTCAACGTATAGAAGGAAGCCTGGGTCCACCTAAGGCTTTTTTCGGCCCTAGTTGTCAGGCAAAGGTTTAATTCCAACCTAGTAGAATCTATTTTGTCTCTCAGGTCTAGGTCAGGGCGTTGTTTGTGCTGGGACAATAGATCATTTAATTCCCGTTCTTTTTCCTGTATTAATGAGTTAGAATGTTTCTTAATTCGGGACGCTATTTGTATGAGATATCCTCTAATTGTGGCCTTGTGAGCAGCCCAATTGGTCACAGGGGAAGTATCTTCCGGATCGTTCAATAAGAAATATTCCTTGAGGTGCTGTTCCACATCGAAACAGACGGAAGGGTTGCTCAGAAGAGAATCATTTATTCTCCAGGGAGCTGGACCTCTAGTGTCTCGTAAAGAGTCACACGTGGTCCAAAGCAAGGAGTGATCTGACCAAGCTACTTCCCCTATTTTACTAGCCCGAAAAAGAGGAATACTTGTGGGGTTTGTGAAAAAGTGGTCTATTCTGGAGTAGGTATTGTGGACATGGGAAAAGAATGTGTAATCTTTCCTGGATGGGTTTAACTCTCTCCAGACGTCAATCAAGTTATGATAATGTAACATTTTGGCTAATTTAGATCCAATTTTGGGGAAGTGTCGTGGAGCCGATGAGGGCCTCCTGGTTTTGTCAAAAATAGAGTCTAGGGCCACATTGGAGTCTCCCCCAAAGAGAACAACTCCTCCTAGGTCAGGGGACACAGTGTGCAATAGTTTACGAAAAAAAGGGAGTTGGCCTGTATTGGGTGCATAGTAAGAAATTAAGGTAACGCGGGAGCCCTCTAGGTGACCTATTAATGCTAGGTATCTACCCTCTGGATCACTAATTTGTTTCTCCAGTGAAAAGGAGACCCGTTTGGAAAAACATATTGCCACCCCCCCAGTCCTACCCGGGCCGTTTGCTAGGTAAAAGTGTGGGTAGTAGTGGTGTAGAAATTTAGGATGATAGTTCGGAGCAAAGTGCGTTTCTTGAAGGAAAAGCACGTCTGTGTGTAGGGATTTGTAGTGTTGAAATGCCATTCTGCGTTTAATTGGAGAATTAAATCCTTGAACATTATGTGTAACAATTTTAAAGGGGAAGTCTTTAGTTTGGTTCGCCATGGTGCACTCAAGAAGTAACAAACTCACTCACCTATGCCCCGGAGGACAGCCGCAGGATTGTCCAACTGACAAAGTATACTTAGTGGCCAGGACCCAGGACCGAGGGATTCCAAGGGAGATATTTAAGAAAAAGAAGAGAGAAAGGAAAAGAAAGAGAGATAGAGAGTAGAGATGGAGTTTACAACCTGAATAGGTACTGTCCTACAAAATGAAGAAAACAATATTAGAACAAGTCACTTAGATTATTAATAATACCTAAATTATAATAACAAGGGGAAAGATAAAAAAAAAAAAAAAAAAAGGGGGGGGGGGAGTGGGAGGGGTTGAAAGGGGGGTATAAGCCCCTTGTCGTCAGTAACAGCCTTGGGTTAGACCCAAGGCCAGGTTTGATCCCAGTCTCCTCAACAAGGAGGGAGAGTAAAATCAAACAGGGCAGATGACAACCGCCACCGGCCATTAGAACACCCTTGAATCATTAACTGTAGAACCATAGTTTCTTTTTAACAAGGAATGGTAGTCCCTTTGTTGTTATACACAATATTAAAAGATAGTGATTGTTTGTAAGGGAGGGTTTACCTCTTTCTGTAACATAACTGTAAACTTAGGAACCCTCAATGGTTCTAACTGTGATTCTAACTGTGATCCCGCCCTAGGATCAATTAGGGAAATTAGCGACAAAGAAAAATTTTAACAGCATCCCAAAAGGGATCTCGACAACCGTCGTCATCAGGGAGGTTGAGCTGTGAGCTTGGTCTTGCTTCTTGTGGAGCGCCGCACCTGGGATAGGGGGCTCTGCAGTGGCACGCTGGTTGGAGGTTTGGATTGTGGAGTATGGGGAGAGCCTCTAGGTTCAATGGAGATCAGGCCCAGACTTCTCAGCAATGTTTCGCCATCTGGAAAGGTCGAGAAGGCGTGTTTCTTGTTACGGTAGGTAAAATTCAGTCGGAACGGGAAGGTCCAGTGATATTTTATGTTGTTAGCAATGAGTGGTTGTAGCAGTGGTTTCAATGCTCTGCGTTTTTGTACGGTGACAGGCGAGATGTCGGCAAAAATCTGGATAGAGTGCTCTCTCAGGTGTAAGTCCGCGATCTCCCGTGCTTTAGCCATCACTCTTTCCTTTACCTCGTAGTAGTGAGGTTTTACAATGATATCTCTTGGTAGACCATCGGGTCGGGGAGCAGTCAGGGCCCTGTGAACTCGATCTAGTTCCATTCTGTGGGAAGGTATATCTGGAATAAGGTATGAAATCAGTTCCTTGACAATAGCCTCAGAGTCTGTGAAACTTTCAGGGATGCCACGCACCCGAAAGTTGTAGCGGCGAGAACGGTTCTCGAGGTCATCAATCTTGTTTAAGGCGTCATCGAGCCTTTTGTGGATATTCTCTATACAGTCAGTATTTTGGTTGGTCCTCGTAATAGTATCATCCAGCGTGTTTTCTAATTTTCCTATGCGGGTACCTAATTCTTGGAATTCACGTTTGAGGTCAGAGGTTATGCGTGTAGTGGCCTTTTCCAGGCCTTGATCAAGCAATGCAGAAAATCTGGCTAAAAGTATAGGATCTCCGGAGTATTCAGCGGGTGGTGGGGCCACCTGCACATTGGATGTATAGCTAGGGCTGTTATCTGGGCTCCCCTGGCTGAATAGCATGTCCCCCAGAGCCCTGTCCACATCAGATTGTGAGGAGAACATGTCCCGTTCTGGTGATAGTGAGGCTGCTTGGGAGGTTGCCTCATTTGCCTCCCCTGCCAAGCTGTGAAATAAGGTATTCTCAGGCTGTGTCTGCGGGGGGGGCTGCTGTTTCATTGTGAGCCGTGCTGCTGCCGCCGCCATCTTGGTATTTCAGGCCTTCTCAGGCCTGTATCAGAGCGGCAGCTGGGGGGGCTAATCTGGCCTACCTCCACCTGTGGTGATGGATCTCAGGGCTGCTGGTATCCGAGGGCTGCACTTTGCAGATCACTGGAAGCCCAGGTGAGGAGGAGCGGACGGGTCGGCGGGTAATGTAACTGAGGCCGCGGCTTCTGGCCTACCTCAGTCCCTGCTCCAGCGGCTCTTGCGGTCCCCGTGGGGACAATTTCTGTTCCGTCCGGGCCGTGGATCGTATCCCCTGGGGTAGCGGTAGTCGGGGCTGATGTTTTTCACCGGCGGGCGGGATCGCTGACTGTCTGGGTGAGTGACGAACAGGCCGGTGTGGAGCGGAGCCGAGACTTCACACGTCCGCCATCTCAGCCTCGCGCATGCGCCCTCCCTTTCTAGTCTGACTGATTCATTTTCATGAATGTGAGCCTATCAAGGGAGTCTGTGGACAGGCGCACTCTATGATCCGTTACAAACCCTCCAGCTGCAATGAATGTGCGTTCAGAAAGAACGCTGGATGCAGGACTGGCCAGTAGATCAATTGCATATTGAGCAAGTTCTGGCCAGTGGTCCATCCTCAAGGCCCAGTAACCCAGTGGATGCTTTGTTGGAAAGGTCTCTAGGTCTGCTCCTGCCCCTAGATATTCCTGCACCATGTAATGCAGACGCTGGCGATGGTTGCCTGAACCGATCAGACCTTGGCACTGAGGACTGAAAATTGTCTAAAGGCATCGGTCAGCCGGCCACCTTCTCCACTATACTTCCTCTGACTGAACGAAGCTGTCATGGTTATGCAGTAATCTTTGTCTGTCAGCTTACCTCTTCTCCATGTGTTCACCTTTAGAGACCAGCCACTCTCACCTGGCTAATTAAATAATCTCTCCTCAAAGCATGGCTCCACCCCAGCCCCTATCAAGGAATTCTATATTAACCTTTGCACTGCAAGCCTCCCTTGCTGATCAACCTTTGTGTGTTTAGCTTCCGTGTGCATCTTGCTGTGTCTTCTACGTCTGATTCCAGTTATCGATCTTGGCTTGTTCTCGACTATCCCTGCCTGCTTGTGACCATGACCTTTGGTGTGTTCTATGTTTATCCTTGTCTGCTAGTCGCCCCGACCTTTGGCTTATTCCCTTACTATCTCTGTCCTTCTATAGCCTACTGTGGGCGTGAGCTGGGAGACCCTGGGGGTTGTGACCTGGAGCCAGATGCAACCCAGGCCATCCTCACCACTAGAGGCTCTGGTGAATACCTGCTGGCTCTTAGACTCCACGCCCTGGTGAATCTTACGCTCTAGCCCCTGTGTGATCTGTGTTGGTGTTCCAGCGGACATGCCTTCCTTACCCACCTAGACTCCCATCCGCAGCAATCAGCCGTAGGTGTACTCCTGACTGCAATGGTGTGTATTTGTCACCTGGCCTCAGGTGACCTGACAGAAGCCTCAGCAACACGTTGTCCAGCCCCAGGAAATTGTAACCTCACAGGGTTTTGGAAATGCATTGCACAAAACCTTTCTTCAAGGCCTCCTGAAGATGTTTCATTCTCTGTGCCCTCTGTGAAGGCAGGATGAGTTCTGCAACCTTATCCTTGTAACGTGGATCAAGAAGGGTTGCCAGCCAGTAATGATTCCTTCTCTTTGATACCACAAATCCTAGGGTCCTTACGCTGCATGGCCTCCCTGATTCTGCAAAGCCTGCGAAAGTTTGCAGAGGCATTCGATTCTGAGTTCTCTGGGTCACTAAAGATCACATGATCTGTAACAACCTCCTGCCAGCCACGTACAATTCCTTGGGTTTCTATGGACTGAAAACCATCCCAGGAAGACTGCTGCTGAGTGTTTTCCTCCACGTCCATGCTGACACAATCCTCCTTCTCCTCCTCTTCTTCCTGTGTGTTTGGCGGGCCTGCAGGAATAATATCTGGATAAAAGGGGCCTTGAGAGGTAAGGAAGTTCTCCTCTTCCTCACATTGTTCTACCTCAAGTGCCCTGTCCATTATTCCATGAAGCGTGTGCTCCAACAGGAAGACAAGAGGGGAAAGTATCACTGATGCATGCATTGTCACTGCTCACCATCCTCGTGGCCTCATCAAATGGTGACAGGACAGTGCATGCATCCTTGATCAGTAGCCACTGGCGGGGCGAAAAGAAGCCAAGCTCCCCTGACCCTGTCCTGGTGCCATACTCACACAGGTACTCATTGATGGCCCTCTGCTGCATGTACAGCCACTGCAGCATTGTCAACGTTGACAACTTCCACCTGGTGGACATGTCACAGATGAGGCGGTTGGTGGGCAGGTTGCATTCCCTTTGAATGTCAGCCAGCCGAGCACTGGCATTGTATGACCATTGGAAATGACTACAGACTTTTCTAGCCTGCCTCAGGAGATCTTGTAAGCCTGGGTACCTGCTCAAGAACCGCTGCACCACCAAATTCAGGATGTGTGCCAAACATGGACCATAGGTCAAGTGTCCCTGTGGGAGGGCGGAGAGAAGGTTAGTGCCATTGTCGCATACAACCATTCCAGGCTGAAGCTGGCGTGGCGTCAACCACCTCTGAGCCTGCCCCTGCAGAGCTGACAGAATCTCTGCCCCAGTGTGGCTCCTGTCCCCTAAGCAGTGGTTTAACCTTAAACTACGTAGAGGGTTCTTTACTGTAAGAGCAGCAAGGATGTGGAATTCCCTTCCACAGGCAGAGGTCTCAGCGGGGGGCAAAGATAGCTTCAAGAATCTATTAGATAAGCACCTGAATGACTGCAACATATATTCAAAGTAATACTGACATATAATCACACACTTGGGTTGGACTTGATGGACTTGTGTCTTTTTTCAACCTTACCTACTATCTAACTATGTAACTCATGCACTGCATGGCATCTTTTTGCCTGAGTGCTTGAATAGCCCCTTGAACGCTTACAGAGCACCGCTGGTTCAGAGAACAAATCTGCAGAAGAGGCCATAGACAAAGAAAAAGAAGAGGAGGGGGTGGAGGAGAGAGCTGTGGCAGAATCACCGCTAGCATTTTGGAGGCGTGGTGGCAGAACAAGCTCCAACAATACTGAACCCTGTCCTGCATCCTTCCCAGCTGCCAGCAGAATTACCCAGTGCACCGTGAAGGAAAGGTAACATCCCTGTCCATGCCTGCTAGACCATAAATCTGCAGTAATACACACCTTACTGCTGACCCCCTTGTACAACAAGACAAAAACATTGCCTTCCACATGCCGGTAGAGAGCTAGAATGGCCTTCCATGAAAAGAAATGGCATTTTGGAACCTGCAACTGAGGTACAGCACATTCCACAAATTACACTAAAGGGGGCAGAGTCTACCAGCTGAAAAGGCAGTAGTTGCAGTGCTAGCAATTTGGCCAAGCTGGCATTCAAGCTAGCATTCAGACTGTGAGCATGTGGATGGCTGGGACCAAATTTCTTTTTATGGTTTAGCAACTGGGGTAGGGAAATTTGCCTGCTAAAATCAGATGGTGGTGTACTGCTAGCAGATTGGCTGCAAGTACTTGGGACACCTATTGCTATACCTTCATTCCTCTCAGTGCAGGTTTTTTCAAGAGAGCTGGAATACAGTTGGAGAACCCAGATGAGGAGCAAGGAGAAGTTCGCCTTTTTCTTTGATGTGGGTCTTTCAAGTGCTGTTGCCAACTGACTTGTTGCCTTATGAGTTTATGTGAAATCTACATTAATAGCTATAAAATATTGGAACTATGAATATATTTAATTTATATTTAATGTATTTATATTTAAGGAATATATTTAATTTAGCTTTTATCTATATAGGGCAGAACATATTATATTCACAGAAATCTCTGGCAGACCAGACAAGTCGGTGCCTAGGCTTGTGTATACAAACAATGGGATCCAAACCTCATTGTTTTACACATACTAACTTCAAAGGATCCAATGCTGGGATATGCAATGAAGGGAGGCTAACCCATAATCGATACCTAACTTCCCAGGAAAATTCAAGTTAAGCTCCTGCTCAGAATAGTCACAAGGATTTGCATTAAAGGGGGCTGACTTATGCAAAGTATAGGGATTGGAGATGTAGCCAGTCCTTAACCAGGAATAAGGAAGCTCACCAATCAGAGCCACGCTATGCCAACCAATAAAGCATCCGCATGTAATGATATACACAGACTAGATGGGAGGGAAACACATACTTTTATGGGAGAACAACCATCAGAATGGAACCTTGGTGCAAAGGGTAATCATGGGAAAGGTCTACATTTTACTTGTAACTAAATATGTTTGCAGATTAATGTTTTCAGGAATATACTCTGTATTCCTTCATGTAATTCTCTTATTTTAACCTAATATTTTCTTCCTTGGTGTAGACTATAGATAGATGGTTGTGTATTAGATAGACTTTCAACTACTCACCAATAGATGTTGTTATAATGTTAAAGCTTTCACTCATGGTCAAAGAACTCTCATTTAACCCAAATCATATCTGAGAGATATTAAATCTCAAATATAATTGTAGATAAAAAGACTCTAGACATGGGACTTTGAGGGCACAATAGTATTAAACTACAAAAAATAAGTCTGAGGTACTTTGGCACTAGGTTTTTCATTTGAAATCTCAAATATAGTATACAGGAAAAAGACTGCATGGGAGGTCGTCATATGTCTGGTCAAGCATGTGGTGCCCAAGCGGCTGCTGTTGTGGCCACGCTTGATCTGCTTCAGACATAGGTTGCAAACAGCAACGGTGCGATTTGCTGCACACGTGTCCAAAAAGGCACACACCAAGGAACTTTTAAAAATCAGCGGGGAGTCAGCAGCGCCCTGCACCTGCGGAGCTCTGTGGTGTGATGCAGTAGGGTGGCTGCCCCCTAGAGGACATCCTGCCTTGTTGGAGTTGTGCCTCCTCCTCTATTCTATCAGGCACCCAAGTAGAGTCAGTGACCTCATCATCCCCTCCCTCCTCATCACTGGAGCAAACTTGGCACTATGCTGCAGCTGGGGGAACATGACTGCCAGTTTCTTGTCCTTTTTGGGCACCCCCTCTCTCTAGGCTCACGTTACTCCCTTCCTCAACCTGGGAACCAACATCGGAGCCTTCAAATCTCTGTGCATCCTCCAGCAGCATGTACCCAACGCTGTGGTCGAATAGTTTGGTGGACTCCTTCGTGCATGATGGTTGGGCTACAGAAGGAGTGACTGTGGACAAGGAGCCGGTGGAATAGGCCGCTTTGGAAGGAAAACTACTCTGAGCCTGGGTGACAGAGGAAGAGGAGGATGAGGACGGTTATGTTATCCACTCCACCAACTCTTCTGCATGTTCTGGCTCAATAACATGGCCAGCAGCAGAAAAAAAGGACATGTGTGCTCCACGGCCACTGACAGAGGATGCACCATGTCCATGACCAGCACTGTTGACTGTAGACACAGAGCCTGCTTGTCCTCTTTTAGTGGCCTGTGAGCATCTGCCTCTCCTTGGTGGCCTTCTGGACATGATGTATATTTTGTTTTGCAACACCACACTACACTGTATTGTGTACTGTGTACACCACCAGAAAAGTAGTAGAAACTGCACTACGACTGCACTGTATTGTAATTACAATTTTTGATATAATATTTCACAGCAGGGCCCATTCCTGTGCTCAATAAGAGTATCTGTGAGGCTTTACAGTGTTGTGCCACCCCCACCACCATCGCCTAAGGCCTAATTTTTCTGCCCCTGTTTAACAGGGGCATGTAATTACAATTCTTCATATAATATTTTGCAGCAGGGCCCATTCCAGCACCCACCAAGAGTAACTGTGAGGGCTTACAGTGTTCTGGTACCACCAACACCCAACTTTCCGCAGAGTGTATAGGGTAGGCCGTATAGTATTTACAGCCGGTCCCCTATTTTCAAACATCCGACTTACAAATGACTCCTACTTACAAAAGGAGGGAGACAACAGGAAGTGAGAGGAAATCTACCCCTAGGAAAGGAAATTCACCCCTAGAAAACACTGATGCTTTATCACCAATCCTTGTTTCCCTAATAACCCAAAATTTTCAAAATCCACTTTTCATTGGGACAGAAAGTGAGGTGAAATCTTCTGAACAGGGGCACAGACAGAAAAAAAAATGTTAAAGGGGTGATAACCCTGCCCTATATTATCCAAAAAGCTTAAAAATAGATTTTTGGGCTGGAGCTACACTTAAAAAATGCACCTGATCCAAATTACAAACAGATTAAACTTAACAACAAACCTACAGTCCCTATCTTGTTTGTAACCCGGGGACCGCCTGTATATTGCTGTTCAGATTATATAGGGCCTGGGGGCCACACGCCTTTTTTTTTATTTGGATGCGGGGTTCCCCTTAATACCCATACCAGACCCAAATGGCCCGGTAATGGGCTGGGAGGGGGGAAACATTACATTACAGCCGCAAGCAGTTTTAAATGACTTTTTTCCTTTAGAAATGTCATTTTGTGCAGGGACTGTTCTAAACACGGGAAAAATTAGCCACTTTAGAGGCCTACTATAGACACCCCCCAAGCATGATATTTAAAGGAATATTACACTTTTATTGTTTCACTTTAAGCATTATTAAAATCACTGCTCCCGAAAAAACGGCCATTTTTAAAACTTTTTTTTGCATTGATACATGTCCCCTGGGGCAGGACCCGGGTCCCCAAACACTTTTTATGACAATAACTTGCTTATTAGCTTTTAAAATTAGCACTTTTAATTTTTCATGTTCGAGTCCCATAGACTTTACCGGGGTTCACGTGTTTGCACAAAATTTTGGTCTGTGCAACATGTTCTGCCGCGAACCAAACCAGGTGGTGTTCGGCTTATCCCTACTTGTAAGCTAATTAGAGCTAATTTGAGGACAGTTATGATGCAAGTGTACATGGTGTACTTTTATCTCTGAGAGTGGAGGCCTCGCATTAAGGTCGAGTATTTCCTCATGGCGGCCTCAGTCTTGTCTCAGGGCATTGATGGAAACAGCACAGAGTAAAGGTACCCCATGTATAAAGGCGAGGGACCCTGATTCAGGTGCCTAGCATAACCCAGAAGAACTCCCCCCCGGTAAGCCTCTCATGTGATCTTTGATTGACACCCCACAAGGAGGGGACCATGGGGAGAATGTCACCCACCAACCCTACAAGCTTTTTTTCTCAGTCATATGAGGGATCTCCACCCTGATGTTGCCAACACTGAGGAAGATTTCAACTGGAGGATATAAACAATGAAGCAGGTCCCAGCTGGTCTACCTATTTAACCACTTGCAAACCTGCCACCGATCATTATACGTTGCTCTTTTTTGTTTATAACGCAAAAGATAAAAACCGCAGAACGCTCTATTTGTGGGAAAAAATGACGTAAATTTTGTTTGGGTACAGTGTGGCAAGACCACGCAATTGTCAATTAAAATGACGCAGTGCCGTATCGCAAAAAATGGCCTTGTCATTAAGGGGTAAAATCTTCCAGGGCTGAAGTGGTTAAAGGACATTTTAAGTATTTAAAAAAAACTCCCCTCCCAAAACCATCTCAGTCCATTAAGCCCCCTCCCCCAACACTGGAAGTGTTTACTTACCTCCTCCAACAACCTCCTGTGCTATCCACAGCCCAGCCAGTAAAAGTCTAGTCCTGCTCTACCCACACCTGCACGCTTATGTACTATAAACTTAAATGGGGCAATGGGCCATACCTGTACTGTAGAAACCAATGTCCAATTTGATTGTATAGGACGTTAATGCACAGACATCATGGCCCTAGGCTTTTACTGACAGGGGTGTAGAGGTCATAGGCTGGGCAGAGCAGCTTAGTGTACTAGAAATTGAGACTGTTGTTTTTTTCCTTAATACTTAACTTTTGTTTTAAATTAAGCCGACTATAGATGGATCAAATCTTGGCTGGTTCAGCAGGCACCAACCAAGATTCAATTAATCTACAGTATTTACAGGCTACTTGTCTGAAGTTGATCCATCTATCAAGTTCAGTACAGCCAGCCTGTAGGATTTTTTGCATGCAATCACTGTGATCACAGTGAACATTGTGTTCTAATGGCAGTAAAGGCCCCCCCACCCCCCGCTCTCAACCAGCATAACTTAATAGCAGTAAGTATTTTTTTGGTTAAATAAAACACAAACTTTGCCTATTTTGTGTTATGGAGAAGCTCTGAATCCACCTAGAAAACTACTACATTATCTCTTAGAATTCTATTGCACCTCCACACTATAAATGTCAGTGCCACAATTGAGTCAGGCTAAGCTTTAGTGAACTCCCCGGCTTCTGCGCCATTACAATGATAGGCACAGCAGCCAACGAGTGTTGCTGCGGGATGGGGGAAGCCAAATTGAAAGCTCTGAGACTAGTTCCCTATCAGGTCCACCTGCCTAGTGACTGACAACAGAAGACGGTGGGCAAATTCTAAAGCTGCTATTGGACTGAATAGTTGCACTGAAATCCACATATTGCTGTCCACTGTCAATCACAAGGCAGGTGGACCTGATGGGGAACTAGTCTCTGAGAATTCCCCATCAGCTCCACCTATCGTCAGGTCATTGGCAGTAGGTGGAGCTGACCTACTGCATCATTGGTTGCTAGGACTCTGGTGCCCTGCTACCAAAAAAACCCACAAAGATTACGTTTTCAACACAACACTATTAACCTAGACAACTTTGGTCTACCTTTGGGACAACTTTGAGTTGGTCTTAATTATCTCCAATTTCTTTATCTACAAACTGGGGGTAATTCTTTTTTGATTTTGTCACAGCCATAAGGACACTCTAGAAAAGGAACACAAATAAGGCATACATGAATCTGGCACACATGTTGGAACTGTTTCCAAAACTGTTGCAAGACTTTCATGAACTTGGCAAAGAACATATTGAAGGGACCCTACCTCCCAAAAAATATTTGCAAATGTTTTATTACATTTTACCCTCATATCCTACAGACCCGTGATACTGTCTTAGAATTCTGAATTACACATACAGTATTCTGTTCAACTGTTCATAATTATATGTGATGATTGGCAATGAACCCGGCCAAAACAAGAGGAATGCATTTCCTGGATTTGACCCAATCTTTATTAGTAAGCTCTAACTATGTATTTTTCATGGAAGAGTTTGGTCTTTTTTTCTTTTTTTTTTTTGCTGGCTACAATAGACTAGCATGCAATAAACACCATTTATTTATAATTCCATGATATGACATCCAATCTAGACATCCCTGACTAATTACAAATATTCTGTTTGTTTTGCATACAGGGACATTTCAGTAGCGACTTATGTAAAGGGCACTTATGACTGTTTTACAAGCAATGTTAATTAAAAGAGGCAAGATCTTCTCCTTCACTGCTACACATCCCCAGAATTATAGTAAAGGGCACTTCGTAGTACATCTTTATCCTTCATAGAAAATATTCCATGATAAAAGCTCTGCTAAGATATACAGTACATTGATTACAGAACAGTAGCACACCGCATACTTTTTAAAGCCGTTTTTTTAATTTTGACAAAAAATTACAGTTGTGACAAAGTTGTCTCCTGGTCATTGAGGTAAAACCTCTCTAGTAGTGTTGTAGGCTCTAATTCAGGGATCTTCAAACTACGGCCCTCCAGCTTTTTTGGAACTACACACCCCATGAGGCATTGTAAAACTCTGACATTCACAGACATGACTAGGGATGATGGGAATTGTAGTTCCTGAACAACTGGAGGGCCATAGTTTGAAGACCCTTGCTCTAATTCATCAAAGTAAATTCAAAGTAAATTCCGTAAATTCCGCCCCATTGTGCGTTCCATTGTCACCAGGAAGTAGAAGTACACACTGGTGCTCTACTGCCCGATCGCTCCCCGTAAAATAAGCAGCGGAGCGGGCAGAACTGTCTGGCAGGCGGGAGTTTGCGGCCCCCCTAAAGTGCCACCTGGGACCCATGGTACCACCGGGTCCCATGGTTGGGCCGGCTCTGTAGCTAGAGTATGTGGAAAGGATAATTCTGTAATAAATCCTTTTGTAGATGATCTGGCAGGATGGACAGAGAGTATGCATAGCAGTTTCCCTTTCCCACGGGCGGGTGCCAATGATGAACTCCATATGGACATGGTCAGAGGACTTTGCCCTGGGAACAAAAAAGCTTTCCCATTGTATATGAGTGACCCCGAGTGGGACATAAAATACATGAGAGAGGCAGGGGAGAACTGTGTAAATGTAGCCCCTTATTGGCGCGATACGCAGCCAGAAGGGAATAAAAAGAATAAGTGGGGCAAAAAGAGTTTGAATACAAGACCTTTCTCGCTGTCTTTTACGGCACAACAATTGCACATAGTGGAAGCAAAAGTAAAGTGACCCCACATACAGCCAGTCGCCCCCGTCCTTTTGCCCACTAACCTCTTCCTCTCCATACTGCCTGATGCACCCCCTCAGCCACCATCACCTGCCTACACACCCCTGTATCCCGGCATATCTGTGTGCAAGGCTTCAGGGGATGACGAGGTGATCCAAATAGCCGCCCTGGCCATAGGCAACCCAGTAAACCCAGTAAACCCCCCTCCTTCGGTGGCAGCAGCTCCACCTCCACCTCCACAGGTATTCCAACAACAGATACACGTTGTAGTGCAAGTCGAGGAAGCTTTAGACTCTGATGAAAGCGAGGCAGGATCAGAAATAATTGTTGAAAAGAAGACGTTAGAAACCCTTATGCAAAGAGTAGAAGATATCTCAGATGAAGTCACTGAATTACGACAAAAACAAACCAACTCTGGTGTAACCTCAGAGGACTCACCAGAACTAGAACTAAAACCCAGAGCCGCAAAAGTTACAGTGATGCATAAACTCACCACCATCAAATCTCAAACCAAAGGACAAAAGAAATATCAAAAACAGGGACTCCTTATCCATTCCCCAACATTTAAAAAATAAATAGTGCAGCGCTAATTAACTAAAGAAATAAATGCATGACATGAGTCCATATAATCTTCTGTTAGGAGGAAAGTAAACGTAGATTTGATAGAGAGGCAAATCATCTGCGGTGATAAGGGTGCTTCATGCAAATACTGAAGTGCTCCTTACTCCGTGCTCCCACCACCTGCTGGCCAAACCGCTCACCTTGTAAAATGGACCCTATTTTATCTATTTATTCTATCAAATCTACGTTTACTTTCCTCCTAACAGAAGATTATATGGACTCATGTCATGCAGTTATTTCTTTAGTTAATTAGCGCTGCAGTATTTATTTTTTACATGTTTTAAAGGGTTTATATATTTTACTTTAGTGTATAGCTGCTTAGAATATCGTAGGTGGTGTTTTTGCGCTGACTGTTCTTTCCCGTTATTTACATCCTCCAACATTATCTGAAGGAGCCACGTCCCGGGAAGGGAGTTAGACTCATCCAGGCTAGGAGCATCAGCGCCTCATGTGGATGAGCCCGAATCGGATGGAGTGAAACTAACCCTACCATTCCTCATTATGGGAGACCAGATGATCCTGAAACCATTTGATTTTGAGGAACTTACTACTATAATAAAAGAGCCCCCAAACCTCAAGTTAACCCTATGGCTTGCATTGCTTTCTTAAAGAGAGTATGCAAAGGTAGAAATTACACGCAGGAGGATATGAAGCTGATGATAGATTATAATATGGGTTACGATCAAGAGAGTAGCTGGGACTCGAGAAATATTGACAGCATACACAACATACAGCCTGCTGGCACGGCAGCCAGTGCTTATAAGCTTAACACAGAAGATGGCTGTACTGAAACGTGGACACAATTAGAGGCAGAAATGAAGAAAGTTTTTAAGGATCGATCCTCCCTTCCAACGGCAATAGCTTGTAAACAAAAGCCAAAGGAAGAAATAGTAGAGTTTTATGAAAGTGTGGAAGAAAGAAGCAGGTTTAGGCACAGAGGAAACAATGGGATCTTTGTTTATCCAGACCTTCATTTCTAGTTTGAGAAATGATGCAGGTTTGGTAGTGAAACAATTAATCTCAGACTGGCCCGGATTAACAGTGAAAGAATTCACTGCGAAAATAATGGAAAGGGACACAGCAGGATGTTTTGATCTCAAAGGGGTCACTACAATGCCTTATCAAGAGTGATTACAACACTGTAACCCCCTGGATGCTAGACCCCGGGATGATACAGGTGAATTTAGACAGTGGGGCCGTGGGGGGAGAGGTAGAGGCAGAGGCCAAGGAACACAGGGTAATTTTAACAACCGCTCTGGACCCCAAAGATGTACCCATTGTTTCAATTGTGGACAGGAGGGGCATTGGAGGAGTCAATGTCCTCATTCCCGCTCTCCCATTTATGGGGAACAACCACCCCAGTACAAATTGCCCCCCAAGGGGCTCCTACCATGCAATCCACACCACAGGTCAGAGAGATCCCCTAGCCTGGAACCAACAACAACATTACCAAACATAGGGAGGCCCAGAAGGTGGTGTCCCAGCATTCCCACTTCTTCTCACCGACAATTACAACAAATCTCCCACTGTCCCTTTGGAGGTTAATGGTGGGATCCTCCCATATCTCGGGGATACAGGGGCGACAAAATCGACCATATCCGAGGAGATGTATAGAGGTGGGAGAATTGATGCTGAGCCTTCAATGGGAATTAATGGGATACCAACTAAAACTTAAAAAACACCTCCACTCCCAATTACTGATTCTGTCACAGGGACAGTGCTTTTGCATCACTCATTCAGAATAATACCCTCATGCCCAGTAAATCTTTTGGGAAGAGATTTAATAGGAGTTCTGGAAATTTAAATTTTCCTGACTCGAAGGAAAGCTGTGACCTGTAGCCTTTTTTTCTAGAGTAGTGCCAGTTCTGGTACAAGGCATGCCGGTATGTCTGAGGGCCTTGACCTTGTGTGCCATTGCTGTGAAGATGGCCACATCATTTACACTGGGTCACCCTACAGAACTGCACAGCACACATCAGGTTGCATATTTACTGAAGAACCTTAATACCCAAAACATGTCTGCACAATGACTAAGCGGGTATGAGGTCATCCTCATGAGCAATCCCTCCCTACTAATCAAATACGGTGCCCCTACAGCAGGTCCTGCTCCTATCTTCAACGCCTTACTTGGCATAAAAGGAGAAAGAGACAAATTAGTCCCCCCTCATGACTGTATAGATATTGTACATCAGGACACATCACCTCAAGCTGACCTACTTGCAAGCATCCAACTTGCCGTCCCCACTGTACATGTATATGCTTGATGTCTTGTTCCTCCCCCTTGTGCTACGTGACGCCTTTTGTTCTGAGTTTTTATGAAAACTCAAGCCAAGCTACCATTAAACCTGAGCATACTTTGAAACCATTTTGTGTCTTCTTCATTGTTTGCTTCCAAAGCTCTGTAAAGGAATCCACTGGTCATTCATAGAAACTGGACAGAATTAACCCTTTCAAGGGCTCCTGTGCAAATTTGCACCGGAGTTGCATCAGAGATATGTGAACGGCTCCATAGAGAGCCGGTCACAATCTCCTGCTATTGCGAATTGAATGCGGGAAAGCCCAAAATAGAAGTATGGGATTTGTGTTTTTTCTAGAATCATACTTACCTAGGTGGATGCAGCATTGGTCCGATGCTGCATCTGTCCCTTGCCGTCTCAAACACTGAGAACTGAGCAATCAAATATCACTGATCGCTCGGGTTCTCACAGCTCTCTGAGCAGAGAGACAGTGACTGTCAGTCACTGGCTTTCTGCTCTGCCGCCCCCACGCTCACTTGAGTGCTGGGCTGTGGAGGGGATGGGAGTGGCGGCTCAGGCGCTCAGCGGCTTGCTGGGAGGCTGAGCTGGGTGCCAGTCCAGGAATGTGGGCGGATCCCGAGCATATGTTTGCAATCCTTCCCGAGCCTGGACTGGCTCTGTGACGTTAGCCATCAACGGGCTTCAGCCCGCTGTCTGCTGAAACCAGGTCACAGAAGTGCAAAACAAACTGCACTCCTGTGATCCACAGGAGAAGTACAGCCAGACAAGCTCTGGCTGTAATTCTAGTTTAATATATCAGACATTGTTTTTTGTTTGTATTTTTATTTATTTTTTGTAAGCATACATTTTTTATTTCCTTTGTTTTTTTCGAGAATAAATAGGAAAAAATAAATAATGCAAACACTTACATAATCTGCAAACCCCATATATTTACCCCAAAATATAATCAATTAAATCTGCTAAATAAAATGATATCACATTAGAGTGACTGTAACATAGCAGTAAAGATCAAAGTGAACAAATTCTTTTAATTTTAGAGAGCTTTATACCTCAAGGCTACCTTGTGACATAAGCAAAAAAAAAAAAAGGTTGCACAAATTGGTTCTGTAACATTATGATAAGATAAAGTTGGGTAACTTTTTTACAGGTTTTGATTGGTAAAAATTTGAATGAATAAATTGTAAATTTAGATGAGCATTTGATGCCTTTTCATTAATTTATTCAACTAAATATCAATAGATGTAATGGTTTACTGTGGAAAATGTAAATACAACACTGGAATCAGAAACTGATATTGCCCCATTTAGGGATTTTTGTAGATATTTTGTACAAAAATCCAACAGTCTCTGACACTGATATTGACATTTTTCATAATTTTTTTCATTTCAAATTCCTTTAGTTGCAAGATGTTTGTGGGTTTCCTTGCATAAACTGCCCATTCCAAAATCCCTCTATGGAATTTAAATGGGTATCAAATCAGAGCTTTCACTAGGGCAGTCAATGGCCCTGTATTTTTTCTTTTCGAGCCATTCCTTCATGGTATTGCTAGTATTGCTAGTGTACTTTGAATCATCATTGTGTTAAAATACGTATTTCCAGTTCAACTTTACCTTTTGAAAAGGTGGCCTCACATTCTTACACTTTGATATTATGCAGAATGTATATCTGACTGTTGAGGCCATGAAGCAGCAAAGCAACACTAAACCTTAACTTTTTTCACCACCATGCTTCACAGTTTTTTATGAAGTTATTTTCTTGACATGTTGTCTTCAGCTTGTGACAAACATGTGTACTGTTACTGTGACCAAACTCTATATTTTATTGATCAGTTTTCGGCACCTTGTTCTAGAAGGCTTGGTCAGTGTCAAACTGTAGTCTTGCTAATTTTCATTTTTGGTCAGCAAATGCTTTTTCTTTACACACCTCCTGCAGGTAAATTGGTGCTAGCGGCGGCTGGATCATAAGGGGCCAGGGGCGCAGCCCCCCCCCAATGTTCCCAAGGTTAGTTTGCAAATAACTTGCTATTCATAGAACACTTTATTTTTAAATAACTGATAATATGACTAACATTTTTAACATCTTAAAGTTAAAAAATGTTAGCCATATTATCATTTATTTAAAAAACAATCGTTCTATGTGTGTGCACTGTGCGGGGCGCCGGACTAATTGGTTTCTGTTTGGTGAGTCATTTTTTTACAAGCATGTGATTAGAGCCCGAGGCTCTAATTGGCTTGTTTTAGGTTGTCCTCGGGGCACAGATCACTATGCCCCAAACCCTCACAGTTTTGATTTTAGCAAATCAATATTCACCATCGCGTCACTTCTTATTTCTGGCTTCTTGTCCCGGCCAATTGGGAACCCGGGAAGAAGACCAGATTAACGTGGAAGCCGAGGGTATCATGGGAGTCGTGATCGCTGGATGGCTCCCTTTGTAGGTAAGTCACATGGCGTCCTCTGCACCCCCCCACACCCACTGATTGGTGCAATCGTTTTTTGATTGTAGATTAATTCACTTTGACACCCAACTGTTGTAAGAGTTACCTTAACAACTGGCAATGAAATTTTAGGGTTCTTAGAGACTTATTTTTGCATCAAATCATCAGCTTTTGGGCTGACTCAGCTGGGCCAGGTTGTAGACGTTGTTTACAGTGGAATAATTGCATTCACCTCATTTAGTGAGCTTTTTAAATTCCATGCCAGACTCATAGGTGTTCACAAATTCCTTTATGAAGACCTTAGATAGCTCTATTGATCTTGGCATGATGACACCACAATGGTCAATAGCAAAAGAAAACATCAGACTCCAGATATCTGATGTTTAAATAATACATGTTCCACTTGCATACTCCCTATGGAGGTTCTAATCATTGACACATAATCTTGAACACTCAAATATAATTTCATGTAATTAAAGTGGTAGTAAATGCACGGACGTCCTTAGTTTTTCTATAGTTTGAAACATGAAAATGAATATGCTATATCAGTGTGACAATGTTATATACCTTTTGTTCACTTTTATCTGTAAGAAGTATTTGAATCAAGATCTAATGTTCAAATAAGTTGAAACATACAGTATTTGAAGTGGAATTTTCCAACATATGGTCATTGGACACCAGAGACCAGATCCAGACCCCTCATGCAGCTGTGCAGCAGCAGATCGCTTCCAATAGTGATCTATTGCTGGGTGCAATTAGCTTTCAATAGATCATATTAGCAAGGACTGAGTGCTGCTGTGCATGGGAGTACAAGATGCTGATACCAAGCCAAATGTATGCACTTATGTCAGCTGCATTTGCAAAAGCCTTTAATGTGTTTTTATCAATGTAGACCTGTTTTTTATCTTTGCCTGGAGTTCTATTCTCACAGGGAGCTTCACAGCAAACTATACGTGACTAATAATGTAACTAAAGCAATTTAATAAAAATCTTAGTATACTTTTTTTAGTTTACGGAGATCTGTACCTACCTTGTAAAGGGCTAGATGGTTAAATCTGCCCGAAAGGTATCCAATACTGTCCTGTTTGATATATACTTTAAAAACAAAAACAAAGGGAATCTGATTAAGTAGAAAAGAAAACTGACTTCTAACATCTCCTTCAAATAATTTTTATTGCCTATGAATATGACCTAGAGCCCTCTCAGCCCAGACCAACTTTACATCGAGGCCACAGCAGGTAGAGCCGTGGCTATTGTACTTCTGTATTTCATATGAATATTTTAGCAGTCATTGTACTGACTCCAATTTAAACGCAGGAGGAAAGAAAAACACATTTTTGACAGTTTAAACAGCAGTGGATTAGAGATGGGAAAGGAATTCAATTAAGTTCTCCAGCGTTTTAGCTGCCAAGAATGAAATTGTTACCGTGTACATGTGTTTGCTTCTCCTACAGGATCATTATTGCTGATGTTTCCCATCTGTTGTTTGAGACAGTCAAAGTTAAAGTGCTGGGAAAGAAAATAAAATACCAACATCACAAAATTGATAATTATTAGACCGCTATGATAAAATCAGAGGTGATAACAATTACCCAGCAACTCATTAAGTATTATGTTTAATTGCCAGTTTTGTTGGCTGACAAAGAATGGGTCTTCACTGAAGAAAGACGTGTGATGACTGTATAGAAGGCAGAAAATTTGTTGGGACTGGTGATCACATGATGTTTTCTATAGTTGTGTTACCTCGAGGCATCATTGTAGCTAAGTGTTGAAGCACTGCTTGATAAGAGTTAAAGTACATCATGAATGTTGGCCTGGCAGTGGCAAACAGCTCTACAAATACTGTCAGCGACGGGGGACAAGCCAGGAAATAGCAACACACACATGGTCAAATACTGTGCTTTCATTAAACTTTATTATCATTACTGTAAGACTGGTAAACTCCTAAATTAGGGGGGGAAAAGTTTTTTGACTTTTTCCTTGAATATAAGTTTCAAGGAGCCTTCTCCAAGGTTTGTTATTGTTGGTGGGCTTATTGCATGAGCAACTGACCAAAGCTTAAAGGGCCTCAGGATCCCTCAAGGGAGTCATAGCTTTTTTTCAGGAAAAAACTAAACCTTAAAAATTTCTTGTTGGCCAGGCTTGTTGACTCTCTATGTGATAAGTGGGTTTTAGCTCAGGGCTCAATAACCAGCGTAGCCTAGAGGCAGGTTAGGGATCCAACGAATCATTAGGTAGTTAGCAGTCTGGTTGCATGACAGATTAGAAGTTACTAGGGCCTTCATGAATTCTGCTGGTAAGAAGTGTGTTCCAGGTTGGTTGGGGCGAAGGTTGGAGGATTTCCCAATCATTGCTGATCTTGTCTTCAGATCTTCGACATTAAGACAGATACCTCATCATGATCATTCTCAGGAGCCCCCTGCAACTGTACTTTTCTGCAACATTCATCTGAAGGTATCTTTAATAATATCTATTGATACCTGGATATATGTGCACACTTCCGGCAGGACTCCTGTTGGGCCCTTTGCTGATATTACCTGTTTGTACAGTGGATGTACTGTATGTACTAATACTAATCTTTAATTATATAAAGCTTGTATTATTTCCATAATAATATGTAGTTATATATTTATATGTAAAGGGTAAAGGTTTTTGACCTTTTTGCATTCTATGCATGAAAGTAAAAAATCTCCAGTGTGTATCTCCCCCCTCAGCCCCCCTTAATACTCAGCTAAGCCCAATCCAGCGATGTGCATGAGACCAGTGCCTCTCTTGGGTCTCTCCCAGGTCTCTCCCTCCTCTTTGGCTTAGACAATCCCAGCCAGTGAGGGGGGGGGGGCAGGACACACAGAGCCAGCTTGGGAGCAAGCACTCATGAGTGCCACCAGGGCAAGCAGCTTGCTCTGGGGGCGCTCGGCAAGGGGAAGGAGCCAGAAGCCCGACGGGGAACCCAAGAAGAGGAGGATCAAGGCTGCACCGTACAAAACCATTGCACAGAGCTGGTAGTATAACATGTTTGTTATTTAATTTTTTTTTTCTAAATGGAAGTTTTGGAACCACTTTAACACTCAAGAGCATGTCCATGCACAATGGGGCACACTGTGTATGGAAAGGGCTTGTGGCATGCTTAGTTCAACAAGAACTAAGTTCCCAGTAGTGGGTCCTGAAAGTATGTTGCAAGGTTGATGATAATCTCACAGTGAGCAGCAAAAGTTATTTTTGCTACAGGAACAAAGTAAAAGAAATAAGAAATATTTCTGGGACATGCTTTAAGTAGGAGAGGAAAGTTTAGGGTTAAGTTTATCTAATGCCTGGACTAAAACTTCAAGTTCAATTTACAAAGGCTATTTTCCTAATATTTGGGAGATAATGTGAAGGGTCTTATTTCTCAACTCTTTTACTCATACTGGTATAACATAGTTTGTCTTTTATTACAATTAGAGATACACTATATTACCAAAAGTATTGGGATGCCTACCTTTATATGCACATGAACTTTAATGGCATCCCAGTCTTAGTCCGTGGCATTCAATATTGAGTTGGCCCACCCTTTTCAGCTATAACAGCTTCAACTCTTCTGGGAAAGCTGTCCACAAGGTTAAGGAGTGTCTGTGGGAATGTTTGACCATTCCTCCAGAAGTGCATTTGTGAGGTCAAACACTGATGTTGGACGAGAAGACTTGGCTCGCAGTCTCCGCTCTAATTCATCCCAAAGGTGTTCTATTGGGTTGAGGTCAGGTGCAGGTTCCTCCACCCTAAACTTTTTCATCTGTGTCTTTATGGACTTTGCATTTTGCACTGGTCCAAACGTGACCCTCCCGATGTCTTCTGGGACATATGACAGGTCCTAGAAGATTTCAGGGTCACAGATCACAGCGCCGCTTGCGCATGTGCAGGGGGCACCTGATTGTGAAGCCGCAAGCTGTCACAGCCGGGTGCCCAGTAGAGATGCCGGCGCCACTAAGCAAGTACATGGGGAGAACACGGCTGCATTGAGTACACCGCTGGATCGTGGGACAGGTGAGTGGCTGTTAATAAAAAGTCAGCAGCTACACTTTTTGTAAAATATATAATGTAACAGCGCTAAAGTCCGTGGATATAACAATAAAAAAATTGTTAAAAAATAAATAGCAATGACCCATGAAATTAGTCCAAAAGAAAGTCTATGATATGTGGATCATTCGTAATAGGGATGGATAAGGGAGCCAGGGAAATCTGTGCAACCAAGATGCCAAGGGCAGCTTCCTGTTGAGTGAAGTCAATTCTCCATGTGTACATAAAAATCCAAAAAGAAAGCGCCTCTTAAGTATCAAGGATTTATTCAGATAATAAAAGCATTATAAACACTTACATGAAGGTAAACGATTGGCAGCTTCCATAGAGAACTAATCCCGGTGTTTGTCACTGAAATCCCAATGGTGTGGGGGTTGGATGGATGCCGTGCAGGTGGCTGCGGACCTCCGCTCGGAAACGCCGACTGTGTATGCGGTATAGTGAGAAATCACTTCCGCATTCCAACAGGTCACATGGGCAATGATGTCACTCGGGTAGTCCAAATTCGCTGGGGACCACTACGCGTTTCTGAGCATGCGCGAAGCTCGTAACGGGCATGCGCGCTCCTTTTTCAAGTGTGTTTTGGATAAAGCAAACCAGGAAGCTTAAATAACTGAAAGATACTGATCAGAACCAATCAAAACGGAGAAGGGGAGGGGATGGAATCCAGAGAATTACAATGATAGAGAATTCGTAGTGGTCCCCAGCGAATTTGGACTACCCGAGTGACGTCATTGCCCATGTGACCTGTTGGAACGCGGAAGTGATTTCTCACTATACCACATACACAGTCGGCGTTTCCGAGCGGAGGTCCGCGGCCACCCGCACGGCATCCATCCAACCCCCACACCATTGGGATTTCAGTGACAAACACCGGGATTAGTTCTCTATGGAAGCTGCCAATCGTTTACCTTCATGTAAGTGTTTATAATGCTTTTATTATCTGAATAAATCCTTGATACTTAAGAGGCGCTTTCTTTTTGGATTTTTAGCTACACTTTTTGTAGCTGCTGACTTTTAATAAACAAACAAATGACTGGAAGTCTGTTTTAAGGCATCAGCATACCAAGACATTTTGGACAATTTCATGCTCCCAACTTTGTTTGGGGATGGCATCTTCCTGTTGCAACATGACTGCACACCAGTGCACAAAGCAAGGTCCATAAAGACATGGATGGAGTTTGGGGTGGAGGAACTTGACTGGCCTGACAGAGTCCTGACCTCAACCCGTTATAACACCTTTGGGATGAATTAGAGAATGTTCATACATTCCATAGACATACTCCTAAACCTTGTGGACAGCCTTCCCAGAAGAGTTGAAACTGTTATAGCTGATAAGGGTGGGCCGTCTCAATATTGAACCCTATGGACTTATGACTCCTACACACGATCAGATTATCGTACGACGTATCGTTCACATTTTGTTGCATAAAACTAATATTGAATACAACAGTGCAAAATGTGCTCTATGAAAAGTATGATTTTTTTACGTACGATTCTGGAAAAACCTTCCGGTGTGCATAGCTGTGCATCAGAAATGATGTCAAATACATGTGACCCTTGTGTACTTTGAATGATAATGGTAAACATGTCAAATAGAGAGGATGAATCTTCTAAATGGGAGCACAGACAGCATTAAAAATGGACCTTTCTTTAGTTTGCTTAGTTTAGTTCTTTACATACTAGTGAATGACAAATACTAAATTGCGTGTAAAAAGTTTAAATATTATGTTTATTATATAAAATATTGGGCACATGTAGAAGCCCTGAGTTTTCTTTTTTTCACTTTTATATGAAACGCTTTAATAAACATGCTATGATTTAACAATAATCTGCTTGCTTTATTATTGACTTTATTCTCTTTTTTTTTTTTTTTGGTAAAAATTACATACCGTATATACTCAAGTATAAGTCGTTCCGAGTATAAGTCGAGGCCCTAATTTACCACAAAAAAAATGGGAAAAACTTATTGACCCGAGTATAAGATGAGGGTGAGAAATGCACAGCTACTGTAAGTGGAAAAGAGGGTCAACAATGCCCATTTAAGTATAATGAAGGGACTGCGCTTAGGACATGTATATAGGTGTGCAGCCCCCCTGAAGAAACTCCACAGGAGTTTCAGAAATAGCTGTATATATATATGAAAGTGGGGTAATGGCGCTCCCTCGAGTTAAATCAGGCCGGTATGTGGTGTACTAAACCACCACTGATCAAAAAATATATATATATAGTGAACTCTACATACACCCTACATATCCGTGATTGTGCAAATGAAAAATATAAAATATAATAAATAATAATGTGATAAGAGGGCTATCCTGTTAGGCCCTATAAGTTATAAGTGCTCGATTAAATAAAATAAACTCAACATATATATGTGCACATTCCAAGTAGTATACTAAAACCACCATAAGTGCCAGTAAATAGGTTAAATGCAAGCTGGTTGGTCGCCCAAGCCCACTTTAAGCCTCCACCATAATTAACCCTATGCGTAAAACAAAAGCAAGGATGCTAATTACCAATGATAACCCTATATTAGATTAAACATATTCATAAATAGTCCAAAATGTGTAAGCCAGTCCGTGATTTTAAAGAAAAACTCCAGTACAATGTGGAAACACCCCAGCAAAAATTGGAAGCAGACTTAAATTTGTGACTTCAGTGCGTTCAGCGTTCTTGGTGACTTGGTGCTCCCCCTCAAGGGTCCCCACTCACCAGATCCATCCACCCTAGAGGGGTAACACGCATAAGGGATGTGGTCTCTGCGATCCTCCTGCCGCCACGGTAGGTTTCCCAGGAAAGTCCTCAGCATGTACAGATGGAGAAGTTTATAATCACTCATGCAGGAAAAAAAGAGGAAAGGTGGACTCCCATAGTGTAGTAGTTGGATTTAATCCAAAGGAAAAACTTTATTTAAAACTTAAAAAACTATAGTCCAGGTCAACCGGCTATAGAGTATGGCATCATACAATGATAAAAGCAATAAACCATAAAAAGATAGGCCAACCGTAAGCCTAAATAACGCCAAAAAAATGTGCCTTGCACAACCGCTCATACATATGCAATAACTTGGCCGGGTTGCTCATATCCCAAAGTGGAAGTAGGAAGAGCGTATGCGTTCCACATGCGCTCCACCGGCCTAGTAAGCGGAAATGACGTAGCGTGCGTGGCGCCGTCGTACGCGTTTTGTCATAGACGTCCTCAGCGAAATGCCCATTTGCAGCATCACTGTGCCCATTTGCAGCCATAGGTCCCCTGAACTTCAAACTCGGTAGTTAAGGGTTCCTAGATGCCCCCTAGCTGCAGCCAAAATTTGGGGTCTCTGAACCCAAAGGGTCCCGAAATGACATTGCTGCAGATGGACACAGTTGACCGAATTTGGGGCCCCATATCTCGGGGCCACTTAGTGCTAAGAACCCCAAATTTGGTGTGCAAACCCAGTGGAACTAGCACCATAAGATTTCGAAAGCTGGGGTTTCTAGCACTAAGTGGCCCCGAGATACAGGGCCCCAAAATCAGTTCAGAAAATGTCAAGCACTTTTCTACAGCAGAGAATGACATTTTCTGAACCGGATTTGGGGCCCCGTATCTCAGGGCCACTTGGTGCTAGGAACCCCAGCTTTGTAAATGTTATGGTACCAGTTCCACTGGGTTTGCACACCAAATTTGGGGTTCCTAGCACCAAGTGGCCCTGAGATATGGGGCCCCAAAATCAGTTCAGAAAATGTCAAGCACTTTTCTGCAGCAGAGAATGGCATTTTCCGAACCGATTTTGGAGCCCCGTATCTCGGGGCCACATAGTGCTAGGAACTTCAGCTTTGGATATGTTGTGTGCACCAGTTCCACTGGGTATGCACACCAAATTTGGGGTTCCTAGCACCAAGTGGCCCTGAGATACAGGGCCCCAAATTCGGTTCGGAAAATGAAATTTTTTGCTGCAGAAAAGTGCTTGACTCGAGTATAAGTCGAGGGGGGCACTTTCAGCACAAAAAAATGTGCTGAAAAATTCGACTTATACTCGAGTATATACGATAATTGGATTTCTTGATATTCATCAGAATTTATTAAAGTACAATCAAAACATTATATAATTAATATAATTATATCATATTTTCATGGAACATTCAAAAAAATAATTAACTACAATAATATTATCTGTTCATCGATTGCTGAGGATTATAGTGATCGGCTACAGGCGAGTTTCTGTTCGTACGTTGGGGCATTTTCGTGGTACGAACATTGTTTACATTCTCCCATCTCCTTCCGGTTTATTTTCATGTTTCCGATCATGCGTAGTGTTCGTCTATCGATTTTTTAATTGACTGTACTGATTAAACGATTGTCGTACGATGGGCTATCGTCCGAGAAAAGTTTTTTCGTGTTTGTCCTTTTGGATTTTGTTGGACGGACCGTCATGATCGGCTGTCGAAAGCTGTGTACTAATGATCAGATTATCAAACAATCAATCCGAAGCGATTTTTATCATCCAGTAATCTGATTGTGTGTACGAGGCATAAGACTGGGATGCCATTAAAGTTCATGTGCCTGTAAAGGCAGGCATCCCAATACTTTTAGTAATAGTGTATCTGACAATAAATGGCACACAATGCACAGTGAGATTTTGTGATGTGATGCTACATGATGCCACAATAGACATAATTTCAAACTGGCAGAGACAATATCAGGCTGTGACAGATTTCACACTACAAGGTAAAAGAATGTGTGTTAAAGACTATAAGATTACCATATAAGTGATTTTAAAATTATAAAAGTGAAGTTTAAAGAAGATATTTTCTTTTAAAGAGTAACAACACACCACATTTACATTTTATTTATAATAATGATGATAATGATAGACATCAAGCAGCTTCAAGCACTGAGTTGTTTTTAAAGCAACCTTGTCATGACAGTAAAAAAATAAAAAAATAAAAAGCACCCTGTAAAGGAAGAAATTCCATAACAGTAGGGGGTACTACTATAAGTATTATCAAAAGACGGACTTTAAAGGCCAGGAAACAATGGAGGAGGAAACAGTATAAACAATCAAATTTATTGAAACATGAATATGAATTTACAAACATTAATTTCAAAAAAACTTTAAAAAAAATTAACTTTGAACCTTGGCCGTGTCCTGAAGAAGCCTAACGGCGAAACGCGTAGGCGCACAAGGGCTCACTGCACCAAAAACACAGATGCATATATGCTAAAATTTTTTACCCTTTTTTGAAGTTAATGTTTGTAAATTCATATTGTTTCAATAAATTTGATTGTTTGTACTGTTTCCTCCTCCATTGTTTCCTGGCCTTTAAAGTCCGTCTTTTGGTAATACTTATAGTAGTACCCCCTACTGTTTCCTCAATATTTACGGACGTGGCTATCTATTGCACTCTTTCCTCTTATGAAGAAATTCCATACTTACCTTTCAGTTGAGCAGTCTGTTAAATCTTCAGATAGTATGTTCCCTGCTGGGCATTCTGGGTTCTGTGGGCCACTGCATCATTACAGAACTAACATTCTACTATTGTTAGTGACAGAGCAGCCCATGGGAGGAACCACATTTATCAATGCAGGTGTCTTATTCTTATATGAAAAGCCCAAAACGATGAGAGTGACTTCTTGTACACTTATCATTTGAACACCCCTGGAAACTAAAACAGGGCCTGCAAGAGCAATGGAAGGGCAAAAGTGGCTGGTTGCAGAGATTGATGACCGGAAAATTAATACCAGTAGTGTCAGAAGCACAGGAATAGAGCAAGGAGGCATAGATCTCAGACACTGCAAAATTGGTACACAGACCAAGATCAGCAAAAGGCAAGCAGTAAAACACCAAATCATGAACAGAACCAGAAACTTGGAACTTTCAGAGATTATCAAACGTACAGGCAACGAGGTACAGGGTCAACATGCTCTCTGTTAGTCAGGTTTTTAGGCTCAGGTCATTAGCAGAGATATTCAGCAAGCATAGGCACAGAAGGTAAATCCAAAGCAGCTAGATATAACTTAGATTGGTAACAAATGTCAGACCCTTTAATTTCAGTTTCTCAGATCACAAAAGTACAACTGGAAGACCATTCAGTACTGAACCTAGGCAAGATTCAGCTTTAAAAGTAGCGCTAAATCCCCAAACCTACAGTGATTAATTATGCAAATTTGTGGAATTATTGACAATACCAACACAAATATATGTGATCAAATATAAACAATAATGAAGATAAGAAAATATCAGAAAACTCTAAAATTAAACATGTTAACCAAAAGTAAAAAATCAAAGTAAAGTCAACATAAAGTGAAAGTCCAATTCCATGTGAAAGAATAACATGTGAGTTTGTTTAATTAAATGTATACCGACATTATAAAGCATATACGCGACATGTGAATTCACTATGACCTTAAGGAAAAACACCTGGAACACCATGACCCGATGAAAAGATATAATAAAATATTTACAAAAATATGAGGGGTGTACTCACTTTTGTGAAAAACTGTATATACCATATATACATACAGTATCTCACAATAGTGAGTATCTTTTCATGTGACAACACTAAAGAAATGACACTTTGCTACAATGTAAAGTAGTAAGTGTACAGCTTGTATAACAGTGTAAATTTGCTGTCCCCTCAAAATAGCTCAACACACAGCCATTAATGTCTAAACCGCTGGCAACAAAAGTGAGTACACCCCTAAGTGAAAATGTCCAAATTGGGCCCAAAGTGTCAATATTTTGTGTGGCCACCATTATTCTCCAGCACTGCCTTAACTCTCTTGGGCATGGAGTTCACCAGAGCTTCACAGGTTGCCACTTGAGTCCTCTTCCACTCCTCCATGATGACATCACGGAGCTGGGGGATGTTAGAGACCTTGCGCTTCTCCACCTTCCATTTGAGGATGCCCCACAGATGCTCAATAGGGTTTAGGTCTGGAGACATGCTTCGCTAGTCCATCACCTTTACCCTCAGCTTCTTTAGCAAGGCAGTGGTCAAATTAGACGTGTGTTTGGGGTTGTTATCATGTTGGAATACTGCCCTGCGGTCAAGTCTCCAAAGGGAGGGGATCATGCTCTGCTTCAGTATGTCACAGTACAGTGTTGGCATTCATGGCTCTCTCAATGAACTGTAGCTCACCAGTGCCGGCAGAACTCATGCAGGCCCAGACCATGACACTCCCACCACCATGCTTGACTGTAGGCAAGACACCCTTGTCTTTGTACTCCTCACCTGGTTGCTGCCACACACGCTTGACACCATCTGAACCAAATAAGTTTATCTTGGTCTCATCAGACCACAGAACATGGTTCCAGTAATCCATGTGCTTAGTCTGCTTGTCTTTAGCAAACTGTCTGCAGGCTTTCTTGTGCATCATCTTTAGAAGAGGCTTTCTTAGGGGACAACAGTCATGCAGACCAATTTGATGCTGTGTGCGGCGTATGGTCTGAGCACTGACAGGCTCACCCCCCACCCCTTCAACCTCTGAAGCAATGCTGGCAGCACTCATACGTCTATTTCCCAAAGACGACCTCTGGATATGACGCTGAGCACGTGCACTCAACTTCTTTGGTCGTCCTGTTATGAGTGGAACCTGTCCTGTTAAACCACTGTATGGTCTTGGCCACCATGCTGCAGCTCAGTTTCAGGGTCTTGGCAATCTTCTTATAGGCTAGGCCATCTTTATGTAGAGCAATAATTCTTTTTTTCAGATCCTCAGAGAGTTCTTTGCCATGAGGTGTCATGTTGAACGTCCAATGATCAGTATGAGAGAGTGAGAGCGATAACACCAAATTTAACACATCTGCTCCCCATTCACACCTGAGACCTTGTAACACTAACGAGTCACATGACACCGGGGAGGAAAAATTACTAATTGGGTCCAATTTGGACATTTTCACTTAGGGGTGTACTCACTTTTGTTGCCAGCCGTTTAGACATTAATGGCTGTGTGTTGGGTTATTTTGAGGGGACAGCAAATTTACACTGTTATACAAACTGTACACTCACTACTTTACATTGTAGCAAAGTTTCATTTCTTCAGTGTTGTCACATGAAAAGATATAATAAAATATTTACAAAAATGTGAGGGGTGTACTCACTTTTGTGAGAGACTGTATATATATATATATATATATATATATATATATATATATAAGCATTGGCCAATATCCTACGTGTTTCTTCAGATATTGACGTTCTCAAGTGGATGTTTTCTTGAGAATGTGTGTGCAGGAGTGGGGAGGTAGACCTATCTGGCTAGACATCTTTGCACAGAAATAGGTACATGCCCATACTCATGTGCACAAATTTGAAATGATCACCCTGACAGGGGAATAAACTATCAGACACAATGTGGACATGTCAGATAACAGTAGCAGCTCTTACAGAGATTAAAGATTTTAGAAACCACCCACTGGAAGGGTATGTACAAAATGTCTTCCTTTACAGGATGTGACAGGGTCACTCAAAAGATCCACGTTCCATGGCTCTTTTTTTTTATTGTGGTTTCACCACCTAGTTAATCACTGAAAGTATTGGGTGTTATGTGGGCCTTAGCATGCCCTGCATTAAGGCAGTCCATTCATTTTGACAATGCACCTCATTGCATTTGCAAGTAAAACTGCTCCTGACCAATCAAAATCCTCCAAACTTGCATAACCTCGGGTTATGCTAACTTGTGTTTTTTCTTCAGTACAAATTACAAAGTCACTTCTTCGGCTGAAAATATGGTTATAATTAGTGATGGTATGAAGTCACTGCTGGACGGAATTACATATTAGTATTTACTAAAATGGAAAGAGTGCTTAATCTGGTGCAGCTCTGCTTAGAAACCAATCATCTGTCAGTTTTTTTGTCAAAGTCTAAATGAATAAGCTGAAGTTAGAAGCTGATTGGCTACCATGCACAACTGCACCAGATTTTGCAATCTCCAGTTTTAGTAAATCATCTTCTTTGCATTCAGGTTCTAGTAGGCTGTCTAGAACCCATAGAAGATGTGTTCTTGGTTAGTTCATCAGGGGACCGGACAAGATTTGATCCATCTATGGACAGACTGGTTGTACCCAAGTCGACCCATTGTTCAGCTTGGAAACAACCAGCTAATCAGATTTTTCACATGTTATCATTTTAAGTAATCGCCTAATTATGAAGGCACCACATACATCTTTTTGTTTATTCCAAACAAGATCTATTGAGAATAAAATTTTCAAACATACCGTACAAAAAGCATATTGTTATACAATCAATGTGCTGCCACAAACAGTTGGATAAATGTAACAGGTACAACAGTTAGCTTGTCTATTAGCTATCAGTGCCCGAAATCAAGGAAGGCTGCAAGAATCAAGCAAATGATAATGAACTTCAAATAACTGGGTTAAACCCAAACCAGTAAGAAATGGAGAGGGTATTTGAAGAACAGAAGAAAAGAAAGGATCCAAGGGGAGGAAAGGGTATTCTGGAATAAGCACAAAATGTATTTGGTTGGGTTAGGATGGTTGGTTGAGGGACAAAAATGCAATTAGGAGGTTGTATACAATGGCCAATGAAACCAGCGGGTTGGTGACGCTTTAGGTTAAAAGATATGTGTGTGGTGATTACTTCATTATAGTGACTTCTTATAGGCCAGCCTTGGTGAAGCTGTACTTTTTCTACATTTGGGCCTGAGATTGTGCCAACTTTTTTATAATACAATAAAAATCTAAGATTTTCATGATAACTCTAATAAAATCAGATTTTTGCTGCCATCTGTAACCCTTTCCCGGTGCCTTTTGCCGGGCTGCTATTTGTAATATATGCTCTTTCTTTGGTTATGGCAGCAGCACCCTACACGGTGAACGATCAATGAGTGACCAGTCTGAGTAGATATATATGTGCTAAGCCCGCATCCCGTTTTTTCTAAAAGATATCAACGTAACAGGAGGGAGAAGATGAGGGGTGGAGGACATGTTGAAGGTAGAGAGGGAAGATGTGTAGTCTGTTGCGCGATCTCTCCGGTGAGGGGAGCGGGCGCTGTTCAGATCTGCCCTCCGCTTTAGATAAATGTTGCGTATGGCAGTGATCATCAACCCTGGCCTTCTGGACCCACTAACAGGCCAGGTTTGCAAGATAACTGAAATACATCACAGGTGATATACAGGGGGTCCCCTAGTTACAAACATCCGACTTACAAACGACTCCTACTTACAAACGAAGGGAGACAACAGGAAGTGAGAGGAAATCAACCCCTAGGAAGGGAATTTCACTCCTGTAAGAGCTATTATGGGGAAAAGGTACCTCCACTGATGCTTTATCACCAAGGCTTGTTTCCACAACAACCCAAAATTTTCAAAATCCAATTGTCATTGGGACAGAAAGTGAAGTGAAATCTTCTGAACAGGGGCACACACAGAAAAACAAATGTTACAGGGGTGTTAACCCTTCCCTATGCTATCCAAAAAGCTTAAAAATATTTTTTTTGGCTGGAGCTACACTTAAAAAATGTACTTGTTCCGACTTACAAACAGATTCAACTTAAGAACAAACCTACAGTCCCTAACTTGTTTGTAACCCGGGGACCCCTTGTAATTTGCTGCTCAGTGATTGTAGTATTTTAGTCTGCATCTCCCCAGGGTAATACATAAAACCTGGCCTGTTAGTGGGCCCTGAAGACAGGGTTGATGACCACTGGCGTATGGGGCAAACAAATCGCTCATCCTATTGCATGTTCGAACTAGGGGTTGACCAGGCTTTTGTATTGATCAGTGGTGCGATAGTGAAGCCAATTGGCCCAAGTGGTTGTGAATTTGGATGGGGAATCTTTTGCCAAGTTAATGAGTTCTTCCATATCTGCAATTTTTTTGGAGAATCATTCTGAAAGTGATGGAGTGTGAGTCGTGTTACCACATCCATCTTAACCATCATCTACAAAAAAACCTATTCATATAGGACTTTACTTGTACCAGAGAGGAACGACCACACAGAACTATAAAAATATATAATGTTTTTTCAAAAATCTTAAAATATCTTACATTTTTTTGGTGGAAGGAAAGAAAATCAAATCATCTATGGCTTGTCTTAGTCTGAAAAATACTTTCTATCTGTTTCCTAAAATGTGACTTTTTTATTCTAAATAAAAAAAGACATAAAAAAGGACATAAGCAAACAGTTTTTCTTTCATTTTGCATCCTCATTTTTGAATTATTGGCTTTCCCCAGAATCTTCCTTTTAAACGATTTTCTGTCGTGACTGTTCATGTGTTCCGCCTGTATGCAGATCATAAACATCTCATATTCTGAGTATTTGGCATATCTTTGCCAAGCTTTTTTGGCACTTACATAGCTGATGGCACAGTTAATATTGAACTATTGCATCCTTTCTCCTCTGTTCTGCCCTACTAACGGGGACTAGACAAGCCTTGTAAACACCCTTAAGTATGTCATCTTGGATACTTCTTGGATGATTTGCTCAATAATTACCAGAAAACATTATCTTTTCATAAATGTTGTATTTTTCATTTGTAACAAATGATGTGTGACACTCTTCCAGAGAAAACTAATTGTCAATAATAGTACATATAATTATATCTTATGAATCAAGCCTGCGAAACTAATTTAAAGAATAGAAAAATGTATCTGTCTTTATAGCCTTTGCCAGTTTTCACAGGAAAAGGAATAAACAATATTAGTATGAATAATATGACAGTCAAAATATATATTTTTTAAAATCTAGAATATAAATGTTCTATTGGTTTTCAACACAAATAAACGGTCCCTAAAGAATATGTTACCCTAATATTTCATATTCCTGATATGTGCCTTTACTTGTGTTAAAAAGGTGTCCTGTTCTCTTGGTATTGAATCCTTTGTATGGAATACCTTGTGATCTTGCCAGTCCCCCTGCTTTCCCTTTCAAACTGACCATGCTAGGCATGAGAGCACATCCGTCCCACTGTGATACGTTTTCTGCTGTGCTGGCAGAACAGCCTGCCTATCCTCCATTGGTCAGACTTGTGCTGACATGCCCCCTGCATTCACTGGGAGCTTCAGTGTCCTGCTGTTTCTCCACCCCCACTTCTCCAAGCCTCTTATGCAGCTGAGCACAGAGGTCATGTAATGCGTGTGTATATATACACTCAGCGGCCACTTTATTAGGTATACCTGTTCAATTGCTTGGTAACACAAATATCTAATCAGCCAATCACATGGCAGCAACTCAATGCATTTAGGCCTCTAAACATGGTGAAGACGATTTTCTTAATTTCAAAGAGAGCATCAGAATGGGGAAGAAAGGGGATTTAAGTGACTTTGAATGTGTGAGATGTGTGAGACTCAGCGCAGTGGCGCAGCGATCCATCCTGTGGCCATTTCTTCATACAAGCATCAGAAGGCATCAGTACAAGTAGAAGGCCTTGACTGGGCTGTAGCCACACGCCTGTTTTACTTGCTTTCTGGTAAGCAAGTTCTTGTTATGCCCCGTACACACGATCGGACATTGATCGGACATTCCGACAACAAAATCCATGGATTTTTTCTGACAGATGTTGGCTCAAACTTGTCTTGCATACACACAGTCACACAAATGTTGTTGAAAATTCCGAACGTCAAGAACGCGGTGACGTACAACACATATGACGAGCCGAGAAAAATGAAGTTCAATAGCCAGTGCGGCTCTTCTGCTTGATTCCGAACATGCATGGAACTTTGTGCGTCGGAATTGTGTACGCACGATCGGAATTTACGACAACGGATTTTGTTGTCGGAAAATTTGAGATCCAGATCTCAAATTTTGTGTGACGGAAATTCCGATGGAAAATGTCCCATGGAGCCTACACACGGTCGGAATTTCCGACAACACGCTCCCATCGAACATTTTCCGTCAAAGAATCCGACCGTGTGTACGGGGCATAAAGGTGCACTTATATGACGTGAATCATATATATATATGGAATTTAAATAATAATGCCAAACAATCAAGGATTTTGCATATTTCAATTGGGACTATTTAGCGTGGCTTTTTCTAGTTTTTATTTGTTCTGTGTTGTGTATCCCACATTAAGCTGCTGCTTTTATTTATTTTATTTATTTTTTTTTTTTTTGGTGCATTAGTGCGGTATTAGCCCTATTTACTATTAGATAATAATATAGCATATACAATTGCAGGGTCTTAAATTTTCTGTAAAATTCAAAGCAATATGGCAACTTGGAGGCTTTCTGTACAGTGTACACTATTGGTGTACAGAACGCCCCCAGAAGTGTTATTTCCTGCTTGTGTAATTGGTTCACTTTTTCCCCAGAAGCTTGCACTAAGATAAAAATCAGGTTTAAGGCATACTCTGCAATAGAAATTTTCGTTTTGATGAGATACTCCTTAAGAGTTAAATTCATGTAAAGGGATACAGACACTGCAACTTTTCTGATTAGAACACTGAGAGTGTGCCAACTGATTATAAGGAACCCGACCCTCCCATTCAGAATCAGTCTGCACAGTACATGGTGAATCAGCTATTTTTTTAAAGCAGAAACAGGTAGGTCTCTGCAACAAAGTTTATGAAATCCCTGCAATCTCAAAGAGGATTTTTTTTCCTCAACAAGACTGGAGTTACTCTTTAAGTTCTCCACAACATTTTGTGTTGCAACTTTCTTCAGATTGATTTAAGGGCCTCTTCAGTCGTATGTGTTGCAGTAATGCAATATGTACCATGCAGCAGCACACCACATCATACATAATGCATGTCCAGGTTTTGACCTGACATCATGTGCTGGCAGCTTACTCAAAATAAATGATATAATAGATAACTGCAAATTGAATTTTTAACCTCCCATCCTCCACCTCCTAAAACTGTTCTCCTAAAATTCACAGTTGTAGTACAGACGTCAGGTACTTTGGAATCTGTGTGTTATACCTGACTCTGGTGCTGCACAATGCTTTGATACAACATGTTTCTGCCTGGCTATAAAACTAGAGCAAAGTGCAGAAATTATTCTCTATGGCCATACTGATACTGTTCCATTATAGTTTCCTTAAGGTGGTTTTAGAGGCAGATTTTTTTTTTCACCCTAATGCATTCTATGCCGTAAGGTAAAAAAAACAAAAAAACAAAAAAACAAAAAAAAAAAAACCTTTTGTAAGTAGCTCCCCCCCAAATACTTACCTGAGCCTGATTTCAAACCAGAAAGCTGCACGAGAACAGAAGCTCTCTCAGCTCTCTTTCTAGCCTCATTTGCTCAGACAGTGGCTCCTGTAGCCAGGTAAGAGGGAGCCAGGAGGCGGTGTCCAATTAATGTCCAAACAATGTCCAATTTACAAACAAAAAATAACGATTATGCGGTATTTAACGCTAAATGAAAAATGTGTCGGTAAACCTTACAAAAAAAACATGCGGTAAACTGTTAAAGCAGAGTTCCACTAATTTTTTAGTTTATTAAAAGTCAGCAGCTACAAAAAGCATAGATGCTGACTTTTAATAAACCGACACTTACCTGCCCCACGGTCCAGCGATGTGGCCACCCGGAGGCTAGCGCCTCTCCCCCTCCTCTTCTCAGCGCCGTCATGGTAACTGTGGGCACCCGGCCGTGACAGCTTATGAATTTACGGCCGGGCGCGCACTGCGCATGCGTGAGTCTCGTTGCGCTCTCCTATTGGCCAGCCCATCTTCTGGGACCTGAGTTGTGTCCTAGAAGATTGCTGGCAGGGAGGGGCCGCCTAGGACGAGAGGAGGAGTCGCCTAGGTGGCCGAAGGTAGGAAGCAGGAAGTGCAACAGGAAGTCCCACAAAAAAAGGGTACACATTCCCCCCCCCCCCCGAAAAAATGACATACCAAATGTGGCATATCAGGGGGCGAGAAGTGCTTAAAGCGGAAGTTCCACTTTTGGGTGGAACTCCACCCACTTTTGGGTGGAACTCCACTTTAAGTCCAGTTTATGAAAGGAACAGAAAGTGAAACAAGACGAGACGCAATATTTATCACCAGGGTTTTGCTGGGGGTATCACATGTTGTATCACTCAGATGCAGATCCCTCCAGATCCCCCCCCCCCCCATGTGAATGAGTATGGAGTACATAGAACCTCTACTCATTCACCAAAAACGTGTCAAAAGTAAATTAAAACAAAACACAAGTTTTTGCTAAGTCCTTCATTTAGAAATCAAATATCAAAAAATGTCCCCCGGTGTAGATCCATCGTCATTTACGACAGCAGCCATCACCGCCGACCCGAAAATAAAAAATATAGTCCCGACGAAGGCTCCTGCTGTCTGAGGCTGTCCAATAATGCAGGATGCGCACCATGCACACATTTTGAATGGCACCCTAATACCCTAATGCAATGTACCTTCATTAACATCTGATAATGCACTTTGAATTAAATGATCATCTTTATACTTAGTTTTGACTACATAAAAAGAATAAATAATGCTATAGCATATGAATTAGAGAGAAACATACAGGTTCAGATCAGAGTTGGCTTATATACCAAGAGAAGAAAGCATAGAGAACTAAGAAAGAGTCAAAGGGGACATTTTTTGATTTTCTGTAACCGGAAATAAAACCACAGTTTGTTCATTTGCTAATCGTTATTGTGCTTTATGAGTTTATTAGCAATAACCTCTGATCTTTGCCTGCAGCTATATGATAAATGGTGGAATTACTTGTGTTGTTTTTTTATTAGCGATTACTCAGGGCCTGGTGGTGGGTCACTACATGTTTCATCATGATGTGATCATAGCTCTCTATATTTAGAATCTTTATATTTTTGAGAAATCATAGTTAAGCAGAACTATTGACCTTTTTTAATAACATTGATTAACAATGATACATTTTTCTGTTTTATACAAAAAAGAAAAAAGCACAAGTCATTGAGAAAAGAATAGTTTACATCAATACCTCAGTGTTCCTGGAGGACAGTGCAACCAGAATAAGTAAAGATATTAAAGTCATGCACAAACATCGGTTTTATCTTTTTTCCAAGGATAAAGAACATTTAGAAACCTTCTGACCTAGCTGTGGGACATTGTGGGGTCATCTGGACAGGGACACCAAAAGCTTCTCATTAATCTTATAATGGGATATCAGAGCTAAATATTTAAGAATATTTCTTTGTGATGTATTACACAATACAGTTCAAGAAAAAAGTCTGTATGATGATAATATCCAAGAAATGTAATAATACAGGTATGTATTGATGTATGACATTGTTGGTTTTTAAAGACAAAAACTCAAAAAAGTTAGGAATATAAGAACCTGTGACAGACCCAACCAGGACAGGGGCTTTTGGAGGAGACTTCAGGGTAGACTCTTGCCTACTGACTATGGGCCCTGGCTTTTTAGGGGGCTCTATTCTTGGAAGGCATGTGCCATGGGAGACCCTTGAAGTGGTCTTGCTTCAGATTTAAGTCCATGTCTCCCCAAAACACACAGACTGTGGGAACTGGAGGACCCAAATACATATTTGGGGCCTATATGCCCAAATTAGCAATGACTGTTTAGACTGTGAGACTCAGAGTAGATGTTATTATAATCAACTTAAAACAACCTGATACTGGGGTCTTCTGTTATAATCTTTTTAAGTGTGTCTTTGCCCCATTGTGTGCCTCCTAGGTGTGAATTCCCATTGTTAATGGAGTCACCTATTGTTGTTTCTGTCTAAAAAAAGGAAAGAAATGGTTCTGCGCTATGGACTTGTTATTATGTAACTTAAAAGCCATTTCCCCCACTGAAACAACTACCGAAGTAGATCTCAAAGGTGAATAAAGGGAAATTTAGAGGTGGGTGTGATGCTGCTAGTAATGTGCAACAACTTATGTAAATGTGCAAGTGCTGTACAATCTCAAGGTGTATTAGCCAAAGGTAAAGGATGTACAATGAACGTATTAACGTATTATCACAGATAAATAGCCAAAGAAAATATCATATATATATATATATGTATATATATATATATATATATATATATATATATATATATATATATATTTTTTTTTTTTTTTAACAACAAGGTTGGTCTTTATTGAAAGAAAAAAATCATGTCATGATACATACTTTCACGTTGACATTATAGCAGGTAAAACAATTGCAAAATCGTATTCTGTATTGTCAAATAACATATACCTGAGTATACACTAATACCCTCCTCCGCATTTAATGTAAACTTCCTTTTCATAGTAGAAACTTAGTAGGTCTCCGGGGGGGGGGGGGGGGGGATGGAGGGCAGATCCCCCACAAGGGGAGAAAGGGAAAAGAAAAGAAAAGAAAAAAAAAAAAAAAAAAAAAGGGGGGAAAAAAAGGGGGGGGGGGGGAAGGAGGAGGCAGACCGGTCACAAGGTCAGTGCATCCGTATCAAACACATATCAGGAAGCCTCCTATTACATGGGATCAGTCCATGGTCTCCAAATTTTTTCATATTTCAAGGGACATCCTCTACTTATGTACGTCAGTTTGTATAATGGGAGAGTCGCATTGACTGATTTTTCCCATGCCTTCACCGTTGGTGGTAACCGGGAAGTCCATTTCAGCAGGATCTCTTTTTTTGCATAAAAAAGTAAAAGCGAGATCAATATCTTAGTATACCTAGGTCGTTGCTCGTCATCCTGCACCCCCAGCAGTGCCAGCTCCGCCGTCAAGGGGGCGTCCAGCTGAAGGCGGATTTTAAACCACTCTCCCACCGAAGCCCAAAACCTTGACAGCCTGGGACAAGACCAAAACATATGAAGGTAAGTGCCTTCGGAGGAGTGACACCGCGGGCAGTCGGGAGAGCGAGACGGGAAGATTCTGTGCAGCCTCTGAGGCGTATAGTATACCCTGTGCAGAAATTTGGTTTGTATTAATTTGTCCCTAGAGGATATCACTATTTTAGCATTATTTTCAAAACATTCCTCCCAGGTTTCTCTATCCAGTTCGGGTAGGTCTACCTTCCACTTTTCCCAGAGAGCATCCATTTTAGGTGAGTCTAGCTGGAGGAGAGTTAGGTATAGGGCGGAGAGGGGTTTTTTGAGGGACTCCTGCGTCAGCAGCTCCTCTACAGGATCTGTCTCAAGATTAGGGGGCGCCGGAAACTGGGCTCTAGTTGCATGTCTCAATTGGTGATAGCGGAAGGTCATCCAAGCCGGTAAGCCATATTTGTTAGCCAGGGCATTAAATGTGATAAGGGAGCCGTCTTGTACTACGTCTCGCAACACCTTAATTCCATAGCGTGCCCAGATCTGTGGGTCAGGAATCGTCCGGTAGTGGGGGAGTTCGGGGTTCCCCCACAATGGACAATAAGGGGACCACCTATTCGAGTGCTGGAATCTACGTCTGGCCACCTTCCAAACCCTCAAGGTCGCCTGAGTCGGCGTCGGGAGAGATGGATATGCCGCTGAGCCCCTATACACTAGATTGCTTAGTTCATTGAGAGAACCTACTATATTTGCTTCTAGACAAGTCGCTGCATTGGCTCTCGATTGTTCCATCCACCATCTGACCGTGACAAGCATCGCTGCCCAGTAGTACACTAAGAAATTAGGCAAGGCCAGACCACCACTACTCACAGGAAGCCACAGGGTCTGTCTAGCTAATCGAGGGGGGCCCCATCCCATAGAAAGTTGCCAATGCAGTTATTTATGTCCTTGAAAAAAGAATGGGGTATCCATACCGGGCAATTTCTGAAAATATAGTTAAACTTTGGGAGATAGATCATCTTTATGATGTTTATGCGCCCCAGAAGATTAAGGGGCAGCTTAGCCCAGCGGGAACAGTGATCTTTAAGTCGTGTCACTATCGGTTGGAGATTGAGGCGTTGAAAATCCCGTAAGTCCCTTCCCACCTTGATACCCAAGTATACAAACTCCTCCACCCACGGCAAGGGGGACTGCATTCCCCCAGCTTTGGCACGGTCATCTAGCGGGAACAGCGCGGATTTGGACCAGTTAATACGGATCCCTGAATATTTACCAAATTCATCAAAGGTCTCAAGTGCTGCAGATAACGATGCGCCGGCATCATGTAAATATAGCAGGGTGTCATCCGCGTATAGGGATATTTTCTCCTCCAGAGGGCCAACCCTGAGTCCCACAATACGACTCGATTCTCTGACCGCTATTGCCAAGGGCTCCAAGGCCAGCGCAAATAGGCTAGGGGATAATGGGCACCCCTGACGAGTTCCCCTCTGGAGGAGAAAGGAGTCCGAGAGGGTATTATTTACGCAAATCCTCGCTCTAGGTTTTTTATATAGCAGGCCCAGCCAATGAAGAAATTTGGGTCCGAACCCAAATCTAATAAGGACTTCCCAAAGATACCCCCATTCTACGGAATCAAAAGCCTTCTCTGCGTCCAGAGAGGCTATGACTCTTGTACCTCCATTGTCATGTGGGGTGGCTAGGTTGAGAAATAGACGACGGATGTTAATATCGGTGCCCTTCCCCGTCATGAACCCAGTCTGGTCTATATGGATCAAATCATCCATGACCTTACTCATACGAATAGCCAATATTTTTGCTAGCAGTTTGGCGTCTGCGTTAATTAACGAAATTGGCCTGTATGAGGCGCAGTCTTCTGGGCTCTTGCCGGGTTTGGGCACCAAGACCACTATCGCGTCTGCCATCGACTCAGGGAGGGAACCTTGCTCCGCGAATTGTTTCAGTAGTAAGGTAAGCCTGGGCGCCAGCAGTTCTTGAAAGGTGGAGTAAAAATCAATAGGGATTCCATCGGGACCCGGGGCCTTCCCTGACTGCATAACCCCCATCGCCTCCTGAACCTCCTCTAAGGAAATGTCTTCCTCTAGCATCTCTCTTTTTTCCGGCTCTAAGGTAGGTAGCGAGACTTGATCCAAATACTGCAGCAGCTCACCTTCCCCATAAGCCACCCTCGATGAGTACAGGTTTTGATAGAATTCTAGGAACCTAGCACTAATATCACTGGGTGTCGTCAACAGACGGCCATCCAGCCCTCGCAGCCTGCCAATATGGGTCGTTGCTTGTTGCCCCCTAGCCAGCCAGGCCAGCAGCCTACCGTTTTTATCCCCATGTTCGAACACCCTTTGAGAACTCTCTAGCATAGATTTCTTGGTGAGGTCTACTCTTATAATGGATAAATCCCTTAGGGTGTCTTGCCAGGTTATATAGTTAGCTTGTATCGGGGAACGTACATATTCTGCCTCCCTAAGGCGCGCCTGCTCCTCCAAATCTCTCAGAGACTGCACAGATTTCCTCTTCCGTTGGGCTATACGTTGGATATACTCTCCCCTGAGCCAGGCCTTAAAGGCATCCCATAAAACTGTGGGTTCAGTGGAACCTGCGTTATCCACCCAAAAATTGCACAGCCCTTCTGGTATCTCCTCTTGAATCTCAGGGTCTTCAATCCAGTATTTGGACAACCGCCATACCCTCCCGCCTTCTCCATATGAGGTCCTAACTGTGACGGACAGGGGGGCGTGATCAGATATCCCCCGCGACAGAATCTGAGTCGATACCACTCTCCGCAACATAGCTGATGAGACATATGCCAGATCAATCCGTGACATAGTCCGGTATGTGGCGGAGAGACAAGTATACTCCCTGTCTGACGGATGGAAATGACGCCAGACATCGGTCATGTGGAAGGCGGTCGCCCAACGTGACAGGGCCTCCTGCGGGGGTCCCGAAGCATTCATTCTATCCAACTCTCTGGAAGGGACCATATTAAAATCTCCTATAATTAGGACATTATCTACGTTAAACATTGTGACCTGCTGCATCAATACGTGCATCACCTCTACGTCTACAGGTGGGGGCAAGTATACACCCACTATTACATAAGGGATCTCAGAGATTAATGCGTGGAGAATAATGTATTTACCTCCGGGGTCAAGTTTCACCTCTATGAGCTGAAAGGGCAGGGATCTATGCACCAGAATGCTGACCCCTCTGGCATAGTTAGAGTAAGTTGCATGATAGTGCTCACCAATCCAGGCCCTCTTCAGACTCATAACTTTGGAACCCGTCAAGTGTGTCTCCTGCAGGATGCACACTTGCGGGTGGAGTTTCCTCAAATAGTTTAGCACCAGGGAACGCTTGACGGCTGAGTTCAGCCCCCTCACGTTCCAGGAGACTATTAAGCACTTAGCCATTAACTACTCTCTCCCAGTGATAAAGGATATTTCCTCTTAGTGACCCGGGGGTCCGGTGAATTCGAGGGGGACTACCCAACCCCACCGGGGCCATGGAGAGCATGCGCACAGCAACATGTATAGTATCAACACCTCTAAATTGCTGCTCCAATCCATAAATGGGAGCAGCGAAAGACCAATCAAACCTTGTAAACTTACAAACCCATAATAACCAGCAGCCATGAACATTAGCTGCCGAACCACCCCTCCCCCCACCCCATGCACCTCGGAACATTGAGATGCATTTAAAACCCTTAACGTCCATTACTCTCATACTAGTCCCTCAGGTTGGGGACGTGTAACCAGACAGGGATCTACAGATCCAGTAACTCGCATAAAGTCCCAAAACAGAATTAGGAAAAAATTAAAAAAATATAAAACAAAAATAAAGTCTCACAGGGGTTTGCTCTTTTTCTCCTTTTTCAGAGCCATTGGAGTGTTATATTCTGATATAGGGATAATGTCACCTGATGAGCAGGGGTACACACTTCAGAGTTCTGTGCGGTAAGCCTTAGATATACTCGGGGGTAATAAAGGTTACAGTTATCCACTAGACCCCAAGGGTCTGAAAGTCCCGCATTTTCAAAGCGTATCAAGGGTCTAGTTATGCTCTCTCCCCACTTCCTCCACACAGGATATATAAAACCACAAAAAAAGAAAAAGGGGGGAATGTAGGGAGAAGGGGAGAAAAAAAGTGTGTGCTACCGCAATCCTGCATAAGTGAAGGGGAAGTGGGCACAGTTCAGAGGAGAAAAGCTTACCCAACCCAGTAGTGTAGGGCGATTCAAGAATCTGAAGGCAGATTATTCTCACATCAGCATGCTGGGCTCGGTAGTCCTACGGAGGGAGTGTTTCAAGCCACGCGGCGGCTTCCTTTGGATTGACGAAGAATCGCACGGTCTCACCATCCACTACTCGGAGTTTCGCCGGAAACAAGACGCTGTACTTCAACCCCTTGGTTCGCATGGCGGCCTTGACACTGTCGAAAGATCGGCGCTGTCTCTGGGTCTCCATGGTGTAATCCGGGAACAGTAGAATCTTTACATTGCGGTACGGAAGCTCCCCAGCCATTCGCGCCGCTCGCAGCAGCTCATCACGATCTCTGTAGTTGAGCAGCCGGAGGATAAAGGTTCTGGGTGGGGCCCCTTCAGGTCCAGGCCTGGCGGGGACGCGGTGAGCCCGTTCTACGGCAAAGTGTGGCGAAAGTTTGGCAGCCGGCAGGAGGGTGCGGAGGAAATCTTCCGTAAACAAGGCAGGGGATCTTCCCTTGACCCCCTCTGGAAGGCCCACAATCCTGAGGTTGTTCCGGCGGCTTCTATTCTCGGCGTCCTCCGCTCTATATTCGAGGGCCCTAACCTTCGTCTGTAGGGCTCTGATGGAAGTCGCATGCTCCGCCGTTACGTCCTCCACCTCCCCCACTCGCCGCTCTGTTTCGGAGACACGAGACCTGATCTTATCGAGGTCTTGTCGAATTAGCCCAACATCCATTTGGACCTCCTCAATCTTAGAGGTCAAAGCAGTTTGGCACAGGGTGATGGCCGCCATAACCTCTGGAATGCCTGGAGGTGCAGGGAGAGCGTCCTCCTCGTGGTCCGTTTGCGACGCCATATTGGTTAGGCGCGCCGGAGAGCCTCGGGTTCCAGAGATCGGGGAAGTCTCTGCAGGTATATTCTGGGGGAATTTCAGCCTCTTACCCCTTTTCTGACTTCCGAAGCTTTTAGAAGGCATCCAGGTGTGACAGGATCCTCTCGATCCACTTGGTCAGTCAGTACGGATCAGTTGAACGGATCACACTCCAGGAGAGCTCTGCAAACACGTCTGCTCAGTCCACCATCCCCTATATATATATATATTAAACATGCACAAATACATGTAAAGTGCTTCAACATTGAAGTGAAAAGATATTATAATTTAACATAAAGTCCACTGGTGAAATCATGTCAGATGCCAAAGTCTTTAAGATAAATTAGGTGAGTAAAGTTGCAGCAAACGCCACACCAACTAGCAGTTTACGTGTATCACTCATGCTCCCCCCTGTGTAGTTGCACTCACCAGATATTTTTCCCCACTCAGGGGGGTAACCCGCATTCACAGTTACAATACCTGTCTGTAGATCTTTTCACACGAGTGCCTCTGTCTCCATATCATACTTTGCCTCAGTGGTACCGTGTAAGAGTAATAAAAGCCTCCATAGAGTAATTCTGTAAATCGCTTTTTATTTATAAAAGGTAAATATTGCACTTACATCAGTGTAAGATTTATTAAGCATTCATATGGGTAAAAAAACAGGAAATCCGGAGCTCCCTGCACTCAACGGACTCAAACGAGATGTTCCAGTTTGCACCTAAGCTAGTGTCATCTAAATCTTGGGTGCTCAGCTATAATACCTGGTTTCTGGGAACAGACTAGAGGAAGCTATATCTTGACTGAAGCACCCAAGCTGGGTGCTGGACTGTCTGTCACAGAAACATCTGCAACAGTTAATAGGAAACATCTGCAAATGTTAATTAGGCTTAAGCAGTACCCTGAAAGATTTACCATTTGTGTTAAATTCCTCTTAAAAAGCACTTCCTGTGCTTAGGCACTCCTATGCATTCAGCCCCATAGCTGTAGTTCTGTAGAGTAAATATAAGGCAATGCTGCCTCTGATGGCCAGTCTGAACAGATTTGGAGTGAGATTTGGTGATCTCACTACTGTGCTGCTCACAGTTTAATTTATTAGAGAGGAAGCTGAACCTGAAGGTCTCCAGTGCAAGGGTCTATCTGCAATCACTTTATCCATTATCAGCACCTCTCCTACCACTTCATGATTATTACCCCCCTCCCCAACCCAGTTATTAGGTCACCAGTCATCAGGGAGATTCCTCCCTGAAGACTGGTGACTTGAACAGGGCACAGCAATCATGTGCAATAACTTTACCAACTATTAATTGCACCAAGAATAAAATGGACTGTAAGGTAATTGGAAGGAGAGCATCTGTCAGAGCCTGTTGCAAGATATTAGTCTCCAGCAGCCCTTTGTGGCCAGAAGCTGGGCTATTTGTGTGAGTCGGGAAATGTGTTTTGGATGCTACCAGAGAAGCAATAGACCCACCGAGTTGTGGAAGGTGGCAGCCACATCGCAGCTCCTGGGTAACACTTCCAGGTTAGGTTGCAATGGCAAAAACAAAAGTAATAGTAAAGGTCCCCATGGAAATGCAAGTTAGGTTCCTATGGAAACACATTTCAGGGAATTCCTCCCCTGTTACTCCTAATGTTTGGGCAAAAGCGCTGTCCTTAATACCAATGACAAATCACAGGAGCCTAGTGGTACTTCTGGTGTGGGAAAAGGCAAAATATGCTGATTTAGAGGGGGGGGGGGTGTAATTAAGGTAGTTTACTTTATGTAATTTAATTTTCTTTGTATTCTTTGTAATTTTTTTCCTTTGTTTTGTGTATTTGATCCTTAATTGTGCTTTACACATTTATATTTGATTTTTTTAATTAGAATAGTGCTAATGTGAGGTTAAAATAGTTTTCATAACCCTCAGGAGCCATTTAATGCCCACTGCACCCTTAAAAATGACCTTGAACTTATAGTGTGCCCAGACTATGCACAGTAAAATATTTACAAATTCTGAGCAAGCAATAAAAACACAGGTTCTCATTCATCTCTGTAGCCATGAGCATTGTGAAGAAATGTACAGTATCTTCAACTTTCACAACAGAGACAACGTGTAGCCTGTGGGCCAAATGTGGCCCACAGAGCCATCTGATTTGGCTGATTTCAAACCTATGGCAATCCACACAGCCTCCTTTGCGTGCATACCACTCAACTGAATGATTGCTGGTCCTTCAGAACACCGGTGGCTGTCATACACAAGCCACTATTGCAGCTGGCTCTCACTCTTCTCTTTCTTTCTTAACACACAGACACAGGGAGAGGAGCCTTTACCCAGTTGTCTGATGAGCTTGGTGTCATTTTGGGAGCCTGTGAGTGCATTATGTGTAATTTAATATTTTCTTTATAAAGAAATGTATTGCAGTAATAGGGCATGTGCTTCCCTGGTCTGTTGTTTTTTTTGTCTAGATTTCCTCCAATGTATTTTGCTCGATTTTGAAATTCTACCAACATCTCCTGATTTTTTACAAAAATGTCAAGGATGTGAAAACTCTCTGCAGTCAGTCCTACTCACGTAGTAGTAAAACCATGCTCAGAATTACTATTCTGAAATCTGAGAATCATCAGCAATGGACAATCTCATCTTTCTTTTCTTGAAGATTCCATCTTCAAGTAGTGGAGATAGGATGAACATAACAGCCACTGAGTTAGCATCTTAAAAACAAGTTGATAATGGAAAGATTCCTTCATACAATGTCTTATATGGCCAATTGAGGAGTGCAAGTCGATCCCTCCTCCTCTTTCATCCCATTGACCTTTTGAGTCAAGCATAGGTTACCGCGTTTGGAAACCGCCAGTACTGAACCACTTCTTAAATGTATCCAGAAAATTGGAAAATGAAATAAACAAACCAACTCCAATATAACCGAACAGGAATAATTATTTTTCAGCCTCAATGGAACGTGATTTAAAATAAGTTGATTCATTGTAATGCAGTGTACCCTTACAATTTGTTTTGAAAAACGCAAAGTTTTAACACAAAGTCATCTATTTGTGTCTACCGAGAGTGATAAACAACAGGTGTTCCCACAACAAGCAGTCTGCATGGTGAGACATCCATCAGAGCAGTGCATAATCTATTTTTCCTCTGCAATTCGCAGCCATTCACATTTTTACAGTCATCCAGATGCTATTGATATAATTATAATGTGTTGGTACCACATACTGTAATGTTTTTGTGCATATTTATGCGTTGGGGTCAGAATATTTTGCTGGTACAACTGAACACTCAGCATGAATTTTTTAGCGGGGAGATTAGAAAGTAGGAAAACTTTGTTGCATACTAATGCATAATTCAGCTGCATATCGAAACAGCAATAATAAAGTAGATACAATGGAAATCTTGATCCTTACATGTGTTTGTTTGATAGCTAAGGACTCACCCATGAGCACGGTGCCACAGGAAAGTTTAATATAACGTGCAAACAGTGGAGTTTGTGTTTTTACAAGGGAACTGTATCATACGCAGAATTTCAACACTGGATGGGAATATTTGAGAGAAAGCACTCATTTAATTATATCAACTGCTCCAGAGGTTCTTGATCCTACAGTATTTATCTCAGGTCTTCAGCTTGTACTGCATACATTGCAGTTACTGAAGAACATGTGGAAGATGACCCCATTCATCTATTAATTAAGCAAATAAACAAGGTTAAAGGGAATTGGTTTTGAGTTTAGAGTGAGAGAGGAAACGAGAAGTACAAATATGTGCAACATTATTTAAATTTAAAGTAATACTAAAGTCTCTTTTTGTTTTTGTTAAAAATGAACGTCATACTTACTGTACCTGCTTTGTGCAATAATTTTGCACTGAGCAGCCGAGATCCTTCTCTTCTCGGGTCCCTCTTCGGCACTCCTGGCCCCTCCCTCCTGTTGAGTGCCCCCACAGCAAGCACATCGCTATGGAGTCACCCGAGCCGAGATGCAGCTCCCTGTGTCCATTCAGACACAGAGCCGCAGCCCAGCCCCGCCCTCTCTCTCTCCTCATGGGCTCAATGACTTTGACTGCAGCAAGAGCCAATGCGGAGGGAGAGTCCTGGATAGCCGAGTCTTTTGTGCAACATTGCTGAAACGAGATGGGACTCAGGTAAGTATTAGGGGGGCTGCTGAACACAGAAGGCTTTTTATCTTAATGCATTAAAATAACAAAACCTTCTGCCTTTACAACCACTTTAAGTCCATACAGACACTTTCAGATGCCTGCTTATATCATCAACATATTTTGAAAACATACAGGAATCCTAAAAACATGGGCACTCAATGAGGTAAATATTGACCCCAGCTTGTATGCTTCCTTCCTATGGCCAGTGAGAATAACCATAGTATTTTGTGGCCAATAAGGTGTGGTGGGCAGAAGGAAATAGCCAAGACATGAACTTTTGGAAGTCATGGTTGACCTCTGCTTTCCTTTCCCTTCCCTTCCTTTCCTTTTCTTCCCTTTCCCTTCCCTTGCCTTCCCTTCTCTCATTCCTCCCTTCCCTTATTTCTTCCTCCGTTCCTTTCTCCCTTTCTTTCTTCTGTCCTTCAGTCCTTCCTTTCTTCCAACTTTTTCTTCATCCCTTCCTTCCTTTTACTGCTTTTATCCTTCCCCCTATCCACTGTATTTCCTTCCCTCCCTTACTACCTTCTCACCTTTCCATGACTTTTAGATGCTTCCTTTCCTCCTTCCCTCCTTTTCATGCACCTTCCCTTTTTCACTCCTTCCATTCCTCATTCTTTTAGTCCTGCCTTTCCACGGTCCCTGATTTCCTCCCTCTTTTTCCCTCTGTTTCATTCTATTTTCCGTTCCATTTCTTTTCCCTTCTTCTTTCTTTTCTTCTTTCCACCTTTGGTCATAAATTAGTAGATTTTTGTTCGAAATTGCTCATTTTGAAAAAAAAAATTGAAGGCGCAAGATAGAAAATATCTTGTGCTTTTAAATTTTTTTTTTCAAAATGAGCAAATTTTCAAAATGAGCACATTTCCTTGAATGAAAATTTTTTAACAGTGTATGTGGTTTTCGTTTGGGAAAGTCCAATCATTCCAAAATCAAATGTTAAATGCAAATGCAATTTTGAAGTACTTTCACATGACATTTATTAAGTCATGGAATATACTTCTTTTCTTTTCTTTTCTTTGTGTTTTACTGTCCTTGTATAGCAGAGATATACCATGCCTTGCAAAAGTATTCACCCCCTTGGCATTTTTTGTGTTTTGTTGCCTCACAACTTGGAATTAACATGAATTGTTTGGGGATTTGCCTTTTTAATTTACAGAACATGCGCACGACTTTGAAGATTTTTTTTTTTTTTATTGTGAAGCAAACAACAAATAGGACAAAATAACAGAAAAAGTCAATCACCCCCCTAAAGTCAATACTTTGTAGAGCCACCTTTTGCTGCTATCACAGCTCCAAGTCGCTTTGGATAAGTCTCTATGATCTTGCCACATTATACCACTGGGATCTTTGCCCATTCCTCCTTGCAAAACTGCTCCAGTTCCTTCAAGTTGGATGGTTTGTGCTTGTGAACAGCAATATTTAAGTCTGACCACATATTTTTAATTGGATGGAGGTCTGGGCTTTGACTAGGCCATTCCAACACATTTACATGTTTCCCCTTAAACCACTCAAGTGTTGCTCTAGCAGTGTATTTGGGGTCATTGTCCTGCTGGAAGGTGAACCTCCGTCCTAGCCTCAAATCACTCACAGAGTGGTACAGGTTTTGCTCAAGAATATGCCTGTATTTAGCACCATCCATCTTTCCCTCAACCCTGACCAGTTTCCCAGTCCCGACTGCTGAAAAACACAATAGCATGATGCTGCCACCACCATGTTACACTGTGGGTATGGTGTCCTTTTGTGGTGTGATATGTTGGGTTTGCGCCAGACATAATGTTTTCTTTGATGGCCAAAAAGTTAAATGTTAGTCTCATCAGACCAGAGCACCTTCCTCCATACATTTTGGGAGTCTCTCACATGCCTTTTTGCAAACTCAAAACGTGTCATCTTGTTTTTTGCTGAAAGTAAAGGCTTTCTTCTGGCCACTCTGTCATAAAGCCCAACTTTATGGAGCATACGGCTTATTGTCGTCCTATGTACAGATACTCCAGTCTCTGCTGTGGAACTCTGCAGCTCCTCCAGGGTTACCTTAGGTCTCTGCTGCCTCTCTGATTATTGCCCACCTTGCCCGGTCCATGAGTTTTGGTGTGCGGCCATCTCTTGGCAGGTTTGCCGCTGTGTTATGTTCTTTCTATTTGGTTATGATAGATTTGATGGTGCTCCTAGGGATCATCAAAGATTTGGATTTTTTTTATAACCTAACCCTGACTTGTACTTCTCAACAACATTGTCCCTTACTTGTTTGGAGAGTTCCTTGGTCTTCATGGCAGTGTTTGGTTAGTGGTGCCTCTTACTTAGGTGTTGCAGCCTCTGGGGCCTTTCAAAAAGGTGTGTATATGTAATGACAGATCATGTGAAACTTAGATTGCACACAGGTGGACATCATTTTACTAATTATGTGACTTCTGAAGGTAATTGGTTGCACTAGAGCTTTTTATGGGCTTCATAACAAAGGGGGTGAATACATACGCACATGTATTTCAGTTTTTTATTTCTGAAAAATAGTTTTATGTATATAATTTTCTAGTTTTACTTCACCAACTTAGACTATTGTGTTCTGATCCATCACATATAATTCATATTAAATAAAACCTATTGAACTAAAGGCTGTCATGTAACACAATAGGTAAAAAGCCAAGGGGGGTAAATACTTTTGCAAGGAACTGTATACAGTGAAAAGCACAGGGAGTAGGTTTGAACAAAGTGAACACAACTGTTTTGTTTAATCATATCAAGTCAGGCTTTTGAAGTGGTTTTGCCATCAGATCACTCAGGCGTTCATCATAAGGACTACTATTCTTGTCTACCCATACAACACAGGTATCATATTTGTTACCATTAATATGCAGACAGGGTATGATTAAGTGCATCATTGATAAAAAATGACACTCTATAATAAATGAGAATGTAGAAATGAATTTATAACCATAAATCATTTTATATGTATGTGGCGACATTATGAAAAAAAAATGAAAGAAATGAGACATAGAGTACTTGTAGTAGTAATAGAAAGGGGGGAAATAAGATATGTCCTACTTTTTAGCATTTCTAAATCACAGTAAGAGGCACAATAAAATTACTCATGCAGCAAAAGCTTTAGACAGTCTTTTTATTTTTGTCATTATGTACGGAATGTAAGACTTAAATTCACAATACAACCTGCCAAAACGAAGGAATTTATGCTTGTGTCAACACATTTGTATTGTTTAGAACACTAATAATATACTTGTTGCGGTATATGGTATTTGCACTTGGATTGCAGTAAGGATGCTGGAAGAAAAATATAGCTGGGTTCTGAGCAAATGATCACCAAGGGAGTTAACCCGTTCAGACCTAACATCTTAAAGGTTAACGAAACCCCAAAAAAACAAGAATGCAATACCGGTCCTTAGTTGGGGTGGTTGCATGTATTTTTTTACTTTATGCAAACCACATTTGTGTGGTTTTAAACCCAAAAACAAAAAAGAGAATATACAGTGCCTTGAAAAAGTATTCATACCCCTTGACATTTTCCACATTTTGTTATGTTACAGCCGAAAACGTAAATGTATTTTATTGGGATTTTATGTGATAGACCAACATAACGTGGCACATCATTGTGAAGTGGAAGGACAATGATAAATGATTTTCAAAATTTTTTACAAATAAATATCTTAAAAGTGTGGCGTGCGTTTTTATTCAGTCCCCTTTACTCTGATACCCCTAACTAAAATCTAGTGGAACCAATTGCCTTCAGAAGTCACCTAATTAGTAAATAGTCCATCTGTGTGTAATTTAATCTCAGTATAAATACAGCTGTTCTGTGAAGCCCTCAGAGGTTTGTTAGGGAACCTTAGTGAGCAAACAGCATCATGAAGGCCAAGGAACACACCAGACAGGTCAGGGATAAAGTTGTAGAGAAGTTTAGAGCAGGGTTAGGTTATAAAAAAAAATTCCAAGCTTTGAACATCTCACAGAGCATTGTTCAATCCATCATCCGAAAATGGAAAGAGTATGGCACAACTGCAAACCTACCAAGACATGGCTGTCCACCTAAACTGACAGGTCGGGCAAGGAGAGCATTAATAAGAGAAACAACCAAGAGGCGCATGGTAACTCTGGAGGAGCTACAGGGATCCACAGCTCAGGTGGGAGAATCTGTCCACAGGACAACTATTAGCCATGCACTCCACAAATCTGGCCTTTATGGAAGAGTGGCAAGAAGAAAGCCATTGTTGAAAGAAAGCAATAGGAAGTCCTGTTTGCAATTTGCAAGAAACCATGCGTGGGACACAGCAAACATGTGGAAGAAGGTCCTCTCTTCAGATTAAACCAAAATTGAACATTTTGGCCTAAAAGCAAAATGCTCTCTGTGGTGAAAAACTAACACTGCACATCACCCTGAACACACCATCTTCACCGTGAAACAGCGTGGTGGCAACATCATGCTGTGGGGATCCTTTTCTTTAGCAGGGACAGGGAAGCTGGTCAGAGTAGATGGGAAGATGGATGGAGCCAAATACGGGGCAATCTTCGAAGAAAACCTGTTATGCCGCGTACATATGACCGAACTTTCTGGGAAACTAGGTCCGATGGTCTTCCTGACAGACTTCCAGCGGACTTTGTGAACGGACGGACTTACCTACACACGACCGGACTTTCCGGCAGACTAGGTCCGCCGGTCTTCCCGACGGACTTTCGACGGAGTTACGGCGGACTTTCCAAATGAACGGACTTGCCCACAACTCCTTTTGAACGTGACTCGGGTACGACAGGATTAGAAAAGGAAGTCAATCTCGCCGCTTTTATCTGCGAGATTGTCACCTTGCAAGCCTCGTAGCGGGGCATACCAGGCCCTTAGGTCTGGTATGGATTTTAAGGGGAACCCCCTACGCTGAAAAAACGGTGTGGGGTCCGCCCAAAGTCCATACCAGACCCCGATCCGAGCATGCAGCTCCCTCCTGAACCGTACCAGGCCGCATGCCCTCAACATGGGGGGTGGGTGCTTTGGGGGAGGGGGGCGCCCTGCGGCCTCCCCCACCCCAAAGAACCTTGTCCCCATATCGATGAGGACAAGGGCCTCTTCTTAAAAATTCTATCTCCAGCTAATATTCTTAAGCAGTAACAGCAACAGTTTTTTTTTTTTTGCGATAAAGGTTTTAAAAATACATAAAAGTTGACCATTGTAAGCACCCTGTCAGTGGTAAATAGTTATGCCCTGTACACACGGTTGGATTTTCCAATGAAAAAAGTGCGATCGGATTGTGTTGTCAGAAATTCTGATCGTGTATGGGCTCCATCGGACTTTTTCCGTCGGAATTTCCGACACACAAAGTTTGAGAGCAGGATATAAAATTTTCCGACAAAATCCGATTAATTAAATTCCGATCGTGTGTACACATATCCGATGCACAAAGTGCCACGCATGCTCAGAATAAATTAAGAGACGAAAGCTATTGGCTACTGCCCCGTTTATAGTCCCAGTGTTTTACGTCACTGCGTTCAGAACGATCGTATTTTCCGACAACTTTGTTCAACCGTGTGTATGCAAGACAAGTTTGAGCCAACATCCGTCGAAAAAAATCCATGGATTTTGTTGTCGGAAAGTCCGATCAATGTCCGATCGTGTGTACAGGGCATTTGTCTCTGACTATGCACTAATAGAATTTCAAACAACATTTTTAGTTTTCGGAATGTTTGCTTGACTTTCTGATCCTTATTGAGGTCAAATCAGTGTTCATATTTTGCCTGCAGTGATGAGCAAGTTTGAAGACGTAGGATGGAAATATTTTCTTGGTCAAACGCATTTCTAAGGTTGGCCAAAGATGGAGTGATTTTCTTTCCTGCAATCACGAGTTGCAGGAAAGAAAATCACTACTTGATTCCCCCATCAAAAGTAAGTGTTGATGGGGGAATCCCTCCTGCTTAGCCATTGTGTTTTCCTGGTGGGGGAAGGCATACCCACTGGGAAAACACAGTGATTATTGCTAGTGGCTATAACAACTACTAGCAATATTTGCATGTAAAATCTGCCAGGCTGGTTGTACCCAAGTTGATAGTTCAAATCTCAGCTGATTCCTGCTGAACCGGCCGAGATTCAAACCGTCTATGGCCAGCTTTAGTGTATGTGGTTTTCATTCAGGAGAGTTCATTTCAATTGTCAAGTCGTTGAATATACTGAGAGTTTTGTATGCATTTTTCATATGAATGTTTGCCAGTTGTACTATTGTTGCTAGAGGTGCACAAGGTGCCCTGCTTGTTTTTTAATATTTGCCTTCACATCTACTTTAACCACTTGCCAACCACTGCACACCGATATACGTCGGCACAATGGCAGCAGTGGGCAAATGGGCATACCTGTACGTCCCCTTTAAGAGGCGGGGATAGCATGCACACGCGCCTGCCACTGGAGGTGCATGCATGCACCCGCCACATACAGCGTGACCGTGCCCGTGGGACTGGTGGACTTGATGGTCCGCTGGTCTCCCAGGGATCGTGTCACGGAGCCTCAGAATGGGAAAGTGCCTATGTAAACAAGGCATTTCCCCGTTCTGCCTTGTGTCATGACAGAGATCACTGCTCCCTGTCATCAGGAGCAGTGATTGCTGTCATGTGACTTGAAGGCCATCCCCCCCACAGTTAGAATCACTCCCTAGGACACACTTAACTCCTTCATCGCCCCCTAGTGGTTAACCCCTTCACTGCCCGTGTCAGTTACACAGTAATCAGTGAATTTTTATAGCACTGATCGCTGTATAAATGCCAATTATCCTAAAATAGTGTCAAAAGTGTCCAATGTGTCCGCCATAATGTCTCAGTCCCGATAAAAATCGCAGTTCGCCGCCATTACTAATAAAAAAAAAAAAATGCCATAAAATGATCCCCTATTCTGTAGATGCTATAACTTTTGCGCAAACCAATCAATATATGCGTATTGCAATTTTTTTACCAAAAATATGTAGAAGAATACATATCGGCCTAAACTAAGGAAAAAAAATAGTTTTTTTATATATTTTTGGGGGATATTTATTATAGAAAATAGTAAAAAAGAATGCGTTTTTTTTCCAAATTTTCGCTTTTTTTTGTTTATAGCACAAAAAATAAAAACCACAGAGGTGATCAAATACCACCAAAAGAAAGCTCTATTTGTGGGAAAAAAAAGTACGTCAGTTTTCTTTGGGTACAACGTCGCACGATCGTACAATTGTCAGTTAAAGCGATGCGGTGCTGAATCGTAAAAAGTGTTCTGGTCAGGAAGGGGCTTAAATCTTCCAGGGCTTAAGCGATTAAAGTGTATATTTGGGCGTGTGGAAATATTATTTGTCCAACTAAAAAATGCCAAAACTTCTAAATCTGAAGATCAATTTTTCCTAAGTCATTTGTCTATGTAGTATCTTTTTGATAAAATTGATTTCCTTACAATCTTTATTTGACTGAAAATGTCTTATGTATTAAGTATGCTAGGTTATAAACTTTGATATATTGCAGCTTGCCAGTCTTTAGATGTGCTGGATATAATTTTTCTTTTTTCATTTTTTTATTTTTGTTTTCACTGGTCATCCTGACAGTAACACACTTCCTGTTTTAGGGTTACAACCCTCACACACTGTCCCATATCTATGGAGGGGCAGCATTTTGCCACACTAGGGCAGCAAGTGTCTTATGCCGCGTACACACGACTGGACTTTCCGTCAGAAAAGGTCTGATGGAATCATTCCGTCGGACATTCTGATCGTGTGTGGGCTTCATCGGACTTTTTCTTTCTAAAATTCTGACGGCCCTAGAAATAGAATATGTTTCAAATCTTTCCAACGGACTCAACTCCTATCGGCAAAACCTGTATGCTAGTCCGACGGATCAAAAATGACGCAAGGGCGGCTATTGGACTTTGGTATGATCATGTGTAGGCAAGTCCGTTTCAGCGGAACTCCGTCGGAACTCCGTCGGTAAGACCGTCAGAGTCTACTCTGACGGAAAGTCCGGTCGCGTGTACGCAGCATTGGAACTACATAATACTCCCCTCTCTCCTTATCTCCATGACATGAATGTTGTGTTTTTCTAGGCAGAGAATGTTGGAATTTATTAGCTTAATCATATTTCTGGAAAAATCAACGTGTAATTTTTTTTTTTTTTCTTGCACTTATTGAACAAATATAGAAAAACACTTTCAGTTGTATGTTTAACAGACCAAAGGGAGTAAAATAAATCATTATTATGGTTTACATACAGTATACTTTAATTTTTCAGATTCCAGATTTAGGAGAGGAACTATTAATTCTGGCTAGGTGGCACAGATCCCCTTTACAAAATGTTACCTCATTACCGCTCTTACTGCTGGCAATGTGGTGGGGACACAGGTACCATGTTCCATCTGTGGTGGACATGCCCACTGTTGGTGCCATTCAGATCAGTGCTCATATTAGGCTTGTCCACGATGGAAAATTTTGTTTCGCTTCAATTCGTAAAATATATAATTTTGTTCTGTTATATTCGTTATGTTACGTTAATTCGTTTTCGGATAATTTCTTATTTCTGTAGAGTATAGATATTCAGTATAACGAATCGATTCATTTTATTGATTAATTGTTTCATTTGTGGATACTTAATTATTTATGTATATATGTTTGTAATAACGAATCATAATTCGGAAAGTCGTTTGTTTATTGAATCCATTAACACACACACAATGACAATGGGGGTTATTTACGAAAGTCAAATCCACTTTGCACTGCAAGTGCACTTGGAAGTGCAGTCGCTCTCAATCTGAGGGGTAGATTTGAAATTAGGGGAAGCTCTGCTGATTTTATCATCTAATCATGTGCAAGCTAAAATGCTGTTTTTTATTTTCCTTGCATGTCCCCCTCGGCTCTACAGCGACTTTACTTCCAAGTGCACTTGCAGTGCAAAGTGGATTTTCCTGTAGTAAATAACCCCCAATGTCTCTTCTGATGCTTCTCAAAACTCGTCTCCTCTACTCAAATGCAATACAACACCCTTCTCAGGAATGCACTTTGCCATTGGTTTGTGCTGTTAGTACCAAGAGGAACCTGATGTTTAGAACTTGAATCCATCAACACACACACAAGATCTCTTCAACTGCTGCTCAAAACTTGTCTCCTCTGCTCAAATACACCATCCTTTTCACTCAGTTCTGAGGAATGCATTTTGCCAGTATTATTAATCCAACCTCCAGCACAAAATGAATCAGCTGATTGGGGTGTAAGATTTACTCCAAGTCAACCTGCTGTTTCATTTGACTTTTAATGAATTATTCAATCGTGCCAAATTAGTTTGTTATTTCTGTTTGAATTGCTTCCGTATTAGTTAAAATTTGTTTTGCAAAATTCGGCTGAATTTTGATTTGTTAAGAAACAAATTGCACCTCTAGGTCATATTAAGGACTGTTACCTCCCGGCAACACCAGAATTGGCCCTATTGTCTTTATCTCCTGGTTCCCCTCAAGCGGCTAAAAAGGGTTTTGTACATTTCCTACTTACTGCAGCATTGTCTATAATACCTAGACATTAGAACTCCACTACTATGCCCACTATTAGGGAATGGGTAACCAAACTGAACCACATGCATATGGCAGAACTCAAGTTTACGAGAAAAAAAAAAAAGATTCTAAGTTTACAGCAACGTGGTACACCTTGATCAAATTCTCAAACTCCGACATTTTGAGATCATACTTTTGATTCATGTCCTATTAGGGTGATGGATGCCACATGGAGAAGTTGGCTTAGTCATTTAGATTGGACTCCCCTTTCATCTTTCCATCTGGTTCTCTTCCTTTTTTCCCTACTTTGCACTCTTTTGCTTTTTCTTTCCATCACACTTAGTTGTTTGTGGTTTGTGACTAAGGCGGTCAATGGACAATGGTCTGCATGTTACATTACCTCAATGCAACTAAAGTTCTTCTTTTGTGCCTACCATTTTTACTGACATTGTAAGGCTGGATTCACACTGATGCGAATTAGTTATGGGTTTCTCCACTTCCAATTCGCATGACAGGAGACTGTGACCGGCTCTCAATGAAGCCGGTTCGCACATCTCCGGGGCAGCCGTGGAGCACATTGGAAAAGAGTCTTGTGCATCTTTGGCTCCGTTTCAGGCCCGAATTCGGACCTGATTCGCATCTTAAACGATGAATAGGGAGCGCCTGCTGTAAGCCGCTGCTGCAACTAGTGTGAACCCAACCTTAATGTTGAACTATGTAATTCTCTTTGCATATTTTCAAACCTACATGTCCAGTACAAATTAGTACCTATATATAAGGAAAATGCGCTTAGTATGCTATATGAGAATAAAAAAGTAAATAAATGACAAAACAGCAGCACTCACAAATATGTACACACCATATAAGCAAAATATATAAACAAACGTGTTGCGCTGTCACATATAGGATGATAGGATGCTTCCTCAATGTATTGAAAGCAGAAAGAACAAAAAAAGACCACCACAATGAAATCAAAAATATAAATGAAATAGTGTAGTGAAATGGAATAAATGTCCAAAAACCAGCAAAAGTCCTTGAGTGAAGAAAAGGAAGTGTTCTTCCAATTATCAACAGGTGCAACACCCAGTGCTCCCCAAGGGCTAGACAGGGCAAAAATATCCTCTTACCAGATAATTAGACGTTTCAAGGCCTATATACGCATAAGTAAGTATTCACCCCTCAATTCAGGTATAAGCCACCTTTGCTGTTCAGCCTGCTTAATGGATGCCAATGATGCATATATTGGTCTTTAGGGAACCTCAGACTCGATCATATGTTATGCCAAATTGAAGAGGAAACAAACTAATTGTGCAGCGTTCATTAAAAGCACAAGAGTTTAATAACAGAGTCTACTTACAGCAGAGAATCATTTAAAAGGCATATTGTAAAAAAGCATTTGTCAAACACCCTCCACATGTGCCACGACGTCACTGCTATTCCTTGCCCAAAATATATTTCGTCCAATAGAACGTCTTCTGGGACGCATTGCCTCTAGTGGCTACAGGTACATCATTTCACGCAATAGCACCACATTGTTGCAGTAAATACACGGCGGCTGTTCGGCAAGTAGTTAAAACTAAAATATTACATTTGGCTACTAGATGGTGCTAAATATCATAGGACTATCCTATGGTAGTTAGTGCCTTTTAGTGGTCAAATGCTGCATATTCCATTTGTCCGGAACAGGTAATAGCCCAATAACATTCATGTTTTTCCCTCTTAACACAGAATGTATGTACATGCGCTTTCACTAGACAAATTCTTTGCAAATTATTTATAAATTGACCCCTTTGTACAAGTTTGCTTTGAAGGTTAAAGGGCATGAAAAGCATGCTATTTATAGACCATGTTGTACCTTTTTTGTGCTAAAATAGGATCGCAGAAAACTCATATAACCAGCCATGTATAAGAAGGAGGAGCACACACAACAGGGAAATGCTAAGCCTTGCCTATTTGCTTTTCCTTATTGGAGAGAGACCAAAGCAGGTATTGTTTTCTCTGTGGGGGTATTTGTGCTCTAAATATACATGTACCGGTACTTCTATTTATCTGAGAAGCTTCTACCTAATATAATAATTTTTGTAAATAAGACATTTTCAGATTCTACCCAAGCAAACTTGGTTTCTTAATGTTTATGTCTGACATCTCTTCATATGCTAAACATCCGAATATAATGATCATGTTGAGGAAAATAATACATTACATTATAGTTTGCATAGTAGGAACATTTTTCTTTATAACTTTTCTGACACTTTTAGCAGTTTACTCCTGTGCGTCTATAGCCAGTGCAAAGGATCCAAGAACAGAGACTATAAAAAAATCAGGCAAACAATCGTCTGATTTTCCTCGTTGTTTCACAGTAAGTAGGAACCGAGGAAGATAATAATGTATGGAAATTCTTGTACGGCAAAGTTTTTTTTTTCTTGTCTCTTGTTTCTTGTTTCTTTTCTGATTTTTCTAATATGAAAAATCTTACTAAAAACACATTAAACAAGTGTGTCCCTTCAGAAATTTGATTTCGGAAGGTCGAAATCACCTGTTGAAAGTTGTGTATACACTATCAGAAAATCGTACAATTGTTCCTCGGACAAAAATGTTCGCCCAATTTTCTTATAGTGTGTACGAGTCTTAAAGCTAGCCATACACTATGTCATTCACTTCTTAGTGGGCCTGTGGCAACTTCCCACCCAACATCTTTTAATTTAAAACTCATTGGAGCTGGATGTAAAATTGTTGGCAAACAGTAGTTATGTTCGATCGAGTAGGTGGTAGGAGGTAGCTGCTGTTTGGGTATTCTTACAACCACCGGTTGTTTTCAGATAGCAACAGCCCAACAGGAGGATTTATTTTTTCTTTTCATTTTGCAAGCTGAATAAAACACATATATCAGTGCATGGTCAGCATTAAAGTAGAAATATAGGCCACTTTTTTTTCATTTTGGATAGAGCAAAAGAGAGTTATAACCCCTGTTAGATTTATTTTTCACAATCTGTGTCCCATTGCGGAGATTTCCCTTTACTTCCTGTCCCATAACCAAACAGGAAGTGAGAGGAAATCCCTGCAAATTAAAGGAATTCCTTGGGGACCCCCAGGTCACCAGAGCTAGTTTCCCCATTGGAAGATTTCCCGTCTATCACTTTTTCTGGGGGGTCAACCAAAAATGTGGGATTTTCTTTTACTTTCACTTTTAATAATAATGGTAAACAGGTCAAATAGAGAGGGTGAATCTTCCTAGCAGGGGCACCGGCAGCAATAAAAACCTGACAGGAGTTTGAATCCCTCTCTACTCTATCAAAAACTAAAAAAAAAAAAAAATGCCTTTAGTTATACTTTAAGAAACCTGTGCTTATTTCCTTATTCCTTATTTTCCTATGTATGTTACTAGCAGCAGCTGGACATATGAATTACTCAACTACTCTTTAATATGTAATGGCAATTGGAAAATAGTGTTATAGGATGAGGCTGGGATTCAACAGTTAAACTAGTCAACATACATGCAGCATGCTGCACAGTAAAGTATTGTAACACACAGAACCAATAGCTAGACCAATAAGGCTACCCCTTATTCCAGAGTTCATTGGAGCCATGGAGCCCATATATAATACTGGGCTCCATCAGCCAAATATCACAGCAATGTAGAATACATCACAGGGCAGGAATCATACATGCATTAATATTTTGTGCCAGGGCTGAGATTTAGCATTTCAAATGGTCAAGCCAGTATATATGAAGTATGTTGCCCAACAAAGGCAGTGCAACCCGTAGAACTAAGCGTAGGGCTAGTAAGGCTACCCCTTTATTCCGAAGTTTGTAGGATCAATAATGCATAGCAATGTGGTCCATCAGTCAACTGTTGCAGCAATGTAGTTTTCATCACAGGGCAATGCACATGCATGCATATATCTTTCTTTTTAAATAGAGGAGTACACTCTTGCATAATGCATAAAACAGTGTCAGTCTCAAAGTGCTATTCCTCCTATAGCTACTAGAGCTTTAAAGTGAACAATTAAAAAAATTATAAAAATGATTTGTTCCCAGCCATTCCTCCTCTCTGCCACTTCAAACCCAGGTGCCGGGGCTTATACAAGCGATCTCTGTTCACAGACCAACTGCTAAGAAAAAAGCCACCTCACACCACAGGGTTCACTGGTATCCACATTTATTAGGGAGGATATACACAAGCTTGACATTGACAGCCCTTATCTAGGACCACCCCACTAATGCTTATCACCCAAAGGGCTTTGTTATAGGGTGAAGCGTGTGGATATCCTTCCTAATAAATGTGGCCACCATTGATCCCTACGATATGTGGTGCTTTGTTTCTGTAGCATTCTTTCCAGATGTTACAATTAGTGCATACAAGGGTCTCTTAGTCATAAAGGAGATGCCTGCTCACCGTTCCTTTGGTGGTAAGAGTGCTTGCCCAAACTAGTCTCAAATCAAAGATGCGGTCATGGCAAACAAATCTCTTTCAATCATAGGGCACATGCCCACTTACAGTTCCTTGAGTGGCAGGGGTCCATACCGATGATAGTTCTAGTTTAATAAGAGAAGACCCCCACAGATGCATTTCCCTGTGGTCACACTTGACTGGTTTTGTTGGTCCCACTTGTCTGCCTCAGAGGTTTATACAACATATGATACAATTTTAGTATATCCTCCCAAGAGAAAACAAATCACCTCATACACGGAATTCCTCTCTAATCTCCCCCGTGCTTATTGCAATGGATGCAAAACAATGAAGAACATTTATTATTCAATAGATATTACTCGATTCAAAACACATTTTCTGAAATTCACAGATTTTCTATTGTAGTTAGAAGCTGGCAGCGCTGCTTCACCCTACAAAAGATGAAGAAGTTTTGACAGAGCTTGTCACTCAACCACTTAGAAAGCTGTAAGACAGCGAGGTAGCTTTTAAAAAGTAGAGAGAAAATGGGAGAAGCAGGTGCTCTAGATGAAAATTACAGCACTTTCCTGAAGGTATGCTGACTGTACATTGTATAATTAACTATAACATAAATCGGAATCAAACTTTTAAAGTAGATTTGAATGTACTTGATGGCTCTGAAATTACTCATTGCTGGCACTTTGATTCAACAGGTATCTAAAGATATCAGGGAGAAATGGACATCTTTGGGAACAGGACTCCTGAGTTCCATGCACGCCGTAACTACAAGCTCAGTAGGGGGAGGTCTCTTAAGAATTTATTGTAAAGAAAATTGAAACAGGAAAGAAGCTTAGGGTTACAGGATACTCCAAAATGATAAAAACAATTAATAAGAGAACAATCTTCTCACTAAAACATCATAACTGCAGTCAAACATGGAAGTCCCAACCTGTTCCTATGTACAGGGTCCCAGGAACCGTACCCTACTTAGATTCAACTGGGAAACAAGTAACGACTAGCAACAGATCCTTCTCCAGACCAGGACTTCTATGAGTGCTTCCAGCACTGATCCCGTACCAGTTTTTCCCAGGACCTCAGTCCAGCTCCTACTGAGACCCAGAATATAGCAATAGTCCTCTTCTCCAGGCCCTCAGCCCAACTCATGCTGAAGCCTGGATTGCAATCCTTGACTCAGTAAAGCTGAGAACTGCAACCCCCCCCCCCCCCCGGCGGCTGAGAAATAACACTCTGGCCAGCCTCCCAAACATCTATCACCTCCCCAGCCATCTTCTAAATGCCTCCTTTCAGGGACTGGCTGGCTGGGGCATGATAAATGTTCATGCTTGTCATTTGACTTGCCCTGCCCTATATTCTTGTAGCTTCTTCCAGAAGCAGATGAGAGATAGCAAACACCCAGCTTGGGAAATTTATCAGAAATGGAGCAATTACATATAGAGCTTTTATTTTAGAGGGTGAGCAGGTGGCTGTCCAAATCTGAGGTTGAGTAGTGACAGATCCATATTTTTGAAGACAACCATTTTATTGTTTAGCATGGCAGTCATTTATCATGAGGCATCATCAAAGGAACCCTGGATTTCACTTCTTCGGAGCTGAGGTCAACATATTTCCAGGTCTTTCCTTTAGTTTGTTTGGTGGCAGGAAGACTATAAGTTGGTAATCAGAATTGAGTGTGCATGAGACCTTTACATTTTTATGAGCATTAAGGGCTCAATTGAGTCCTTATTAGGAGAGGATAAATATTAGTCTGCAGTGGTAGGTGGAGAGACATAAGATTACACATTGGGTGGGGTTAGGGGTGAATTTACTAAAACTGGAGGACACCGAATCTGGTGCATAGTAACCAATCAGCTTCTAATTTCAGCTTGTTCAATTAAACTTTAGCAATAAAACCTAGAAGCTGATTGGTTGCTGTGCATCATTGTACCAGATTTTGTGTGCACCAGTTTTAGTAAATCTCCCCCATTGCATATTTTATTTTATTTCAGATTTATTTTAAATGGGATATAAAAGGGTTAGTAACATTTTTCATATCTTAAGAAAGTAGCCACAGCTAATTATCTGTGGGGGGAGAGTACAGATCGATCGATCTGGGACTAACCCAAGGAGAGGTTTTATGGGTAGAATAGTATTTCATGGATTGGACCAATTGCAATACTTGGGAATATTTGGGGAGATGTGGAATTCCCAAGCCTCTGGAAAGTTTTAGTATGTCAATTTAGGCATTAGGAAGTCAATTGTGACATTAGGAAATCTGGCTTTGTTATTGGAAGGGGCCTTAACTGGGAGGACTGTGAAAGGATACAATAGTTTGGGGAGGAGTGTCATTCTAACAACAGAAAAATATCTGAACCAGGGAAGGTTAAGGGGTATCCAGGCTGTAAGGGCTGCACTAGTTGTTTTTTTTTCTTTTAAATGAGCAGTTTAATGTAGTTTGCTGTATACAGAGTGTCAAAAGATATAGGCAGTAAGACCCCAAGGTAAGGAAGTTTAAATGATTCCTAGTAAAAGCCAACTAATGCTTTAGAGGGTCCAGCATGAAATCTAGTCGAGAAATGTTGAGTGCTTAAGACTCACTACTGTTAACTTCAAGCCTAAAACCTTGCTAAAATCTTGGAGGGTTTTAGGGAGATGGGGTATAGTGGTGATAAGCTTTGTGATGAGGAATAGAGCATCATCTGCAGAGAGGCTTAAAGCTGTTGTATACCCGCAGGAAAAACATTTTTAATATTTAAAAAAAAAAAAACGTACGGCAAAGGCATAATGAGCTAGTATGTAGTGCATACCAGCTCATTATGAAATACTTACCTTATAACGAGGCATCGGTATCTAATCCTGGTCCACGCCAAGGGAGCTGACATTTTGCCCTCAGCGTGTCTTCCGGGTTCGCAGCCCTGGCACTGTGAGTGACTGGAACCTCGATGATGTCACGTAGGAGTTTTCTTCCCACCAAGGTCTGGCAGCGTCTGCCGGACCTTCAGCCAGGCATTCACAGCGCATGTGCCACTGGCGTCAGCGGCTGCATGCAAAGTGAATATCTCCTAAACTGTACAGGTTTAGGAGATATTCATTTTACCTACAGGTAAGCCTTGTTACCTGTAGGTAAAAATTAATAATTAGGGTATACAACCACTTTAACTTGTAATGTGTGCTCACCAAGTCCATTTTCTGAATGTTAGAATTGTTTCTAAATAGGGACACTATTTATTTATTTATTATTGGTACTTATATAGCACCAATGTAAAGGGCGATCCATGGCGATCAATGTAAAGTGGGGGACAGCAGACACCCTCGTCTGGTTCCTTGTGATATCTGGAATGAAGCAGAAATAAATCCCAAAAATCTGAGGCATGCTGACTGAGACAAGTAGAGGATGGAAATATTGTGAAAATTAGGGCCAAAGTTCCATTTTCTAAGACATAGAAAAAAACAATGTTGAATTATTTTTGTATGTCAACAAAGAGTAGCATTAAACAGGAGGTCCAGTCAAAAAAAAAAAAATTAAAAGTCAGCAGCTACAAATACTGCAGCTGCTGACTTTTAATTGGACACTTACCTGTCCCAGGGTCCAGCGATGCGGGGGATTGAAGCCCCGCTCGTCTCCCCCTCCGTTCAGCGGCACCGGCATTGCAACTGTGGGCGCCACGCTGTGGCTTCACAGCCTGGCACCCACTTCGCATGCTCAGTCACCTGGGACCTGTAATGGGTCCCAGATGATTGACAGGAGGGAGGGAGCAGACCTAAGCCCTTCCTGTGGCGAGGGGGAAGTGATGTCACCAGCCCAGGCACTGGAAGAGGCAGACTATGAGGGACCCCCTAGCAACAGGCATTTAGAGGTAAGTAAAAAAAAAAATATCCAAATTTTTTTTGTATTTTTTTTTTTTAGGATTTTTCATGTAGTTTTTTTTTTTTTTTGGGTGGAACCCCACTTTAAGGAAATATCCACTTTTCTGGTGAGTTTGCATATGTAGTCGCTTGTCTGCCTTGTGGGCATGAAACAATTTGGTCCTGATGTATGAGAGTTCAAATGCAAGTATTTGGCCTGTTGGCAAAAAATGTAATCAAAAGTTTAAAGTCTCCAACGTAGATCGAGTAGAGAAATTGGTCTTTAGTTGACCCAGTGGGTGGAATATATGTTTGGTTTGGAAATCACATACTGTAGATGGTAGATGAAAAGTTATCAGGGTTAAAGGAATTTGGTTTTAACAAGTCATTCAATGCAAGCTTGAAAGACACCTGTGTTGTTACCGTGAGTTGATAAGGTTACTTAATATAGTTATTCTAAAGCACCCACATACTATATTCATGACATAGATATTTTCTTGTAAAAAAAATACTGATATTTATTGAAAGAAATAATGCTTCAGGTGATAAGGTAAAGAGATTAAACTGGAAAAAATGTCAATAAAAAAAATAAATTTTATGAGAAAAAAAAGGAAAAACAAAACACACAAAAAGCAACAGAAGGTTAACAATGACAGATCTACAGAAAGGATATAAGAAGAAAAACAGGAAGGAGCCGAATCATTGGCACATGCAGCACTGAGACAGAAGCCAGAGATACAAAATCACACTACATAGAATTCTGGCATGAAACGAACAATGAATAATAGTTATACAAGGCAACCTGAACCAGCAAAGCATAAACACAAATAATGATTATAACAAACAAGAAAGAGAGATAAAGAGCTCATATGAAGTGCAATGTTACTTCAAATACACACACACAGCAATAACAAATAATAGGTATTTGCCCAAATAAAATTTGATGGGATTCACCTTGCATTCCAGGGCTTCAGTCACCTTATATACAAAGGATGAATGTGCAACAGGTGAATTTAGCTTCTGGTGAACAGCTATTAAATCTCACGTGTATGTATGTATCTCACATATAATGTCGATTCAGATTTAGCTTTCAGATGAATGTGCCAGCAATAGCTCTAAATGGTAACGTGTTTATTCACAGTTTCAGCACTAGGGGAGTTAAATGTCATATTTTTTCAAAGTTACACATTAAAGAAAGTATGCCACCCTCCTTCCCCCCACCCCCAAGAGCTAACCAGCTCAGCATGCCAATTACACTACAAGCAATGCTGATACCATTATGCATATACTTTAATATTGAGGGGGTGTGGTGCTTTGAGAGTGGTCCCCCTGTCAAAGCATAGCTGTTGTACCAGGCTCTTTGGCAATATCCATGCCCAGGAGGTAATGCTGGTACTGGGGGAGGCAGGGGTGTTATGTATCACCTACCTGACCTCCATGGGAAGCAAATAAATAGCTGCCCTCTTCCTGGTGAACTAGAACTAACATGTGTGCTGGCAAACAAAACTGCACATACAATATGTCATAACTCCAAATGCATATCCTATTTTTATATAAATGAATGTTAGTGTCCATTGTATAATATAAAAAAAAATGGCAGGGAAAAACATCATTAGCAGACGTTCCCTTTCTTTAGAAAACAGCCACAGCCTGAGTAGAAAAGCCCCTCCCCTGCCAGTATGCATGCTCTGTGTGTAAGCAGTGATCCCTCTGCAGAGGTCCAATACATCCTGTGATGAGACAGAGCTGTAGTCCTCCAATCAATAAGGAACTAAAGAAAACCAGAAGTTAAGCTAGGATGCACCTGATGTGTATTTAGCTGGTTTAAACAAAAGTATAGTTAGGTATTAAAGGGGAACTAAACCCTCTTATTGTTTTCAGAAAAAAAGGAAGTTTCCATCTTGGCCTCTGTTGCCATTTGATGATTTGACAGTTAGGTTGAGAGCACAACCATTGTGTTAGTTACAGTACATTCCCGGCACATGCCTAGAATGTAACTGTTTTTTGAAACTGGTAAATCGATGGCTTTAGTTCTCCTTTAAAGCTGAGCTAAGGAGCATGCGCGGCTCTCGATCATGGCGGACGTCTTTTGAGAGAGCTCCGGGCCCCGTCCGATCTCCGTGACCTCCGCACAGTGCCATCAGCTTCTAAAAGCAACGGGGGTAAGCCGGTACACACGCTCTCTTACCCGGGCACCCCATGGGTAAGATCCGCCAGCAGCGCCAAGGCTATACACCTCTATTTGGGCCATGCCAGGGATCCAACATAGATCGGTTCGTCACTAGGCCGCAATCCTCGGCCTCGAGTTTCCCACCGATCCGTTCGCAGCGATGGATCCATTACTGGGGATGGAGGATGCAGGGAATCCCCCTCCTTTAACAATACAGGCTGCAACAAAGACCTCAGGCCCCCTGTTCTCTTCTACACCAGCAGTTTTAACCCCAGACGTCCTGGATGCTAAATTGGCCTCTAAACTCCAACTACTACTCCAGCAAATTACCCAATCTATCTCGGCTGCTGTAAGTAAAATATCTACAGAACTGAGGGGAGAAATCACTCAAATTGGGGAACATACAGACACGCTGGAACATAAATTTGATGAAATGGTGCATTACGTGCAGGCCATAGAGGAAGAGAACTCTAGCCTTAAACATGTAGTCTCCCGAATGCACTTACACCAAGAAGACCTGGAGAACAGGGAAAGAAGACAAAATCTACAATTCCGTGGTATCCCTGAAAAAGTGGGTGACTCGGCCTTACGCCCTTATCTCCTGGGGTTTTTTTACACTTTGGCCCCCTTGGTGGTAGATGTGGACTGGCGCCTAGACAGAAAACCCCAGCTGGAGCTAGGCCCAGGGACGTGATTGTGAGATTTCATTTTTAGGATAGTAAAGAAGCCCTGACACTGGCCACATGCAACAAATCACAGATCAAGTACCAGGGGGCTAAACTGCAAATATTCAGTGATCTCTCTCCCATCACATTGGCGAAATGAAGGAACCTGCGACCAATAACAGCAGCATCATCAGGTCAAGTACTACTGGGGATTCCCCTTTCGCCTCATCGTGTCCAGAGTTGGGGTTCAGCACAGTTTACGGAATCTTCAGGAAGGTGACGCCTTTGTGAAAAGTTTAAATCTTCCCCCACTACCTGAAGAAGATTTGTTACCTCCTCCTGGACAGATTAGTCCGTTTCCTACCACCCCCGGTCGTGTGTGGACCCCTGTAAGGGGTCAATTAAGAAAGCAAGCATCTACTCCTCAACACTCCCATTTTTCCAAGCAACCTCCTTGATCCTCCCGGTCAGATCTTTTGGCTCATCTGTGTTTTTTTTTCTGCAATTACAGGTCCCACAATGCTAAGTGCTGGACTTCAGGTATTTTGAGCCTCCTGATAATTTGTCTCTGGGGGCTCGACTTTCCTATGCCCATGGGGTATTATAGGTAAAGTTGCTGTTAATGTTCAGTTGCATATTGAAGACTGTTTTTTGAAGAGTTAACTTTGCCAGAATGTTTCTATAACTGCCAAGCTCTTAAGGGGAGTGGACGGTGCTCTTTTCCTCTCTCCTGGACCCTCCTTGTTGGAGACCCCCATGTGTCCCTACTTAGTCTCAGTCATGGCTCGAGACCTCCTGAGATGCCAACGGATCTCAGGTCTCAAAAATTAGTTTTTCTTTTTTTCGTATGGAGTTTTTTTTTACCTCCATACATGTTTTCTTTTCTATTTTCATTTTTGTTTTTTTCTTTTTCCAACATGTCCACGCATATGTGTCAGCTCTATAGGTTGAGGTCACAAGTCTTGGTTTTACCTCGACTGTTAGGGGTTTATGTTCGAGAGATGTATGTGCTACTCCATTGGTCTCATTGGGATAATCTCCTCCATCATGTTCTATAAAGTTCATTTAATAGATATCAAGGTTTTTTATGTTCTGTTTTCTGTTTTACTCAAAGGGTCTATACACTTATATCCGCTGTCACCAATGACTTATACATATGGCATTGAGAATCATGTCATATAAAGTAAAGGCCTGGGCTCCATTCGGAAGCGCTGGATGGCTCTGAAGGAGTTCAGATCCTCGGGGGCGGATGTGGTCATGCTCCAGGAGACTCATTTTCGAGCGGAGGTACGTTGAAGTTTACCCCCAGGTTTTTTCCCACCTCCTTTCTAGCTTCAGATACCATGGGAAAGGCTGGGGTGGCAATTTTAATTAAAAAATCCTACCCTATTAGGGTCCAAAAAGTACATGCGGACCCTCATGGGAGGTATCTTATCCTGGAGTGTGGCTGAATGACCTCTTCTTTTACCCTAGTTAATATATATGCTCCTAATGTTGGGAAGGTTGATTTTCTTAATAAGGTCTTTGATTCTCCTCATTATCGTTCCCAACCTTTTATGATTGTAGGAGGAGACTTCAATTTAATCATGTCCCCCTCTAGGGATAGACAAGCTATAATTAGAGACATCCCTTCACAGAGGATCATTTCACAGGCTAACTCCTTTCGCAAATGCATTAGGTCACATCAACTTTTTGACTCCTGGAGAATTAAACACCCCATGGCTAAACAATATACTTTCTTCTCCATGGCTCACAAAATGTACTCCCGCTTAGATCATTTTCTTATTTCTGCCCCACTCATATCTTGCGTTGTAGATTCCGACATACTTCCCATTACATGGTCAGACCATGCCCCTATTGTACTGGATATTGTGCTATCCCAGACCCCCACCAGGACATGTCAATGCATCATAATGACCATATTGTTCAATCAGAGATCTCACGCACAAAATTAGCTACAGACCTAAAAGAGTTTTTTCAATTTAACCTGGGGTCAGTTTCAGACTTTTCCACACTGTGGGAGGCACACAAGGCGCTCTTCCATGGTGCTTGTATCGCGGAGGGCTCCTGTATAAAAAAAGACAGAAATCAGCTTCTGCAGGCCTTGACAGACGCTCTGCAGAAGGCTGAACGCTGGTTGTTGCGCAAACCCACAGTGTCGAAATTGCGTAGGGTGACCTCTCTCAGAGAACAGGTAAAGTCCCTACACCTTGACAAAGCGGCTAAGTCCATAATCTGGATGAAACAAAAATTCTATGAATTTTCTAACAAGCCACACAGGATGCTGGTCAACAAACTGCACCCACGCCTCTTTAACTCTTTTCCTGACTATCTTCTTCAAGAGGATGGGCTAGAACACACTGTCCTATGGAGATGACCAGGATTTTTGGTAGTTATTATCGTAAGTTATATAACTGTCTTACTCCTGAAAACCATTTTAACTTCACCCAAGGGAAATTTGACAATTTTTTCGCTGATCTCAAACTTCCAAAACTATCCTCTTCCGACCTGACTGATCTAAATTCAGCTATAACTGCAGAGGAACTTCAAAATATTGTTAAAGATCTCCCACTTCATAAATCTCCTGGCCCGGATGGACTGCCTTAATTTTCTTACAAGACCTATTTGGAAATGTTATCCCCTTACATGCTAACTTTATATAGTTCCCTACTTAAAGGACAACCCTCACATTCTCAGTTTTCACATTCATATATATCAGTTATCCATAAATCAGGTAAAGACCCTTCTGTCCCAAATAAATATAAGCCCATAGCCCTTCTAAATTCAGACTACAAAATATTCACAAAAATGTTGGCATCTAGACTCTCCAGATACATTCCTACATTAATTAACACGGACCAAGTGGGTTTTGTTTTAAATAGGCATGCTGGGGATAACACCCGTCGCACTATAAATTTGATAGATCCCCCCGCCAGGCTCTGGTCTTGAGTCTGGACGCTCAAAAGGCTTTCAACAGGCTGAGTTGACCCTATATGTTTACCACTCTATGTGAGTACGGACTAAAAGGCCCTTTTTTTAAAGCCTTAGAAGCCCTATATTCCCAAGTCACGGCTCAGGCTCAGATGTCATCCTTTCTGTCGCCTAGCCTCCCTATGACTAATGGTACTCGGCAGGGATGTCCCCTATCCCCTTTACTTTTTATTTTATGTCTAGAACCACTTGCCGAGTCCATTCATATTCATCCTGATATTCGTGGGGTGGTGATGCGACAGAGGGAATACAAGTTATCATTGTTTGCAGACGACATCTTGTTAACTATAACAAATCCGCTGCTGTCCCTACCATCATTACACAAACTTTTATCCTCATTTAGTGCAATTTCTGGCTATAAGGTTAATACCACAAAAACTGAAGCCCTCCCTATACATATACCACCGCATATTCTATCTCAACTCAAGGATTCATACCCCTACAGATGGTTCTCCACCTCTCTAAAATACCTGGGAATTCAGATTACTCCTACCTACTCCTCCCTCTACTCGGTTAACTACCCTCCTTTGATTGCAGATATCAATAAGTCTTTGCAAAGTTGGACTGGGCTCCCCCTCTCCCTCCTTGGCAGAATCAATGTGCTGAAAATGTCCATCTTACCTAGATTCTTATATTATTTTAAAACCTTACCGGTTGCTATCCCTCTTTCCCAACTTAAAGCTATTCAAAGAAATTTCCAGAAATGTATCTGGAATGGTAAGTCTCATTGCCGGGAGATCTAGGGGGGGCTTGGGAGCGTCGGATATTGCCAATCTACAGACCTCTAGTCACTGGGCTGACATAGAGAAAGGGGTATTATATCTGGCTCATCCATGCTCCCTAATCTGGTCTCATATGTCCAATATAGACCCCATTTTTTAGATGCCAATGTACAGCTCCAATGAATTTTACAATGTCCATATGGCGTAAATGCCTAAAGAATTTTCCTCTCTCTTCCCCGTGTTCCCCTCATACAAATGTGCTATTTAACCCATCTATTCCTGATAGCTTGTCCTTGGGACGTATCCTCCCTTGGATAAACAATTCCCTATTCCAACTCCGAAATCTAGTCCACCCAATTTCCCCTGGGTTCCACTCTTTTGAATATCTCCGCGAAAAGTTTGACATACCTCTGCATCAGTTTCACTTCTATTTGCAAATTAGGCACTTCTTTCACTCCAAGGCCTCAGATCTATCTCTTGAGAAACCCAACCTCTTTGAATATCTATGCGCACAGGGCCCTTGCCAGTCACACCTAGTCTCATCCATATATCACATTCTCAAGGAGTCAACTCCCCTTACTGAAGACACACATTTGTACATGAGAAGATGGGTTTGCCTGATAGGTCAGCCCATCAGCTCCCAGATGTGGGACAGGATATGGTCCTCTGTTTTCAAGTCCTCTAAGTGTGTTACAGAGATAGAGACATCCATTAAGATCCTTATGCACTGGTATAGGACACCAGAAGTCATACATAAATTGATCCTTCAAGCTCAGCTAAATGTTGGCGTTGCGGAAAAGCTGTGGGCAGGGGCATTGCTAGGGGGTGGCTACTGGGGCTATACCCCCGAATCTGGGGCTCATAGCCCCGAGTCTATTGCTTCAGGGTCCCTGCCTAACCAGCGGGTTGCGACTGCTACGGCGGGTAGGCTAGCTGCATGAGAGAGGCAGAGGAAAGAGAGAAGCGAGCGGGCGGACGAGCAGAGATGACATCTCTCTTCGCCCGCTCCACATCAGCGCTCTTCACAGTCAGGCCTCTTCAATTTGGAAGTAAGGTGTGGTGAGCAGCAGAGAGATGACATCATCTCTCACTGTCCGCCACACATCAGCACTTTTCCGCTCTCACAGCACAGTGGAGTGGAGGTCACGTGCTTCCTGTCATTGTGGAACTCCACTTTGCAGCCAGACCTGGTGCAGTGGGGAGCAGCGAGATTACATCATCTCTCACTGCCCGCCCCGCATCACCGCTCTCCTGCTCTCACTAAATGGACAAGTGCTGTCAGCCTGCCACCAATGCAGCGTCAATGCACATTTGGTGGCACTGACTGGCATGGCAAGTGACAATCCACATCAGTTGGCAAGTGACAACCCACATCTGGTGGCCGGTGACATGGCAAGTGACAATCTGCAAATGGTAGCAGGAGATGTGGCAATCTGCAAATGAAGCCAGGAGACGTGGCAAATGACAACCTGCAAATGGTGGCATGTGACGTGGCAAGTGACAATCTGCAAATGGTGGCAAGAGATGTTGCAAGTGACAATCTGCAAATGGGGCAGGAGACGTGGCAAGTGACAATCTGTAAATGGTGGTAGGAGACGTGGCAAGTGACAATCTGCAAATGGTGGTAGGAGAACAGGCAAGTGACAATCTGAAAATGATGGCAGGTGATGGTGGCAAGTGACACACTGCATCTGGTGACAGGAGATGTGGCAAGTGACACGCCCAGGGCTCCCACTGATTCTGCAGTATAGTGAGTTGAACCACTTCATTATATATTAAAATGTAACAATAGAAATAATGCACTTCAATCACCCTATCTCTCCCCCCCCCCCCCGCGGGCATGCAAAAAGGTTGGTGACTGCTGCTATAGGCTCTAGCCCCAGATCTTTTGCAGATCTAGCAACGCCCCTGGCTGTGGGATCTATATTTCCTATCTTTTGGCAATGTGTCCTGATGCAGCCCTTCTGGCAAGAAGTAATGTTGTTATTACAGAAAGTGGTGGGGGTGTGTCTACCACTTGACCCACTACACTACCTACTGGGTCTTCCTTTTTCCTACTGGGTCTTCCTTTTTTCTACTAAAAAAAATAGACTAATCTCTTACATTCTCTTTGCTGCCAAGAGACTGATTCCTTTATGTTGGTTATCTAATTCCCCCCTACCATGGCCTAGACTTCTTCAGCTTATTGCAGAGATTCGTAGAATGGAATATATGACAACCATTGACACAGAGACACCATACCCCAATTTGACAAAATCTGGGAGCCTTGGAATGGTTCGGAATATGGAACGCAAATTTAGTTCACTGAGCCTGGAAAAACTACTGGTTCCATTTCCCGACTCTATCATTGGAGATTTATTCCCATACCATTTGACCTTAGTATATAATAGTTTGATCACCTCTAGAGTTCCTGACCGTACTTATATACTCTAACTTAGTTTTGCTGTATATATATGACCTCTGCATATGTTCTGATTACACTTATAAGCTGTTATATACTTTTGTATCGAATTGTATAGTACACTTTTGTGTCCTGCCTATGTGGACAATTTTCTTTTATTTTTCTTTTATATTATTATCACCCTCATGTTGTGAACCCTCGTTTCACTCTTGTATCCTAATGTTATGTAATTTCTTTATTGAAAAACTTTAATAAAAATACAATTAAATAAAGCTGAGCTAAATTGCATCTGAGCACAGCAAACTTAAAACTATTGATTCATTTTTTGTATTCAAAGAAAATGTACCCATCCATCCATGTCTCCATGCTTTAGTTTATTGATAAATCACTTTGAAAAATACCCACCTAGCATTTCTAACTGCAGCCATCTTAAGTAAGGGCAGATGATTAAAGAGGAGTTCCAGCCTGTAAAAAAAAATATATAACAGTCACCAGCTACAAATACTGTAGCTGCTGACTTTTAATATAAGGACACTTACCTGTCCAGGGAACCCACGATGTTGGCACCCCAAGCCGATCCGTCCATCGGCTCCAGGCGCAGATGTTGGCAGCATCTTCACTAAGTAAAACAGGAAGTGAAGGCACACTGTTTTCTACTGCGCAGGAAAGGAAACGAGTCACGCTATGCTTTCTGAATGATCCCGCTGTCTTCTAGGACCTGTGTGTCTCCCAGAAGGCAGCAGTGGGGAGGGGTGTAAATTTCGTAGATCACCGCACAATGATTGCGGTGTTCTTACCCGGAAGTGGGAGAGGGCACCTGGTTTTGCTTTCCCCCTCCCCCGGAAAGGTGCCAAATGTGGCAACGGAGGGGGGTAGGAAGCAAGAGGAGTTTCCCCTTTTGGGTCAAGCTCCGCTTTAATCTAGCATTTACTTCTTGGAATCCATCTACTTTTAGTTCAGACATGCAGGCAGGACAATGTGCTTACAAGAATAAACTTGTGGGTGACCGCACTTCAATATAAATTGCCTTCATGGAAGATTGCTCATAAAAATAGTATTAACACAGAGGGTTAACGTGTTTTGTGTTAACTAGTGCTTAATAATATGAGAGTGTGCTTAGCTGAGAAAACCCTTCCTCCAGGTAAAAGAGAAAAAATAATGACCATGAAAACTTTATTTTGACTTAGACCAGAAACCAGGAAGCAAATAAAGAAATGTAAAAAAAAAAATTGTTAACAAAAAAATATAATATATGACCTGTGTATTACTAATGCTAGCAGCATAAGGATTAAAAATAGTTAAAGTGGATGTAAACCTGAATTTTTTTTAATGTCATAATGCAGAGTTTAAGATTTCCTATCATTTGAGCCCAGTCTTGCCACAAAGAGTTAATCCAGCTCTGAGCAATCCTCTTTTATTGTTCAGTGAGATAAAATTTGACAAACAGAGAAAAACTTTGTCAAATCCTCCCCCTTGCTGTGAGTGACAGGTGATTTACATATCTCGTGCACTAGCCTAAGACATGCAGTATATTTTAATTCTCTCCCCCACTCCTTTCTTCAGCAGCTCTGCAAGGATTGGCTGTTCCACACCTCAGCATGATTTGGCATTCTGAAGTCATGTGGTTACTTTCCCGTCTTTTCACTGGATGTTAGAGATCATAGCAGAAGTTCAGTGTAAGAAATACACAGGAGAAAATGCATATTGACATCACGACTCCACCCACCGAGCTCCAGACAACAGACCCGCCCACAGAATCTGCAGTTTTTCGGGTCTCAAAACAGACAGAGGGGAGACATTTGACAGGTAAAGATACATGCAGGAGGCATGTATATCCTTATAGATAACCCCTATGGCAGTAGTTTAGAAAGGAAGACATTGGGTTTACATCCACTTTAATGTTATTTCAGAGAGTTTAGTTCCACTTTAAATAATCACATGACACAATAACCTGAGTTATTAAAAGGGCATCTCCATTTAAGTAAGCCTCGATCAGCACAGCAACTAAATATGTCCCTGCACATGCCCTATATTGCCAGAATAATATATAATGCAAAAACCATTAAATAACATTAGGACTCTGCAGAGCGCCGAGTGGTATGTTCACATCTAGGGCATCTGAAGGGTACTTCCTCTCTATAGTTGGACGTGTGATTTATAATATGCCATAGAGAAGGATTATACAAATGACCTCTTAATTTGGGTCATTACGTAGCCATGGTGATAGAACCACACAGAATATTTGTAATGTATTTGCTCGGCTATCATCTGAAAATTACTTTTGGGAATTTTTTTTTTCTTTTTTGCAGTTGGAGTGCTGTGTCAGGAGGCAAGTATTTCACAAATCTCCCAGACAGACAGATGCATACACCTGACAAAATTAATTCTCACTTTGTCAGAATGCCTGAATTGACACAATATTCTAACACGCGTGCTGACAAAAAAACTGCACATGTCTGCCATTCCTCTAAATGCATATCGTATTGTTTATGCACAAGAATGTTCAAAACTGAGAGGATTCTCAAAGATGACAGAATCATTTTCTACATTTCTATTTTTCTCTCACCAACAGAAAGTTGAAAAGGTTTCATTCAATCCACGTGCAGAATTGGTTCCACAAAAGATATGTAAGTGAAAACTTAGTCATTTAAAGTGATTTTGCTGCCAAACTCGAAGTTTGAATAAAACCGGGCCCTGCAAAGAACACTAAATATTTATTTCCCGCTGCTGTGCTACATAGAAACGACTCCAAAGAAGTGAAATCATCCCCTCTTCAGAAATTGGCATTTTCGGGAGCGTTAATCTTTGTATCCGCCAACTACAATCAGTGGTTCTTCCCATTGACCCCCACACCACTACTGGATCATGCAGTGACATCAGGGACAGCAGGAGAAGTCACAAAGTGCAGAAGGGGACTAGTAGATCAACACTACTTGAAGTGTCAATTTCTGAAGAGGCTTTGGCAGGATCCTAGAACCTCTCAGGTTAATCAATAAGAAAGATCCAATTCAGTTTCTGGGTTTTTCCTGAGAAGTCATATACACAAGTGGAATGAGGAGACTTTGGGAGGTAGGCTTCTGAAGATACTTTTGAGGATTCTAGAATCTCTCAGGTTAATCAGTAAGAAAAATCCTAACCGGTGTCTAGGTTTGTCCTAGGAAGTCATTATCACAACTGGGTTTGCAAGATCTCTGCAAGAAAGATGCAATCCAGTTGCTGGGTTTTTCCTGTGAAGTCATACTCACAAGTGGGATGAGAAGACTTTGGGAGGTAGGATTCTGAGGATATTTTGGGAGGATCTTAGAATCTCTCAGGTTAATCCATAAGAAAGATCCAATCCAGTCTAGGTTTTTCCTGGGAAGTCATAATCACAATTGGGTTGCAAGTTCTCTGAGAAAGGGTGGTGATCCAATATTGTGTCTATGAACCAAAATCCCCATGTATTTGTGAAGGCAAGGACTGAAGACCATTATCCCACTGAGTCCCTCTTAGATCAGTCCTCCGGGGCCCCCGAGATGACCTGCCCTTTGCCATTACAACCTTTCTGTAACCATTGTCACATTATTATGTTATTACACTCATCCTTATTTTACCCAGTAGGAGGCTCGAACCTACACATGTGACCCGACCAACCGGGTGGGGGGGTGGCTGTGGGTGCGTTGTTTGCTGCCCCCCTCCAAAAAAAAAACACCAGCCGCCACTGGTTTTGTTACTGTTGTTTTGATTCTCCTTTGTACCATTATTTCTGAGAAAACTCAATAAAATACTTGAAAAAGAAAGAAAGAAAGAAGACCATTATCCATTTTGAATTTGATCCATTGGTTTTGTTCTGTCATTAGTAAGTTATCTACACTGCTGTCTGAGTTGACTATTGTTTGAAGATCGCAATCATTCCCGGCATTCATTGTTTGAGGGTGGAAACAGGAAAAATTTGTCTAAAAAAGGTGAGCAGGGGGCAAAGGAATAGTCAACCGTTTTGACTATTAGGCTCCCTGCAGCTGATATTTTCCCTGTTACTAACTCCCAACGCCTTGATCTGCACTGTGTCTCTGTGTGAGGCACTCATCTTAGTACAGTAACAAGACTTTGCTTTCTTGTGTCAGAGCTACTCTCCCCTACCCCTCTCCCTGGATAATTGCTGTGGCAATAATCAAAAAGAAAAATGTAAAGAAGTAAATGAATGAAGCAGAATCAAGGCAAACCTTACACTTCAAGTCCTCAGGTAGAGCTTTCTTGCCAGCAAGGAGAACCAAGAGCTACACAGTAGTGGCATGAACCAATCTCACGCTAAATCTTGTGACACAAGCAGTCAAATACACTAGTACCTTAGATGATCTCATACTGCAAATATACAGCTTAGGACACAAGAGGTACACTGCTACTTTTCAGGAGAAATTGAACACAAGAGGTACGTTTTTTCAGGGTATTCCTTAGGCACATCTAACATTTCTAGATGTTCCCCATAACTTAGTAAATGTTCACTTTTTAAATTGGGATCCACTTTCTAAAAGTGTGTTGAAACACACATACTGCTGAAAAGTGTTGATCCATGCTCATTTATTAAGGTACAAAGTAAAAATGTAAAACCCGATTAATTGCTCTGTCTCATTTTGCTGAATGCTGTGGTGGCAAGAGTCACTACAGTAGGGAAAAGTTTGCCTTAATGAAGAGTCTAATAATCTACAAATGGACCAGAGGTGCTAGATACTTGGTGGGCTGATACAAATACAGTTCATATCCCCATATCACTATGCTGCAGGCCATACACTTGCAAAATGAACGTAAAACAATAAAACCTGTATGCTATATAACAAAGATGAATTAAAAGCTTTGCTTTCAAAAAAGTCCATAATTCATAAATGTAATATTTTCAAAAAACATGAAGAAATGAACACAATCGTGCTAAAACCAGGTCACATCTAAGCCTCTGTACATTGAAAGTATAGCCCAGGACTTGTTGTAAAGATAATACTCTGGGAACACATACCAGCCTGGGGAGTCCTAGGACAAACCAGGCAATGGCTAACAATCTCCAACTGGTTTACCCAGCACCCAGAGTATGCTCTTGGACCCAGAAAGGATGTAATTTCCAGATCTGAGAGCACAGACAGAGCAGCCATCTGTTTGGTGTCTCTCCCTGGTTGCCGAGCATTGGACTGGAGCTGGGTATACCCATTGGAGATTGCTAGCTGCTGCCTGGTTTGTCCTAGGACTCCCCAGGCTGGTATGTGTTCCCAGAGTATTATCTTTACAACAAGTGCAGGGGTATACTTTCCAATGTACAGAGGCTTAGATGTGACCTGGTTTTGGCACATGATTGTGTTAATTTCTCTTATGTTTTTTGAATAAATGACATTTATGAATTATGGACTTGGGTGCCGAGCATTGGACTGGAGCTGGGTATACCCATTGGAGATTGCTAGCTGCTACCTGGTTTGTCCTAGGACTCCTCCGGCTAGTATGTGTTTCCAGAGTATCATCTTCAAAACAAGTGTCGGGCTATACTTTCAATGTACAGAGGCTTGGATTTGATCTGGTTTTAGCACATGACTGTGTTAATTTCTTTGTGTTTTTTGAATACATGACATTAATTTACGGCCTAATTCTAAGCAAATCTTTTATTTTGTCTTTGTTATATCTATGGACACCCAGTTTACTAGTGTGCAGCATACAGGTTTTATTTATGAAGAGTCCAAATCAGTCAAAGTTTTGAGGTACTACTCTTAGACGCAGAATATATAATATTTAAAAAAATAATGTTTAATTTACATTGATGCATATAATAGACCAACATGACCAATGTCTATGTTTAAAAAGCCATCAAACCTCTGTATATTAGTAGCCTTAACCCTACCAACCATCTAATAATATTCTCATAATGATTGATCAAAGTTCAATACTAGGATCATTCCATGTCTTTATGCTGTTTTTTTCGGTGGTTTTATATGTGGCTTATGATGAGGAACCAATTGACATTTTTTATCATGCTCAACCATGAAACCTTCTGTTTTATATTCTCTTCTACAAAGCAAAAAAACAATTTCCTGCTTGTTTTGTTGTTCTAACGGTATTTGTTAGGCACCTTCTTCTTAAGAAAAAACAAGCTTTCTCTTTTTTTTATTATTGAACCCCTGATGTAGAGAACATTTAACATCATCACCAGTGTTTGTCATCATTTTCATTCTGACAGGTACAGGTTGAGTCTAATCCTCTAGACAACGGCAGATCTCTGAGGAATTGTTGAAATGGAATCTGTGCTGTACCTCAGTAATCAATCACAGCTGGAGCAACATATTTGCATCCTGGCATTGCGAACAGAAACTACCCAGATCTGTCCTTCTGCCGTTCCGCAGGAGGAAGCTGCCACTTACTCCACTTTTTCATCATTTATTCTTAAAGAATGGGGCAGAGGACACCTGCTGGAGCACATCTCCTGGCGCCCAAACTACAAGCAGATTTTTCTCAGATTAGATTGAATGGCTTTGACTATGCTAGTATTTCACAGCAGTAGATGTTGTTATATGTATAATAACTGCAACAAACAAAATCATTTATGGAAATAAGCATGGGTGAACAAGCATGTTTTAAAAAAATAAGCAGAATAAAGCAGCACAGTGGCTAAGTGGTTAGCACTTCCACCTGGCAGCACTAGGGTTGATGGTTTAAATCCCAACCACTAAACTACCTCCCTGTAGTGTGCCTGTTCTCCCTGTGCTTGCGTGGGTTTCCTCCCATACTCCAAACACATGCTGGTAGGTTAATTGGCTCCTGTCTAAATTGGTGCCATAGACAGTGTTGTCAACTATCTATATGAAAAGCTCACTGGATTTCTAGCAGGATCAACAGGTATTTTTCTTTAATTGCAGCATTTTTAAAGAGACAATACATTGGGCAATGTACTGATTTTTTTTCTCCCAGGCATTCACTTTTAAAGCTTGTTTGGCTGTACTTCTCTTGGGGACCACACATTTGCAGTTCATTCTGCACTCCTGTGACCCGTTTTCAATTGACAGCAGGCTAAAGTCCACTGTTGTCTGATGTCACTCAGCCAAACCAGGCTCAGGAAAGATCCCAACTTTACAATTGGGATCCACTTAGTTGCCTGGCCTGGCAGCTGCCTCTCAAGGAGTTGCTGAGAACTTGCGCCAGATACTCCAGCCCCCTCCACAGCCCAGCACTTCAGTGTGTGGGGCAGAGCAGAGAGCAGCTGACTGCCAGTCACAGGCTCTCTGCTTACTGAAGGCTGAGAACCAAGCGATCAGAGGTGTTTGATTACTTAATACTTAGTCTTATAGCCAGTGAGGGACAGATACAACTACACCTGAACAGTGAATCTGTGTGGGAAGTGATGCAACAATTTGATGATTACTCAGTCACTTCTATGTCTGGCTGTTGTTACTTGTTAGTAAACAAAGCAGTCAAATGGCCACCATATGCTACTTGCACTACTGTGCTGTTATGTCCACTGTCATGGGCTCCAATCCCTAAAGACATCCAATAGAGAAAACGTGTTAGGAGAGGCCACACCCGTGACATCACTTCCAGAAATTGAAGAGCATGGTCATCTTAGATTAGGGTTAGTGGTGCTGCCTTGTTGTACCTAGCACATATTGCTTCTACTGAATGTAAGTGCGGTTTTGAACATTATTGTGACGGATCGCTTTGCACCCCGCTTAGGTGCTTCCGCCAAACAGTGCCTCCTGCCCTCCAAACTGTTCCAGCAGACAAAGAACTAATACCAGCCCTTTTACTCCAAGCATCATACACAGACAAGATGTTGAGATAAAATCCAAAGAAATGACTCGTTATTGAACAGAAATACAGGTTTTTATACACTTCAAAAGTAGGTCAGTCCCCACATGAACAATAAAACCAAATATTTACCCAAAACATCACACAATGGTTACATAACAAAGTAGAGTTTACACAAGGCTAATCCCATCATAGGAACCTCTAAGAGTCAGACAAATTAGCCTACAGACAGAAACAATAGGTGACTCAATTAACAATGGGAATGCATTGCACACCTAGGAGGCACACAATGGGAGAAACACATTTAATAAACATTAAATTAACATCTGCTCTGAGTCTCACAGTCTGAAGCAGTCATTGCTGTTTTGGACATAGAGACCCCAAATATGTATATGGATCCTCCAGTTCCCAGAGTCTGTGTGTTTTGGGGAAACATGTACTTGAATCCAATGCAAGACCACTCCAAGGGTCCCCCAGGCACACACCTTGCAAAGAGTAGCGTTCCCTTAAAAGCTAGATCCCATAGTCAGTGGGTAGGAGGCTTGCCTCTAGTTCCCTCCAAAAACCTCTGTCCTAGTTTGGTCTGTCACAATTGGGATTTACATTTTCAATAAAAATCCTTTTTATACTATATGGATTTTGCCCTTGTTTATTTTATATGGTGGAATGAAGAAAGGTAAAGGCTGTCTCGGATTTTAAACTGGTGGAGAGCAAGAGGAGTTAGAGACCAGCAACATACACAGACAGAGCACGTTGAGACCTTCTTACATTATAAGGGGTCAGAGTGAATCTGATGAGTCAGTTTTTATTTAGGGTGTGAGGAGCACAAATAAGCCCTGGTCACTCCATTTTTTATATTTTGGAGTACATTAATTCACATGAAGTGGTTACAGAAAACATGGATGTTTACAACTGATACGGACACAATAAAAGTGACACTTTATTGGGAGCACTTTATTAAACTGAAAAATGCACAGCAGTTTATGTGAACATTTATGGTTGCAACATATAAAAATTAAGCACAATTTGTAGTCATTTTGTTTATATATTTTATTAGCATAGAAAATAATGTGACGATTAAAGAGTGATATTGTGGAGTTTTAATTATTTTATTGTTTGATATATAACACAGCTCTGCACCTTCTTTAACCAGTTCGGCTCTAGAGCAAATTTTTCCATTTTTTGCACACATGTAAAAATCTTCATTTTTGGCAATAAAATTACCTAAACCCCAGCAAATTATATATTTTCTGAAAGCAGAGGCCCTGAAGAATAAGAAAAGATGATAGTTGCAAATTTTCATGTCACATGATATTTGCGCAACTGTTTATAAAACGCATATTTTCAGGAACAAATATAATAAAAGGAATTTTAGTGCAAACACACACAATAAATAACCAATCTTTTTTTGGGAAAAATGTAAAAGATGAGGTTGCATTGAGTAAATAGATACTGAACATGCTAAGTCTTAAAACTGTGTGCGCCCGTGAAACCTCAAAAAACGGCTGAACCCAAAAATCTCCATAGGTGACGCTTTAAAAGCCTTTACAGTTGATCATTTTAGAGTTACCCAGGAGCTCTTGAGCTGGAATTATTGCTCTCACTGTGACGTTCATGACGTTATGTCACACATATAGTGCGTCTGCAGTTTACATATGTGTGCACACTCAGGGATTGTGTTTGCATTTTTGCATGTGTGTGGGGGTTACGGCAATTTAATTCGTTTTTTTATACATTTTTTTAGAATGTTATTTATTTTTACTTGATTGTTATCATAAGGGGTTAAAAAAAAACATGCGATAGCATTGGGCAGGTGACAGATACTTTTCTTGGAGACATTAGGGGTCTAATATTCCCCCCTCCGTTTAGACTGTAAGCTCCACGAGCAGGGCCCTCCTGTCCCTTCTGTATTGAACTGAATTGTAACTGTGCTGTCCCCCCTCTACATTGTAAAGCGCTGCGCAAACTGTTGGTGCTATATAAATCCTGTATAATAATAATAATAGACCCCAATGTTGCCCTGCCCTTCACACCATCTAATCAAGTACAGATCAGCTTGGTAAGATGTGTCTCCTGGCTGCACAGGCCAGGAAATGGAGGACCTGAAACAGAATGTGACAAAATCATCATCGCTTCTGGTTTCTTTGTTTACAATTGAGATTGAGGCATGGATATACAGTGCCTTGCAAACGTATTCACCCCCTTGGCTTTTTACCTATTTTGTTACATTACTGCCTTTAGTTCAATGTTTGTTTTTTTTTATCTGAATTTTATGTAATGGATCAGAACACAATAGTCTAAGTTGGTGAAGTAAAATTAGAAAAATATATACATAAAACTATTTTTCAGAAATTAAAAACTGATAATTGGCATGTGCGTATGTATTCCCCCCCCCCCTTGTTATGAAGCCCATAAAAAGCACTAGTGCAACCAATTAGCTTCAGAAGTCACATAATTAGTGAAATGATGTCCACCTGTGTGCAATCTAAGTGTCACATGATCTGTCATTACATATACACACCTTTTTGAAAGGCCCCAGAGGCTGCAACACCTAAGCAAGAGGCACCACTAACCAAACACTGCCATGAAGACCAAGGAACTCTCCAAACAAGTAAGGGACAATGTTGTTGAGAAGTACAAGTCAGGGTTAGGTTATAAAAAAAATATCCAAATCTTTGATGATCCCTAGGAGCACCATTAAATCTATCATAACCTAATGGAAAGAACATGGCACAACAGCAAACCTGCCAAGAGACGGCCGCACACCAAAACTCATGGACCGGGATAGGAGGGCATTAATCAGAGAGGAAGCACCTAAAAAAAACCTGGAGGAGCTGCAGAGTTCCACAGCAGAGAATGGAGTATCTGTACATAGGACGACAATAAGCCGTACCCTCCATAGAGTTGGGCTTTATGGCAGATTGGCCAGAAGAAAGCCATTAATTTCAGCAAAAAACAAAATTGCATGTTTTGAGTTTGCGAAAAGGCATATGGGAGACTCCCAAAATGTGTGGAGGAAGGTGCTCTGGTGAGACTAAAATGGAACTTTTTGCCCATCAAAGAAAACGCTATGTCTGGTGCAAACCCAACACATCACATCACCCAAAGGACACCACAGTGAAACATGTTGGTGGCAGCATCATGCTGTGGGGATGTTTTTCAGCAGTCGGGACTGGGAAACTGGTCGGAGTTAAGGGAAAGATGGATGGTGCTAAATACAGGGATATTCTTGAGCAAAGCCTGTACCACTCTGTGTGTGATTTGAGGCTAGGATGGAGGTTCACCTTCCAGCAACACAGTGACACCAAATACACTGCTAAAGCAACACTTAAGTGGTTTAAGGGGAAACGTGTAAATGTGTTGGAATGGCCTGTTTAAAGCCCAGACCTCAATCCAATAAAAAATCTGTGGCCAGACTTAAAGATTGCTGTTCACAAGCGCAAACCATCCAACTTGAAGGAGCTGGAGCAGTTTTTCAAGGAGGAATGGGCAAAAATCTCAGTGATAAGATGTGGCAAGCTCATAGAGACTTATCAATAGTGGAAAGAAAAACAAAGAGAATGAGAATCTCTTAAGAGGGCAAAAAAACACCTAAACACTATCTGAAAAAGCAAGTCAAAGTTTATTATACAAAAATATAAACACCGCACTAATGATATATTACAAAAAATATAGCGGGCTATGGTAGGTGACTATCACAGACCCTATTAAAAGGTGACAACGTTGTCATTAAAAACAAGGGAGCCGTGGCTAAACATACCACTCACAAACACCATTCACCACTCATAAATACTGTTGGTATAGTGGATTTAAATTGCAAAGCAGCTGCTAGTGGGGTTCAATAGATTACTCTTCAGAGGCGTGGTATAACGGGAATGTGGGTATGTGTGGATGGAGTAAGACCATAGAAGGGACTGGTTCAGCGCAGTAGGTAAATATAGACAGGGCCTGAACTATTAATGGTTAGCCCGATGAAACAGCACATGTAGCCGGCAAAGCTAGCCTGCATGGATATATCAGTTGTAGATATAGGCAGAGTGACAGTGGTAATTCATGGCAGAAGCAGCAGGGGGAGTGTTAGCAGCTAGAGGAGGATTGTAAATAGTGTGGATTGAAGCAATAAATATCTCACCATCCAGAGGACTTTCAACGTCCGCAGCCCGCAGTACTCAACCCCAAAGGATGGCAGGAGTAAAAGTCCGTCTTGAGCCACCCTTCTGCCAGATAAACAGTGTCCTCGCTGTATAGTAGCCTCTGTAAGTCGTGCCCATGCAGGTTTGAAAAAAGCCGGTCAACAGCTGTTTGAGCCAGCTGATCCTCCAACCACAGTGTGCACGCGGTTCCAGAGTGACGCGCTGACGTCACGTGCTGATGCGTTTCACCAGCCAATGACCGCTGGTTTCTTCAGAGAGACTTACGGAGGCTACTTTACAGTGAGGACACTGTTTATCTGGCAGAAGGGTGGCTCAAGACAGACTTATACTCCTGCCATCCAAGCCAATTGGAGTTGAGTACTGCAGGATGCGGACGTTGGATGTCCTCTGGATATGTATCGCTTCAATCCATACTATTTACAATCCTCCTCTAGCTGCTAACACTCCCCCTGCTGCTTCTGCCATGAATTACCGCTGTCACTCTGCTTATATCTACAACTGACTTATCCATGCAGGCTAGCTTTGCCAGCTACATGTGCTGTTTCCCCAGGCTAACCATTAATAGTTCAGGCCCTGTCTATATTTACCTACTGCTCTGAACCAGTCCCTTCTACGGTCTTACTCCATCCACACATAACCACATTCCCATTATACCACGCCTCTGAAGAGTGATCTATTGAACCCCACTAGCAGCTGCTTTGCAATTTAAATCCACTATACCAACAGTATTTATGAGTGGTGAATGGTGTTTGTGAGTGGTATGTTTAGCCGCGGCTCCCTTCTTTTTAATGACAACGTTGTCACCTTTTAATAGGGTCTGTGATAGTCACCTACCAAAGCCCGCTATATTTTTTGTAATATCTCATTAGTGTGGTGTTTATATTTTTATATAATAAACTTTGACTTGCTTTTTCAGATAGTGTTGAGGTGTTTTTTTGCCCTCTTAAGAGATTCTCTTTCTCTTTGTTTTTTCTGCATGCGCTAGGGCAACCTGAACTGCATCCCATATGTATTATGTGGATGAATGTCCTATCTAACACTTATTCTAACCATATTTTTTTATTTTTGGAGGTTGATCCAGGCTAACGCAAATTTTTGTTTTGACTTATCAAAAGTGACCTGGAGCTGTGATAGCCGCAAAAGGTGGCTCTACAAAGTATTGACTTTAGGGGGTTGAATAGTTATGAACATTGACTTTTTCTGTAATTTTGTTCTATTTGTTGTTTGCTTCACAATAAAAAAAAAAATCTTCAAAGTTGTGGGCATGTTCTGTAAATTTAATGATGCAAATCCTCAAACAATCCATGTTAATTCCAGGTTGTGAGGCAACAAAACACGAAAAAGGGGGGTGAAAACTTTTGAAAGGCACAGTACAGTACCTCACTCTCACACCGCTCTCCATCCTAAAGCTGGTGGTTGCGGTCCTGCACTCTCAGTAAGAGCAGGAGAGCCCGGGGTCCATGGGGGTGAACTGTGCCACTCGCTCTGTGAAAGTGATCGGCGCTTATATAGCCATTGCATCACTTTAATTTTGAAACCAAGAATCGCCTGAAGAAAACCCACAGTAGCAGCCATCAGCTTGGGATTGACAGTTTACTCCTTGGACGTATGTAGTCCAAAGAGCTAAACTAGTTAATATCTTTGGGCTCCAGGTGACCATCTTGGGGAGGCAGCTGCTGAATTCCTGCAAGATTTGGGTGGCCATCTTTGACACAGAGGTGTTATAAATAGCATCTCGCAGTGTGGAGATAAGATGTAGGGACAGGACCATTCTTGATAGGAAGAGGCCAAATCTATAGCTAGGGATAGGTTCCTGTTGGGGAAGGGAAGCACAGGCCAGGAATTCCAGGTTAGGACAGTATGGTAGCAAGAAGTTGTAGCATTGTTAGGAAGTGCCCTCTTCTCTAAACGGAATTTCCAGTTGAAACAATGCTTAGGGAAGCACCTTGAGCCAACTCCAGTATGAAAGCCCTGCAATCATATGTTGTACCGTTGACTGTTACTAACAGTGCATTGTCACAAGAAGGTTACACTGCAGAGGAGTTTGTTTTGTAGTAGCAAAAATTGTGTCACCCGTTCCCTTCCAACCTCTGCCATATGCTACAGACTGACTTATAGGGCTCTTTGACACAGATGGCTATGGGGTGCTAAAAACAGGTGGCTGAACCACCACCTATCCTCAACCCACCCCATTAAATTCCAACATTACAGTCAGACAGGACTGTATCACATGCCCCAACCACAATGCTTTGCTCCATGGGTGTGGCAATTTTAACTCTACAAAGTTTGCAAAAATTTAAGCCTGCAAAGTTTGACAGGTGGCACCACCTGTCAAGATTTCCTGTTGATGTCAATACAAGCATGGTGCAATGGGTTATGGTGCAGTATTTTGTTACAAAATCCCCCTTGGAACTAAAAAAGAAAAAAACAGACATTTAAGAGGCAGCAGGATCACCTCCAGGACGCCTGCCAACTTTTGCGATATCACCCTCTGAAAAAAGATCCACAGTGGATTGATTTTCAAAGGGCAGTAAGCACTTCCGCCCCTTTGAAAGAGCCTACAGACATGCAAGGTAAATGGAGCAGTAAATAACTACATAGAGCAGGAACAAAAACTTTTAAAACATTCACATTCATTGATTATATTTTCAAATCATGTTGATCTCTTTACGCATACTGCAAATACCCCCAAAAATCAATAAATTGTCTACTGTATACATTCTCTTCAGTAGCACAAAGACACACTCCAGCCAATCAGAAAGGGTCTTTCTCTGATCTGAGAGTGAAATGCGATTGGTGGTTATGAGTTGCTGCACCCAACACAACACTGTAGCCCTTTGTATTGCTTTAATAAGCCGGTTTCCCTCTATTCCCCATGGCAGCAGCTGCATAATGTCGTTTAATATCTTCATCAAGAGCTTTCTCTTTTATTTTGCCATATGTGATCGTAAAACATGTTTACAAACAATATGGGTAGCCTGCATTCAGCGGTTAAGTGCATCATATTATTCACAACTTTAATGACTATTTAAATCCAATCACAAATATTCGCCACTATTGTCTCCTTCCTTTATCCATTCATGAATGTTCATTAGAAAGACGCACAATTCATATTTTCACTGTTTTTCACTACTTAGCCTAAAGAGGGCCTGCACTTTATAATATAATTCATAATGTTCCCTTTCATTTTATTCTTCTCTATGCTCATCTCCTAATTATCTATTAACCCTGCCCTGACGCAAGCATTTTTGATGTTATAGTTATGTATAGTATGTAAAAAAACAAGGAGGGGGTATCTGAATGTCTTCTTTGAATAGATTTATTATGGACCATGTTTTTTACACATTGCAATGTAATATGGAATCATTTTATAGCTATAGCACAGTAGAAAACACCAGCCATGTTGAAAAACATCTTAAACAGAAGCTATCATCATCAAAATGTTTAGTAGTGAAAAAGTTCAGATTTGCTGAAACCTTGGTTTAGTAATGAATCTGGGGGCCTCAAAAGCTGCATTCCCAGCATACTTTTGGCCAAATTTGCCCAGAAAATGTGTTTAAGTTACATAGTTACATAGTTACATAGTTAGTCAGGTTGAAAAAAGACACAAGTCCATCCAGTTCAACCATAAAAGAAAAAAAAAAAAAAATTGTACAATCCAATATACCCAATACTATACCCACAGTTGATCCAGAGGAAGGCAAAAAACCCCAGCAGAGCATGCTCCAATTTGCTACAGCAGGGGAAAAAATTCCTTCCTGATCCCAGAGAGGCAATCGGATTTTCCCTGGATCAACTGGATTTAACATTTAATGCTTTGCATGGCTTTTGAATCATGGCCAGTAGATGTAGAATGGCGAGTGGAGGCTGTTGGAAATGTTAATGCTATAATTGGGTTGGGGCTCAGAAGAGCTACAGTGCCTTGAAAAAGTATTCATACCCCTTGACATTTTCCACATTTTGTCATGTTACAACCCAAAACGTAAATGTATTATTGGGATTTTATTTGATAGACCAACACAAAGTGGCACATAATTGTGAAGTGAAGGAAAATGATAAACGGTTTTCAAAATGTTTTCAAAATGTTTTACAAATAAATATGTGAAAAGTGTGGTGTGTATTTGTATTCAGCCCCCTTTACTCTGATACCCCTAACTAAAATCTAGTGGAACTAATTGCTTTCAGAAGTCACCTAATTAGTAAATAGTAATAAATAGAGTCCACCTGTGTGTAATTTAATTTCAGTATAAATTCAGCTGTTTTGTGAAGCCCTCAGAGTTTTGTTAGAGAACCTTAGTGAACAAACAGCATCATGAAGGCTAAGGAACACATCAGGCAGGTCAGGGATAAAGTTGTGGAGAAGTTTAAAGCAGGGCTAGGTTATAAAAAAATATTCCAAGCATTGAACATCTCATGGAGCACTGTTCAATCCATCGTCTGAAAATGGAAAGGGCATGGCACAACTGCAAACCTATCAAGACATGGCCGTCCACCTAAACTTACAGGCTGGGCAAGGAGAGCATTCAGCAAAGAAGCAGCCAAGAGGCCCATGGTAACTCTGGAGGAGCTGCAGAGATCCACAGCTCAGGTGAGAGATTCTGTCCACAGGACAACTATTAGTCTCGCACTTCACAAATCTGGCCTTTATGGAAGAGTGGTAAGAAGAAAGCCATTGTTGAAAGAGAGCCATAAGTATTCCCATTTGCATTTTGCGAGAAGCCATGTGAGGGACACAGCAAGCATGTGAAAGAAGGTACTCTGGTTAGATAAGACCAAAATTTTACTTTTTGGATTATAAGCAAAACGCTATGTGTGGCGGAAAACGAACACTACACATCACTCTGAACACACCATACCCAAATCAAACATAATGGTAGCAGCATCATGTTGTGGGAATGCTTTTCTTCAGCAGGGACAGGGAAGCTGGTCAGAGTTAATGGGAAGATGGATGGAGCCAAATACAGGGCACTCTTATGCCGTGTACACATGGTCGGAATTTCCGACAACAAATGTTCGATGGGAGCTTGTTGTCGGAAATTCCGACCGTGCGTAGGCTCCATTGGACATTTTCCACCTGAATTTCCGACAAACAAAATTTGATATCTAGATGTCAAATTTTCCGACAACAAAATCCGTTGTCAGAAATTCCGATTGTGTGTACACAAATCCGACGCACAAAATTCCACGCATGCTCGGAATCAAACAGACGAGCTGCACTGGCTATTGAACTTCAATTTTTTCGGCTCGTTGTACGTCAGCGCGTTCTTGACATTTGGAATTTCCGACAACATTTGTGTGACCGTGTGTATGCAAGACAAGTTTGAGCCAACATCCATTGGAAAAAAAACATGGATTTTGTTGTCATAATGTGCTATCGTGTGTACGCGACATTAGAAAAAAACCTGTTATGCCGCGTACACACGAGCGGACTTTACGGCGGACTTTGCCCGGCGGACTGGATTTCGTCGGACAATTCGATGTGTGTGGGCTCCAGCGGACTTTGTTTTCTCAAAAGTTGGACGGACTTAGATTTGAAACTTGTTTAAAATTTATCCGTTGAAATCGAGTCCGGTCGAAAAGTCCGCCGTCTGTATGCTAGTTCGACGGACAAAAAGCCACGCTAGGGCAGCTATTGGCTACTGGCTATGAACTTCCTTGTTTTAGTCCGGTCGTACGTCATCACGTACGAATTCGACGGACTTTGGTGGATTGTGTGTAGGCAAGTCCGTTCATTCACAAAGTCCGTCGGAAAGTACGTCGAAAAGTCCGCCGGGCAAAGTCCGCCGTAAAGTCCGCTCGTGTGTACGCGGCATAAGAGTCTGCAAAAGACTTGAAACTGGGGCTGGAGGTTCACCTTCCAGTGGGACAACAACCCTAAACATACAGCCAGAGCTACAATGGAATGGTTTAGATCAAAGCATACTCATGTGTTAGAATGGTCCAGTCAAAGTCTAGACCTAAATCCAATTAAGAATCTGTGGCAAGACTTGAAAATTGCTGTTCACAGACGTTCTCCATCCAATCTGACAGAGCTTGAGATATTTTGCAAAAAAGAATGGCCAAAAATCTCACTCTCTAGATGTGCAAAGCTGGTAGAGACATACCCAAAAAAACTTGCAGCTGTAATTGCAGCGAAAGGTGGTTCTACAAAATATTGACTCAGGGGGGCTGAATACAAATGCACGCCACACTTTTCAGATATTTATTTCTAAAACATTTTGAAAACCATTTATCATTTTCCTTCCATTTCACAAGTATGTGCCAATTTCTGTTGGTCTATCACATAAAATCCCAATAAAATACATTTACATTTTTGGTTGTAACATGACAAAATGTGGAACATTTCAAGGGGTATGAATACTTTTTTAAGGCACTGTATAGTGTCAATGTGTTGGGAGAGGATAGGGAAGGCTGAGAAACTGCATAGGTAGAAATTAATGGCTGTTAGCAGACTGCTTTACTTTAGTGAGATGCAGTTTGCACTCCCTTCCCTAAACAGTCAAAGCAAACCTATTACCGCTTGTTGAACAAGTATGTTTCATTACTAAAACTACCTGAAAATTAATTGACAATACATTCCAATGCACTAAACCAGCCTTTCTCGACCCTTTTAACACAGAGGAACCCTTGGAATAACTTTCCAGTCACAGGGAACCTCTGCTAAAAATTACTATACCCACAACTCTTGATACATTAATGTGATGGTCAGTGTAAAGTATGTTCCTTACACTTGTGATCATTGGGAAGAATTACCCTTTACACATGTTACACTGTGCATTGTTACTTTAATGCAGAACCTTATTTTGACCACAGGATGGCAGCATTAAACAACTCTATTTATCACAAGTTTCAATACAGGAGTGCAGGATCGCTGGAACTTGTATGCTGGAAGCAGAACTTTTCTTACAGTTTAGCTGAGATCAAAACTATACAGCCCAGGAGCCTTTGCCAGGGGGCAGGAGCAAATAAAAGAGAAATCCTGGGAACAGCAGAGAGACTTGAACCTGGGTCCTCTGCTGTGTCTGGCAATGACTCGTCTTGCTGAGCTACCTGAGATGCTGGACAGCACTGTGAATGACCCTGCCTTGTGTATTGCTTTCTGCTGAAACTTAAGCTCTTTGCTCCTCCCATGAGTGTCCTAATTTAAGCCATGTCTCTGCACTTCCTGTTTGCCAGATTATAGTGCTTCACACAATATCCCGCTTCCTCGAGCTACCTTTATTGCTACTTGGAACCGACCTTGGCTTGTGACCCCCGACTACAAAACTCTTCTCCTGCACCGATCTTGGCTTGTGACCCCCAACTACTAAACTCTTCTACACCGATCTTGGCTTGTGACCCCCAACTACAAAACTCTTCTCCTGCACCGACCTTGGCTTGTGACTTCAACACCAATCATCGGTCTAGCAGTTCAGACAATTCAATCTCTTATGAACTGAGAACTGTGCTTAGCCTGATGTTTTTGGCCATTTGTCTCCTCTCGCTACAGATATTCTCCTAACATGTGTGGAGCCACGGACGGGTTGGGCCAGTGGATTGGGCCAGGAAGCCACCAGTGCCATCAGAGACCCGGGTGTCCTGAGGAAGCAGACTGGTGGAGACCTGCTTGCTGTTGGTTCGGGAGGTCATCATCGCGGCAACATCTTCAAGAGCAAAGGGGGCCCCCCAGCCAGACCCTCTTCACTATGCTTTCCTTGGCAGAGGATCAGGTGAGAGGGTTCCTAACCCCTCTAACACTACCCTTGTTACAAGTGAGTTTGCTGTTCAGGTCACTCCAAGTTTATGGGCACTGTACAGTACAGGTCTCTACAATTGACACAGATTCCATAGCCCATCTAGTGCTACAATATACTGTGCCAGAGCTCATCTATTGCAGTGTACCACTGCTACCAATACTGCCGGCAGGTTACTCGACTGAGTTAACCTCTCTATCCCCTGCTAGCCGGAACGTGTGTTTACTTTAGCCCAAGTTTAAGCCACCTAAGGAAGGAACTTGCAGCTCAAGTTAAACTTCTCCATTTAAAAGGGACATACATCTTACAACCCCCCCCCCCCTCATTTCTTAAAGTGACCATTTACAGCAATTGAACCACCAAAGTGACTCTTCCCTACATGTCAATATTCTTAAAGTGACCCTTCCTACCAATTCTGTATATTATTGAGAACTCTGCAAGTTTATTTACCACCAAAAGGGATTAATGTGTTTCCTTAACATCTTAAAGGAACTGCACCCTTCACTGCGTGACAACTATAGGCACCTACTAAGCCGGCAGAAGAACCCAAAACATAGTTTTAATTGTGGGTGGTAGCTTTGACAATCTTCCTAAATCCTAAACTTAGTCTATTCTGACTGAGGGTCTACAAGTAAGTTAGCCTTGTGTTTTTGTTGCTCTTTTTTATTCACTTAGGGAAAATCTCTCAGTCCCAGAGCTATCGTTTACATCTCCACTCCTACAGGATGGGTGGGTGTATTTTTTAGTGGTACTGTATTGTGTTGCATTATCAATTTGCTGTATTACCTAATTTATCGTTAGTTTCAATTGACTGTATTCTTTACCTGCAATACTATTCTTTGACCTTAATACAACTTAATAATTTATTTTAGAAGTGTGTACATTTTTTTTCCTTGTGTAACAGCCAGGAGACCACCTGACTAAGGTACTTTAATGGTGCCAGTAGGGGTGGTGCTCTGCCCAGGGCTCAGTGATGAACAGAGCACCCAAATCTTCTAGTGGCTCCTGCAGGGGTAGTGCTACACAGACACTGTAGCTAAAAAGATCACTAGTGTCATTGGCAACTTATCTGAGAGGTGAAAATTGCTCATTGCTCAAAGAACCCCTAGAAACCGCTCTAACAGTATTTTTTTGCTCCATCAGCACCACAGGAAATAGGCTGCAGTGCAGCTCAGTGTATTCTGATGGTGGGGGAGTCTCCCCACTGTCAGAAGTCAATGACACAGCGGGAAGGATTCCCCCATCCACATCAAATGTGTGAATTGGGGAATCGGTCAGTTTTTTCTTTCAACCCATTGGTTGAACAAAAAAAATGACTTATGTATGATCAAATTTGCAGTTTGACCTTCTATGTCTGTCTATGGCCTGAAGAAGGAGCGCTTGCTCCACAAACGAGTTGCTATAGCTACATCCCCGTCACGTATGGTCGTGACGTCACGTCCATTCGGTTGTGCGTTCCACAGACCAGGAAGCACCGAGAGCCAGCCTTCCCATTTACCTTGACGCTGGATGGTTGTGCCTATGAGGACTTGTGTATTGAGCTTTACATGCCTGTTTTTAACTCCTTTTGTGAGTAAACATCTTATTACTAGATTAAACTACCTTTGGTAACACTTAGTAGGCACGTGTGCATGGGCGTCCGCAAATAGGGGCAAGGTGGGGCAATTGCCCCCCCCCGAAATCATCAGGTGTTGGCTTGCAGACTGTGTCGTGTTGAAATGTCCGCCGCGGCCGTAATTGCGGCCGCCGCAGACTTTTTTTCCTACGTCTGTTTCTCTGCTGGCTGCTCTGAGCTCTCTGCTCTGTCCTGACACTGTCCAGTCACCACCGCTCTGCAGCTCAGCCTTTCCGCCCTCCTCTTCAATGATTGGCTGCCTGTGTAGTGTAGGTGTGTCTCATTGTTTTGTGTAGATGGATCCGCCAAGTGAGCCGCCGAGTGATATGCTGGCAGTCTGCCACTATGTAGATCTAGGCCGACACTGCCACCGCCCACTCAACTGCGAGCCGCCCAGTGATATGCTAATGCTACCTGTGCCTAGGCACCACGAACAACGAGGAACCACAGGTAACAGCAGTTAGTAGCAGCCAGGACTCCGTAGGTGGTGAGAGGAAGGATAATTGATGGGGGGCATGCAGGTGTAGATGGGGGAGGTGTCACTTCTGCAGGCATGGCATGAAGTGATAAGTAATATGCTTTCCTCTACCTCCCTCTCTATCAGTACTACTGCCTTCCTCTCAATCTTTTTTGCCTTCCTTCTTTCTCTCTACTCTGCTCCTATCCCTTCTCACTACTTCTGCCTCTGTCTTTCACTTTCTTGCTCTGCCTCTTCTGCTGCCTTCTATCTGTACTACCTTCTCTCGCTATACTCCTGTTTTCTCCACTTTCTTGTAGCTGCCTCCATTACTGAACTCCTTACTGTCTCCTTAGTTCCACTCCTACCTCCATCTCTCACTGGTTCTGTTTCCACATATGTGGCAAATAGTAAACATTGAGAGCATGGGTGTCCATAAAATTATGCCCCCCCCCCCCTGAAAAAAGTTATGCGGATGCCCATGCACCTGTGTCTCCTTTTCTCTCTTCCATAGAGTTGCTTCTTGCCTCTAAACCGTGCTGCCACTGGAGTAAGCTACTTTATCACATATGGACTTTTGTATGGACTTCCTTGCCATATGGATACATTGCCCCTCATGAACTCGTATTCTCCTGTGTATTTTTTTGTTAGCCTGCTCTTCTATGTCATGCTATCTGTTTGCTGAGCAGGTATTTTCTCTACAGTGTGCAGGTCATTATATTCCTTCAACTCCACCCATCACCAACATTTAATGCCGTTTTAACATCCTAAAGGATCCTGTTCACCAGAGAACTGCTTCTCCTCACGTAAACATCTGGGTTAATACAAAAGCATCTTGAAACTGGTCAATTAAGGCCAGAAGGTCAATTGTGAGAGGGATGCATATGTCAATTGATGTGTCAATGAATTCTGAATGACCTCAGAAGCATCTTAAACTGATGTAAAAATAAAAAAAGAACAACCTGCATTTGCCCACTAATGCCATCAGTTACCCAAGTGATTCGGCAGCAAGTCACACCTTTGGCAACGTAATTCAAACTACTACTAACTATAGTTGAAGTCCAACTCCAGAAAGACTAAAAATGATCCCTTATAATGGGGCTGCACCTGCACTGCAAGGGTTAATTGCTTATTTAGCTCTAGGGGACATAGAAAAGAGGATCTACAGTACTTACCTGATTATCCACTCCTCCTCTGAACTGATAGACCTGTCCTTGCAGTGTCTTCTCTTAAATGTTCCAGTCGTCTAAGGTCCTGATGCCCAGTGGTCTAAGGTGTTTAGCCCTGCTTTAGATGTGATGAAACAAAGGGGCAGTCCATCAACGGAGCATAGAGAAGCACCATCTGTTGGGGGAGTAGAGTGCCAGATAAGTTGAAGTGGTTGTAAACCCTTACATATACCCAGTGAAGTGATTGGCCCCAGGTGATATACAGAGATGAAACAAATTCTTCTACGTAAGTTGTACCTGTTTATTTGCGGTATCCTCTTCTCTACATCTGTTCAAAATCCAGAATTTATAAAGCTTGTCTGAGCAGTCAGAAAACAGGGGCTGGAGAGCTGAACTGACACTCTGCAGAGCTCAGTAAGGAGAGCTGTGAGAGCTGATTAGAGGGAAGGGATACATCTCCTTCACACAACACACAGGAACAGAGTTGCGGCTGTCAACCTCAGGCTGTGTGCTGGACCCCCCCCCCCCCCCGGTCACCTTTTTTCTCTTGGTGTCAAGAAAACCTGTCAGAAGTGATTCACGCTGATAGCAAAGGAAAGGGGTAGTAGACAGAAATGACACTTAGTGCTCTTGATTGAGACAAGTACACACTATAGAGGGATATGTTTTGTTCATATTTCATGTCTGAGGTTTACAACCACTTTAAAGTACTTTTAGTCTCCCCTAGGCATAAATGATCAACTAACCCTTGCAGTGCTGGTGCAGACTCACTGCAAGGGATGATTTTCAAATTTCCCAGAGTTGGGCTTTAAATGTTATACTCCTTCCCTTGTAAAGAAAAAATATCAAAAACTGACCAACAAGTCTTCAGTTTAGATTTAAAAAAATATTATTACAGTAACAACTTTAAACAATATCAACTAAAGTTACACATTTCATTACACTGCCTATATACCGTACATTGCTAGTGCTCCTATGCATATATGTAGATGTGTTCAACAAACAGCCTGTAGATGGTGCTGTTGAGGTATTTTGCAGTACCCTCACCCTCCTTCAAAGCAGGAATATTAAAGCTTATAAATCCAAAAGTACAATCAGAGCTGTAAAAGAAATTTATTTTTGTTAATACGGCAAACTGACTTATACGTTTGACACGACCAAGAAATATGAGGCAAATAAAGAATTAGTGAAACATATCTAAAGGTGATAAAAGCAATGTAACGAAATGTATTTATTTCCTGTATTTCCGGGAGACATGATAAATGCTGTCAATATGCAGAAACAGTGACAATTCATTTATTATCTGACAATTTATTTCTAATCAATACTTCTCAGACAGATTTATTCACAAATGCTGTTATTACCAAGTCTCTGTAGCTGGATTCCAAGTTTTTTACACCTGTGTCTGTCATTATAGCAAATAGCATTGCATACTGTTTTTGGAAATTGTGAAGTGTAATATTGATTATGAGTACATTTATTTATGGACTAATGCATTTCCTCATTTAAATTATCGGGAAAATAGGATTCATAGAGGATTTAAAGAGTAAAAAGGTACAAAACCACAAGTCAAATGTATTTATTAAAGTCTCTGATCTGCGAGGAAAAACTCTATATTCCTAAAACTGGCAGGTATAAAAAAGTCAATAAATGCAGTTTATGTATTCATTAAAAACAAAATTAATAGTAGTCAAACCAACTAAAAGACTGTAAGTACATGAGTTGGACTTGATATCAGCATGTTTTAATCCCTTTTACAACAGATGGGGAGAGGGAGGGCAGCCATCTGAACCGGGTGAAACTGTGGTGTAGTGGTTAGCACTCCCACCAAGGGTTTTTGGTTTGAATCCCAACCAGGACAGTGGCTGCATGGAGTTTGCATGTTCTGCCTGTGCTTACCTGGGTTTCCTGCTATGCTCCAAAGACATGCTGGTAGGTTGACTGTCTTATGTCTAAATTGCCTCTAGTAAGCATTTATGTTACGTAGCACTACGCTCAAAAGAGCAGCTGGTTAAGATGGCCCTCCGTTCTTAGCCTCAACCTCCTCAAGAGCCTCTGCCCCTCAGACATACCAGGTTAAGAAAATGCAAGCAAGCACAATGGACCACCACACATAAATTCCTATTACCCAATGCTATCTTAAGAGACCAGATGGCAAGCAATTGATAGGGGTAAACTCAATGTATTATTTACTCAGAGAATTGATAACCCCATAAGTACAACCAAAATACTTACAGAGGGTAGCACAGTGTAGCACACTGAATGGTTAACCAAAAAAAAACTAAGCATAAGAAGTGTAGGACAACTGAGTCAGCAGGAACAGTAACAGAGCCACTCCAGGATGCAAAAACAGGCAGTAGAAAAACACAGTCTAACAATAACAGGGCTATACTTCCAGTATGCAGTAATGGTGGCTGTGCTAGGCTTTGACCAACCAGTTTGTGGAAGTATGAGGGAACTTGTAAGATGGATGGAAGGGGGGGGCAGTCTCTAATGTTGATCTTCTGCCGGCAAACACTGGGGCCCTTTTGGGAAAGCATTGGTGCACTTACCTGCATGCATTAAAGTGGTGGGGGTGCAATGTAGACTATGGTATGAGAAGAAAACTGGATCAGAGGTGGTGATGATGCACTGTTTGCAGTTCATAGATGGCAATGATGCGGCAGAGATGTTGAAGGTGATAATATAAAGAAAGGAGGGGTGTAAAAAGAGTACCACAGACGTCCTACCTTTTAGCACCTTAGATACTGCTGAAAGTACAAAGCAGGCCAGAGGCCAAGAGGTGGTGATGGACTTTTACCGGTGGGAGGAGCCCCTTCGGTCTGATGCCAGTGTAGCTACAGCTCATTTGACAAGAGGAAAGAGGCTGGCCAACTCCACAGTCTCTCAACACGAAACCAATAGTTGAAAGGCTATGGATGCTACTGGCTCCTTGGTGATGTCACTCTCCACCTTAGACTCTTTAGGGCTGTCTCGATCTCCTGCTCCTGCTGACAATTCTGAATCTGCAAATTCCCGTAGCACCAAGAAAGCAGGCTTCCTGGGCAAAAGAATATAAAGACCTCTAGGCTCCTCTTGTGTTCCACCGCTTGTTGGGACATGTAGTTTAGAAAGTCAGTTGTTAGTTGTGTCATTACATGGCCACCACCTGAAACTTTATTCTAGATGTCGTACATAAAAGTCTGTGGGTTTGCATCTACTTAGCGCTTCTCCTGCTGGCCAGAGGAGAGTTTTACAGCTCAGTATAAACAACATAGATGAGGGAAATTACAACAGAACAATGTCTTGGTCTTCATATTGTCAAAACCCAGTACTTGGCTACAGCTATATAGGGATCTTTGACTGCAAGCTCCATGATGGCAAGGACTGATGTGAATGGTATGGTATAATGTTAGGATCTAGTGTAGTGCTAAAGAGAAAATGCTGGTGAAGGAGAGAACAGAGTGAAGAGTCATTAATGTGCTGCTGCTTCATTGTCCAATTAGCAAGTCATGGGTATGTGGAAGTTGTGCTGCCACAGCAGTGAAGGCCAGGGATTGGACAAAATAAAGTGGTGTAGGGAATGCTGCAGTCATTCCAGTTCCAACTGGGCTGTTTTACTGGGCTGTGTTGGCTTTGGTCACCCCTTCTTAATGGCTTTGTAATGTATATGAGCAAAGAGGTGCTAGAACAAATAGCCCAAGTGTAGGGTTATGACTTTTCCACATGCAATCCCTACACTTGGTGATATTATTTCTATGTCTCTCAATTGCTCTGCTGTGTTGTTTGTCATGTATGTTTCTGATAAAGACTGCCAGTAGCCATTGCAACACACATTACCCAGACATAGTCAACAGTTGCCACCATCAGGAAACTTGTCCTAAGAATTGCCATGCAGCCATCATTGGTGTACATATAGCCAGGAAACGACTGCAGGAGATCAGCAGCAATGAGATGCAATAAAGGGTGAAAACAAGTATTTTTTTTTTAAAGCTGCAGTTTAGGTATGGCAAATTTTTACATACTTACATCCAACTCAAGTACGTCCCTTACCCGTGGGATACCTTGAAAGCTGGAAATCACTAAAGTAGGCACCACTACTACAGTGATTGCTGCTAGTTTCCAGGTCCCGTGCCGAGCATATGCACTTACTGAACACAAGAGGTTCCTTGCTCCTCATAGGCATCAATCAGAGCACGTTGCATTTTCTCATTAAAATGCAGTGTTCTCCAATTGGATGAAGTGGAGATCGTGACATCATTACCCAGCCTTTACATCTAGTCCAACCAGAGAATACACTGAGAAAAGTGCTCCCTAAATGGCACCCTCATGTGCAGTAGAGGATTAAGGTGGTCATGGGTCCCTAGGCTACTTTTTGTGTGGCCCCCTCCTAAGCATGCTTTACCAGAAAATAAATTATTTAGTGCCATGTGTAAAAGGGTAGACCTATATTACACGCCTCAAGTGCAACTCTCAGGTCTACAGCCCAAACACATTCTGATATGAGCCTTATATAAACAGCAATGCCACAGAAAAAAAGCATTCAAAACACAACTGCAAGCTGGTAACAGATTTTACCTTTCTAAACCAACAGTTAGGCCAAAAACGTCTGCAGTAGCTCCTGTTTAACTGAGGCAAAATCACAACATCCTGACAGAGACCAATCGAAACGCTGTGTAATATTCCAATAGCAGCAGCACATAAAAGCAAGCAATAATCAACAGCAGAACAATCATACGTTCTAATGCCAGGAAGTGTCAGCATCCATTGGCGCAGCCTGTCCATCGGACACCACTGCAATCCAGGAAACGGACCAGACTCACTCTCAGGATATCCGGCAGCTTTTGCCAACATGCTTGTTCACGTACCTTTGTGAGTACCTTTTTACAGTTTTATTAAACTCCATGTTTTTTACTGCACTTAGAGTGGCGCCTTTGTTTCATTTTCAGAGTGCATATAACACACACCCTAACATTAAGAGGGAAGTTTCAGGAAAAAAAACTTCCCGCAGCCCCCTGCACAGTTCACAGCCCCCCTGCACAGTACACAGCCCCCTGCACAGTACACAGCCCCCCTGCACAGTACACAGCCCCCTGCACAGTACACAGCCCCCCTGCACAGTACACAGCCCCCTGCACAGTACACAGACCCCTTTCCCTGAACAGTACACAACCCTCTGCACAGTACACAGACCCCTGCACAGTACACAGACTTCCTGCACAGTACACAGCCCCTTTCCCTGCATAGTACACAGACCCCTTTGCCTGCATATCAAACAGGCCTCTTTCATTATAAAGCCCCCCTGCACTCCCAGGAGACCCCCAGTCGCCTGGGAAAGAATACTCTGAAGTTGAGAAAACATCACTGCCAGCCCTTTCTCATACACCACTCCTCCTGTGTCACTCATTGTAAATCAAAGCTTCTAAATACCTCAATTAACGCCGTTCTTCGTGACCGTCATGTGACTGCTCTCCTCTTCTGTTTCATTGATGTTCACATGACCGCTCTCCTCCTGTAATCAAAGGCTACACTCGGGAAGGAGGTGGAGCGGGAGGAGGAGAGTGGCCAGATAGAGCGGCTTTAATTGAGGTATTAAGAGACTTCCATTTACATTGAGAGTGACACATGAGGAGCTGTGCATAAGAAAGGGCTGGCAGTAATGTTTTCTCAACTTTAAAGTATGCTGGCAGTACTGTCCCAGGGCCAGGAGAGGCGGTACAGCTGGCCTGACACCCCCCCAATGGGTGGCGCCCGGGGCGGACCGCACGATCCCCACCCCTGTTGGTAAAAAAACATTTATCGGCGTATTCGTATAACATGCAGGCATGGTTTTTATTCTACATATACATAAATATATATAAATTAATACAAATATCATGGCTAATCGGGGGCCCTTGCAAACGTGGGGCCCTAGGCTGCAGCCTAGACCAGCCTGTGCTTTAATCCGCCCCTGCTCATGTGTTCACAATGCAGCAGGACAGCCGCTTGGCACAGGTAACAGAAGATCAAGAGCACAAAGCAGAGGGAGGGAGAAAGGGGCACCAGAAAGCCATCTAGTGTAGTATGAAAGTTTAATGCAACAATGTTAAAAACAGAAGTTTTGCACTCACAATTACAATGTAGATCAAAGCATGTCACAAGTGCCAGAGTGGCCAGCTGGGAGAGGACTGGGCCTGAAGTTAGCAGAAGAAAGTCCAAAGGCAGCAGAAATGTGAGCCAACACTGTGTGGGCCACTGAAGCCACTGGAACTGCCGGGAAACTCTAACAGAAATCAGGGATAGATTGCTAGAGCTGCTGCTGGATGGACTTCAGGACACTGCTAGTAGTTCTGTCAGGAGCACAAAGGCTTATAGGATACGTGTTTCGGGAGCAATGAACTGATCCCTTGCTAGTACTTAGCTATGTTGACTACAGTGAATTCCAGCTTGCACAATGACCCCACAGGCATGGCACATACACAGGGCAAGTGCAAGGATTTTTGTCTAGGCGAAGGTGCATTTTGGTGCCCCCCCCCACCACCAACACCACCACCAACCATCCTCCTGCCTCCCACCCTCCACAATGCAAACCCCCACCCCACATGGCACAAGAGATGGGTAGAGACTGGGGGCATGGCACAAGAGAGTGATGGTCAGAGACTGGTGCCCACACTAGCATGCTCCTGCCGGGCAAGTGAATGGAGCCAAGTGCCAGAACTTGTTTCGGCACTATTCTCTGCTCCAGGATTCACCGGGACTTACCGGATTTACCACCCCTGCCACCCTGGCGCACTCAGGAGGCTGCCTGAGCTGCCTTATGGTGGCAGCGGCCCTGCACATACATACTTATATTGGTCCTAGCTGGACCAATGTGACTATGTAAAAACTGCCATACCTAAACACAATCTTTAAAAATTACAGTTGTCTATCGTGAACAGTATTTTAGCAGACTAATTGTGATTTAGTTAGGGTTTAAGCCTACTTTACACAAGTACAAGCTTTTCAGAATATATTAGCACATGCAGTATTAATAAAAATTACATAAGCTGGTATGTTTCACTTGGGGTATATATCTAAAAAGCACAAGAAGACTGACAGAGACTGCAGCACTGAAATAGAGGGGAGGTTAGAAACACATGCCGCCAGAGAGGTGAGTATAATAACTTTTTTCTTTCACAGCCACTATAAATTGCTTGTATAGGGGATTCTTTTGCTACAGTTGTATCTATTTTTCTTTTTTTTATGTTTGTGTTTTTTTTTGTAAGGAAAATGAAACGTTGGCAGCACGTCTTTTTTTTTTTTACTTCTATATCTACAAAAAAGATTAAAATTCTGGCATTTTTTTAAGTTTTAAAAATTCAGCATGCAGCTGGTTCGAATATGTGGGCTTTTTTTCCGCTTCTTTTTTTTTTTCTCTCTCACTTCATCATCATCGTCAATAAAAAGCAAAAGCCTATTTACTTCTTGTCTTTGATTTATTTCAGCCAATCGTACAGATTGTTTTGTGAGATCTCTTAAGTACCATGGGATTCCTGCTGCTGTATTCATTACTGTTTTATTGCCATGGACATGTACAGAAGTTCTTGTGATTACAACATATAATGAAGGCTTTTGACCACCATTAAAATTACATCAAGACACTTTACTATAAGCAAAAGTCAAAGAGCTCAGAACACATGTATTATGGCATTGTAACCATTTTTTTTTATCATTTTAAGCTCATAAAACCTGCTTTTTTTAAATTTCAATGATGATATGAGTCATATGCCTGACCATGTTAATTGAGCCCTAATGTCAGAGTTCATTAACAGTAAGCAGAACATGACATGACAAAAGTCAAGACTTCACTTTTTTATTGAACTGTACATGCCGGTGACAAAATTGTGACACCAATTATTTTGAAATTTCTGGTACAGAAAGGTAAATGCCAACGACTTGAAGCTATATTGCTAAGCTATGGTTGGTTACAGTACTATATAATTATTTAAAAATGTTCTATCTATCTATCTATCTATCTATCTATCTATCTATCTATCTATCTATCTATCTATCTATCTATCTATCTATCTATCTATCTATCTATCTATCTATCTATCTATCTATCTATCTATCTATCTATCTATCTATCTATCTATCTATCTATCTTTCTATCTATCTATCTATCTATCTATCTATCTATCTATCTATCTATCTATCTATCTATCTATCTATCTATCTATCTATCTATCTATCTATCTATCTATCTATCTATCTATCTATCTATCTATCTATCTATCTATCTATCTATCTATCTATCAATCTATCATTATTTCCCAAAACATTCAATGCCCCAATTGTAAAAAAATAATAGTAATAATAATAATTATGCCAGTAACATTCTTCCTGTTTGTGGAGTAGCCCTCAGAATGGTAGAAGTTAGGAATTTGGGCTGGTCTGGTTCTTCTCATTCTTTCATTTTGAAGCCTCACTGGTGTATAGACAGGTGCAGTCCACTTTCTCCACTGTAGGCGGGGCTCAATCTGAGTGGCCCCACAGCCTGGAGAGGAAGAAACCTGGTTACCTGGGGCTAATCATGTCAGTCTACGAATGGGTCAGCTCCACCTCCTCTGACCCCACAGGACAACCCCCTGATCAAATAAAAGGTGGGATTCCCCCATACCCTAGCTTTCCTTTTTTTGTCCTTGCTCCAGGACAGCTCTCCTGCTACTGAAAGAATGGGAAAAGAGGGAATAATGAAGATCCCTACCTGGAGGACTCTTGGTCAGCAGTAAATCTCTGCTGATCCATGATTCCTGATGTATGCAGCCTAAATGGTGCAATTGGAGGTCCATGGTGAGCCGCAGCATGGCCTCCCGGCCTCCCCCCTGCTTGCTTGGGGGGGTTGTATGTCATTCTGCCAGATTTTACCTTTTTTATTTTGTCTGTAATACATCTTACTTCATTCAGTGATGTTTCTCTAGATTGAACAGATCCTAGAGTTGCCACCTCATCCCTTTAAATCCGAACACATATCGATTACACAGGTTCTGTGGCTGATTAAGGTGGTAATTAAACTCACTTGGTGCCTTATCTGCATTAAATTAGCCCCAGAACCTGTGTACATCATATATGCTCGGGTTTAAAGGGATGAGGTGGCAACCCTAACAGATCCCCTGCCTGGCTGCATGTTGGCTATTGGGGTGGGGGACTGGACGTACACTGTGTAGTTCTTGTCCGGCTTTCCTTTAGGTTTACCAAAAACATGTAGTGTGAGATCAAACATAAATTCACTTAATTGTGTGCACTGTGCAATCAGGCACTGCATGGTGGAAGGTTGATCTGGGAGAAGTTGGAGAGTTGTGCAGTGTATGTGACTCTACCTTTTGAAGGAGAAAAAAAAAGAGATCTGGACTAGCTATGGGTAAGCTGTGTACTAGGGATGAGCCGAACACTGTTCGGTTCGCACCAGAACTTGCGAACAGGCAAAAAATTTGTTCGAACACGTGAACACTGTTAAAGTCTATGGGACACGAACATGAATAATCAAAAGTGCTAATTTTAAAGGCTTATATGCAAGTTATTGTCATAAAAAGTGTTTAGGGACCTGGGTCCGGCCCCAGGGGACAAGGATCAATGCAAAAAAAAGTTTTAAAAACGGCCTTTTTTGGTGAGCAGTGATTTTAATAATGCTTAAAGTGAAACAATAAAAGTGTAATATTCCTTCAAATTTCGTACTTGGGGGGTGTCTATAGTATGCCTGTAAAGGGGCACATGTTTCCCATGTTTAGAACAGTCTGACAGCAAAATTACATTTCAAAGGAAAAAAGTCATTTAAAACTACTCGCGGCTATTAATGAATTGCCGGTCCGACAATACACATAAAAGTTCATTGATAAAAACGGCATGGGAATTCCCCCCAGGGGAACCCCGAACCAAAATTTTAAAAAAAAATTACGTGTGGGGTCCCCCTAAATTCCATACCAGGCCCTTCAGGTCTGGTATGGATATTAAGGGGAACCCCGGCCAAAAAAAAAAAAATGGCGTGGGGTCCCCCTCAAAATCTATATCAGACCCTTCAGGTCTGGTATGGATTTTAAGAGAAAACCCGCACCAAAACTTAAAAAAAAATGGCGTGGGGTCCCCTCAAAAATCCATACCAGACCCTTATCCGAGCACGCAACCTGGCAGGCAGCAGGAAAATAGGGGGGACAAGAGAGCGCCCCCCCTCCTGAACCGTACCAGGCCACATGCCCTCAACATTGGGAGGGTGCTTTGGGGTAGCCCCCCAAAACACCTTGTCCCCATGTTGATGGGGACAAGGGCCTCGTCCCCACAACCCTTGCCCGGTGGTTGTGGAGGTCTGTGGGCAGAGGGCTTATCAGAATCTGGAAGCCCCCTTTAACAAGGGGACCCCCAGATCCCGGCCCTCCCCCCTGTGTGAAAAGGTAATACCCCTACAATTTCACAAAAAAACTGTCAAAAATGTTAAAAATGACAAGAGACAGTTTTTGACAATTCCTTTATTTAAATGCTTCTTCTTTCTTCTATCTTCTATCTTCTTCCTTCTATCTTCTATCTTCCTTCGGTTTCTTCCTCTTTCTTCTTCTGCTTCTGGTTCTTCTGGTTCTTCCTCCGGTGTTCTCGTCCGGCATCTTCCTCCACAGCGTCTTCTTCCCTTCTTCTCCTCGGGCCGCTCCGCATACATGATGGCATAATAGGAAGCTTCTCCTCTTCTGACGGTTCTTAAATAATGGGGGGGCCGGGTCACCTCTGACACATGGGGACTTGATGGGGACTACCCTGTGGCACTCCCCGTGACGTCAGAGGGGGGCAGGGTCACCTGTTACGTAACTCCGCCCCTTCTGACATCACAGGGAATGCCACAGGGAAGTCCCTGTCAGTCCCCATGCAACAGAGGGGGGTGGGGTCACCAGGTGGCCCCGCCCCCGGTATTTAAGAACCTTCAGAAAAGGAGAAGCGTCACACAGTGGGAGCCTCCCATCATGCCATCATGTATGCGGAGCGGCCCGAGTAGAAGAAGGGAAGAAGACGCCGCAGAGGAAGATGCCAGACGAGAACACCGGAGGAAGAACCAGAAGAAGAAGAAGATGGAGGAAGAAACCGAAGGAAGATAGAAGAAAGAAGATAGAAGATAGAAGAAAGAAGAAGCATTTAAATAAAGGAATTGTCAAAAACTGTCTCTTGTCATTTTTAACATTTTTGACAGTTTTTTTGTGAAATGGTAAAGTACCCCCTTACCATTTCACACAGGGGGGAGGCCCAGGATCTGGGGGTCCCCTTCTTAAAGGGGGCTTCCAGATTCTGATAAGCCCCCCGCCCGCAGACCCCCACAACCACCGGGCAAGGGTTGTGGGGATGAGGCCCTTGTCCCCATCAACATGGGGACAAGGTGTTTTGGGGGGCTATCCCAAAGCACCCTCCCAATGTTGAGGGCATGTGGCCTAGTACAGTTCAGGAGGGGGGGGCGCTCTCTCGTCCCCCCCTCTTTTCCTGTGGCCTGCCAGGTTGTGTGCTCGGATAAGGGTCTGGTATAGATTTTGAGGGGGACCCCACGCCATTTTTAAAAAAAAATATTGGCCGGGGTTCCCCTTAATATCCATACCAGACCTGAAGGGCCTGGTATGGAATTTAGGGGGACCCCCACGTCATTTTTTTTAGATTTTTGGTTCGGGGTTCCCCTGTGGGAAATTCCCATGCCGTTTTTATCAATGAAGGTTTATATGTATTGTCGGATCGGCAAATCATTAATAGCCGCGAGTAGTTTTAAATTACTTTTTTCCAAAATGTCATTTTGCTGTCAGACTGTTCTAAATACGGGAAACATGCGCCCCTTTACAGCCATACTATAGACACCCCCCAGGTACGAAATTTAAAGGAATATTACACTTTTATCGTTTCACTTTAAGCATTATTAAAATCACTGCTCCCTAAAAAACATCTGTTTTTAAAACTTTTTTTGCATTGATCCATGTCCCCTGGGGCAGGACCCAGGTCCCCAAACACTTTTTATGACAATACCATGCATATAAGCCTTTAAAATGAGCACTTTTGATTTCTCCCATAGACACCCCAAATTGTTCGCTGTTCGGCGAACTGGCGAACAGCCGCTGTTCGAGTCGAACATGAGTTCGACTTAAACACAAAGCTCATCTCTACTGTGTACATTGCAGAATATTATTGTGATCCTGCCTTTTGTTTCTGTACTGAACAAGCTTTTTTATCCTTGTCCTGCTTCTGGCATAGCTGAGTTTGTTTCAATAAGCACCTGGTGCTAATGTCAGGACTCCAGTCTGGGAAGCTGCTGTGTCAGCCTCCCTTTAACTGTGGTTAACCCCTTAGAAGATTATTGCCAACCAAGCTTATTCCTGGTGCATTGAATTTGTTTTGAACCGATTTATTATCTGCACGGCTATCATTTGATGTAGATGGGTATCTTTTGATATATTAGGTTACCAAATGACTCTTGCTTAGTATACTTTTTATCAGGGATTTGATTTTTTACAGAGACATAAATGAAGTCAAGAGGTCCTGGTGCAGTAAGACTGTGTAGGGTTACCTCCTTGTCTTTCTTACTGCCAGTTTGCTGCAAAGCCATTTGCTTATATTGCTAAACGCCATGAGTGTCAACTCTTCCTGGTAGCCAGTCATTACTAAGGAGGTAAGGGGAACTGTTCAGGTAAGTTTTTTTCTTTCAGGTGTATGAGAAATTAACTATGGGCTTTTACCATTTAGTCCCTCTGGTTGGCAGGCATCAAGCACTGCCTTAAATTGGTCCTGTGCCACTCATGCCTTGGCAGGCAAGGCCCTGTATGTATCTTGACAACAACTATAGGGTTGCCACATTCATTGAACATGTGGGCAATACACTCTTGGGCTACGTTTCCACTGGTGTGACTCCAAAATCGCATCAAAGTAGTGCAGGCACCTTTTCAAAGTCACTAATTTTAAAGTCGTATTGATGTGAATGGGTGCTATTGAGATCAATGGGCCGTGACTTGTTATGTGACTTTGTGTCCAAAGTTGCATGACAAGTCGCACTAGTGGAGACAAAGCCTAAAGGGGTGGTTTTCACTCACACTGTGGGAGATTCAACTCTCTCCAGACTATTCTTCTCAGGCTGTCACATTTGTTTAAACACATGGTCAATAAACTCTAAAGGAGTGTTTTCACTCGCTCTGTGAAGGGGTTAACTGTAACAGTCTCCAAGCCTTTCCAGGCGAGGAATCCTATTCAGACTCTTCCTAAGAGATTAAGCACTCGCTATGAGTGCGAAACGTGTCAGCTGATCTCTGTACAATTCTGCTGTCATGTTCTGTATACTTTTATGATCCAGCTTTTTTGATAATAAAGGAACTTATCAACAGACCGGTGTGCGGCTTCCAGATTTCCTCGTTTTCCTATGACTGCAAGAATACTGCTTTGTTCAAGCAACAAAGGATAAAAGATGATGGCAGCTAATGGGTTGTGACGTTCGTTAAGCATGTGGTCAATATGCTCTAAAGGAATTTTTCCACTGGCCCAGTGAGGGGTTGCCTATTCTGGCATTGTGCAGTCTTAGGGGCTTCCCAGGCAAACGATACGCTTCAGTCTCATCCAAGAGGAGATACGAATGAAAGTGACTGTATGAATCCTGCTGCTTCAAGCAGTCAAGGTCAAAGATGTCAACACTGAATAGGTTCTCACATTCATTAAACGTGTGAGCAATACAATCTAAAGGAGTGGTTTCCACTCACTCTGTGGGCAAATCAACTCTTTCCAGACTCTTCCAAGAGAATATGCAGATGGAATAGGACTGTATGATTCCTGTCGGTTCAAGCAGCCAAAGACAAGATGACGACATCTAACAGGTTGTCACATTCAGTAAATATGTGGTCAGTACATTATAAAGGAGTTGTTTTCACTCACTCTGTGAAGTGACCAGGTCCAGGAAATTGGCACATGTCTCCTACCTAGTCTGAATAAACTTTGGGCTGTCCATCCTTTTCCACTGGGATGTGGTCCCTGTGTTCACATGCTAAATGCATCATCTACCCGGGAGCCCCTTTGCTGGTCTCTGGGGCAGCATATGAGTGTAAATCACTCTCAATAAAGAAGTCGTGCAATATCATGGCTGGAGTGGACAATTTCCTTATTACTAGGTTACTGAGCTTCTTTATGGAGGAGGTACTGCACTGCTGCTTAAGTCATTGAACAAGCTCAATGTTTTTGCTTGCCTTCTTTTTCTGCAGAAAAGCAAATGCCAAACCCAAATAAAGACCAGCGCTACTAAAGAAGGTAGGGGACAGTGCCCATCTGCTTCCCAGGAAAAGCAGCCCTTTTCAAGCTCTGCCAAGATGTGCATGAACATGACTTTATGAATCCTGCTTTGCTCAGGCAGTCGGGGATTAAGACGATGCTAGACACAAGTGTAACAATTCATTAAGTATGAGGTCAATACACTCTAAAAGAGCTGTTTGGACTCACCTTGTGCAAGGTCCAGTTTTCCTTCCAAATCCAGTAACTGGACTCAAGAGCTTTCTTAGGCCAACCAACCGTCCTCAGACTTTTCCAAAGAAGAATATACGGTATGTAGAAGGATGAACTGTCTGCTTTTTAATTCCTCCTTATTAAGGCTGGTGAGATGCCTTTAGATGGAAAGCAATGTAAGTAATTTAAAGGGCTTCTGAATCATCGGGCGAGGGCCCTGGAGATGCTACAGAGCTTTGGTTGGTTGATCATCTTCGGCAAGAGCCAGCTAGTTCCCACAGAGGTTATAGTGTCTGGGTGTCTCAATTGACAGTAGTGGGGAAGGTGTTCCTTCCACAGAAGAGGATACCCCTCTTAATCTTGATGGTCCACGCTCTGAAGATAAGTCATTTAATATCAGCAAAATATTGTATGAGGGTATTGATGAACGCAGTAGTCACCACAGTGGCCTGGGCTTGATGGCATCTCAAACACCTTAAGTTTGCATTACTCCAGCAGTGTGAGCGATTCCCCATTCTAGAGTTGATGGTAGCACAGGAGGCATTATTGACCTTTGCACCACTGCTTTAGGGCCATTGTGAAGATTCAGACAAACAGTAGCATATTTGTAGAATCAGGGAGGAATACGCAGCCTTGGGCAGATTGCGGCACACATCTTTCGCTTGCCGGAGTGCAATCTGTTGTCCCTATCAGTCTCTTACCTTTCCAGAGTAAAGAATATGTGAGCAGACACTTTGAGTACACGCTTTCTGGATCTAAACAAATGGATGTTTCCTACAACTGTTTGCTCAGTAGGGCACCCCGCAAGTGGATTTATTGGCATCTTCTGTCAGTGCTCAGTTGCCAGTGTTCTAATCCTGGTTCTTCTATTCAAGAGCCAGGGGTCAGGATGATCTGTCCCAGCACTGGATTTTCTGGCCTGTATGTTTTTCCTCAAACTTCTCTAATCCTGAACACGATCCGTTCATGGTTTCTGCTGTTGTGGCAGTTGTTGATCGCTCCGCTGATGGCACTTCTGAGATCTTTGGTACTCCGTTGGCATGCCTCATCCCAATATGGCTAAAATGGATAGCCTGGTTGTTTGTAAGTAGCAGGCTAGCCCAGGTGGGCATAGCAGAAGAGGTTCAGTAAATGCTACTCGAATCTTGGAAGATATCCTTGAATTCTACGTACTATAGCATGTGAATAGATCTTTGGGGTGGTAGTGATTATTCGATTCAATCATGAGTCTTCCTCTCGTATTGAGGTCTTGGAGTTCTTCCAATCGACCCTAGACAAAGGGCTTAGCTACAGTTCGTTCCAGCTGTCGACCGTTTCAGCTCTAACTGTTCGTTGCATGGAAGATCCGTTTGGCACGTTTTATGCAAGCAACCTTATAGCTAAATCAACGACCAGTCGGGTCTCGGAAAAAATCCAAGCTTTCTCAGCCAAATCTCCATTGTGAGCTGTTTCAAGACAGAGTGGTTCTTAATCCAGTTCCGTCTTTTCTTGGAAAGGTTGGACCTTTTTCATATAAGTTGGAAGTGGTGCAATATTCATTGTCTGCAGTTTTGGGACAGGAATATTGTTCAAGGGTGGTCGCAATTTTTAGGTCATTTTTTTCACGTATCTGCAGAGAACGCAGAAGTTCAGGGTGGCGGATAACTGGTTCATCTATCAGTAAGTCCTAAAATGGGTCAAATGGCCATAGCTTTTCCTCTTGGCTAGTCCAAACCATCAGATGAGCATTGGTAGCTTTGGGTCTTTCCCCTTCAGGGGGAGTTCATGCACATTCCACAATGGCAAGATTGGCTTCATGGGCAAGTCATGCCAGGATTCCAGTGGAAGTGCTGTAAGGCTGCCAGCTGAAAGACCCCTAATGCTTTCACCTACTATTACTGTTTGGATGTGATGGATGGCCCTTGCCAGGCTTTGGGCACCTTGGTGGTTATTTCTGCGCTTTGTGTGATTTTTCATACAATTCTTTTGCATTCAGTCTGCGTAGTTTCTTGTTCTTTATTTTGCTTGATCTTGCCCTTTCTTTTCATGCTAGCTATATTCCATTCGTAGGCTGACATGATTAGCCCCAGGAATACAGAAAATTGTTACCATACTTACCATAATTTTCCTTTCCTGGAAGCTCATGTCAGCCTAGGGTTTCCTGCCCTGGTGTTCTGTCGCAAGGACGTGTTAGGAACACTGGGGTATGGGGGAATTCCTCCTTTTATTTGAGCAGGGGGTTGTTCTGTGGGGTCAGAGAGGTGGATCTGACCCATTCGTAGGCTGACATGATGAACTCTCAGGAAAGGAAAATTACGGTAAGTATGGTAACAAGTTTCCGTTTCCATTTCCTGGTCCCCGAAGGCAGCTTTCTGATTGGCTACACTGCATCCAGGTTGCCTTTGGCTGCCATTTTGTGTCCCTGCCCCCAGGCTTTGGCACCCTTAGCAGCAGAACCATCTTAATAGCATCATGGGCCCCTGGGCAAATTAAGGTACTGAGGCCCCTACCAGCCTGCCCCAAATGTATGCACCTCCCCTCAATAATTAAAGCATAAATAGTTGATAGAATTAAACATATTTATTAGTACTTTTAATAAAATTGATTTTAAACAATAAGAAAACATGCCATAAATCAAAGACTAATCAACACTAAGGCACAGTACATGGGGGGTCAGGAGGGCACAATCCAGATTTTGGGACGCTGCCCAGGACACAGCTATCCAGGGACAGCTTAGTAAAAAGCGTTATTGTCTCTGAAAATCCAGGACAGTTGCCAAATATGATATAATGCAAGATTAACTTGGGGACCCCATGCGCCTGGGGCCCCTGGGCACTGCCCAGGGGTGCCCATGCATTAAGATAGACTTGCTTAGCAGTGGTTAGTGCAGGGAAGGAACTTCCATCTGTGAGGGAAAGTGTTAGCAGCAGGGAAAGGCTCCTGATGAGTAGGGACAGGCTGGGAACACACAGTCCTGTTACTGAAGCCTCTCCTTTAGGACCAAACCGACCAGGACGCATTCCACCCTCTGAAGACAGACGCTGTTGATGCATCATTACCCACTAACTCTGCGTTGAACAGAACTGTGAGTGTTTATCTGGCGTGGTGCTTTCCCAGTGAGTTGTTAAGTTGAGCCTTTCCTTCAATACAAAGTTCTTGCTTCTGCAACCGGACTCTGTGTTATTACTTTGTGCACAACGCTGCACTTACCCACAGGTGTTTCTAAGGGGCAAACTGAGAGAACACGCAGCTGTGCTGTACTGTTCACCAGCTTTGTGATTGACATTTTTGGCAGAAAATTTGATATCTAATAATGAATCACTCTTACCTTACACAGAGCTATTAGTAAGGGCTTGTAACAGTTTTATCTACAATATTGAACTTTGAGCTTAGCAACCATCCACGCTGTCTAGGTGTATCTTTATTGGGGGTTACGTTGCCCACTTTGTGGATGGACAGTCTTTTCCATAACTTATGATGATCAATTCTGTTTGATTAACCATATCTTGTCCACCCCATGAGCGACTCTCCTGTTCAGATCCACGTATACAGTATACACGTGATTCTGCAATTTCACCTGCAAGGTGCATGCACGCTGCTTCTGCTGTGAATACTCACAGCAGAAGCCGATCTGTGGGACAATGTCCTCTGGCACCCACCGATCGATGCACACAGAACGGGGATCTGCCCATGTAAACAAGGCAGGTCACCTTTCTGACAGGGGGAAGGAACAGATTCTGTGTTCCTGCAAAGCAGCACATGGTTTACAAAAAACACTGGCTAGGCACACATTTAACCCTTCGATCACCCTAGATGTTTAACCCCTTCCCAGCCAGTGTCATTAATACAGTGACAGTGCATATTTTTATCACTGATCACCACTGCATTAGTGTCACTGGTTCCCTCAAAGTTTCAGTTAGTATCCTATTGTCCACCGCAATATCACAGTCCCACTATAGCCAGCTATTTTACTAGTACAAAACAAAAAAAAATACCGTAAATGCATCCTATAGTTTGTAGACGCATTAACATTCGGGTAAACCAATCAATATACGCTTATTGGGGATTTTTTTTTTACCAAAAACATGTAGTAGAATACATATTGGCCAAAATTTATGAAAAAGTTAGATTTTTATTTATTTATTTATTTTTTATTGGTTAGGTTTTATAGCTGAAAGAATTTTTTTTTTTTTTTTATATAGCACAGAAAGCAAAAATGCAGAGGTGATCAAATACCACCAAAAAGCTTTATTTGTGGGAAAAAAATGACATTTTTATTTGAATGCAGAGTCGCATGGCTGTGCAATTGTCACTTAAAGTAAAGCATGACCTGGTCATGAAGGGAGGTAAATCTTATGGAGGTCAAGTGGTTGACAGACTTTTGAAAAGCCTGGTGGTTGGGTAATGTGGCCCACTTTGTGAGTGTACAATGGTTTACATGATTTAAGAGCAATTAGGAATCCACTTAGAATCATTTCTATTTGACTTATGATGCTTGAGTCTTGAAGACTAATATTTTTGGTTATAAATTGTTTAAGGATATAAAAATCCAAGTTAAAGCTTAACTCTAGGTACAATAATTTTCATTTAAATATATTCCTCAATAGCCACAAAAGAAATAAATCCACTTTGTGCATATCAAATGCCTTTACAAACCCAGTAATTATATTTTTAATATTAGCAATGACATTATTGCTGTGCTGTACATAGAATTGTGCAGATAGCAGAGCGGTGGGAGGGATCCAGCAGGCTCCACCCACTAAAGGTTGCCTGTAGATCACTAGAGGGGTGGAGACAAGACCAGGCACCCTGCACCAGGAGAGGGAGCAGCATTGACTGGTCTTAATATAGGAAGCTCATACACAGAGGACAGGTTTCACACTGGATTACTGCATAGAACTGGAAGGGATATCTCTTCCCTTGTGTAAGCTCCAAGTCGCCAGAATCATAGCTTACAAAACAATGGACTGCTGCTGTGACAGTTCCTGATTGGTCCAGTGCTGTCACATGGTGTGGGTCTCTTGTTCCTCTGTATCTGAATACTCTGGGCATTTTCATCAGCACCCAATGCTGTACAAAATGATGGAGGAAAGAAGGAAAAGTACATGACACTAAACAGGGCTTCTTTTTTCACAGAGAATAGGTGCAGGAACTCCTCTCTTCCAAGTCACCCCTTGACTCCACCCTTTACCCACCTCCAAGAAAGGCAGTAAAATATACAGTTGTGCTCATAAGTATACATACCCTGGCAGAATTTATGATTTCTTGGGCATTTTTCAGAGAATATGAATGATAACACAAAAACTTTTCTTTCACTCATGGTTAGTGTTTGGCTGAAGCCATTTATTATCAATCAACTTTTTACTCTTTTTAAATCATAATCACAACAGAAACTACCCAAATGACCCTGATCAAAAGTTTGCATACCCTAGTAATTTTGGCTTGATCACATACACACAAGTTGACACAAAAGGGTTTGAATGGTTATTAAAAGTAACCAACCTCACCTGTGATCTGTTTGCTTGTAATTAGTGTGTGTGTACTGTTTATAAAAGGTCAATGAGTTTCTGGACTCCTGACAGACCCTTGCATCTTTCATCCAGTGCTGCACTGACGTTTTTGGATTCTGAGTCTTGGGGAAAGCAAAAGAATTGTCAAAGGATCTGCGGGAAAAGGTAGTTGAACTGTATAAAATAGGAAAGGGATATAAAAAGATATCCAATTATTTGAGAATGCCAATCAGCAGTGTTCAAACTCTAATCAAGAAGTGGAAAATGAAGAGTTCTGTTGAAACCAAACCACGGTCAGGTAGACCAACTGAAATTTCAGCCACAACTGCCAGGAAAATTGTTTGGGATGCAAAGAAAAACCCCACAAATAACTTCAGGTGAAATACAGGACTTTCCGAAAACATGTGGTGTGAATGTTTCAAGATGCACAATAAGGAGGCACTTGAAGAAAGATGGGCCGCATGGTCGAGTCGCCAGAAGAAAGCCATTACTATGCAAATGCCACAAAGTATCCCGCTTACAATACGCCAAACAGCAGAGACAAGCCTCAAACCTTTTGGCACAAAATCATTTGGAGTGATGAGACCAAACTTGAGCTTTTTGGCCACAACCATAAACGCTTCATTTGGAGAAGCATCAACAAGGCCTATGATGAAAGGTACACCATTCCTACTGTGAAACACGAAAGGGGATAGCTGAAGTTTTGGGGATGTGTGAGCTACAAAGGCACTTGAAATTTGGTCAAAATTTGATGGCAAGATAAATGCAGTGTTATCAAAAAATACTGGAGGAATATTTGCATTCAGCTGCACATGGGACGTACTTGGACATTCCAACATGACAATGATCCAAAACACAAGGCCAAGTCGACCTGTCATTGGCTACAGCAGAATAAAGTGAAGGTTCTGAAGTGGCCATCTCAGTCTCCTGACCTCAATATCATTGAGCCACTCTGGGGAGATCTCAATGTTCAGTTCATGCAAGACAGCCCAAGAATACACAGGAACTGGAGACTTTTTGCCAAGAGGAATGGGCAGCTTTACCATCTGAGAAGATAAAGAGCCTCATCCACAAATACCACAAAAGACTTCAAGCTGTCATTGATGTTAATGGGGGCAATACACAGTATTAAGAACTGGGGTATGTAAACTTTTTTGATCAGGGTCATTTGGGTAGTTTCTGTTATTTGAAAAAAGTAAACACAGTTGATTGATGATAAATGGCTTCAGCCAAACACTTACCATGAGTGAAAGATGTTTTTGTGTTATCATTCATATTCTCTGAAAATGGCCAAGAAATCATAAATTCTGCCAGGCTATGTAAACTTATGAGCACAACTGTATCTAGCAACAATAGATGTGCCAGTGACAATAGATCTACCCCAGCAACAATGGACTCCCAACAGCCTGCATCAATAGATTCTCCAGCAGCCAGAAACATTAGACCCTTCCATCAACAGTAGCTCCCTTCCAGCAACAACTGACTTCCTGCTACATAAGACCCACCTCCAGCAACAATAGATCCCCCACCATCAACAATAGACCCCCCTGCAAAAATAGATCCCCTCCAGCAACAATAGAATCCCCAGCAGCCAACATCAAAGTCCCCCTCCCTCAATAGTAGATCCATCCTAGCAATGATTCCCCCCCAGCAACAATAGATCCCCCACAAGCAACAGAAGACCTGCCCAGCAATAATAGACCCCCTTCCTACCCAAAAGTAAATCCCCCTACAGCAACAATAGATTCCCCAGCAGCCAGCTTTAAAAGACCCTCCAGCACACTCCAGCACCTCTTGACACTACATACATTCAGTTCTGGAGGTGCCAGAACTGCATTCCCCGCTGAAAAAAAGCTCTGATACTAGACTTGAAGGAAGGGCAAGCTAAATCAAACCTGTTGTTGTGAAATATCGGGATTACCATTTGTAAACCTTCTTTTGGAAATGCAATTTACCTGGCTATGATGCTGGACCACTAGCTTCACTACTCACTGACCTGTAGTAAGAATGTAGATTAGAAGAGTCGGATAAATGACTTAAAGTAAACCTGTAAACCTTTGAAATAAAAGAACAAAACATCTCAAAACATATTCTTCTATAGTTTGTACTTGCCCCTATCCAAAGCACCTAGTGTGATTTCTGTACGTTCTTTCATCCTTTCGCGATCTGCATAAGGCTACTTTCACATTGAGGCACTTTACAGGCGTTTTAGCGCTAAAAATAGCAACCGCAAATCGCCTGTAAAGCGCCTCTCCTGTCACTCCAGTATGAAAGCCCCAGTGCTTTCACACTGGAGTGGTGCGCTTGCGGGACGTTAAAAAAAGTCCTGCAAGCAGCATCTTTGGGGCGGTTTAGGAGCAGTGTATACACCACTCCTAAACCACCCTTGCCCTTTGAATTGAATAGGCACCGCTGCCGAAGCGCCTGCAAAGTGCTTTGCGGGCGCTATTAACCCCTTCTTCGGCCGCTAGCGGGGGTTAAAAGCACCCCGCTAGCGGCCGAAAAGTGCCACTAAAACGACAAAGCACTGCTAAAACTAGCAGAGCTTTATCATCGACGCTCTCACCGCCCCAAAGTGAAAGTGCCCTAAGTCACTTCAGACAACACCAAGCAATCTTGGGAGATGGCCCTGCCCCCCTCCAGCACATAATTAGCAGCCTCAACTGTGAATGTTTGTCTATGAAGCTCAGAAATGCTGTAAATTCTGGATTTTAAGAGAAGAGATAGCTACAAATAAACAGGTATGTAGGAGGATTTGTCTAATCTCTGTGCATCCTCTGAGACTTATCACTTCACTGGGTATATCTAAGTGTTTACAACTTAAAGAAATAAGGCCAACATGACAGTCAGGCTACCAGCATTTTCAAAAAGAGTTCATTAATGGAGGCATCCATGTTTTTCTTATCATAAGTTTCCCTCAATATACACTATATTGTCAAAAGTATTGGGACGCCTGCCTTTACAGGCACAGGAACTTTAATGGCATCCAAGTTTTAGTCCATAGGGTTCAATGTTGAGTTGACCCACCCTTTGCAGCTATAACAGCTTCAACTCTTCTGGGAAGGCCATCCACAAGGTTTAGGAAATCATTCTTTGCAGCTATTACCTTTTGTACCACCACCCCCTCCCTTTAGAATGTAAGCTCTATGAGCAGGGCCCTCCTGTACCTTTTGTATTGAACTGTACTGTAAATGTGTTGTCCCCCTTATACATTGTAAAGCGCTGCGTAAACTGTTGGCACTATATAAATCTCGTATAATAATAATAATAATAATGTTTGACCAGTCTTCCAGAAGTGCATTTGTGAGGTCAGGCACTGATGTGCTGCTCATATTCATCCCAAAGGTGTCCTATTGGGTTCAGGGGCGGATCCAGGGGGGGGGCAATGTAGCAATTGCCCCCTCCCAAAATGCAGGTGACAGCAGACAGTGCGGGCGGCGGCGGCTCCGCCGCGAGTGACAGTGTGGACGGCTCCGCTGTGGGTGACAGTGCGGGCGGCTCTGCCTAGTGACAGTGCGGGCGGCTCCGCTGCGGGTGACAGTGCGGGCGGCTCTGCCTAGTGACAGTACGGGCGGCTCTGCCTAGTGACAGTGCGGGCGGCTCTGCTGCGGGTGACAGTGCGGGCGGCTCTGCCTAGTGACAGTGCAGGTGGCTCTGCCTTGTGACAGTGAGGGCGGCTCTGCCTAGTGACAGTGCGGGCGGCTCCGCTGCGGGTGACAGTGCGGGCGGCTCCGGCATGGGTGACAGTGCGGGCGGCTCCGCCGTAGGTGACAGTGCGGGCGGCTACGTTGGTGAGTGGGCGGGTGAGAGAGGGGGGTAGCTGGGCGGCTCTGTGTGTGACTGAGTGGGCTGCTGGCCAATCAGGGAGCCGGCAGGCAGGGGAGCAGGGAGATGACATCATCTCTCACCACCCTGCGCCCGCCCTGCATCCCTGCAGTTCTGCCCTCACTGTGAAGGCAGCTGTGGGCAGCAGAGAAATTACATCATCTTTCTGCTGCCTGATTCTGGGACATAGCAAGAGACTACCTTAGCAGGAAAGTGACACGGCAGGTGACAATCCGCCTCTGGTGACAGGCGACGTGGCAAGTGACAATCCGCATCTGGTGACAGGTGATGTGGCAAGTGACAATCCGCATTTGGTGGCAGGTGACGTGGCAAGTGACAATTCGCAGCATGTGGCAGCTGACGTAGCAAGTGACAATCCGCATCTGGTGGCAGGTGATGTGGCAAGTGACAATCCCCATTTGGTGGCAGGTGAAGTGGCAAGTGACAATACGCAACGTGTAGCAGGTGACGTGACAATTCGTAGCATGTGGCAGGTGATGTGGCAAGTGACAATCCTCATCTGGTGACAGGTGACGTGGCAAGTGACAATTTACAACGTGTGGCAGGTGACGTGGCAAGTGACAATCCGCAACGTGTAGCAGGTGATGTGGCAAGTGACAATCCGCTTTTGGTGGCAGGCGACGTGGAAAGTGACACACTCAGGGCTCCCACTGATTCTGCATTATGGAGAGTTGAACTATTTCATTTTATATTACAATGTAAGAATAGGAATAATGCGCTTCAATCATCCTGACACAATAATAACCATGGTGCCATGATGATTGAAGCGCCAACACCAGCCGTTTCCCCGATAAATTGCCCGCAAAAAAAGGTATTTTCTGGCATTGCCCCTCCCGAGACTAGACTCTGGATCCGCCCCTGATTGGGTTGTGGTCAGGACTCTGTGCAGGCCAGTCAAGTTCCTCCACCCCAAACTTGCTCATCCATGTCTTTATGGACCTTGCTTTGTGCACTGGAACGCAGTCATGTTGGAACAGGTAGGGGCAATCCCCAAGCTATTCTGACAAAAGTTGGGAGCATAAAATTGCCAAAAATGTCTTGGTATGCTGACGTCTTAAGAGTTCCTTTTACTGGAACTAAGGGGCCAAGCCCAACCCCTAAAAAAACAACCCATGCCATAATCACCCCTCCACCAAATGATTTGGACCAGTGCATAAATCAAGTTCCATAAAGTCCCCGGGTCCCGATGGCCTACCTGCTGAAACATATAAAAAATATGGGGAAATTTTACTCCCGGAGCTCCTTAATGTATTTGACATGGCAAAGAAGGAAGGTAAATTACCCAAATCAATGACCGAAGCTACGATTATTATGCTGCCCAAGGAGGGGAAAGACCCCTTAGAGCCTGGGTCCTATAGGCCCATTTCCTTGCTGTGCGCAGATGCTAAGATTCTCGCAAAGACGCTTGCTATTAGACTTAAGAAAATAATTTCAAAATTAGTCCACACAGACCAAACGGGTTTTATTCCCCAGAGGTCACTTAGTAGGAATATCAGGAGGCTGTTTTTAAACCTGCAAATACCCATAGAGAACACGGGGTCAAGGGCGGTCATGATGTTGGATGTGGTAAAGGCTTTCGACAGCCTGGAATGGGGGTTTATGAGGCGTGTCTTGAAGGAGTTTGGCTTCGGTCCATCCTTTAGGAAGTGGGTTGAAATTTTATACAACGACCCTAGCGCTAAAGTTAAGGTCAATAATACCCTTTCAGCTGGATTCCGATTGGAAAGAGGCACAAGGCAGGGGTGTCCTCTGTCACCCTTGATTTTTGCCCTGGCCATGGAACCAGTGGCCGCAGCAGTGAGGCAAAGTCAGCTTATGGAGGGGTTCCGGAGAAGAGGTAGAGAGGAGAAAATCGCACTATATGCGGACGATGTCCTCATATTTCTAGGAGATACGGAGCGCTCACTTGGGCAGGTGATAGACATATTCACGAGTTTTGGAAAGCTATCTGGTCTCACCATAAATTGGGAAAAATCAATGCTATTACCGGTAGACCCTATTAGGAAAAATGCCTATTTGGAGAGTATACAAATAGAAATAGTGGAGATAGTAAAATACTTAGGTATTTATATAACAAAGGACCCAGGTAATTATATTAATCATAACTTGATTCCCCTGTTGACAAAGTTTAAAAATAAAGTCAATATATGGAGGAGGCTTCCCTTATCAGTTGCTGGACGATGCAATTTGGTCAAAATGCTGTGGTTGCCCCAGTTATTGTTCATATTGCAGAATTCACCAATATGGATTTATAAGAAATGGTTTAAAAAAATAGACACAATATTAAGAGATCTTATATGGAAAGGGGGACAATCAAGGATTAGCTTACAAACCTTGCAATTATCAACTCAAGAGGGGGGTATGGCAGTCCCACATCCCCAATTCTATTTTTTAGCAGCTCAGTTACAGCACATAGGGTCAGGGGATGAAAATAATGAGGGTATAATGACCATGGGAGCGCCACATGAAACATTTATGGAGGTGCTGGAGGCAAATTCTTTTGTCTCTAGACCCCCCACAGTTAAATTAATAATAAAAGCTTGGAAATCCATTAAAGTGCTGGAAGGCGTGGAAGGAAAGGTTAGGTACACTCCCCTTTGGGATAATAAGTATTTACAAGAATTAAAACCAATTGGAAAAATAAAGTCTTGGGAAACAAAAGGAATAGTAAAGTTGGCCCAACTGTATAATGGTAGCACACTCAAAACATTCATTTCACTAAAGGAGGAATTTGATATTCCGAATCATACGTATTATAATTATCTACAAATAAGGCATGCCCTAAAGGCTCAATTTGGGGAACAAGGTCCGAGGTGGAGCCTCTCCCCTATCCTTTGCAGAATGGGTAGTGCGGATGGACACAAAGGTTCCATAGCAGAAATGTATCCATTGTTATGCAGAGGTGGGATGGAGAGTCCAGAAAAGCTCAAGTGTAGAAGCAAATGGGAAAGAGACATGGGCAACATATCGGATGAACAGTGGAGAAAGATGTTGGAGGGAGGACATCAGGTCTCGGTATCACCCGCGCAGAAGTTCTCACACCTAATGCTCCTTCACAGGGCATACTACACACCAAAGAGACTGTTTGAATTTGGGCGACGGGCGGATGCAAATTGTCCAAGATGCCAGAATACGGGGGACCTGATCCATATGATATGGAAATGCCCAAAATTACATCGGTACTGGACAGAAATATTAGAACTTATAAATAAGATCTTTAAAGTAGGACTGAAAATGGATCCAAAGTTATGTGTATTGGGAGTTGGGGAATGCCAAGGGAGAGGAAATAATATAAACAAAGCAGTGGTAAGATGCCTATTTCAGGCAAGGAAATTGATAGCCCTGAGGTGGCAGGCGGAGAGACCCCCTTCAAAGGATGACTGGATTAGAACAGTGACAGAAACGGTATGGAAAGAAAAGGTAGTATACGTAAGGAGGAAAAATTTGAAGGAGTTCAAAAAAATTTGGGTCCCATGGTTAGAAGAAATAGGGTATCCCTTGTAAAGTGTGTGTAGGAAGAAGTGTTGTAGAAGTATACAGAGGATTAAAGAACTACCGAAGGAAAAACAGTTAGACCCCTGGGTTGGAGGGTGGGGGGATAGGCACGGGGGGGGGAAAAAAAAACAAAAAAAAAACAGGTGAATAATGTTTTAGGATATTTTATATTTGGAGTGTTGTGCACATGAGTTTGGAATGTTTTATAGTTGATGGAAATTACTGTATAACACTGTGTAATGAATAAAGATTATTTAAAAAAAAAAAAAAAAGTTCCATAAAGACATGGATGAGCGAGTTTAGGGTGGAGGAACTTGACTGGCCTGCACAGAGTCCTGAGCTCAACCCGATAGAACACCTTTGGGATGAATTAGAACAGAGACTGTGAGCCAGGCCTTCTTGTCCAACATCAGCACCTGACCTCACAAATGCGCTTCTGGAAGAATGGTTAAACATTCCCATAGACACACTCCTAAACCTTGTGGACAGCCTTCCCAGAGAAGTTTAAGCTGCTATAACTGCAAAGGATGGGCCAACTCAATATTGAACCTTACAGACTAAGACTGAGATGCCATTAAAGTTCATGTGTGTAAAGGCAGGTGTCCCAATACTTTTGACAATATAGTGTAATTTTTACAAATATGTAACTTTCGCTGTTTCCTACAATTTTCACTAAATCAAGTTTTATTTGTTCTCAAGTGCCATAAATTGATTGTTTAAATACTAAATCCCCCAAAATTTCTTATCTCCCCCCACATTCTAATTTTTATTTTTTTATTGTCCTGCATTACTGATGGGGTAATTGTAGTTATTCTCCAGGATATTGGCTATAAAACAGAGTAACGCCATAAACCAATCACTGTGTAATTGATTTTTATGTAAACGTTTTCTAGCATAATAGAAATAAAAAATGAAAATAAAATATCAGAATCATTTTACTGCAAACAAAGCCTGATCATTTTCTTTTTTTTTTTTTCCAGATGCCTCTTTCACAATAAAGTTGAAAACTCGTAAAAGTTTTCAATCCCAGCAAAGCCAGATGAATCTTGACCTTTGTAGGACAGCGAGAATTCACTCCATGCTAATTGCACTCCAAACAATCTCTCTTTTTTATTCTCTGTGATTTACTTTAAGTAAAAGGAAAATGGAATGTTTCATCTCACTGCATCTTGTGGCTGTATAAACAAAATTTACATCAACTCCCGTCCGAAGATACGTATGACCAGCAAATAGGACTCTTCTAAATTCATGATCGTGCTTCGGCCTTTTGACTGGCAATCTGTTTTACGATCATTTAACGTCAGTTTCAAGCTCATGCATATGTTGAATTTTTCACATCTATTTTCAGGATATTATGTATAAACATTTTTTTCTGATATCATTTCCTTAAAATATTACCGCGCCTGAAACATTTAGATTTAAATCTGTATTGAAGAAAAATAAAAGAGCTTTCATTTTGGGGCAGCTGTTAAGACTGATCTATGTAAATGGGCACCTCTAATTATGTGCATATAATAGTAAATCTTTTCGGTTGTGGTAGATTGCATGGTTGGATGCGAGCACATATTTTATAGTCTATATGACAAATGAAGGTCATCCATGCAAGGTCATTTAGTTGGTTTGACAAGACTTGAACTGAAAACAAAACATTACAATGATTTGTGAGCGAATAGCAATGCCTGAAGAGCCAGTGTAGCCAAATAGTTCAGGTAAGAGTTCCTGACACTAAAACCATTCCCAAATATTCATAAAATTTCAGTGTAGAAACTAAATTAGTAGATATTGTCTGGGCTGTGTGTAAGGGGTATGCGGGTGGTAATTGTTTGTAATGTCCTCCACATTTCCCTCATCGGGTGCCAAGCAAGGGTCACATGAGTGGGCCTATCCCTGGGTGGGTTCTTCTTGGCTACGATAGGCACCTTGTACAGGGTTGCTTTATTACACATGGGGTAACTTTGCTTTGTGCCATTTTCATCAATGTCCTGGGACAAGGCTGAGACTGCCGTGGAGGAATACTCAACCTTAAGACGGGCCTCTACTCTTTGAGATGAGCATACTACATGTACACTTGCACTGCAACTGTTCCCCAGTTAACTCTTGGGTTCCCGCGAGAATGCACACCTTCTCTGTAATCTGAATTTAGGAGGGAAAGGCTAACTAACCCTCAGGTTGGCCATAGATTAATGTTTTATTTTATGTTTGCCTTTTATCAGCGAGTCGGCTGATCAAAAGACTAAACTGATTCCATCATCCACACATTGGATGTGTGCTAAGGAATCCTCCCAGCTGAGCTTTTGTATTCTGACAGCAAGGACTCCTTGGGTGTCAGAATACACTAATCAGTGCTGCAGCCATCGTCTGAATGCACCGATCAAGTGAAAATTTTCCAACAGTCCCCTTTAAGAGAAACCATTTGTAAGATTAACTTCTCTAGAGCTGGAACAGCCACATAACCAATCTCTATTTATGCAATCAATTAAACCAATCAGTGAGCTACTATGGGTTACGGTTGGCATATGGCTCCCTCATATGGCTCCCTCATAAGAATACGTTCAAATAAATAGCTGCTGTGGCATACCTGTGCACTAAGCCTCACTAAGGTGCCAAGGAGCAGATGACAATATTCTCACTGAAAAGGCTTTAAGGCATCGGATAGGACTTCTTGCTGAAACAGGGAGGAGGGTAAGTGTTTAACATGGCAGGCTGAACTCAGGAGATTTTGAAAAAAAAAATAGGAATAAGTTCACTAAAAGTCAACACTCTTAAAAAATTAACTTTATGGAATAGGTTAAGATTAACCCTTCACCTTCAGTTACCCTAAACCCAACTCTTAAAAGAAGCCTAACCACTAATTGGAAGCATTTCTACACTAAGTTTGTGGATCTGCACACCCCTTGTGCCTTTCAGATAGGCTACTATTCTCCTCCTTAAAATGTTTAATCTATTTTATATCAAACAAAGTGCAACAGGATTGGCTGGAACTCACTTAGGTTGGAACACTCAAGACAGGTGGACCAGAATAGACTTGGGGATTATGGCATGGAAAGCATGTCATTGGTCCCATAGTAATTTAGACCTGACTTGGTTCATCAGGCCTTGCTGGCGGCGTCATCGAACGCTATATGCGGGAGGACATGGAGTGACTGGCCTTTGGCTCCATAGCACTGGACATCCTAGGAAGTACTTTTGAGGACTGTTCTTAGGCTTTAAACCCTAGAATATTTGGAGACCCATGAGGATCCATTTTTACAAATAACATATTTGGGTGTTAATACACTTTCAACTGCTATATATCCAAGGATCATCCTGGGAACCACGTATAAATAATTATCCAATAACAAGGCTGCATTTGGCTCATTAATCTACATGCTATAGGCTACACCTAATGCCCTGTACACACGAGCAGATTTTTCGACCGGACTGGCCCGACAGACCGAATCCTTCGGACAATCCGACCATGTGTGGGCTTCATCGGACCTTCAGTGGACTGTTTCTGTCGAAAATCTGACAGACTTTAGATTTGGAACATGTTTCAAATTCCTACTTCAGAACTCCGCCAGACCCAGTTCCTATCGAAAAATCCCCTCGTCTGTATGCTAGTCCGATGGACGAAAACCGACGCTAGGGTAAGTATTGGCTACTGGCTATGAACTTCCTTATTTTAGTTCGGTCGTACGTCATCACGTACAAATCCGTTGGACTTTGGCGTGATCGTGTGTAGGCAAGTCCGTTCGTTCGAAAGTCCGTCGGAAATCCGTCGAAAGTCCGTCGGAAAGACCTTAGTCCGCCCATGTTTACAGGGCATAAGGAGCAATAGCCCCTGTGTCCCCCCCTCCCCCCACAGACGTTTTTGATGCCTCCAATGTTTCACCATATGCTGTCAATATGATACTCAACCATTGGGTCTAGAAGAAGCTACGCAGTCCAGGAGAAACGTCGACTTTTGAAGGATTGAGTTACCTGAACACCTCAAGCTTATTCAATATAAGTATGATAGGAGGTGTTAAAGGTAATGGTATAAAATTTCAGCACAAATTCTTTAAAGTGGAGTTCCACCCACTTTTACAACTCTTCAGCATCCCTCACTAAACTGTGCACTGTAAACGAATTGGATATTTTTAAAAAAAATTTTCCCAGCACCTACTGTATATCTGCTGTATTCATTTTTCACTTCCTCCTCCCTGGCCGTGGCCCATCGCATCATTTCCTGTTTGCAATGCCTTCTGGGAAGGGGCGGCAACTTCCTCTGACACTTCCGTTGCTATGGAAACCTGACCTGAAACCTATTACACTGCTTGTGTTGCACTGAGCATGTGCGAGATCTGCAAGGATGAGATCCAGGAAGAAATACAGTCTGGCTTCAGATGCCCACACTTAAGATGGCCACGGCCTGCTGTAAGTTTAAAAAATAACAAACTACTGCTATAAACTAACAAAACAGACCTTAGTTTACAGACTAACTTTACTAGAATACATTAAGCTTGTGTATTATAGGTATTTTCATTTAAAAAGTATCATTTCGGCCGGGACACCACTTTAATGTCATGTTTTTTTAACTTTATGAAATTTTAAATTTGTTACAATAAAACTGTATTTTTATATTATAATGGTTTCTGTCTCATGTCATGCCATTAAAGTCCAGTAATAGCAGGGTATACCCCTGCAACCCCTTTTTCTCTGTCCTATGATCATTTAGATGTGGCATGGGTGGAGGTCTTCCTTTTATAAAACAAATAGTACATTTTTGGGTTGAGGCTGTTTTTTTAAAGAGTTGTTAAGATAACTACCGGTATATATACCTTATTGTCACTGCAATGGTGAAGCAGTGATCGCATCTGGTTAAAAGGCTTTTGCAGGTCCAGAACAGGTCCCATTGCATCATGGAAATTTACGCCCAGCTGTGATGTGCTCAGGAAAAGAAGCAACCACACAAAGGGTATAAAATTTGAAGATGTACACATGTAACTGGCAGGGAGAGACATGGATATGCTATAAGCAGTTTTCTATTTAGCCACAGAAAGGGTTATCTTTTCTATGAAACTGCACCATAGTTGCATTATACGGCTGTTTTAGACACAAATTATGCTTAGCAGAGTCCTTTAAAACTGAATAAAGGCAATTACAGACATTTATGTTATCTATTAACACAATATTCTTAATTCTTCTAAAGTTTAAACTCTATTTTTATGAAACTCAATGATTATATTATTCTAATGCTGAAATACATGTAAATGCCATCTCCACTGCTTTTCCATTCCACAGCACTTAGAGCATTTTAAAGCTGAAATTAGCAATGCAAATAATTTAGAAGGGCTTTTAACTTTTTCAAGATTTATGGTATTTAATTTTTTCCAAATGTGATATAGTGCAACCATATTAGTCAAGACAACTTCAAAGTATGCAAAAGTTAAATCTAACTTTTGTTTTTGTTGTGACCATTGAGCTGTAAGATATTCTTAAAGGTAAAACCTAGTCAAATATAGAAATGTTATATGTAAATGGAGAAAAAAAAATGAAAGCGTTACTAAACCCACAACAGTAAAATCAGTCTGTATAGGCATCAAAGCATGCTTGTTATACTCACTGTGAAAACCTAAGGGGTTAATCCTCTGCATTGTGTAAAAATGCTGTTTAATCCTGTCTTCTCTGATAATCCCCTTCTTCCACAGTCCCCAATACATCTGCTGATAGTGCAGAGCTCTAAGAAGCACTCTGCACATGTCCATTTTGGTGTGTATTGCTAGAAAGTTTTTATTTTATTTTTTTGGGAGCGTACATGTGATCAGCACAGGGCCAATCAACCCTGTCCAGACAAAGTCAGGGGCCATGCAGCCTCATAAGACAGTCAGAGGAGAATGAAAACTTCTCCTGCAAGCTTTAACCAGTGCTCTGCTGGACACTGATAGAAGTCACAAGACTGCTATATACTGCTGATGAGAAAAGGTATTTAGCAGTTTAAATTTACTAAAATAATTGCATTTCCATGTTGTGTGTACTGTGGGAGAACAGATATAGTGAATGCAGGGTCCTGGGTTTAGTAACACTTTAAAGCGAAAGTCCAGCCTGAGCTGATTTGGCTGGGCTTCTCCTATGGGTCATAGGAGTGCAAACCATTTTGCACTCCTGTGACCCATTTTCAGCAGAGAGCGGTCTGAAGTCCTCTCTCTGCTGATGTCACCAAGATCAGTCCAGGCACTGCGTCATCCCGACTCTGGAAGTGTGGATTCGCCAGGTGCCTTGACAGATAGGCGTCTCAGCAAGCCGCTGAGACGGCCGCTCCCCGCCCCTCCATAGACCAGCGCTCCACTGAGTGTGGAGGAGCAGAGCAGGAGAGTGGCTGACTGACAGGCATCAGCTCTCCACTCCGGGAGGTGAGAGAACCGAGCCATCAGCGGTGTTCGGTGGCTCAATTCTCATTGAAGAGGCAGCGGGGGACAGATGCAGCATTGGACCGATGCTGCATCCACCTAGGTAAGTATGATTATTGGATAAAAAAAAAAATCCCATACTTCTCTTTTAATGTACATACTGGAAGATTTAAAATTTCCAGAAACGAAAAGTAAAAAAGAAAAGACTTCAGAAAGAAGGCAACCCATTAGGGCCTTTTTGTAGCAACCCGTGTATACGACCTCTGCTGAGCAGCCATAAACAAGCATTTGGGGGTATACACACCTAAAGCGATTTTGACATGCATTCTTTGATGTGCCACCTCACAAATAAAGCTCTTGTATGTGTGCCATTCGTTAAAGCTGAAGATTTTTCTGATTATTTTTTGCCTATCCTGGTTCCCTTCCCACTCATCAACATGCCAATGCTATTTTTCTAAATAACAATGGTTTAGCACAGAGCAGTCCTAAACCTCCTCTTTTCTGATCCCTCTCCCTTGCCGAGTGCCCCCATGGCAAGCCGCTTACTGTGGGGGCTCTTGTCCGTGCTTACTCCCGAGCTGGCTCTCTGAGTCCATAAAACATAGAGAGCATGGCTCAGCCCACCCCCCCACTCCCGCCTCACTGGCCGTGATTGACAGCAGTGGGAGTCATTGGCTCCTGCTGCTGCTTCTCATCCAGTCAGGAGGGAGAGACCCAGGAGAGCCTTGGCTCTCATGCACATCACTGGATCAGGATCAGGCTTAGGTAGGTATTGGGGGGGGCAGCTGGACACTGAAAGTATTTCACCTTCATGCATAGAATGTCTTTACAACCACTTTAGATAAAACAATTCTATTTTCATTACATACCTTATTTTAACCGCTTACTGACCGCTTCACGCAGATATACTGCGGCAGAAGGGCATGTACAGGCAGATTAACGTACCTGTACGTTGCCCTTTAAGAGGCGGCTTGCTCGTGTGCACCCGCCAAGAGCTCCGTCACCATGATCGTGGGTCCTGCGGACCTGATGTCCGCAGGGATACCCACAATTGTCTCACGGTGAGGAGGAATGGGGAGATGGTAATGTAAACAAGCATCTCCCCGTTCTGCCTAGTGAAACTGTCACTGATCTCTGCTCCCTGTGATCGGGAGCGGCGATCAGTGTTGTGTCACACACAGCCCCTCCCCCCCACAGTTAGAAACACTCCCTAGGACACACTTAACCCATACAGCGCCACCTAGAGGTTAACCCCTTCACCAGTGCCAGTGCCATTGCCAATGCCAGTGACATTTTTACAGTAATCAATGCAATTTTTTAGCATTGATCGCTGTATTAATGCCAATGGTCCCAAAAATGTGTCAAAATTGTCCGATGTGTCCACCATAATGTCGCAGTCACAATAAAAATCGCCGCCATAACTAGTAAAAAAAAATATTAATAAAAATGCCATAAAACTATCCCCTATTTTGTTGACGCTATATCTTTTGCGTAAACCAATCAATAAACGTTTATTGCGATTTTTTTATCAAAAATATGTAGAAGAATACGTATTGGCCTAAACTGAGGGAAAAAAATGTTTTTTTATATATTTTTGGGGGATATTTATTATAGCAAAAAGTAAAAAATAATGCGTTTTTTTCAAAATTGTTGCTCTTTTTTTGTTTATAGCGCAAACAATAAAAACTGCAGAGGTAATCAAATACCACCAAAAGAAATCTCTATTTGTGGGGAAAAAAGGATGTCAATTTTGTTTGGGAGCCATGTCGTACGACCGGGCAATTGTCAGTTAAAGCGACACAGTGCCGAATCACAAAAAGTGTTCTGGTCAGGAAGGGATTAAATCCTTCCGGGGCTGAAATGGTTAAACACACTATCATTACTGGGTCTTCACTATGCAATGCAGGCAGATCATGGCTGGTGGATGGGACCATAGCTTCCAGAAAAAAATCACAGCAATCTGTCTCAATGCTCCTCTCAAAAGTCCTTAGCCCTGATGCAAATGCAGCTCTTACCCCGAGGGAGTCACTGATGGATAGGTCCCCTGACTCCAGTCCAGATGATAACGACCCGCCTAGCAAAGCTGCACCTTCTGATAAACAATTAATAAACAAAATGCATTAACAGTGAACAATAATGCCGCATACACATGGGCAGACTGGTCCGACTGACTTTTTCGACGGACTTTCAAACGAACGGACTTGCCTACACACGATCAACCAAAGTCCGACAGATTCGTACATAATGACATACGACCAGACTAAAATAAGGAAGTTGATAACCAGTAGCCAATAGCTGCCCTAGCGTGGGTTTTTGTCCGTCAGACTAGCATACAGACGAGCAGATTTTTCGACCGGACTCGAGTCTGTCGGAAAGATTTGAAACATGTTTTATTTCTAGGTCTGTCGGAATTTTGGGAAAAAAAAGTCAGCTGGAGCTCACACATGATCGAATTGTCCGACGGAGTCCGGTCTGCTGGACCAAGTCTGCCGGAAAGTCGTGTGTATGCGGCATAACAGATACCAATTTTGTTTAACAGCATAAATAACTGGAGGACTAAACATCTCTGCCCCTGAACCCTAAGGCCCGGGTAGTCTTAAAGTGGTTGTAAACCCTTACAGACCACTTTGACCTACATGTAAGCCTAGATTAAGGCTTACATGTAGGTCCAAGAAATATCTCCTAAACCTACATGGTTTAGGAGATACTTGCAAAAAGACAGACACCGCTGTCTATGGAGCATGTGCCGTAGACAGCGGTGCGCAGGCGCACTGAGCATGCCGCTGCTAACGGCGAAATGCCGTTAGTGGCGGCTCCCGTGCACATGCGCGGGAATGACATCATTGCGACTCCGGCCAATCACAGCGCCGGAGCCACGATACCCGGAAAGAAGATGGACGCTCCGTAGCAGAGGGGACAGCGGTGACATTGCAGGCTCCTGTGTCAGGTAAGTGACACATAATGGGCTACTATGCGATGCATAGTAGCCCATTATGCTTTGCCTTTGCAGGGAAACAAAGAGGAAGTAAACCCATTAGGGTTTACTTCCTCTTTAACTAAGGGGGGAACTGGGAACTAGAAATTGGTCAGTCTCTTCAAACTCCACCCACTGCCCAGACTGGTAATTATCGGGGCTCAAAGTTCCTGCATTGGATCACTCAGATATGATTAGATTCTACAATACTGGGCATAGGTTTTCAAACTGTATCCTATGTACCCTATGTATGAAATAGGTGATACAGTACCTTTAGGAATTGGGTAGAAAGTTGCGACCAGTAGCCTTTCACCACCAAACAATCTGTGTTTATGCCTCCACTCATTCTTTATCTGGAACCGGTCATGTTGGCTGTGACTCAGGACTCCCATGGAACTGATGATGTCAACAGTGACTTAGTACCTGAAAGTGAAGATCTCTCACATCTCTGACCTTCAGGTAGACACAGTAGCAGAATCTCTCTATCAAGAGCATCCAGGGTGAATGTTAAGGTAGGTGATACTCTCTCTAGTGATCACCTCTCAGGTCCCCAAAAGACTGCCCCAAGCCTCCAGGTATCCTCCTCTTCCCTTTTCATGTTGCAGCTTTCTGGTCTCCTGGGACTGGTATTCCTGCCCCATCCTTGGCAAATAGGATGATCTCTCCTGGAGACTACATTTCCCATAGTCCCAAACAGTTCCCATCAGTCCTCTCTTCTTCCAGGCTGCTCAGCAGTCAATTACAGTGTCCTCTGCAACCTGGGGTAGTGGTCAGGCTCTCCTCCAGCTCACAGTGGCTGAAGCACACAAAACTGCCCCAAGACCCTGGCATCCTCCTCTTCCCCTTTCCTGTATCAGCTGTTTGGTCTCCTGGGACTAGTAGCCATGTCCCATGCTTGGCTTAATAGGAAGATTTCTCCTGGGGACTACATTTCTCATAGTCCCAGGCAATCCCCATCGGTCCTCTCTTCTTCCAGGCTGCACAGCAGTCAATTACAATATCCTCTGCAAAATGAGGTAGTGGTCAGGCTCTCCTCGGGTTCACAGTGGCTGAAGCACATCCTTACTAGAGTCCTGTGTGCACTATCTCTCTGGCAGCCAATGAGAGGGAGAACAGTTGCAGCACTGACTGTGTATATGGTATTTCAGTGACAGCCAGGTTGGTTCAGTGCCCCAACTGCAAGAGTTAACAGTTTGTTTTGTCCAGGGGAAAGCAGAAACTGTTTTACTTACCTGATCCTCTGTTGCCCCAGCAGATGGGGCACCCTCATGCTCCAGGGGTGAACTGTCCTTCAGTGTCAACATGTCAAATGGAGGGCTATGGACTCTACTTTGGACTTGATGACATCAGGACCCAAGGCTGCTGGAGTGGGAAGAGAAGAAACCATGGGGACCCATCTAGCTGTGGAGAGGAGCAGAGGATCTGGTGCATTTTTTTGTTTCCCCTAGACCAAAACAAACAATTATTACTTGCAGGAGAGGCCTCACAGCGCCACTGCGATGTATCATTTTTTTAGTTACCCAGAGTTGAGCTTTAAAGGAGCAGTAGGGCCAAAGCTCTTTTGGCTCTACTTTTCCTGTAGGTCAGAAGAGTGCACTTTAATTCTGCACTCCTGTGACCTGTATTCAGCCAAAAGTGGAATAAAGTCTGCTGTTGGCTGACATCACTCTGCTAGTCCAGGCTCTGGAGAGATCCCGACTTAAATGTCAGAATCCACCCTGATGCCTGGACTGGCAGCTGGCTCAGCCCCTCAGTGAGAGCTGGAGGGGCAGAGCAGAGAGTTAGTGACTGACAGTCACCGACCCAGTGGTCTTTGATCACTCAGTTCTTGATGCAGAGGTAGTGGTGGACAGATGCAGCATTGGATCGATGCTGCATCCAACTAGGTGAGTATGAATGTTTTTTACCCCGCACTTCTCTTTTAAATCTTTTTTTAAACCTATAAAAATGTATTCTTGCATCAGACACTATTCACTATGTATAGACAAATAAAATGTTTTGATCTCTTCTTTAAATTCAGTCAATGATGGTAAAAGTTTTTTAGGAACCTAACTGATTCTCTCATTTGTTCTTCTACTTGAAATGTACATACATTTTCCCCTAGTCCTCAGTGTGGAGGATTTATAATGTCCTCACCCACAATCTGCTGCTGGTTTAAATGTCTAATATGCAATTCCTTTCCAGGTTCACCCTTAACAAGCCAGAAAACAAGAGAACAAAGATGAGACCCAGAAGGTTGAAACAGATGTCACCGAGTGGGCTGGCTGTCTTCATTCTTCTGATCCAGGCTGTGCTTCACAGGATTTTAAAATGAGCCTAATTGCCTTGGATGACTGAGGAATTAAGGAAAAATGTCAGCGTCTTAAAGCAGACCTGACAATAATTTGTTGTTCTTATGTTTAGATATACCTAAAGTTCCCAAATTTCCCCACCTGCTGTGACCATTACTCATTTCACCTTAATTGTTGGAGTTTTCATTTCCTTTAAGCTACAGTGAATGCAATGAGAAAACTGAGATTTCACCTGTTGCAGCAAGGGATAGGCCTTTATAACAGAGAAAAATGGCCATTACCAGTACAGATATTATTTGATAAAATTAGCCAGGGGATAACTCAGCTCACAAATTATATGCATGAGTACTATTTGTGTGTAATTTGGATTTCGGCATATTTTAACAGTGCAAACATTCTGTACATAATGTAGTAATTAGAGATGGGTGGAACACCCCCCCTTTTCGGTTTGCACCAGAACTCCCAAACAGAGAACAAGTTCTGACCCGAACGGCAAACCCTATGGGATCCAAACTTGAAAAATCAAATGCCCCCATTTTCAAGGCTTATATGCAAGTAATTGGCCATAAAAAGGGTATGGGGGGTTTAAGTACTGCCCTGGGGGACATCTATCAATGCAAAAACATTTTTTTAAAAAGATCGTTTTTACAGGAGCAGTGATTTTAATACTGCTTAATCCTGGTGGCACCGTCCCCTTGTGACGTTACTGACCCAGCATTCACTGGTCAGTGATGTCACAAGGGAGGCGGTGCCACCAGTTGACGTTGCCAGGTGGCTCAATCCCTTACCTATTTGAGAACTGTTAAACGCAAGCCAGGCATTTGGCGGTTAGCCGTACTGGATGGCGGAGCAATTTTTTCTCTCTTTTTTGGCTCCAGCTGTGCAGCAGGCATTTTGATTGTCGATGGACTTACATCGGGGACACCCGCCCAAACAACAGGTGATGTTCGGGCCAAACTTTTGCTCGGTCTAAACCACTCACTTAACTCTAGTAGTGATCCCGTTAAAGAGAATTTGAATAATTTACATTTATTCTGCTATTTCTTTTCTAATTAATTACATATAAAAGAATATTGTTAAAATGTTTTGCTCTATTTTGAGCGTTTGTAATACTTTATCTAAAACTAGAAGTAGTTTTAGCATGGCATACATTTTTAATTTTTTTTAAACCATACGCATTTAAAGGCTTCTCTGCAGGAAAACTTTTGTTAATGTGATGTTTTATAACATTTTTTTATTATATATAAATATTTTTTTTATCCTAAATATAAAAAGGTATCAGATCAGTGACAATCTGAAAGGCATGCTGGGATCCTAAATAGGAAATCCTGATACTATCTGTACGATTTTTTCAGACTATGCTATTAGTTAAACATTTTCTTGTGCCATTCAGATCTATTTTAGCAGTAAAATAAGACATTACAGAGCATTGAACTGGCATAGAGCTCCCCCTGCTGTCTACCAGTGGTAAACATATTGACAATTTGTATAGGAGCTGAATGATGAGGAGGTGGATAAAGATTGGCAATTAGAGGCTTCAAAGATAAAGAGCAAGTTAACTATTGAAGGGATAGGAGTAAGATAAACAGGGTGTCTCCTAACTGGCACACTCTAATAAATAATGCCATTTGACTTATATAGGGGTAGCAAGGGGTAGCAGATCTGCAATAGGAAATGTCTATTAGCATACAGGAGAATGACTGCTGCAATAAGGATCCACATAGTAATGCAGACAAGACCATTACTCCTTAAGGCCTAATTTACATTTGTGTTTGAGACATTTGAGCCACATTTTTATGCCCCCCCCCCCCCCAAGCTGCAAATGGCACCCTTTGAAATGAATCATTCTTCAGAGGGCCGTCACAAGTGTAAACAAGCCTTAACAATGTGTTGTGTCCTAGGTGTGCTTGTTCTACAAAAAATATGTAGCGTTTACTCCCGTAGTTGCCACTGGAAATTTGCCCAGGTTTTTCCCCAGTGGATTGCCCCACAGCCAAACAATCTCAGCCACACTTTTCCTTAATAACCAGTCTAGGGGTTTTTTTTGTTGTTGTTGTTGTTTGTTTTTTTTTGGAGAACTTGGATAGGGTTGGGGGAATTGAGTGGGATATTCTCATAACAGAAACTATGTACAGGTTGAGAACAGTGAACTCCTTTCTGCAAAGCTGAAGCAAAAGTCCTTGCATATAACACTGTATCCTTGCCTCCAACCACCCATCCCTCCAAGCAGCAAACAATTACTTGTAGAAACCTTCGCCACTTTAACCCTTCTCTTCTCTATTCTGCTACTGACCACCTATATGACATAATCTCTCCCCTGTCCTGTCCTGACCTGGCCACCTCTGTCTACAACAGTTCACTCTCATCATCACTAGATGCACTTGCTCCTCTAACCACACGCAGAATCAAGCCCCGACCGTTACAACCCTGGCAATCTGACAACACTAGAAATCTCAAGAGACATTGCCGTGCTCTCGAACGACTGTGGCATAAAAGCAAATGCCTGCAAGACTTCACCCTATATAAATCTGCCCTTTTAAATTACAATTCATGCCTCCATGCTGCCAAACAAGCCTACTTTGTCTCTCTTATTAATTCCTTGTCATCCAGTGCCCGTCGGCTCTTCTCAACCTTTAACTCTCTGCTTCGTCCCCCACCCCCTCTACCTACTCACTCACTGCCCAAGAGATTGCCAATCACTTCAAAGACAAGATCGATGCAATTCGTGAGGACACCTCCACTGTGCGTACGTCTTCCCCACCCAACATACCTTGCCTAGCAGCACATTCAACACTCTCCTCTTTTGAATTGGCTACTACTGAAGAGGTTACAAAACTTTTCTCGGATGCCCACCTAACCAATTGTCCCTTGGATCCTGTTCCCTCACAACTACTACAGTCACCCTCTTCTTCTATCCTATGCTCCCTCACCCACATCTTCAATCTCTCCTTCTCTAGTGGCATCTTCCCCTCCCCTCTAAAACATGCGCAGATCACTCCTATTCTTAAAAAGCCCTCACTGGACCCTACCAACCTGAACAACTTAAGACCCATCTCATTGCTCCCATTCACCTCTAAACTTCTAGAACGTTTAGTCTACAACCGTCTTAACTCCTACCTCAGTGAAAATAACCTTCTTGACCCCTTACAGTCTTGCTTTCGCTCGCAGCACTCCACGGAAACTGCCTTACTAAAACTCACTAACTATTTACTAACTGCTAAAACCAACAGCCAGTACTCCATACTCCTACTACTTGACCTCTCTGCGGCCTTTGATACTGTTGACCACCCGCTCCTTCTCAATAAACTACATTCCCCTGGCCTCTGAGATTCAGCGCTATCCTGGTTCTCTGCCTATTTATCACAGCGCCCCTTCAGTGTCACCTACAACTCTGTCTCCTCCTCTCCATTGCCCCTTTCTGTGGGGGTCCCCCAAGGCTCTGTTAGCGATATCGTTAGCGACACCCTGTGGATTTGTCAGGAGTCGTTTGGTGGTGGGATGGTAAAGGGAAGATATTTTATGTTTAAAGCGTTGAGCCTTGACCTGTCAGGCTAGTAAGGCTCCAGCTGTATTGCCTAAGGCATAGTATTTGGCTTTAGTTAATTTAAGGTTGTTTTCAAATTTAAAGAGTAAAAGTGAGCAGAGTTTTTGTCGCTGTTCTAAGAGCTTACTGGCTAGTTTGTGGGAGGGATTTAGTTTGTTTTGGTTTTCAAGAAGGGTAATTTGGGAAAGGACCTCGTCAACTTGCTTAGACCTCTGGTTTTTAACATTACAATGGAGTTTAATTAGGACGCCACGCATGTAGGCTTTATATGCCGACCAAAGTACAAACCTATCAATGTCCGGTTGATTGTTCATTTGGAAATAGGAGTGGTGTTCGATATTGAGTTTTTGAACTATGCTTGGATCAGAGATGAGGGAGGCATCAAGTCTCTATATTCGGTGTGTTCTAGGTCTGCAGTTTCCCACAGTAAGGGAGATGGGTGCATGGTCCAACCATGTTATGGTTCCAATTTTGGAGTTGGTCACATCCTGGAGGGTGAGTTTGTCAACAAGGAAGAAGTCAATACGGGAGTAGGAAAGTTGAGAAGATGAGAAGTAGGAAAAGTCACGCTCATTGCTGTGGTGGCATCTCCACAGATTGTAGAGATCGTTTGCTTGGAGGAAGGGGTTCAGAACAGTTCGATGGTTTCTAGTCGTGGAAGTAGTATCCAATGTGGAATCTCCAATTACGTTGAAGTCACCTCCAAAAAGAAACCTCCCCTTTCGGAGTCGTAGTATTTTTTGTAGAGTTGTTTGTGGAATCGTATTTGCTGTTTGTTTGGTCCATAAACATTGACCAGAGTGTAGGTGATTTGATTAATGTTGCATAGGAGGATCAGGAAACGGCCGTAGGGGTCTGTGATGGATTGATGTAGTTTAAATTGTAGTGTATTCCGTATGGCAGTGAGGACCTGAAGCTGAAGCTGAAGCTGAGAAAACTTGGTCGTAGTTTTTCAGGATGAATCTGGGAGTTTTAGCAGAGGCAAAATGGGTCTCTTGCACTAAGAGGATATCGGCTTTTTGGGTGTTGGCTTCTTTGAGAAGTGCAGATCTTTTCTGTGGAGAGTTTAAGCCCCTGGCGTTGATAGAAACTATTTTGAAAGCCATTCTGGGTGATTAAGGTTAGGGTGAATTGATCCCAGGTGAAGGTGGCGATTGGTTGGTATGGATCAAATCGCTAGCCTTGCTCTAAGTGGTGTGGACAATGTGATTTGTCGCTTGTGTAAAGAAATAGAGACCCGGGTGTAGTTTGGCGGAAAGGTTAGTGGGGATTTGCTGGTGCTGGGTTAGGGTGAAAGGTCTTAGATTAAAAAGGGAGAGTCCAGTAACAAAGGGTCCCTGGACTCAATGTGCAGAAAATACTGCAAACAGATGGTGGGGGAAAGAGAACTTATGTCCACAATGTGGGACAGGGATCTCTTAGCAGGCAGGCAGGTACTGGATAAAGGTGCTGCAGTATCCCAGCCGTTTGGCTTGTGCAGAGAAGGATATATATTGCAGCCTTCAGGCATCTGGAGATTCTCCTCCTGTCTCCATGAGGGTTGGAAGGTGAGCGGAAGAGCACGGTGCTTCCTCTGGTATGATATGCCAGTTTCTCAAGAGTGTGAGACCCATAGGGAGGGTGTGCACTGCATGAGTTTTGTTTTGGTGCGTATTGAGCAATTTAGTGGGGAAGCCCCATTTGTAAGGGATTTTATGCTTTTGAAGCGCTTTAGTTATAGTCGCCAACTGCCTGCGATTTTCCATTGTTGCTTTGGATAAGTCAGCATACAGTGCGATGTTGGTGAAAGGGTCAGGGAGTCTTGTTACTCGTTTGGCTGCGTACATGACTTTTTCCTTTGTAGTGAAAAAATGAATGCGGGCTAAAACATCCCTGGAAGTGGAAGCAGGGAGGTGAGATGGCTTGGGGAGCCTGTGTGCCCTGTCAATTTCCATGTCACTGGTTATTAGGTCAGGCAAAAGGGCCCGCATCAGGGATTGCAGAAACTGATAGATATCAGATTGTTGGATCGACTCAGGGATATTGCAGAATTTAATATTATTTTGTCTGGAGCGATCTTCCAGGTCTGCGATTTTCAGATTAATTAATTGGAGTTCATCGTCATGATCTGCAAATCCATCTACCAGTTCATTATGGGCAGAGAGTAAGTCTCCCATTTTAGTTTCCATATGTGTAATAGTTTGATCATGCTGATTTACAGTCATGGATAATGAGGAGACAGCAGAGGATAAGTCAGTATATAGAGTTTGCCTCAGTGATAGCAGCATATTCTTCATAGTGTTTTCAGAGAGTGGCTGGTCAGAGGCAGGGAAGGCATCTAATACAGATGATGGCTGCGGTGGGGGGAGAGGGATCAGGCAGGGAGCTGTGACATGCAGGGATTGCTGAGGCTCATCCGTTCTGAGCCTAGTCTTAGCAGGGCTGGACGTAATGGGCGAGTTGGGGGGAGAGCACTCATCCTGTGTGCCAGATTAATGGTGGAGCCCTGGAGACAGCGCAGGGCTCTGACTGGAATGTGAGGAGGAGAGCTGCGCCGTTGTTTCTCGGCCACTGCCGACGCCATTTTGGCCGCTTGCCAGGTCTGACGAGGGATAGTGATCCGTCAGTTTCCTGGGGATTTTGGAGGATTTCCTGCACTTCAGCATGGCCACTCACTGCGTAGGAGCACTAAAAAATGCATAGGTGTGAACCTAGGGTCAGGGCCAGTTCACAATGGAGCGATACTGGAACCCTGCAAATCCAGTGCAGGTTCCAGCATCGCATAAAACTTGCAGGCAGTTCACACTGTCATAAGCGAACTGCTGGGAGTGTCAGTAGAAAGCTAATGACACCCCCAAATCAGTTTGCATATCGCAGAGTGAATTGCAGATTCAGATAACACCCATGTGTTCCGATTCTGTTGCAGACCAAAAAAAGGTCCTGTGCAAGTTTGGTCCGAATGCAATGCAAATTTAACCATACAATATGTATGGCTGAGTTTGCATCACACAGACATCGCATGTGATTTGCAGTGCGGGGCAAATCACATCCAATGTCGGACAGCACAGCAGTGTGAACCGGCCCTGAGGCCCCTTTCACACTTGTCCTGTGACTCCTGCGTTCATAGATCTCAAGATTATTGAAATTGCTTCAAATTACATTAAATTTGCTGCAAAAAGCGCTGCAAAATTACGGGACTTTCAGGTCGCACAAGTGTGAAAGGGGCCTTATGGACCTCAAATTGTATGAAAAGTCGGCCAAGTGTGAAAGGAACCTAATGAGATTAATTGATAACCCTTTGAATTAGGCCCTATTTGTACTTGTGCGACCAATACCTGTGTAATCTTGCGGTATATGGGCCTCAAGTCACATCAAAGTCAAACCAAAGTAGTGCAGGGACAAATTTGACCTACTTGCAGGATGCACAAGTGAGAATAGTGCCTAATTGAAAGGTATTATCCATGAATCTCATTCACACTGCTGCAACCTGAAAGTCACACTATTTTGCTGCCACTTTGCTGCTGCAACTTGGCCCCAACTTTAGGGAATGCCTGTGTAATATTGCGCCCTATGTACCTCAAGTCATATGAAAGTCACACCAAAGTAGTATAGGGACTACTTTGAAGTTGTTGCAACTTGAAGTAGCACAGATATGAATGGTTATCATTAAGAATCATAGGGTACAACTTGACATGCAACTCGGAGGTCCAAATTTGCTGAAAAAGTCACACAACTGTGAAACAAGTCATCTATATTTTAATAGAAAGAAGCTCCCATTTATATTTGCATAGTCCTTACAGATTTACATCACCAGAACAAATGCAGGAAGTGATATGTGCACATGGGCCAGAAACAAATGTGTGGTGATGCCAAACAAATCAATGAACCCCACCCACACCAAATCTAACTACCACATTCACCCCCACATTGAGTAAGCACAAGTGCATATCCCACACTTACCCGGCAAATGAGCAAAATAAAAACAGTGCATTTCGGACCATCGTCCTTCTACTGGGGCATAAGTAGAAGGACGATGGTCCGAAACATGTCGGGTTGCTAATGCCTATAGATGCCCTGCTATCACGCGATTTTACTTGATTTTGTTTTATTTTCTTCGTGATCACGTTTTTATAATACAGTGCATTGTCCAGCACTTTTTGTAGCTTTTCAATAAAAGCTTTTCTTAAACGGATTCATGCCCTATGTGGAGAATTTTTTATTCTTGTCTCCTTTTATGAATGGGACTTTGTTGAGCTATAACTGGTTCTCCTGGCATACTCCTTCCATCGGAGGAAGATATCTGGATTGATCGAGAACTCCCACACTATCGAATGGTGATGGTCGTCTTAGATGCGACTTCATATCGGGACCTCTTCAGCCAGATACCCCCGGGATTGCTAGATCCCCCAAGCCTGTAAGACACTCCACCGTACGGTAACTGTGTCCACCCTTTCCGGTAAGGATATTCATTTCTACTACGTGTTGTCTTCATTCGAAACTTAGAAGATCTACACGCAAGGTGTCCCCTTATACAGAATTGGTTCCAGCCCTCACCTCGTGTGAAGTTTCGGCATCGCTTATATCTATGAACCCCCTTGCAGTTATGAACTGATATACTGTTCACTATATTTATGGACTTTTCCTTTTTTTCATAATGTCAGAGGTTTTCCTTTGACACACATAACCTAAGAGATATTGGTTATATGTATAGCACCTTTTCACAGGTTGAAAATGTAATTGCACTTTTTAGCGCTGCATGTGTCCCATATATATCCAAGATACCAGTATGTCTTTGGTTTGTGGTGAGAAACCCACACAGGGAGATAATATAAACTTCAACACAAGCATTAGCATGTTGGGGGATTGAACCAGCAACCCCAGTGCTGCTAGACAGAATTGCTACCCACTTAGTCAGCAAGCAGCCTCACACATGTTCTCTGCATCTCTGTGGTGTGAACCAGTCCTAAGACCATAGCCATGCTCAGTGTCACAAGCAATATGCAATATATTGGCCTAAGTATTGGGACACCTGCCTTTAAATGCACATGAACTGTAATGGTATCCCAGTCTTAGTCCGTAGGGTTCAAAATTAATTTGGCCCACCCTTTGCAGCTGTAACAGCTTCAATCTTCTGGGAAGGCTGTCCACAAGGTTTAGGAGTGTGTCTATGAGAATGTTTGACTAAGACTGAGCTGCCATTAAAGTTCACATGTGTGTAAAGGCAGGTGTCCCAATATTTTTGGCTAGATAGTGTATCTAGCAAGGTTTACAATGGTGGTGGAACCCTCCTACACATAAATTTTACATTTAGACATAGGGATATGAGACAGCTTCTCTACATGAAGCTGCATGTTTGGGATTGGAACCCAGATACTCAGCAGAAGTTCTAACCTCTAAGCCACGAAGCTGCCACATGTAATAACCTCCTACACATAAATACACATGAATACTGCATTTCTTTGGACATACAGGTGATGGAATTACATTACTCAAGAGTTATTCTTCTTGATGTATCTTGATGTATTATGTGATATTTGGTGGTTCTTTGTGGGTCAGTGTAGAATAGTGATGTTACCCTCAATTTTTTGGGAATTACATTTTGATTTCTGATGTTGGTACACATATCACATTTTTGTGCTCGAATTATGATTATTTGGAAATAATAAAAAGCACAAAAAATTGTGACTCATTTTAAATTTGCATCAGCAATGGTACTGTTTGTGATTTGTAAAGACACCTGTGTGAGTTTGGATAAAGATTGTTGTGAAATGGAGAGTAACAAGTGAAAGTGACAGAGAAAAAAATATATTTCCAAAACATTCCACATTCTAGCATTCCTAAAAACAAAATAGTTGAAGTAGAAGAAACAATGTTGCAAAGGAAAATTTGTTTCAGAGAAAGATACATTTCATTTCAACATTAAAAGGATTTATTTGGGGAAGTTACAATTGTACCATTAGAATCAATGGCTAAAACTTGCATTGGACTATAATAGCGCCGATTTTCACTCCCAAAAAATGCTCTTTAACACAGCGCTCATTCTGGTATTTACTATAGTGCCTTGTAAAAAAGAAATTGGAGCTAAAATAGGAGCTATTTGCAGGTCTGAGCATGCTCAGTTGTGTTGGCACCTAGTTGTACAACAACAGGGAATTTATCTCTTCTCAGACTTTTAAAGATATTTCAGTGTAGAAATCACTTTTTCACACAGTTTAAAAGCAGATTATCTTTAAATAATATACTGCATATTTCGGAACCATTTAGGCAATTATATGATGCTCTAAACATTATTTTCATGCACTATGCCAGGTTTTAGCAGAGTAAAGGTTTGGGCACTATTTGTTTTCAGGGAACTATAGTAAATTTGATTTTGGGAGTATATTTTTACCAGCGCTATAGTGAATACCGTTTTAGCACTAATTAGCACAGCAGCGCTATAGAAAATGACCCCCACAGCATCCAAACCTTCTTATAAAAAGAGAGAGTTTGACTTTTCATAGATACAATCAAACTATTGAAAGCATTGAACAGACACACATGAGCATCTAAAGGGGGTCCATCCATGACTTTTTTGATACATTGTTTTTTTTTTTCATTTTTAAAAGTTTTTAATTATAACTTGGAAGTTCGGTATCTGTATAGTCACGTTCTTTTTTTTTCGACTTTAGTTTATTTTGTATTACATTATGCAATATTTTAGTCAATAAAAAACATAGTAACTTTGTGAATATTTGATAAGATTTCCTTCTGATTTTAGTTCAAGTGCTCCTTAAAGAATTCTCTGGGATTGACTTCATGCGTCTTTGACCTAAATGTGGCTAACAATGGCCAGCCTGTGGCAAGTCATTCAATTGAATGCCAAGACAATTCAGCTAAGCAGATTTTTGTAAATATTGATTCAGTCATGCTTCACAGTTTGTTTTTGGAATGTTTTTTTCTAAAATAACATTTAGAAAAGTTTAAGAATATTAAACAACTGTTCTCTTTTAAAATAACTATGAGTGAATGAAAGACAGGAACATATTGCAGTGGTTTTATGTGGTACAAAGAGTTATAGTACATTTAGGTCTGAGCCTGATGTACTAAAGGATGTGTGCATATGCATCAGTAGTGTGCGGACAAGCAAATGTTGAGTTTACAATAACTTACAATACCCACAAAGGCACACACACATGCTACAATGTATATGAGATATTGCTGACTTGCTAATTACTTTGCAATAGAATATATGATCCAGCTGTGGTATGGTAAGCTTGAAATAACAATATGATTTTTCTCTGTTTTTTGGATCTATTTTTGCTAGCCTTCATAATGCACATGTTATGTAGGAATAAAGTCAGATTATAAAAAAAAATCTAAAAAAGCCTCAGTGAACTGCATGCAGAGGGGTATTTTACTGTCCAACAGAGCTTTTAGTGGCACAACATTTGCAAATATATTTGGAAACTGCATTGTTTGTTGTGTGCAAAGCCCTTCAATGTGCACCTTGTTCTAAAAGCTAGTTACAAAATTGGGATGGTTGCCATTTTTGTTTAGCTTGCTAGATATGGTATAGGGACACATTGGATGGCTTCAGCTGCTTGTGTGTTTTGCTGGGCTTCTAATGTGCCCCTGTATCTTTAAGGAGGAATGGGCTCCCTCCAGGCATACCTGCCCTTAATTTATGAACTGCTATATACTGTATGCTTCAATATCATACCTCCCAACTTTTGAACTTCAGGATGAGGGACACTTGAGGGAGAAAGTGACCAGCATAATGTAGGTGTGGCCAAACTCTTAACAGTGGGATGGGGTTAAGGGGAGTGGTTAAACAAAACCCAGGCTTCCTTGTACCTATAAAATTGTCTTTGATTGCTTTGTCTGAGCCTACGTTAACCAGTTCCCACCCGCTGTATATTCAAATAATGGCCGGATGGGAGCGCTCTAGTTCTATGCACGTGGCGTGGTGATCAGTGGTCCTACAGCCACAGCACATCACTGATCGGGGTAAAGAGTCAATGACAGCGGCTCTTTACCACGTGATCGGCTGTGTCCAATCAAAAAAATGTATACACACTTGCAGCCGCTGATCAATGTAGTCTGTCCTGCTTTCAGAATATAATGACATAACAGGGAGGATTCCTCATCAACCTGGAGAAGGATCTGGGTGTTCTGGTAGATCATATGTTTAATAATAGCATGCAATGCCAAGCTGCGGTTTCCAAAGCGAACAAAGTCCTGTCTTGTATTAAGAGATATAATTATGCCCCTGTACAAATCATTAGTAAAACCTCATCTGGAATATGCAGTTCAATTTTGGGCACTAGTTCTCAAAAAGAATATCAGGGAACTGGAGAAGGTACAAAGAAGGGTAATCAAACTGATAAGAGGCATGGAGGAGCTCAGCTATGAGGAAAGATTAGATGAACTGAATTTATTCTCTCTTGAGAAGAGGAGATTAAGGGGGATATGATCAACATGTATAAATAAATATGTGGTCCACATAGTGAACTTTGTGTTGAGTTATTCACTTTAAGGTCATCACAGTGGACAAGGGAGCACTCTTTACAGCTGGAAGAAAAGAGATTTCATCTCCAAATACGGAAAGATTTTTTCACAGTAAAAGCTGTGAAAATGTGGAAAAGACTTCCTCCAAAGGTGGTTCTTGCCTGCTCAGCCTGGATTCTTTCCTAAATGTACATAATATAACTGGGTACTAATATTTATAGGTAAGTTGATACAGGGAATATCTGATTGCCTCTCGGGGGATCAGGAAGGAATTATTTCCCTTGCTGGAGCAAATTGGATCATGTTTTGCTGGGTTTTTTGCCTTCCCCTGGATCAACTGTGGGTACAGGATTGTGTATATAGGATTGTATGACTATTTTATTTATTTTTTTATTTTTTTAATTGGTTGAACTCGATGGACTTGTGTCTTTTTTCAACCTGACTAACTATGTAACTATGTAACCCAATGGCCAAACAAATGTGAAAAAAAAGATTACTCTATGGGCAGCCTCGAACTTAGTGAAGGGTTGCTCCTCAAAGAACTCCTTGAGCTTGGCTTCATGTTCCTCTGATCCTAATGTGGCTTACACAGTGCTGCTGTCTATGACTGCATCCAACACTTGTCTGACTTATCCTAAAGAAGGCATTTAATGTGCCAAGATTTTAAATAAAAAGTTAATATACGGTACTTAAAATTGCTTTGCATCAAAATGACAACCAATGTCCCTAGAATATGACCTCTATTGCAAGAAACCAGTCAGCATAATAGAAATGACCCATTTTAAATGTGAAAAAAAATTACAAAGTATCAGATTGGTAAAAAAAATAAGAAACAGCTAGTCTTTGTCACATTACTGTCACCTATATTACAGTTCTGTAATAATAAATGTACATTCCATTTGTATGCTACTAGCAATTTTGCTGATTTAATGCAATAAAAGTGGAGAATTAATCTTGCAAGTTGAAGAACTGACAAATGATTGGACTTGCTTCTAGCAATGCTGGCTTAGTAACCTTAAAGTGAAAATCTGATATAGCTGAATCTTGATGTATTACGGTTACGTTCTTTAAAGTTCTTTGTAAAATTCATGTATACAAGACATTTTATCAAATGATATTTTTACTAGACATCCCAAATGAATCACTGTAATAACTAAAAGACTCTGCCATATTGGTCCCAGCTAGTTTCAGAGAACTAAACTGACACCATAGCTTATTAAAGGAGAGCACAGAGAGCACACTGCATTGTATAATAAATCTATCAAGTGACAAACTATTATACCTATGTTTGCCAAACCCAAAAGAAGATTAACATAAACTTTTATATCCACCAGTAGTGATGTGCTGAACACCCCCCGTTAGATTCGCAGAACTCCAGAACAGAGAAAAAGTTCTGACCCGAACGGCAAACCCTATTAAAGTCCATTGGACTCAAAGTTTTAAAATGAACATTTCCCATTTTGAAGGATTATATGCAAGTTATTGGCCATAAAATGGGTATGGGGGCCTGGGTATCACCCTTGGGGACACGTATCAATGCAATTTAAAAAAAAAAAAACATTGTTTTTTTTTAGGAGCAGTGGATTTAATGATGCTTAAAGTGAAACAATAAAAACGAAAAATTCCTTTAAATATATAGTGCCTGGGGGGTCCCCTTAGCCTGCCTCTAAAGTGGTGTATCTGTACCATGTATTGAACCTGCTGCAACAAAACTGACATTTCTAAAAAAAAAAAATGAATGAAATGATATTTAAATTGCCGGCAATACAATACTATTGCCGGCAATAAAAAAATGTTAAAAAAATGGTGTGGGGGTACCCCTTAATCCTAACCCTTTGGGTCTGGTATAGATTTTAAGGGGAACCCCACACCAAAATGATTAAAAAAATGGCGTTGGGTCCCCCCATAATACATACTAGACCCTTATCGGAGCATGCAGCATGGCAGTTCAGGAAAGGAGGGGGATGAGCGAGCACCCCCCTCCTGAACCATACTAGGTCACATACCCTCAACATGGGGGTGTGCTCGTGTTGATGGGGACAAGGGCCCATTCCTGACAACCCTGGGTGGTGGTTGGGGGGGTGTGGGCAGAGGGCTTATCGGAATCTGGAAGCCCCCTTTAATAAGGGGGCCCCCAGATCACAGCCCCCCTCTATGTGAATGAGTATGGTACCCCTACCCATTCACCAATAAAGTATCAAAAAGTAATAAAAGCACAAAGACAGTTTTTGACAATTCCTTTATTAAAACATAAAAAGTGTCCCTCAATGTAGATCTATCGTCAATCATGACGCCACCACCACTGCCAACCTGAAAAAAAAAAAAAGCTGCACCTTAACTAAGGCAAACCGCCGAATACCTGGTTTGCTGTTTGACAGTTCTTATATAGATAAGGGCGGGGCCACCTGGCGATATCACCTGGTGGCACCACCTCCTTATGATGTTCACCGACCTGGTGATGTCAGAAGGGGGGCAGTGCCACCAGGTGGCTCCACCACTTACTTATATAAGAACTGTCAAACAGCAAGCCAGGCATTCAGAGGTCTGCCTTAGTTGATGGCAAATTGTTTATTTTTTTTTTATCGGGGGACACTTTTTTACTTTTTAATAAAGGAAAGCACCCCCCATGTTGAAGGCATGCAACCTGGTATGGTTTAGGAGGGGGGTGCTCGCTCCCCCCCCTTTGCTGGCCTGTCGGGCTGCATGCTCAGATACGGGTCTGGTATGGATTTTTTTGGGGGGGGCACATCATTTTTTTTTCATTTTAGCACAGGGTTCCCCTTAAAATCCATACCAGACCCAAAGATGTCAGCGGGGAAGCCCATTGACAGCTGATGACTCATCGGTTGTATAGGACGCTGCGGCCGTCTTCCCGGATCCACTCCTTATCTGAGCATGCAGCCTGGCTGGCCAAAAAAAAGTGGGAGACTAGTGTGCTGTAGGGATGAGCTTCGAGTTCGAGTCGAACTCATGTTCTACTCGAACATTGGCTGTTCGCAAGTTCGCCGAACAGCGAACAATTTGGGGTGTTCGCGGCAAATTCGAATGCCGCGGAACACCCTTTAAAAGTCTATGGGAGAAATCAAAAGTGCAAATTTTAAAGGCTTATATGCAAGTTATTGTCATAAAAAGTGTTTGGGGACCTGGGTCCTGCCCCAGGGGACATGGATCAATGCAAAAAAAAGTTTTAAAAACGGATGTTTTTTCAGGAGCAGTGATTTTAATAATGCTTAAAGTCAAACAATAAAAGTGTAATATCCCTTTAAATTTCGTACCTGGGGGGTGTCTATAGTATGCCTGTAAAGGGGCGCATGTTTCCTGTGTTTAGAACAGTCTGACAGCAAAATGACATTTTGAAGAAAAAAACACATTTAAAACTACCTGCGGCTATTGCATTGCCGACAATACACATAGAAGTTCATTGATAAAAACGGCATGGGAATTCCCCACAGGGCAACCCCGAACCAAAATAAAAAAAAAAAAAATGATGTGGGAGTCCCCCTAAATTCCATACAAGGCCCTTCAGGTCTGGTATGGATATTAAGGGGAACCCCAGCCAAAATTTTTAAAAAAAATGACGTGGGGTTCCCCCTAAATTCCATACCAGACCCTTCAGGTCTAGTATGGATTTTAAGGGGAACCCCGCGCCAAAAAAAAAAAAAAACGGCGTGGGGTCCCCCCAAAAATCCATACCAGACCCTTATCCGAGCACACAACCTGGCAGGCCGCAGGAAAAGAGGCGGCCCCCCCCCTCCTGAACCGTACCAGGCCACATGCCCTCAACATTGGGAGGGTGCTTTGGGGTAGCCCCCCAAAACACCTTGTCCCCATGTTGATGAAGACAAGGGCCTCATCCCCACAACCCTGGCCGGTGGTTGTGGGGGTCTGCGGGCGGAGGGCTTATCGGAATCTGGAAGCCCCCTTTAACAAGGGGACCCCCAGATCCCGGCCCCCCCCTGTGTGAAATGGTAAGGGGGTACTTACCCCTACCATTTCACTAAAAAACTGTCAAAAATGTTAAAAATGACAAGAGACAGTTTTTGACAATTCCTTTATTTAAATGCTTCTTCTTTCTTCCTTCATCTTCTTCTGGTTCTTCTGGCTCTTCTGGTTCTTCCTCCGGCGTTCTCGTCCAGCATCTCCTCCGCGGCGTCTTCTATCTTCTTCTCCTCGGGCCGCTCCGCACCCATGGCATTGGGGGGGAGGCTCCCGCTCTTCTCTTCATCTTCTTCATCTTCTTCTTCTTCATCTCTTCTTCCTTCTTCATTTCTTCTCCGGGCCGCTCCGCAACCATGCTGGCATGGAGGGAGGCTCCCGCTGTGTGACGGCGTCTCTTTGTCTGACGGTTCTTAAATAACGGGGGGCGGGGCCACCCAGTGACCCCACCCCCTCTGACTCACGGTGACTTGACGGGACTTCCCTGTGACGTCACGGGGAATGCCACAGGGAAGTCCCGTCATGTCCCGTGCGTCAGAGGGGGGCGGGGTCACCGGGTGGCCCCGCCCCCCGTTATTTAAGAACCGTCAGACGAAGAGACGCTGTCACACAGCGGGAGCCTCCCTCCATGCCAGCATGGCTGCGGAGCGGCCCGGAGAAGAAATGAAGAAGGAAGAAGAGATGAAGAAGAAGATGAAGAAGATGAAGAGAAGAGCGGGAGCCTCCCCCCCTATGCCATGGGTGCGGAGCGGCCCGAGGAGAAGAAGATAGAAGACGCCGCGGAGGAGATGCTGGACGAGAACGCCGGAGGAAGAACCAAAAGAGCCAGAAGAACCAGAAGAAGATGAAGGAAGAAAGAAGAAGCATTTAAATAAAGGAATTGTCAAAAACTGTCTCTTGTCATTTTTAACATTTTTGACAGTTTTTTAGTGAAATGGTAGGGGTAAGTACCCCCTTACCATTTCACACAGGGGGGGGCCGGGATCTGGGGGTCCCCTTGTTAAAGGGGGCTTCCAGATTCCGATAAGCCCCCCGCCCGCAGACCCCCACAACCACCGGCCAGGGTTGTGGGGATGAGGCCCTTGTCTTCATCAATATGGGGACAAGGTGTTTTGGGGGGCTACCCCAAAGCACCCTCCCAATGTTGAGGGCATGTGGCCTGGTACGGTTCAGGAGGGGGGGCCCACTCTCGTCCCCCCCTCTTTTCCTGCGGCCTGCCAGGTTGCGTGCTCGGATAAGGGTCTGGTATGGATTTTTGGGGGGACCCCACGTCGTTTTTTTTTTTTTTTTGGCGCGGGGTTCCCCTTAAAATCCATACCAGACCTGAAGGGTCTGGTATGGAATTTAGGGGGAACCCCACGTCATTTTTTTTTTAAATTTTGGCTGGGGTTCCCCTTAATATCCATACTAGACCTGAAGGGCCTTGTATGGAATTTAGGGGGACTCCCACATCATTTTTTTTTTTTAATTTTGGTTCGGGGTTGCCCTGTGGGGAATTCCCATGCCGTTTTTATCAATGAACTTCTATGTGTATTGTCGGCAATGCAATAGCCGCGGGTAGTTTTAAATGTGTTTTTTCCTTCAAAATATCATTTTGCTGTCAGACTGTTCTAAACACGGGAAACATGCGCCGCTTTACAGGCATACTATAGACACCCCCCAGGTACGAAATTTAAAGGGATATTACACTTTTATTGTTTGACTTTAAGCATTATTAAAATCACTGCTCCTGAAAAAACGGCCGTTTTTAAAACTTTTTTTTGCATTGATTCATGTCCCCTGGGGCAGGACCCGGGTCCCCAAACACTTTTAATGACAATAACTTGCATATAAGCCTTTAAAATTAGCACTTTTGATTATTCATGTTCGTGTCCCATAGACTTTAACGGTGTTCGCGTGTTCGAACAAACTTTTTTCCTGTTCGCATGTTCTGGTGCGAACCGAACAGGGGGGTGTTCGGCTCATCCCTAGTGTGCTGCACTCTTCTGAACCATACCAAGACACAGCAAGGTAAAAGGTACTTTGCCAGGGGTGACCAAGACAAAGGCCACTTCCCCACAACCCCAGCCGAGCAGTTGTGGGGGTCTGAAGATAGGGGTTTATCGAGATCTGGAAGTCTTCTACTCAGTTATAAAAAAGTAAACAGTAAATATAAACACCACACATTTGACATGTCCTTTAAAAAAATGTACTTCAATGAAAATGTATCGTTAGTCACATTGCCCAGTGATGCAGATCCTTGACAACCACAAAGAACAGTGCCAGTTGACCCGTGAAAAACACATACTAACTGCTTGCTGTGAATAACAGCTCCCAGGTCCAGCAGTAAATTGTAAACAAAGGGGTGGAGTATCCCATGTAATGTCTTTGACCAAATATGGTCATGTCCATATTTTGTCAATATAATCACTGAGTATACGCTGCCCCTTTGTTTGCATTCAGCTGTCATCTAGGAAGCTGTTATCCACAGCAAGCAGTCATTAGGAAAAGAACATGTTAGGTCATGTTTTTTCTTTCGGCGGGTGTCTTTCAACATGATTGACGTGGATCTACATTGCTGAACAACATGATTGATAATGGTTTTACACTGTACAACACTTTTTTTAATAAGGCACTTGTCAACGTGTACCGGTATATTTTTTTGCATTACATTTTTTTGTGAAGGAGCATGGGTACAATGCACCCCTTACTCATTCACATAGAGGACGCAAATATCTGAGGGCCCCTTTTTATAAAGTGGGCTTCCAGATTCCGATAACACCCAACCTGAAAATGACCATAACCCCCAGGCTGTGGGGATGAGGCTCTTGTCCTCATCAATATGGGGTTTGCCAGGCCACCTACCCTCTCTATTTTGAGGGCATGTGGCCTGGTATGGTTCAGAAGGGGGGGTTGAATGCTCATTATCACCCTTTTCTGGCCTGCTAGACTGCATGCTCTGTCTAGTATGAAAATGATAAATGATTTTCAAAATATTTTACAAATAAATATGTGAAAAGTGTGGCATGCGATTGTACTCAGCCCCCCTCCTGAGTCAATACTTTGTAGAACAAACTTTCGCTGCAATTACAGCTATCTTTTTGGGGCTGTCTCTACCTGCTTTGCACATCTAGAGAGTGACATTTTTGCCCATTCTTCTTTGCAAAATAGCTCAAGCTCTGTCAGATTGGATGGAGAGTGTCTGTGAACAGCAATTTTCAAGTCTTGTCACAGATTCTCAATTAGATTTAGGTCTGAACTTTGACTGGGCTCTTCCAACACATGAATATGCTTTGATCTAAACCATTCCATTGTAGCTCTGGCTGAAGGTTTAGGGTCGTTGTCCTGCTGGAAGGTGAACCTCCACCCCAGTCTCAAGTCTTTTGCAGACTCTAACAGTTTTTCTTGTAAGATTGCCCTGTATTTGGCTCCATTCATCTTCCCATCAACTCTGACCAGCTTCCCTGTCCCTGCTGAAGAAAAGCATCCCCACAACACAATGCTGCCACCACCATGTTTCACGGTGGGGATGGTGTGTTTAGAGTGATGTGCAGTGTTAGTTTTCTGCCACACATCATTTTGCTTTTAGGCCAAAAAGTTCAATTTTGGTCTCATCTGATCAGAACACCTTCTTCCACATGTTTGCTGTGTCCCCCACATGGCTTCTAGCAAACTGCAAATGGGACTTCTAATGACTTTTTTTCAACAATGACTTTCTTCTTGCCACTCTTCCATAAAGGACAGATTTGTGGAGAGCACGACTAATAGTTGTCCTGTGGACAGATTCTCCCACCTGAGCTATGGCTCTCTACAGCTCCTCCAGAGTTACCATGGGCCTCTTGGCTGCTTCTCTGATTAATGCTCTCCTTGCCCGGCCTGTCAGTTTAGGTCTTGGTAGGTTTGCAGTTGTGCCATACTCTTTCCATTTTTGGAGGACATATTGTGCTCCATGGGATATTATTTAATTATTGAATTATTTTAATTATTTTCTATATATTTAAAGCTTGGAGTATTTTTTTTATAACCTAACCCTTCTTTAAACTTCTCCACAACGTTATCCCTGACCCATCTGGTGTGTTCCTTGACTTTCATGATGCTGTTTGTTTACTAAGGCTTTCTAACAAACCTCCAAGGGCTTCACAGAACAGCTGTATTTATAAATTTTAATAAACAAAATTTTTATTTTAAAAGCCTTATTTGTTTTTTTTTTAAAGAAAGAACCTTGTGTGTTATTTTCAACCTTTCATTCTAGGATAAAAATCCTAAAATTTACAGCTTAATTCACTGGGAATACTAGTCTGTATGTCAGGTGTACCTGACTTTTGTTTTTTTAAGGGGAAGGGTCACAGTGGTAATTTCTTTAATGCAAAGACAAAAAGCAGACTTTTTTTTGCTCATTGCTAGTTATAAGCAAGCTCCCTCAGGCAGGGAAAAAAAATGAACATATTTTTCAGTTGTTTTATGCAACAACTTTGAGCCTGATGTAATAAAGGATTTGCACATACACATCAATAGCAGACAAGAAAATGCTGAATCAGTGGCATAATTAGAACATTCAGGGCCCCGGTGCAAGAAACCTAACCCCTGGCCGGGGGCCCTTCCCTCAGAGCCTCATAGTGGAATGCCAGGGCCCTATCACAAGTGCAACCTTTGTGACCCTGGTAGTTCCGCCACTGGTGAAAGGAGTGTTTGTTTTTGTTATTTAATTTTTTTTATTATTTACACCATTTTATTATTTTTATGTTTTTTTTTACAATTTATTTTTATTACTTGTTTTTTCAAAATTTTTGAGAGCCGCGTTGGGGGGCGTTCCACCTTTGAGACAGAGAAAGGAGATTGAGGATCCCTCAATCTCCTTCTCTGTAGGCTTAGCTGCACAGAATGAATGAACAGGAACAGCTCTGTACAGAACTTCCCGTTCATTCACAAACGGAAGCATAGTAAACACAGTTTACAATGCCTCTGTTATGAATGAACAGAGTTATTGATCAGTGCGGGTCACTGACTCTATTCATTAAGACAAAGAAGGGGCCAGTAAATAACACATTTACCAACCCCTTCCCAATTCTCCATCCTCACAGCAACCCCCAGCTTCTTTCTGCTGCCTGTGTGCTCTCCTACCCCCTTGTGCTCTCTCCTGGCCCCCTTACTCCCCAGCTCTTCTGGCTTCCTCCCTTCCCTCTCCTGTCGCCTGCTGCAGGGGAGGAGGGGGGCCAGGAGAGAGCATGGGGGTAGGAGGGCACACAGGCAGGCAGCAGAAAGAATCTGGATAGAAGAAGTAGCAGAACGACTGGATACAGAGGAACTGGTCTCTCCTTTTTCCTCCTGTAGCCGCTGCATGTGTATATATATATATATATATATGTACAGAATTTACTAACAAGTCTGGTTTGCTATAAAATGTATGCTTTGGCTGTGGTGACCCTGAAATATTTTTTTTTTCTTTTGTTTTTGGAACTACAGTATCTCAGTATTGTTAACACTTTTAAATGCATATACCACGTAGGAATAAAAGCACAAGCGTTAAGCACAGATGGCTAGCATTATGTCTAGGTTCACACAAGAGCTGCTACAGCATGATGTGTTTCTCAGTGCATTTTTGCAGTGTGTTCTGACACATTTGTGATGTGTTTTTCTTGTTTCATACATTTTTTTGTAGGAGAAGAGGCTGGATTTTATACACAAAAGCAGCAACTGTACCTTTTCAAAAAACTCACTGCAGCTGCACTGCATTGATTTGAACCAACACCATAGAGAGTAATGTGATTTCCAGCATCGTTCAGTGCTGAATGAGAACAACTGCATGAGAAAATGGCATGATAAAATGTGACTAAGGGTTAAAGGAGACTCAAACCTTAATTATAAAAAAACCTCAGTGAACAGTATGCAGGCGAGTAATTTTCTGTGCCTGCACATATTGTTGCATGGATGTGCAGAGGTTCAAGCAAGAGTACAAGATTTTTTACACTGGAGTAGACATGTGTGGTTTATTTCGTTCCGAATTGAAATTCGGACACATTTTTCGTAGTTTGGAAATTCCGATGTATCCGAATTTCCTGAATTACAATAGTAACAAATTTAAAGGAATCCGAAATAACAAATCAAAATTTCAAATTCAGATAATTTTCTAATAAAATTCAAATAATTTTAGAATCAAATTTCAATCGGTTTTGAACCAAATTCAAAATTTCAGAGGAGATTAAAATAGAATAGAAGATATAATAGAAGATATAATAGAAGATATAATAGAATAAATTATAGAAAAACATAGAATAGAATAGAATAGAATAGAAAGAATATAATATAATATAAACAATATAATCGTTTTCTGAAATTCGAATTTCAAATAGAATAAATTAGAATTCAAATAGAATAGAAAAAAATACAAAAGGAAATAATAGAATAGAAAATAAAAGAATAGAATAGAAAAACAATAGAATAGAATGGAATTTAAAGAGTATAACCATCTTCCAAAATTTGAATTTCGAACAGAATAAATTCAATTTCGAATGGAATTCGATTTTGATGCAGTTCGAATGGAATTCAAATTCAAATGCAATTTGAATGGAATTGGAAAAATTTGAATTGTTTCAAATTCAAATAAACTAAACAAATTTCGAAAACAAATTAAACAAATTAAATGAATTTAACAAAATTAACTAAACAAATTTATGTAAATACCGAATCGAAACGAAACTAATTTTTTCTTTTGATCTGTACATGTCTACTCTGGAGCCTGGAATAGAGATTTCAGTTTTTAAAAAAAACACACTGATATTTTTCCTATGACAGCATAGTGTACAGCTGTTTTGCTCATGAACATATCATTTCTTAGCAGGCCAGTCACATTAGTTTTCTTTTAAATTCAATATATTTTAAGCCAATTTCTGTGGAGAAAAATTATGCTCCCTTGCAGTAAGGCTGTCCAAACTGCATGGGTTTGTAGCACTACTCCCGAAGCAGCCGCTGGTTAAGATGGGCCCTCTGTTCTCTGTTGCAACCCTTAAGGCCTCAGTTATACTTACACACCAGGTATCATGTACCTGGTGACAACTGAAATTTTGTGGAGGCCTCCTTCCTACCATTCTTGAAGGTGGAGACAGAGAGTGGGAGAGCACAGAGTGGCACGAGTGCTGGAGCAGCTGGCCATCAAAGACCGTTCTTTAGGTGGATGAAGCTGGGAGTTGCAGTCCTCAGGACATGATACCAAAACAGCTTGGCACGAGAGCAGGAGAGCTTGGTATCATTTGAGAGCAGAGCCGGTATGCAGGCAGTGACCATTGACCCATGGGCAACAAGGGACCGAGTCAGTAGACAGAGCAAGTCCAGGAAGCAGGCCAAGATTGTTAACAACCGGGCAAAATAGTACAGAATCAGCAGGCAAAGAGGAGACGAGTAAACAGGCCAAGGTCAGGGTGATCAGATGAACAAGGTTAAGGCAGGAGCAAAGGAAAAGTCCAGGGGAGAGCCGGGTCATACACAGGTAAGCAGGTTCAATGGATCAGGTCTCAGGAATTTATTTTTATATACATACAGACTTGGTGAGCAGGACAATGACCCCAAACACACTGCTAAAGCAACACTTGAGTGGTTTAAGGGGAAACATGTAAATGTGTTGGAATGGCCTAATCAAAGCCCAGACCTCAATTCAATAGAAAATCTGTGGTCAGACTTAAAGATCGCTGTTCACAAGTGCAAACCATTCAACTCTAAGGAGCTAGAGCAGTTTTGCAAGGCGGAATGGGCAAAAATCCCAGTGGTAAGATGTGGCAAGCTCATAGAAACTTATCCAAGGCGACTTGGAGCTGTGACAGCCGCAAAGGGTGGCTCTACAAAGGTTTGACTAGGGGGGGGGGGTGAATAGTTATGCACATTGACTTTTTCTGTTATTTTGTCCTATTTGTTGTTTGCTTCACATTAAAAAAAAAACATCTTCAAAGTTGTGGGCATGTTCTGTAAATTAAATGATGCAAATCCTCAAACAATCCATGTTAATTCCAGGTTGTGAGGCAACAAAACATGAAAAATGCCAAGGGGGTGAATCTTTTTGCAAGGCACTGTATTACTTTTGTTAAGTCCTTTTTAAATGGGATATGAAAAAAAGTCTGAGTGAAATTGTAAGATTTTTTTCTACAACTGTGAATTCTGCAGCATTGGTTGTCATGTTAGTAAATGCAAATAAATAAATAAATAAATAAATAAATAAATAAATAAACTGCTTTGGAGCATTTAAAGAATTCCACAAAAATACAAAAAGAAAAACTGTACATTTTTCTACACAAGACAATACATTTCATATTGGGCAAAAGGGACATTTGTTCAAGGTCCTACAAGACAAATGGCCTACTGAGAGACTTGAGTAATGGATCTCGGATTGTAAGCGCTAGAGGACCCACTATATACGACTTCTGGTGAGCAAGAAAGACCAGAGACCTTGGTATTAAAAATGTATTCTATGGATGTGATAAAACCAATGTGTGCTAATATATTGTAATCAAATCAAGTAAAACATTCAACATAAATAATAGCAAAAATTGATCGCTGTTACCCATGAACCTAAATTGGTGCTAATAAATATTGTGGAGCTGTCAAATTAAAAAAAAAGGACTGTTTTATATGAAATGTACAGAGAAGAATTCATATTTATCTCATGGTATTTATTTCATATTTCTTTCATGGTACTTGTAGGTAGAGTTGGGGCGTATGGTTCAGACTGAGCAAAAGTTCAGCCCAAATGTAGCCTGTTTGCCTGTTCTGTAAACATGTTCGAACCATGTTCACCCGCCGAGCGCCCCACAATGCACTGCATACTGCACAGTGCATTCTAAGCCTAAAGCTTTGCCCAATCAGGGCATAGTGAATAGCTGGTTGTTAAGGAGCACGCCAGGAAGCCAATCACTGCATTCTTCACAACGGATGAGTCATCAGCTGTCAACTCCATACTCATTCACATGGGGGGCCAGGATCTGTGGGCTTCCAGATTCTGATAAGCCCCTGCCCACAGACCCCCACAAAAACAGCCCAGGGTTGTCAGGAACAGGCCCTTGTCCCCATCATCCCACGCCATTAAAAAAAAAAATTGGCATGTGGTTCCCCTTAAAATCCATACTAGACCCAAAAGGCCTGGTATGAATTGGGGGGCCCCCCACGCTGTTTTTGTTAACATTGTTGTATTGCTGGCAATTGTATTGTATGTAATTTCAATGTCATTTTTTATCTTTATAAATGTCAGTTTTTCTGCATCAGGTTCTACACACGGTACAGATGTGCTACTTTACAGGCAAAATAAGGGGACCCCCCATGCACTATATTTAAAGGAATTTTTCACTTTAATTTTTTCACTTCAAGCATTAGAATCACTGCTTCCGTGAACACAATCTTTTTTAAAAAAAAAAGTTTGCATTGATTCATGTACCCCAGGGCAGTACCCAGGCCCCCATACCCTTTTTATGGCCAATAACTTGCTTATAAGCCTTCAAAATGGGGACTTTTCAAGAAGTTCGGGTCCCATAGACTTTAATAGAGTTCGTGGCTCGGATCCAAACATTTGACATGTTTGGAGTTCTGGTGCAAACCATGCAGGGAGGTGTTTGGCTCAACTCTACTTGTAGGGGCATGCTCCTCTCTGTCACCCTCCGCTTGCATCCTGAGCACTCAAACTGCTACTTCATACTATGAGGTTCATTTCTAATATCACCACCAACCACAATTGTCAATCTCTTCATGCTAATCCTTAAAAGATTTTTCATGCACATGAATAAAGTTCTGCAACTTTCTTACTTGTATGCAGGGGGTACCATGGCAACAATACCTATTCCAGTGATAAAACATTGGTAATTGCATAGTCTGGTTGAATTAATAAAACACATATTGTATTTATCAAATTAAATCAAAAGAATAACATAATCCAGAAGAAGACAAAAAAGAGAACTTTATATAGCATGGTCTAATTTGTTGCAACAGTAAAAACATTATTCCTCTTTTGTTTATGTCTGGTATTCAGGCATGGTCAGGTGCTGCAGTCTCACAGACACACTGAGCGCAATTTTATTTAATTTTCTTCGCCAGTTCCAAAAAATCATGAGTCTTCCTTAAAACATGCAGATCTGTATCATCTTTTCATCCCATGACTTGGATGAACTGAAATGCATTAAGATGCTCCAATAGTAGGATTGACCATCTTGATGGGGTTTTTGACCACATAATAAAAATGAGCCTGACTGTCAACGGAAAATATAACCTTATATTCTACAGCAGGGGTCTCCAAACATTCAAAACAAAGGGCCAGTTTACTGCTCTCCAAACTTTAGGAGGGCAGGTGTGTGGCCAGCGGGAGTTGAAAATGCCTTGACGTCGGTGGGAGTAAACAATACCATAGGCTTGGTGGTCAGTGGGAGTAAAGAAATTACATCATTGGTGTCAGTATGAGGAATAGTGCCCCATAACTGGTGTCAGTGGGAAAATTGGTTCCTCATCTCTGCTGTCAGTGGGAGGAAAGGACCACATTCGGCCCGCGGGCCGCAGTTTGGAGACCTCTGTTCTACAGTCAACTAATCCCATTTTTTATTTATAAATAAGAAGCAGCTCACACCAAAATTCCCACTTTCTTCCCTGCACTATGCCATGCAGATGCTCTGCTCTGTCGTCAAGTATCAGTCCGTTTCCAAGTTGAATGAGGACCAGGGTCATTTAACCCACTTTTTGAGAGCCTTGGGCATCATGTACAAAGCCCAGATGGGTGGTGTCTTGCTGTGCATTAGTAGGGCACCATGTACAACATCCCTAGGTGCGGTGTCTTGCTGTGCATTAGTAGGGCACCATGTACAACATCCCTAGGTGTGGTGTCTTGCTGTGCATTAGTGGGGCACCATGTACAACATCCCTAGGTGTGGTGTCTTGCTGTGCATTAGTAGGGCACCATGTGCTACGTCCCTAGGGGTGGTGTCTTTCTGTGCAGCAGCAGGGCATCATTTACAAAGCCCCTAGGGGTGGTGTCTTTCTGTGCAGTAGTAGGGCATCATGTACAAAGCCCCTAGGGGGTGGTGTCTTTCTGTGCAGTAGTAAGGACTACCTCCTGCTGATGTTGATTGAGACGTGAAAAGATTGGTAAGCTCACAGAACCAGCTACCCTGTTTCCCTGAAAATAAGACCTAGCGTGATTGTCGGTGATGGCTGCAATATAAGCCCTACCCCCCAAATAAGCCCTATTTAAAGTCCTTGTAGGTCTTATTTTTAAGGTAGGGCTTATTTTCGGGGAAACAGGGTAGGGCTTATGTGGGGGGTAGGGCTTATATTGCAGCCATCACTGACAATCACGCTAGGTCTTATTTTCGGGGAAACAGGGTAGAACACACTATATAGGCACAGTAGGGTTGATTTACTAAAACCGGAGAGTGTAAAATCTGGTGCAGCTGTGCATGGTAGCCAATCAGCTTCTAGCTTCAGCTAGTTCAATTAAACTTTGTCACTGAAACCTTTAAGCTGATTGGTTTCATACGCAGAGCTGCACCAAATTTTGCACTCTCCAGTTTTAGTAAATCAACCCCACTATTTATATTTTAATGTTTGGGTCAGGAGGGGGGCTTTAAGGATGGGGAATGAGAACATGGATGAGTGTGTCTAAAGAGAAGGAGTTGTACTTTAAAGCTTAACATTTAGAAATCTTTTAAAAAAAATGGTAATGGGTTTGAAAAAAATTTGTGCTTCTGCCTGTTTTTTTTTTTGTAAAAATTCTTTTAAGCCTTGCTTCCCCCAAAAACTTGACGGATACAACATAACACTGCTAGTATTGCAGTTAAGCACTCTGTGACAGTTATTGGCTCCTGTACAATGTACAACTTTTATGTTTTAATTTTTAGGTAGGTTCTTTCTCTTTTAATGGTCTAATCATAAGTTGTTACTTTCAGCAATTGAAACAGAATAAGCGCCACTGAGCAATTACACAAAAATTATAGCTCAGTATACTTTAACTGCTACCAGGTGCTTACAAAAATAAGTAAGGACACTTTTCTTTTTCAAATATCTTATGGTGGAAATTATCATCCCTGGTGAATGTATTTGTGATTATAATTTTAGCATATATTTCCTGTAAAGAAAGAAAAAAGCCGCTTCTCAAGTCAAATGCAACCATTTTCATGATGCATAGATGGAAATTAAAAAAAACTACATTACTGTCAGGAATATAAAAGATAATTAAAACTGGGTTAGAAAACATTCAAATATGAGCACCAGCACTGGCATAGTATGACTTAAAATTGATATCCTGTTATTGCTACAGGACATAACAAAATATAATCTACTTGTTTAATAAAATTACCAGATCAAAGTTTGTCCTATTCTGTTTTAAAGGTAATGTAAAAGTAGTTTTTAAAAATGTTATTAGTTATTAAAAATGACCTTTCCTTTTCAATCGGCAGCTGGTAATTTTCTAAAAATGCAATGCAATATGAAAACCTTGATGTGTCCTGTACACAGAATGAGTACAGAATGCCCCCCAGAAACATAATTTCATGCTTCCGTGATTGGCTCACCAATTTTCCCACAAGTGGTCCTAAGATACAAGTCAGATTTCAGGCACCCCCTGCAACAAAAATGTCAAATTTGGTGAGATACTTCCAATAGGAACACGTCTAAAGGGATGCAGGCCTAGCAGCTTTCTTCATTAGAGTCCTGCAGGTGCAGCAGCTGTTTGATAATTATAAAACCACTTCCATTAGACTCACTTTCCCACAGGGACACAGAGAAACACACAGAGATTTCTTCAGAATAACAAAAGGTAGGAATCTGCAACAACGTTTGTTATCACCCAGAGGGGAACAAAAGGGGAGTTATGCCTTAAACACACACACACATTTTATATATATATATATATATATATATATATATATACATATATATATATATATATATATAGTCAAAAGGATTGCTGCACATAAATGTATTTTTTTTATACCAAATGTTCATACATATCAAAAGCATTCCATTGCTTTGCACTGTTTGATAACTGTGTGCTGCTCTCCCTATCTACTATATATATATATATAGATATATAAATAAATGAAAATATATAAATTAGGGGTTAAATAAAAAAGAGTATTTTTATGTACAGTAACTGATTTTTGCATACACGTTTAAATAACTTATTAGCTTAACAAATACTGTATTATTCCCCCTGGCGGTATGATTATTTCGGATTTTAGGTGCTGAAAGCGGTACAATTATTTTGCATGGAAATTTGGCATTTTATATTGTAGGCCTGTAATTCTTAACAATAATACAATACATAACTAATTACAATATAATAAATAACTATAAATAATTTTAAAAAATAATAATAAAATAATAATAAAATACATTTCCCCATGATTTACTACCGCTCAATTCTGCAAGTGTTCTAATTTACTATCTCTGTTTTCTAGCTGGTCTAAAACCACTTTTGACGTAAAGGGACACTTTTTGGTTGCTATGGACAATCTCCAGTTTCCAGGCAGAAAGAACAGTATATATAACATAAAACTGCATGCAGGGCATTGGACAAAGCACTGGGGACAAAAGGGTCGTGGAATGATTTCATACAGTACTGTAATCTGTAAGATTACAGTACTGTATGTGTTATGATTTTTACATTTTTTTGAATTTGCCGCCAGGCTCTGCCCCCGTGCATCGCGACGCTCGCAGGGAACGGAGCCTGGCACAGAGAGGCTTCGGAGGAGACAGAGCCCACAGACAGCGCAGGGGGACATCGCAGGATCCTGGGGACAAGGTAAGTAACCTGCACCAGGATCCTGCAATGTAATCCTGAGTGTGGCTCGGGGTTACCGCTAATGGTGCTGAAATTTAACCCCGAGCCACACTCGGGAATACCGCCAGGAAGGCTACGTCTTTTTCTATTTATTAATTTATGTAGTATTGATTTATCAAGAATAAAAATAAAGTTTGCTTGTTTGGTCTTTATTTATTTTCATCTTTCTCTTCTACAGTAGATGTGTCAATGAGTGATTGGGACGCCCGCTATACCTTGAGCAAGTTTTTGGGTTCTCTCATTGGGCAGACTCTCTTAGATAAACAACTTATGTGGCAATATGGAATGAAGATTATCAGCTGTCCCCTTTTTGACCATCATTCGCTGGTATAAGTACTTTACTACTAATGATTGCATAAAATTGTTATATACATTGTACTATTTTCTGTAATTGATGCTTACTGTTATTATTCTTTACTCTATTCAATAAAAAATCTTTGTATTTAAAATAAAAAGAATAAAAATAACTCATTCATTACTTCTTACATTTTTTTTTTTAAGGAAAACAAAACTTAGTTATAAATATTGCATTTGTTTTAATGTATTTATAGTTAAAGAGAAATATTCCTGTATATCTTTTATTTTTTCTTATATTCTTTTTCAAAGTGTTCTGTATGAGAAATATTGTTTTAATATATTTCCTTTGCTACTTTTCTTTTTTGCAAAACTTTATTTATTTCTCGCCATTCAAACGTGGCCATTTTCCAAGCTGTCAAGTGATGAATGGTCTCTGGGGCCAGGTTGTCATGAAAGGTAGGATCAAACCAATAGAAAAAAAAATACAATGAGCCCGTGTAGAAGGCCAGCTCATCCGAGCAGTGATAAAAGCTGGGGCATCTTCTCCAAAAGATAGATGACAGACTTCATTTGTCTCTGTGCAGCCCTTGCCCTAATGTCACATGTCACGGCTTCCCATCATTCCGCTTTCTGTTCTTCAGCCACTCCTCCAGGTGCTGCCTAGGGAGTGTGCAAAACAGAGAGGCGAAAATGCCAGAAGATTTAATTATTTTTTTTTTTTTTCCAAATGAATTTGACTTCTATGAGAGTCTGTAAGTCAGGAACCCAAGAAGGCATCAATTCTATTCCTCCTGCCAAGCAGCTGTCACTTTGTTACAAAGTTGAATTTGTCACAGGGAAGGGAAAAAAAAATCACCACAGTCTGTTTAAATAACTTGCAGAGCAGAATCTTTTTCCCCGTTGCTTTTGCTGCAGCCAGCAAATGTATCAATCATTTTGTTCTGTGAAATAACTATTTATTATCCATGAGGGAGGCCTTGCGATTCAATCTGCACTGTGTTTGCAATGTCTCATCACAAACCCAACTATGCCATCAGTCTTTATCAATGAAATAATTCTCCCCCCTGTCATCACACCTTATTAATAACACTATTTATTACGCCAGTAATTAATTATGACATGTAATCTGCTATTGGCATGACGGATAAATAGATGATGAATTGCCTACTTTATTGGACGTGTAATAGCTATTTAAGAGTGTAGTGTTCTCTCGATCAGGCCGGGCCGAATAAATGATAAAAAGTTATCACTGTGGATATTTGAGGAGTCTGAAAAATAATTTGGGACCGCGTTTGTTTCAGATGACTCAAGGCACCAAAAGCACCTTTAAAGTTCTGCTTGAATTGGAATGCAAATTTAAGGGGCAGCAGACCATGGATGACCCCAACTCTTTGCAAAAAATAATTCTGTGGAGATTATGTGAAAGTCACATTCTATTACGATCACACCAAAAACAAAATACATGGAAAATGGACTGTTAAGCCTCGTACATACGACCGGATTTTCCGATGGGAAATGTGTGATGACAGGCTGTTGGCGGAAAATCTGACCGTGTGTATGCTCCATCGGACAATTGTTGTTGGATTTTCCGCAGACAAATGTTGGCTAGCAGGTTTTAAAATTTTCTGTGGACAAATGTCTGTTGTCGGATTTTCCGAGCGTGCGTGCACAAGTCCGTCGGACAAAAGTCCAAAGTACAAACACGCATGCTCGGAAGCAAGGACGGTTTTGTAAACTAGCACTGTAATGGAGAGTCTGTGACGTGGCAAATTATGAAATCTCAAAATGCAGCACACAATTCTCTTCTTCTTTAACCCCCCTGGTGGTATTCCTGAGTGTTGCTAGGGGTGGATTTTCAGTATCAAAAGTGGTAACCCCGAGCCACACTCGGGATCGCATCGCAGGATCCAGGTACATGTTACTTACCTTGTCCCCAGGATCCTGCAATGTCTCCCCGCTGTGTGAGCGAGCCGTCCTCCGCTCGATCTATCACGGAGCCGATCTCCGTTCCCTGAGAGCGTTGCGACGGGGACGGAGAACGGCGCCAAATTCAAAAAGTAAAACACACAATACATATACAGTACACTGTAATCTTACAGATTACATTACTGTATCGATTTATTTCACATCACTTTTGTCCCTGGCGGTTTGTCCAATTCCCTGTATGCAGTTTTATATCATAAATATTGTTCTTTCTGCCTGGAAACTGGAGATTGTCCATAGCAACCAAAACCGTCCCTTTACATCAAAAGTGGTTTTAGACCAGCTAGAAAACAGCAATAATAAATTAAAATCAGTTGAACTGAGCAATAGTGATTTGTGGAGAAATCCGTCATCAAACACTGAAAGTAATGACAGCGACAATTCTGCAACTGAGCAAATTTCAGTGTTTTTGATTTGATTACATTATTGAATATTTTTTATTATTATTATATTATTATTTGTTATAACTATTTATAGTTATTTATTATAGTATAATTTATGATTTCGTTTTTCAAACTTTATCATACCCCGGATGTCTACTAGACTCTTGTTTGGACAGATTTAAGTGAGTTATTCCTAAGAATTACAGGCCTATAATATAAAACGCAAAATTGTCATGCAGAATAATTGTACCGCTTTCAGCATCAAAAATCTGAAATAATCATACCACCAGGGAGGTTAATTGGATAATAATGAAGCTGCTTTGCTGGTGATACTGATGGAGTTATTGCAAACAAATTTTCAAAGGCTTTTTTTTTTCTAGTGATATCAAGAATAATATATATATATATATATATATATATATATATATATATATATATATATATTTTTTTTTTTGGGCAAGTTACCACAACACCATTATCCCGTAGTTTTTAAGATCAAAGATACAGCTATGTTGGTGTCCCTTGTCAATTTTACATTGTATTTTTTTTTTAATGTAACTTCCTACTCCCAAATTGTCATTTGAAGTAAAACACATAGCCATGTATTATTCTTCACAATTTTTTTATTGTGCATTAAAAAAAGAAAACAAATAAAATTAGACATGCTATCTGCCGATAGGCCCAACTGTTGATTATCTAACAGGAGGAGCATGGACTTGTCCCAATTAATCGCAAATCCTGAAAAGGACCAAAAAGTAGTAATAAGAGACATGAGGAAGGAGAGGGATTCATTAGAATCTCCTAAGAATAATGTGTCTTCTACATATAAGGCTAGTTTGTCTTCCATCAGTCCCTGCTTGAGGCCAATAATGGTACTGGATTGGGGAATTGCCACAGCCAAAGGTTCAACTGCTAGGGCAAATAGAAGAGGGGACAAAGGGCACCCTTGGTGCATTCCCTTGTGGAGAGAAAAATACTCCGATTGGGAACCATTGATCATCAAAGAGGCCTGAGGGCGAGAGTAAAGTAACTGGACACATCTAATGAATTTGGTCCCCATACCAAAGCACTCTAAAACCTCCCATAAATAAGATCATTCCGCGTTGCCAAATGCTGACCCTATTACCCACATTGTGTTGGTAACCGAGTTGATCAATCAACTTGGGTATAATGAGCCTGCCCTTATGTGGTTTGAATCTCTGCCAGTCCCTGCTGTACTGGCCAAGATTTGAACTTTGGCTTTAAAGATATCCAATGCTATTCTGTGTTGTCCGCCCTGCCAAGTTCACAAAACTGATACAACCACCATATCTAAAGACTGGTAAGTTACAATATATCATTTTTTTTTGTTCTGAGGTTTAGACACCTTTTAATGTTTAGACACCTTTTAATGGGTAATTGGAATATTAAAAATAAAAGCTGAATTAAAGCTGAATTCCAACTTTATTTTCACTAGAACTGAATAGAACAATCGATCCCAGCATAGAACATACCTCTGTACCATGATGCTCTGTTGTGTGCAAGTCCCCTGATATTCTGGGTTTAGTTGTGGCTTTATGTCATGTGACACTCTGTATATCCTGCTGATAGACTCTGTCCCTTCCACAGCCATTTCCTGCAGCCACTAGAGTCTGTAACACTCCCCTTTGAAGTCTTTCAGACTCTGCAAATGATGTAACATTCTTCACAGCTCTGATGAAGGGTGGGATTGAATACAATCTAATTAGCATTCAATCCCACCCAGTCACACCTACAGGAAGAGTCCAAACCTCCCAAGTCCCACCTCACAGATAGCAGCATTACTCTAGAACAGGGATATGCAATTAGTGGACCCCCAGCTGTTGCAAAACTACAAGTCCCATCATGCCTCTGCCTCTGGGTGTCATGCTTAATCTAATTAGCATTCAATCTCACCCAGTCACACCTACAGGAAGAGTCCAAACCTCCCAAGTCCCACCTCACAGATCACAGCATTACTCTAGAACAGGGATATGCAATTAGTGGACCCACAGCTGTTGCAAAACTACAAGTCCCATCATGCATCTGCTTCTGGGTGTCATGCTTGTGGCTGTCAGTCTTGCTATGCCTCATGAGACTTGTAGTTCTGCAACAGGTGGAGGTCTGCTAATTGCTAACTGCTCTAGAAGGAAACCCCTTCATACACAGCCTGTTATGAAAGCTAGCTGTGCTGCTGCTCAGCAGGATTGAATGGATCACAATTAGAATTCAATCCTGCACAATTAAATATGCCGACCAGTGTGAACAGAGAGAGCCCCACTCCTCAGTTCAAAAAAATAAACAAAGAAATTTCCAAGTTCAAGTTACCGACCAGCCTTCAAACAATGAAAATTACCTGTCCATTGTTATGCGTTAAGAACAGGGGTTTAGTTGCACACATTTGCAAATACATGCATAAGCCATGGAGCTCTGGCAAGGCACCCCATTTTCTGTGGACCTAAACTCTAATTTCTGTGAGTTTCCAACAATGAAAGCACATGCATTTAGATAGACAGGTGTAGGACAGATAAACCTAGAGAGAGCCCACCCCACCTTAAAGGCACAGGGGCACACTAAACACCCAGCACATAGCACTATGGCAGCAAAGGTATCAATGCGTTGCCTGACCAGTGGCCATTATAATTCATAGTACAAACAAGTGGTTACTGCCCCAACCTGTAACTAGTCACTGCAACAAGGAGCATTAGAAAGGCAACGCATATAAAAAAAAAGTTTTTTTTAGCTTTAATTTTTGTTTATGAAAACAATATTTGAAACAGATTTTGACATCCGTTAAATGTTACTAACAATAAAAGTCTGATAAATTGTAGGGTATAAATATGCACATATGTACTTTCTTTTATAGGGTAACAATGCTCACTCTAATACCCTGTATGACAGATCCGTGTTATCTTTCTTAGCACTGCTCTGGTAGGACAGCTGTACATGCCAAGTTGTTATCATTCCAAACTTTGTCCTTTCTATGCCTTCTGTCCCTTCAAGGCAGAAAAATATTAGTATAAATTCACTCCTCTCTGACCTTGCAATGCCCTAAAGCAGCCATTCATTTTGAATGAGCTGCCAATGCACAGGAATAGACAAAAAAGTGGTGCAATTCAAATTGATTGACACCACAATGCGCTAATGCATATTTTGTGTATTAACATATGTTGCAGTAATGCATGTTTATTCATGCATTACCAAATGTATCAGAACGCAAAAGTATATTTTAACCCTTCGTGTTTTTTTTGCCCCTCGCTAGAGATCCTGTGAGGACATGGATTAAATATAGTCATGACTATATTTGGCAAATATATCACCCAGGATCTACAGACCTTTTTGTTTACATACAGCAGCTGGTTGGGGATATTTCATATTGCCATGGCAATGGAACAGGCGAATGCAGTCTTGGTCTTCGGGTTGGCAGGTCAACATTGTCTGGCAGCGCTTCGCACTGGTTTATGAGGATCTACATTATTGGTTGACATGATTTATGTTGGATTATTATAAATAAAGGACTTTTTCATGGTGTGGGTATTTTTAATTACTTTTTATATTTAGCAGATATCTGCGAGCCCCTTAATCTAAAGGGGGTACCCATATTCTAAAAAGTGTTCTTCCCCGCAACTCCCACATCTGTTTTAAGGCTTGGGTTAGGGCACCATGCAATGGGGGAGGCTTTGCCGCCCACCCCTTTATAAAGTACCCACTCAATGTTGAAGTCAAATGATGTGGTATGGTTAAGGGGGGAGGTGCACATTTGTAAACTGTCCTGGACAGTTTGAATATTAGGGGGAACCCTGTGCTGCTTTTTTCCCCAAACTTTTGTGTTTGGAGTGTCCCTCTAATATGGCATAGGGTGTTACTTAAAATGCATGCCAGACTCCTATCCAGGCATGCAGCCTGGGTGGCCTGGAAAGGTCTCCTGAACCATACCAGACCACGTGCCTTTAACATTGGGATGGTACCAATGGGCAATGGCCTCATCCCCACATCCTGTCCCCATAATGGATTTTGGGTTTGAGTAGAGGGACTTATTGGAATCTAGAAGCCCCTTTGAAATAAAGTGGCTGCCAGATATCCACTTCTTCCCAGGGGAATAGGTACTGGATATATACTACTACCTGTTACTGTAAAAAGTTAATCAAGATACCCTATTGTGAAAAAGTCCTTAATTAAAAATACAAAAATAATAAAAAACATACAATGTCACAAAATAATAACAACATCCACTGATTAACAAACGATTCTCGTCAATCATGATGCACCACCACTGATGTTCCACTGCTGCCCGGCGATATTGATCACTACAAATTGACAGACCCTCAGCCACCTGGCATTTGTAAACAAACTGGTTTGGGACCCTGCATGAAATAATTGATCAAATATGATCATGATCATATTTGGTCAATGTCATTTCCCTGGATCCCTGGTTGATTAGTCTACCAACACCAGCCAGCCAGGTATCTATCAATTTGTAGCATAGTGAGGGCAACACTAGCGTTAATATGCGTGTAGTGCAACCATCTAATTATGACATATTCCCAACTGTCACACTAATGCTAATTCTGCCGCCACTACCCACCCGAAGCTCAACCCTACTAGACATTGTGATGATTTAAGTGGAAGATATATAAAAAAAATTCAGCAGCACATGCTGTAAGAGATTAAATTGATTGCATTGCCCTAAGATGGCAATCAAACACCTAAATATTGGGTGTGCCACATCCTATATAAACTATAAATGCTAAATAAGGGAATAATGGACTTAATAGGCACATATAAAAAAATATAAATTTTAATAATGCACATAAATTACATACATATACAACAAGGTATAATATTTAAAGCAATATGGGACACAGTGTTTAATACCAGAGGTGACACTATAGAAATACTTCTTGTGTGGCAATAAGGAGAAAATGCTCACACTGAGGAGTAGCGTCCCTCTTGGTAAATCCCACAGTCCTCATAGGTTAAAAAGAATTGCTCGCACTACACGTTTTGCGACCTGTTCCCACTTCTTCAGGAGCTTCAGTAATTTCTATAAGGAGAGATATACTCAAGTTAAAATACAATACAACTTTGACATGGTGATACAGATGTGTATGTACATGAACTCACCAAAAAATGGTGCTTAAACAGATAATCTCAGAATTCATCTGTGTCAGAATAATGACCACCAAATAACCCCTCCAGTTGGAGTAGGACCACCAAGGACCACATGCTGTAAGATTAAGGCTACTTTCACACCGAACACCGGCCCGCTCTAGTGGTAAAGTGCCTTTTGTTTTAGCGGTGCTTTACTGGAGGTGTGCAGGAAGAGTGGGGCGCTTTTAACTCCAAGGAGTTAACAAGGGGTTAAAAGCAACTGAAAAGCACCGCTGCCCATTGATTTCAATGGCAGGGGTAGTGGAGGAGACACTGCTTGTAAGACTTTTTTTCCTGTCCTGCAAGTGCATCGCTCCTGTGTGAAAGCACTCAGGCTTTCACACTGGGGAGGCTTGAGATGCGCTTTACAGGCGCTATTTTTAGCCCTAAAACACCTGAAAAGTGCCTTCAGTGTGGAAGGGGTCTTAGGAAGATATTTTGCTAGATCAAAAAAACAAAATGTGATTGGTTGTGCTTGAATGGTTGCCATTGCTTATATTGTGCTGTGCCATGTTGAATACATCACTATCTGAAACACTTTAAAAAATGCATGAAATACAATATTACTGATTTACAAAAATATATGTATCATTTGTCTACCTTTAACATATATTTTGAGGGAAAAAAAGTTAAAATGAATAAACCATAAAAAAGCAAACTTACTGAACCTATTTTTCATCCTACTTATACATTTTTATTCCTATTGTAAAGATGGTTTAGTGTTTAGTGTTATGATTTAGCGGTTCAGGTTTGCACCGGGTTACTAATTACACAAAGAAAATAACCAATGACTTTGAAAATGACTTTAGAATTCTTTTCAGTAGTGTTTAATCAGGCATATTAGCATACCTGGTTAAGACCGGCTTACTCTATTTGGTGTTCATGCAATTGCATATAATTTGTGCATTATTTCAAAAGGGAAGAAAGTATAACAATGAGCAAATGTTATATTTCTGACCTTATTTGTTCCAAGTTTTACATTTTACCAACTTTGACAAACAGTTTTACCACAACAAATTACAATATGAGCACATCAATTAATGTTCACATGTTACTAATGCATTCAGTAATATCAAAGGGAATGCACGGTAGTTAAGCACATATTTCTTTATTTATTTTAGTCAGGAGTAAACATATTTTGTTAATTTTGCTCAGGAAAATGTAAAATATTGCTTATAAATATTTTGTATACTTATATCCATCAGCAGATGGAGCGCTGATAAGTGTATAAATACACACTCATGTAATGTGTAATATTGCATACATGTCTATGGGGCTTAATAATACACTGAAGACTGGTTTGTTAAGCATTTACCACTTTTCGATAGGGATGGGCTAACGGTTCGGCCTGAGCATAAGTTGTGGTGTTCGGGGCAAATTCGAAAGCCGCGGAACCCCGTTAAAGTCTACGGGACACTAACATGAAAGTCCAAAAGTCCTAATTTTAAAGGCTTATATGCAAGTTATTATCATAAAAAGTGTTTGGGGACCTGGGTCCTGCCCCAGGGGACATGTATCAATGCAAAAAAAAGTTATAAAAACGGAAGTTTTTTCAGGAGCAGTGATTTTAATAATGATAAAGGGAAACAATAAAAATGAAATATTCCTTTAAATATTGTGCCTGGGGGGTGTCTTTAATATGCCTGTAAAGTTGCACAGTTTTCCCGTGTTTAGTACAGTTCCACAGAAAAATGACATTTCTAAAGGAAAAAAAGTCATTTAAAACTGATGGCAGCTGTAATGAATTGTCGGGTCTCAGCAATACAGATAAAACTCATTGAAAAAAATGGCAGTCCATTACCTGAACCAGAATTTTTTAAAAAAATGCGTGGGGGTCCCCCCACAATCCATACCAGGATTGTCAGGTCTGGTATGGATATTAAGGGGAACCCTGCGCCAATTTAAAAAAAAATGGTGGAGGGGTCCCCCCCAAAATCCTTACCAGACCCCATCTGAGCACGCAACCTGGCAGGCCGTAGGAAAAGAGGGGGGGACGAGAAATAGCTTGCCCTCCTGAACCATACCAGGCCACATGCCCTTAACATGGGGAGGGTGCTTTGGGGACAAGGGCCTTGCCCGGTTGTTGTGGGGGTCTGTGGGTGGGGGGGCTTATCGGCATCTGAAAGCCCCCTTTAACAAGGGGACCCCCAGATCCCAGCCCCCCTATGTGAATTGGTAACAGGTACATTATACCCCTACCAATTCACAAAAAAGTGTCAAAAATAGTAAAAATTACAAGGGTTGGGCAAGGGTTGTGGGGATGAGGCCCTTGTCCCCATCAACATGGAGATAAGGTGCTTTGGGGGGGACCCCAAAGCACCCTCCCCGTGTTGAGAGCATGTGGCCTGGTACAGTTCAGGAGGGGGGACTCTCTGGTCCCCCCTCTTTTCCTGCGGCCTGCCAGGTTGTGTGCAGGGTTTCCCTTAAAATCCATACCAGACCTGAAGGGTATGTATTTTGGGGGGGACCCCTATGCCATTTGTTTCTCTGCTCCTTGCCGTGCATGCCCACTGAATTCCTGAAGGGCGGGATACCCCTTGGCGATCTCACCCAACAAACTATACAAATATGGAGCCAAATGAATTCCTCCAAGACCCTATCTCCACTAAAAGGACCCATGACACCACTGTTTGGGACTCCGGCTTTCCCACTGGCCCTACAGGGGGTGTAAGGAGGAACACGGACGACCGGCCCAAGTCCTACGTTCAGACTCTTCTCTGATTAAAGACGTTTCCTCCAGCCCATCTCCTCATACTTTGACGAATTGGCTACAGAGGCAACAAGTAATATCCTACATTCATACCTTCCCATCCCTGCCTGATAAACCTACTGATTTAACAGACTTAGGGAACATGCTGCTTTGGACCGACCCCCCTACGCATGTGGTCTCTCAACTATACTCTCTCCTACATATGATTTCTAATCCTGACCTCCTCCCATACAGACAGGACTGGAAGGAAGATTTGGGTCACTCCATTTCACATGTTGACTGGCAAAAGTGCTTCATTCTGACTCACAAAATATCCTTAGCCTCCAAAGATCAAGAAAAAGGATTCAAGTTGTTGACCCGGTGGCACAGATGCCCCTCAACTTTTTGCTGGATAAACCTGGCGCTCCCGGATACCTGCTGGCTTTGCTTGTCATCCAAGGGAACATTACTCCACATTTGGTGGGAATGCCCCCCCCTCGCGGAGGTTCTGGCAAAAGATCCTCGACCCGTACTGCAGGCTCATGGTGACCACAATCACACCCTCTCCTAAGGTGGCTCTGCTATCTATGCTCCCTGGACTGCTTAAAACGGTCAAAAAAGACATTCTGCGTCACTTTCTGGCAGCAGCTCAAACAGTTCTGCCCAGACACTGGAAGTCGACGAACATACCTTCCCTAGGGGATTGGGCAATTGAAGTGGACTGAATCAATAGCTTGGAATGAATGTTGTCGCAGGAAACAGGTAAAGAGGATCAATTCTCCAAGACCTGGACCTCGTGGTCTATATTTCGATATTCCTCGGAATTTATTCCTTGGGCTGCAGAGGACTCCACCAACGCAACTCTCTAACCTAAGTGGAATGTCTTCCTCTTACTATCTACCTACCATACTGCTTTGACCCCTCTATCCTCATCTTCATTCCCCCTCTTCTCTATATATGTTACAGTGCTACACGACCACCCAAACCACAATCTTTAGTCTCATTAGACGGAAAATGTGACACACATAGAGTTTCACCCTAAGAGAAATTGTGCTTAGCACAAAAACAAAAGCCCTAGCATATTTGTAATAAGTGGACACCACTTGTTGAGTGGATAGTGGTGCACACTGACCCTTAATAAGTCATGATAGATGAGTAGGGATGGTCCCGATGTTCGAGTCAAACGTAAGTTCGACTCAAACATCGGGTGTTCGCCTGTTCGCCGAATAGCAAACAATGTGGGGTGTTCGCGACAAATTCGAAAGCTGCGGAACACCCTTTAAAAGTCTATGGGAGAAATCAAAAGTGCTAATTTTAAAGGCTTGTATGCAAAGTATTGTCATAAAAAGTGTTTGGGAACCTGGGTATTAATGCAAAAAAAGTTTTAAAAACAGCCGTTTTTTTCTGGAGCAGTGATTTTAATAATGCTTAAAGTGAAACAATAAAATTGTAATATTCCTTTAAATTTCATACCTGGGGGTGTCTATAGTAAGCCTGTAAAGTGGTGCATGTTTCCCATGTTTACAACAGTCAGAGAGCAAAATGACATTTCTAAAAGAAAAAAAGTCATTTAAAAGTACTCGCGGCTATAATGAATTGTTGGTCCCGACTTCCGGCAATACACATAAAAGTTCATTGATAAAAACGGCATGGGATTCCCCCACAGGGGAACCCCGAACCAAAATTTAAAAATAAAAAAAGTGGGGGTCCCCCCAAATTTCATACTAGGCCTTTCAGGTACAATGTACCTGTTACCATTTCAAACAGGGGGGGCAGGATCTGGGGGTCCCCTTGTTAAAGGGGGCTTCCAGATTCCGATAAGCCCCCCAATTGCAGACCCCCACAACCACTGGGCAAGGGTTGTGGGGATGAGGCCCTTCTCCCCATGAACATGGGGACAAGGTGCTTTGGGGGGTGACCCCAACGAACCCTCACATACTCTCTCATACTCCCTCTTTTCCTGCGGCCTGTCAGGTTACGTGCTTGGATAAGGGTCTGGTATAGATTTTTGGGGGGACCCCACGCCATTTAAAAAAAAAATTTGGCGCAGGGTTCCCCTAAAATCCATACCAGACCTGAAGGGTGTGGTATGGATTTTGAGGGGGACCCCCACGCCATTTTTTAAAATTATGGCACGGGGTTCCCCTTAATATCCATACCATACCTGAAGGGCCTGATGGAATTTGGGGGGACCCCCACGCATTTTTTTTTTAAATTTTGGTTCAGGGTTCCCCTGTGGGGGAATCCCATGCCGTTTTTGTCAATGAACTGTTATTGCCGGACCGACAATTCATTATAGCCTCGAGTAGATTTAAATTACTTTTTTTCCTTTAAAAATGTCATTTTGCTGTCAGTTCTAAATGCGGGAAACATGTGCCACTTTACAGGCATACTATAGGCACCCCTCAGGTACGAAATTTAAAGGGATATTACACTTTTATTGTTTCACTTCAAGCATTATTAAAATTACTGCTCCCGAAAAAATGTCAGTTTTTAAAACTTTTTTTTGCATTGATACATGTCCCCTGGGGCAGGACCCAGATCCCCAAATACTTTTTAAGACAATACCATGCATATAAGCCTTTAAAATGAGCACTTTTGATTTTTCAGGTTCGTGTCCCATAGACTTTAACGGTGTTCGCATGTTTAAATGAATTCTTTGCCTGTTCGCATGTTCTGGTGTGAACCAAACAGGGGTGGGTGGTCGGCCCATCCCTACTAGAGGATAGAAATGTTACAGCTGCTGACTCTGTTGTGCTTTTCCATTAATTTTAATGGATTACTCACACTCTCATTTGCTCACCACAACATATGTTTATAGCACACGCACATCTTTTGAACCTTCCCATTGGCCAATCACTCTAACTAACAGCAAGGTGAAACATTGGCGGGGACTGGCCGGTTAACATTGAAACTTGTTACTGTTTTAATAACAAATCAAGGGATCACTTGGAGCAAGTGCAAGTTAGCATTCATTTTGGGGTCCATAAGTTCCTTATAAGTAAATATTTTTCCTGATTAAGGAGCATGCATGCTCCAAAGGTGCGCTCCTCCCCACGCCTCTTTTCATCCAGATGTGACATCAGTGACTGCATCTGAGCCGATCTGAGTCCCTGGAAGCGCTAAGAGCCACCAGCGCAGCAGGAACCATCAGCTGTCTCCCCAATTGATTGCAGTCCGTCTTCCCCAGGAGTGGATGAACCACCATACAACTCTACATGCACTTATATATCTTGTGAGTTTTAACTTGTCATTCTTGGAATAAATGTCTTCATACTGCTGCACTTAGGTGACGCTGCTCTCTCTTTGATTAATACGGTGTGTGGGTAAATAAGAAGCTATACCATGTTGATGGCCTAGAGCAGTGAGGGTGAACCTTGGTACCCCAGATATTTTGGAACTACATTTCCCATGATGCTCAACTACCCACAGAGTGTGTAAGCATCATGGGAAATGTAGTTCCAAAACATCTGCCAAGGTTCACCATCACTGACCAAAAGGCTGAAAAATTCAGTAAAGCAGTTTCCAGTGAATTACATTTTTAAAAGTGTGAGGGCAACTATAGCACATTGTAAATATGAACTTGTATACCCTACCTTTAAAACAGATCTCAGTTCTTACATTGCAAAGGTTCATATTTATAGGGCATTTTGGAGGATGGGTAAGCCTCAGAGCTGTTGTAAACCTCTGAAATGAAAAATGAACAGAGCATATTCCTCTAGTGTGTGTACTAGTCTTAAACCAAAACACCAAGTGTTATTTATCTCACCTCTCTCTTTCTCCTGCATTAGCCACCTCTGACAGATGGTCCTGCCCCCCACCGGCACATAGAAGGTGATTGACAGCCTCAGATGGGCATATTTCCCTATGAGAATTAAAGCGGTTGTATACCCGCTGTCATTTTTTTTTTTTTTTTACACCTGCAAGGGAAAAGGCATAATGAGCTAGTATGCACCGCATACTAGCTCATTATGAGATACTTACCTTAGAACGAGGCGCCGGCATCTCACCTGGTCCACGCCGAGGGAGCCGACATCTCCCCTCGGCGTGTCTTCCGGGTATCGCGGCTCCGGCGCTGTGAGTGGCCGGAGCCGCGATGTCGTCACTCCCGCGCATGCGCGCGGGAGACTTCTGCCCGGCATGCCGGGCTGTCAGCCGAGAGTCCCCTGTGCGCATGCGCCGCTGCAGTTAGCGGCTCATTGCGAGGGGAATATCTCCTAAACCTTACAGGTTTAGGAGATATTTTTTTTACCTACAGGTAAGCCTTATTATAGGCTTACCTGTAGGTAAAAGTTACAAATATAGGTATACAACCGCTTTAAGTAAAGGGGGGTGTACTTCCCCCGCACTCAGGTCTCAAATTACACTCAGCTCTCCTTTATGCTGTGCAGTGTGTGACATCAGATCCCAACTCCCTGCCTGCTGGAGCTGAGAAATAGCCTTTGAGCTGTGTGTTTTAGAACATTGTTGGGAAGATATGGGCTACAGATAAACAGTTACAACATATGTAGGAGGATTTGTTTTATCCCTGTGTATCACCTGAGAGTTGTCACATCAGTGGGTATATGTAGGGCTTTAAAAGCATGCACTAACTTTTAGTAGTGCATTGAAGTTTAAAAGAAAATTATAACAGTCAGATCTGCACATATATCTACCAGGACAGCATATATTGAACCTGCAGGATTTGTCTCAAACCCATGGTATTACCAAACCTCGTCCCTACTTACCTACAATATACGAGAGAAGTGTCACAACAGACAGGGAAAAGAGCAGCAATATTCCTTCATAAAGACCTGGTAGTGTACAGGCACTGTAAAAAAAAAAAACAAGAAAACGTAATTTCTCTTCCCTTATGAAAGATTTGTAGTTTTAATAAATCTGAAATGTGACTTGTGAACTGTATTTGAGAACTCAACAGGGAGCAGTGTTTTTTTTTTTTTCTTTGCCTTTCCCGAAAAACCATAAATTCACCCTATAAAGCCCACAGTGGAAAAAATATGCTAATCATGGCCAATATTTACAGAGGTGAGTCAAACCAATTGTTGGCAGAGTGGATTTTGTGAAGTCACTCATCTGTAATGAAAAAGAGTAATTATAAGAAGACATATATAGATTTAAAGGCATATAAAATCGCTTTTGTATCTTCTCTTGTTTGTCCTTTGTCTGATGAAATGCGCACATTGTTGATTTAACAGACAACATATGTTTGCGTCTCATCCGTCAGCATTACAAAAGGTTAAAGGACAGTTCCTGAAGGATCCACAAAGAGCCTTCATTTGTCAGTATGTCGGCCTGAAGAGCGCATCATTAAATGACTTGTGTATTAGTTGCATTACTGCCCCTTCTGGAGGCTTCTGAACAATTACTCCCTCTATTGATTTTAGCTCACTCCCCATTGAGAGTCATGACATAGATTTGAGAGATTAGTAACAGAGTAAGGAGATGACGAGGGATCTGCTTTAGATTAGCTACTCACAAAGCAGCGAGGTAGACCGATTATTTTATAGAGATTGACAGGGCACTCTTACACAGATGTGTGGATTTTGTGTGAGAATGCTGATGGATCCATAGAGGTTCTTTTTTCACATAATTGGTGATTGATTTTAGGTACATGTCTTTGCGCTCCCATTATTTTCTACTTTTGTTTTCGAGTTGCTTTTTCAAAGACATCTCAATGACGCACATTTGATGAAATTAATATTAAGATACTGGGCTTAGCATGTCATCAATCGATTTATCAAACTATCTATCTCTCTATCTCGGTATGTTGGTTTTTAGCTGAGAAATTTGCAGCATGGGGCTTCTGATACCAAGAGCAAGTAAAAATTGGACGCTGGCTCTAAGTATTCTTTTCCCCTAACTATCCCAATTGTAAAAAACCTTACTACTATTTTAACACTTAAAATAAATAATAGTAACCATTTACCTATGTTCGATCACCTCTTATTGGGGCACCATTACCACCATATCAGCCTGGATTCATTTATTTACCTTACCCAATCCATGCATTAGATTCCTATATATCCTCTCTTCCATTTTTAATTACTTACTCATTTACAATTTTCAGATTTCTAACAAAAAATCCCAACCTCCCTCCCCCCTCCGGACATCTGAGTGGCATGGTTTGGCCCTTATAGGGAGTCCCTGTGGATGTAAAGGGGACCTGCATGGTACTGCTTCATCTGCGAGGCAGGAGGTGACCTACACCAACCGCTTCTGAAGGCATTCTTTGTGTTTTTTGCTTTTATACCCGCCACATGTAAGTGTACTTTTTAAGTAGCTTGGTATCTATCACAGCTTATACTTCCTCAATAGTCTACATACATTGATAATATTGTTGTATATATGGTGACCTTTTATATATATATATATATATATATATATATATATATATATACATACATATGTTAATTATGATTCATTGCATTTTTACATTTCTCTGTACACCATATCCCTGAAGAAGGATTTTATTCCGAAACATGTTGGGATGTATTCTGAGATCCTCCCAGCTGGCCCACTAAACGCAAGCAGCAGAATGAGGGGTGTATCTTAAGGGTACTCTGTATATATTAATAAGCACTGTTTGTATGTTATCTTGTTATTTCTCTGATGAAGGAGGCTTGGCTTGCCTTCGAAACGCGTCCCTATTGGCCACTGCGATTATCGTGCTGACAGCACATCCACGAAGGCTGGATATATTCTCCCTGGACATCTATCCCTGCTCTGGACACATTACAACAGACGCCCCTGGCCTCTCCGGCATTGGCTCTCCACAGATGGATTCCTCGTATTGCAGGCTCTCCCAGGATTGCCGGACAACACATCTCTCCCGAATTTTTGACCGTAGCTCTTTTTGATTGCCCAGGAACATACACCACTGGCCCCAGTCTGTTTCTCATTCCATCATGTGAGTGCAATTGTTGTTCATATATTTATATTTTAATAAACTGTGCTACACCATGCCTGTTTGGCGCCTCTCTGTCCTTCCCCTTTTTTTATCATTGTATACAAATAACCTGGCTTTTGCCCTTTTAGATTTTACTTTTGTTTATGTGCTGCCCTAAAGTCCCTGGGGTGTTTTCCTTGCACATATGGTATGTGCATATTTTGATATTCTCATGTTTGGGATGTTGGCAGCCTTTCAGTAAACTCCACTTGGTTCTCTCCCTATAATCAATATTTACATACTGGGCTTAGCATATCATCAATCAATTTATCAAACTATCTATGTGTCTATCTCAATATGTTGGCTTTTAGCAGCGAAATTCACAGCATGGGGCTTCTGTTACCAAGAGCAAGTACAAATTGGACACTGCCTCTAAGTGTTATTTACCACTAACTATCCTTATTGTAAAAAAAAAAAAAAAACCCTTACTACTATTTTAACACTTACAATAAATAATAACTGCAATTCTATCTATTAAAGAGTAACTAAACCTAAGAATATAAATGTAAAAAAAAATCAGCTAACCAGTCCTTAGATGTGGTGGTTATATTTGTTTGTTTTTTCAGACTTTTCTCTTTTATTCTCACCTAGAATTGACAACACTCAATCACTGGGGGTGATTTATTAAAGCTGGAGTACACAGATTGTGGTGAAGCTGTGCATAGTGACCAATCAGCTTCTAACTTCAGCTTGTTCAGTTGTGATTGTAAAGGCTCGTTTTTTTTTAATAACAAACATGTTATACTTACCTCCTCTGTGCAGTTGGTTTTGCACAGAGCTGCCTGGATCCTCCTCTTCTCGGGTCCCTCTTTGCTGCTCCAAGTCTCACCTTTCTTTGAGTGCCCCTCAGCCAGCAGCTTGCTACAGGGGTTACCCAAGCTGAGTCAGAGCTCCGTTTATCCATTCTGACACAGAGCCCTGACCTGGCCCCGCCCCCTCTATCCCCTGATTGGCTGACTGACTTTGATTGACAGTCACAGGAGCCAATAGCACACGCTTCTCTTTCTCAGCCAATCAGGAGGAGTGTACTAGATGGCTGGGGGGATCATGGACATTGCTGGAGAGAGAAGGAGGTTGGGTAGGTAATTGGGGGGTGCTGGGGAGGCTGCTACACACAGAAGGTTTTTTATCCTAATGCATAGAATGCATTAGGATAAAAAACCTTCTGCCTTTACAACTCAATTAAGCTTCGACAATAAAACCTAGAACTGATTGGTTGCCATGTACAGCTGCTCCAGATTCTGGATGCTATTATCTTAGTAAATCCCCCTCACTGTGTTGTATCTATGGAGGAACAAAGTTGTGATCCTGAGATGCTTGCCTTAACAGGATGTTTTGCTTTGTCTCAATTAGGTTACTTAGTAGTAAAGCAAAGAAGGAGAAAACACTGTAACATATTCATGTGCTTTTTAAAAAAACTACTTACAATTGTAGGACAGCAATAAACGGCATTCATGTATTACAAATATGCATACAACACACCTTTGAACATTCTATCTATCCTCCCTAGCAAATGAGCATTGGTAATGGTCAGTATGCTAACAGGATACACTTAAAAGTCACTTAGATTGGGTTATAGTGGGTTCAATCTCTGCAGGCAACCAGCACAGCAGTAGGGATGAGCTTCGTGTTCGAGTCGAACCCATGTTCGACTCGAACATCGGCTGTTCGACCGTCCGTCGAATTGCGAACGATATGGGCCGTTCGCGCCAAATTCGTGTGGCGCGTCACGGCCCATAATTCACTGCGGCATCGCAGTGCATTGCTGGCTGATGATTGGCCAAGCATGCACTATGACCCGCATGCTTGGCCAATCACAGCGCCGTCAGTAGAGAGAGCTGTAATTGGCCAAAGCCAGGGTGGCTTTGGCCAATTATGGCTCAGGGGATTTAGTACACACCCCACACTATATAAGGCCGCCTGCACGGCGGCCCTGTGTAGTGTGTGTTCCGGTGTGCTGAGCGATAGAGAGAGAGAGAGACAGTGTCATTTGATTTGAGTTAGATAGATTAGGCAGAACAGTCAGTCAGTTAGCTGCACTTACAGTGTATTGTGTATATATATGCATCCCAGGTGTTGCATATATATATATACACTGTATTCAGTTTAGCTAGATCCGTTCCTGTTATCTTCTATCTAGACTATTTACATTCAGTGCAGTGTGTCCTGCTCACAGTGTTCAGCTAGATCCGTTCCTGCTATTTACATTCAGTACAGTGCTTCCTGCTCACAGTGTTCAGCTAGATCCGTTCCTGCTATTTACATTCAGTGCAGTGCGTGCTGCTCACAGTGTTCAGCTAGATCCGTTCCTGCTATTTACATTCAGTGCAGTGCGTCCTGCTCACAGTGTTCAGCTAGATCCGTTCCTGCTAGATACATTTAGTGCAGTACGTCCTGCTCACAGTGTTCAGCTAGATCCGTTCCTGTTATCTTCCTACTGACAGGCAGGCTTGTCTGGTTACAGTATATAAAGCTACCTGAAGAAAATTACAGGTGTTCTTTTTGATCCTATTAGTACCACGGTCAGGCAGCTAGACTATTTACATTTAGTACAGTGTGTCCTGCTCACAGTGTTCAGCTAGATCCGTTCCTGCTATTTACATTCAGTGCAGTGCGTGCTGCTCACAGTGTTTAGCTACATCCGTTCCTGCTGTTTACATTCAGTGCAGTGCGTCCTGCTCACAGTGTTCAGCTAGATCCGTTCCTGCTATTTACATTCAGTGCAGTGCGTGCTGCTCACAGTGTTTAGCTACATCCGTTCCTGCTGTTTACATTCAGTGCAGTGCGTCCTGCTCACAGTGTTCAGCTAGATCCGTTCCTGCTATTTACATTCAGTGCAGTGCGTCCTGCTCACAGTGTTCAGCTAGATCCGTTCCTGCTATATACATTTAGTGCAGTACGTCCTGCTCACAGTGTTCAGCTAGATCCGTTCCTGCTATATACATTTAGTGCAGTACGTCCTGCTCACAGTGTTCAGCTAGATCCGTTCCTGTTATCTTCCTACTGACAGGCAGGCTTGTCTGGTTACAGTATATAAAGCTACCTGAAGAAAATTACAGGTGTTCTTTTTGATCCTATTAGTACCACGGTCAGGCAGCTAGACTATTTACATTTAGTACAGTGTGTCCTGCTCACAGTGTTCAGCTAGATCCGTTCCTGTTATTTACATTCAGTGCAGTGCGTCCTGCTCACAGTGTTCAGCTAGATCCGTTCCTGCTATTTACATTCAGTGCAGTGCGTCCTGCTCACAGTGTTCAGCTAGATCCGTTCCTGCTATTTACATTCAGTGCAGTGCGTGCTGCTCACAGTGTTCAGCTAGATCCGTTCCTGCTATTTACATTCAGTGCAGTGCGTCCTGCTCACAGTGTTCAGCTAGATCCGTTCCTGCTATATACATTTAGTGCAGTACGTCCTGCTCACAGTGTTCAGCTAGATCCGTTCCTGTTATCTTCCTACTGACAGGCAGGCTTGTCTGGTTACAGTATATAAAGCTACCTGAAGAAAATTACAGGTGTTCTTTTTGATCCTATTAGTACCACGGTCAGGCAGCTAGACTATTTACATTTAGTACAGTGTGTCCTGCTCACAGTGTTCAGCTAGATCCGTTCCTGTTATTTACATTCAGTGCAGTGCGTCCTGCTCACAGTGTTCAGCTAGATCCGTTCCTGCTATTTACATTCAGTGCAGTGCGTCCTGCTCACAGTGTTCAGCTAGATCCGTTCCTGCTATTTACATTCAGTGCAGTGCGTGCTGCTCACAGTGTTCAGCTAGATCCGTTCCTGCTATTTACATTCAGTGCAGTGCGTCCTGCTCACAGTGTTCAGCTAGATCCGTTCCTGCTATTTACATTCAGTGCAGTGCGTCCTGCTCACAGTGTTCAGCTAGATCCGTTCCTGCTATATACATTTAGTGCAGTACGTCCTGCTCACAGTGTTCAGCTAGATCCGTTCCTGTTATCTTCCTACTGACAGGCAGGCTTGTCTGGTTACAGTATATAAAGCTACCTGAAGAAAATTACAGGTGTTCTTTTTGATCCTATTAGTACCACGGTCAGGCAGCTAGACTATTTACATTTAGTACAGTGTGTCCTGCTCACAGTGTTCAGCTAGATCCGTTCCTGTTATTTACATTCAGTGCAGTGCGTCCTGCTCACAGTGTTCAGCTAGATCCGTTCCTGCTATTTACATTCAGTGCAGTGCGTCCTGCTCACAGTGTTCAGCTAGATCCGTTCCTGCTATTTACATTCAGTGCAGTGCGTCCTGCTCACAGTGTTCAGCTAGATCCGTTCCTGCTATATACATTTAGTGCAGTACGTCCTGCTCACAGTGTTCAGCTAGATCCGTTCCTGTTATCTTCCTACTGACAGGCAGGCTTGTCTGGTTACAGTATATAAAGCTACCTGAAGAAAATTACAGGTGTTCTTTTTGATCCTATTAGTACCACGGTCAGGCAGCTAGACTATTTACATTTAGTACAGTGTGTCCTGCTCACAGTGTTCAGCTAGATCCGTTCCTGTTATTTACATTCAGTGCAGTGCGTCCTGCTCACAGTGTTCAGCTAGATCCGTTCCTGCTATTTACATTCAGTGCAGTGCGTCCTGCTCACAGTGTTCAGCTAGATCCGTTCCTGCTATTTACATTCAGTGCAGTGCGTCCTGCTCACAGTGTTCAGCTAGATCCGTTCCTGCTATATACATTTAGTGCAGTACGTCCTGCTCACAGTGTTCAGCTAGATCCGTTCCTGTTATCTTCCTACTGACAGGCAGGCTTGTCTGGTTACAGTATATAAAGCTACCTGAAGAAAATTACAGGTGTTCTTTTTGATCCTATTAGTACCACGGTCAGGCAGCTAGACTATTTACATTTAGTACAGTGTGTCCTGCTCACAGTGTTCAGCTAGATCCGTTCCTGCTATTTACATTCAGTGCAGTGCGTGCTGCTCACAGTGTTTAGCTACATCCGTTCCTGCTGTTTACATTCAGTGCAGTGCGTCCTGCTCACAGTGTTCAGCTAGATCCGTTCCTGCTATTTACATTCAGTGCAGTGCGTCCTGCTCACAGTGTTCAGCTAGATCCGTTCCTGCTATTTACATTCAGTGCAGTGCGTCCTGCTCACAGTGTTCAGCTAGATCCGTTCCTGCTATATACATTTAGTGCAGTACGTCCTGCTCACAGTGTTCAGCTAGATCCGTTCCTGCTATATACATTTAGTGCAGTACGTCCTGCTCACAGTGTTCAGCTAGATCCGTTCCTGTTATCTTCCTACTGACAGGCAGGCTTGTCTGGTTACAGTATATAAAGCTACCTGAAGAAAATTACAGGTGTTCTATCCCAGCTTAGTGCAGCTACAGGCCATTAGTATGTCTGGAAGGCCAAGAAGGAGAGGCAGACAGTCACAAGCCAATAAGAGAGGGCAAGCAGGCTCTGTGTCTAGTGCTGGTCGTGGAGACGGTGCATCCTCATCAGCACGTGGCCATGGGACACGCTTGGCCTTTTTTTCGGCAGCTGGCCGTGTTGAGCCGCAACATGCGGAAGACTTGGTCGAGTGGATGACCAAGCCGTCCTCATCCTCCTCATCCTCTCTCACCCATGCCCAGGGTGCTTTGTCTGGCAAAGCAGCGGCCTCTTCCCTCAGCTCAATGTCATCAGTGACTCCTTCCCTAGCCCCACCATGTCCTCCTGAGGATTCCCTCGAACTGTTTGACCACAGTGTTGGGTACAAGCTCCAGGAGGATGCCCAGCGTTTGGAAGGCTCTGATGATGATACTGAGCTCAATGAAGGCAGTAACATGAGCACGGACAGAGGGGGTGCCCAAGAAGGACAGCAATCTGGCAGTCATGCTCCCCCTGCTGCAGCATACTGCCAGGTTTGCTCCAGTGATGAGGAGGGAGGGGATGATGAGGTCACTGACTCAACGTGGGTGCCTGATAGGAGAGAGGAGGAGGAGGAGGAGGAGGAGGAGGAGGAGGAGGTGGCACATCACCAACTAGGCAGGATGCCCTCCAGGGGCCAGCCTAAGGGCAGCACATTGACTGCATCACACCCCAAAGCTCCACATGTGCAGGGCGCTGCAGTCTCTGCGCGTTATTCAAAAAGTTCTTTGGTGTGGGCCTTTTTTGAGACGAGTGCATCAGATCGCACCGCTGCTATTTGCAATATATGTCTCAAGCGTATCTCGCGTGGCCAAAACATCTCCCGCTTGGGTACCACATGCTTGACCAGACATATGTTGACCTGCCATGCAGTTCGTTGGCAAGCGTATCTAAAAGACCCACACCAAAGAACAAAGACGATCTCTCCTTGCTCCTCATCAGCTGAGATTTCCAACCCCACTAGACCTTCAGTCCTCTCTGCGACCTGCAGTGAGAGGAATGAAGGTGTAGAATTAGGTGTGTCACAGCCAAGTACTTATGGGCAATCTGCTTTTGGTACACCGACGTCAGATTGTACCAGGCAAATTTCCCTGCCCCAGCTGCTGCACCGCCGAAAGAAGTTTGCTCCCAGCCATCCACATGCCCAGCGGTTGAATGCTAGCTTGGCAAAATTGCTAGCACTTCAACTGCTGCCTTTTCAGTTGGTAGACTCTGCCCCCTTCCGTGAGTTTGTGGAATGTGCGGTTCCTCAGTGGCAGGTACCCAAACGCCACTTTTTCTCACGGAAGGCGATTCCGGCTCTCTACCGGCATGTGGAAGGCAATGTCCATGCCTCGCTGGACAGGGCGGTCAGCGGTAAGGTGCATATTACCGCTGACTCATGGTCCAGCAGGCATGGACAGGGACGTTACTTAAGTTTCACGGCGCATTGGGTGACTCTGCTGGCAGCTGGGAAGGATGCAGGACAAGGTGCAGTAGTGTTGGAGGTTGTTCCGCCACCATGCCTCCAAAATGCTGATTGTGACACACCTCTCTCCTCCACCCCCTCCTCTTCTTCTTCCTCCATGGCCTCTTCCTCGGAACCAGCGGTGCTCCGTAGGCGTTCAAGGGGCTACGCAAGTACGCAGGCCAAAAGATGCCATGCGGTGCTTGAGCTGGTGTGCTTGGGGGACAGGAGCCACACTGGGGCAGAGGTTCTGTCAGCTCTGCAGGGGCAGGTTCAGAGGTGGTTGACGCCACGCCAACTTAAGGCAGGAATGGTGGTTTGCGACAATGGCACCAACCTCCTCTCTGCCCTCCGACAGGGACAACTGACCCATGTGCCCTGTTTGGCTCACGTCCTTAACTTGGTGGTGCAGCGGTTCTTGGGCAGGTACCCGGGCTTACAGGATGTCCTGAGGCAGGCCAGGAAAGTCTGTGTGCATTTCCGCCGGTCATATAATGCCAGTGCTCGGCTGACGGACCTCCAAAAGGAGTTTAACCTGCCCAAGAACCGCCTAATCTGTGACATGCCCACCAGGTGGAACTCGACGTTGGCCATGCTGCAGCGGCTGCACACGCAGCAGAGGGCCATCAATGAGTACCTGTGCGACTATGGCACCAGGACAGGGTCAGGGGACCTTGGTTTTTTTTCCCCACGCCAGTGGGCCATGATCAGGGATGCATGCACTGTCCTGTCACCATTCGAGGAGGCCACGAGGATGGTGAGCACTGACAGTGCATGCATCAGTGACACTGTCCCCCTTGTCCACCTGTTGGAGCACACGCTGCGTGGGATAATGGACAGGGCACTTGAGGCAGAACAGAGGCAGGAAGAGGAGGACTTCCTTAGCTCTCAAGGCCCCCTTTATCCAGACAGTGTTCCTGCGTGCCCGCCGATCACACAGGAAGAGGACGAGGAGGAGGAGGAGGAGGAGGAGGAAGATTGTGTCAGTATGGAGGTGGAGCCTGGCACTCAGCATCAGCAGTCTTTAAGGGATCAGTCCCAAGGAACACATGGACTTGTACGTGGCTGGGAGGAGGTGGCTGCGGACGTTGTTGTCCTTAGTGACCCAGAGGACTCCGGACCGAATGCCTCAGCAAACCTACGCTGCATGGCCTCCCTGATCCTGCAAAGCCTGCGTAAGGATCCTCGTATTCGTGGTATCAAGGAGAAGGACCAATACTGGCTGGCAACCCTCCTTGATCCACGTTACAAGGGTAAGGTTGCGGACCTTATCTTGCCATCGCAGAGGGAGCAGAGGATGAAACATCTTCGGGAGGCCTTGCAGAAAGGTCTGTGCAACGCGTTCCCAGAGACTGGGAGGTTACAAACTCCTGTTTCTGGACAACGTGTTGCTGAGGCTTCGGTCAGTCAAAGAAGGAGCGGTGGAGAAGGTGGCCGTCTGACCGATGCGTTCAGACAATTTTTTGGTCCGCAGCCCCAAGGTATGATCGGTTCCAGCAACCATCGCCAGCGTCTGTTTTACATGGTGCAGGAATACCTAGGGGCAAGATCAGACTTGGACACCTTTCCCACCGAAAATCCTCTGGGTTACTGGGTCTTGAGGATGGATCACTGGCCAGAGCTTGCACAGTATGCAATTGAGCTACTGGCCTGTCCTGCATCCAGCGTTCTTTCGGAACGCACATTCAGTGCTGCTGGAGGCGTGGTAACCGATCACAGGGTGCGTCTGTCCACCGACTCGGTCGATCGGCTGACCTTCATAAAAATGAATCAGTCTTGGATCACCACCAGCTACCAAGCACCTGATGCAGATGTAACCGAATAATTTTTTTTGAAATCTCAGATCCCTTCAAAGACTGCCTATGCTGATGCTGAGTGACTATCCCTGAGTAATTATCCTCTTCCTCCTCAATCATCACGCTGATAGCTTGTAAGAACATTTTTGGTTCTGGGCGCCACCACCAGTGCCTAAGGCACAATTTTTCAGCCCCTGTTTAACAGGGGCGTGTAATTACAATTTTTGATGTAATACTTTGCAGCAGGGCTCGTTCCTGCATTCCAACTAGAGTGTCTGTGAGGGGTTGCAGTGTTGTGGCACCAGCACCAGTGCCTAAGACCCAATTTTTCAGCCCCTGTCTAACAGGGGCGTGTAATTACAATTTTTGATGCAATACTTTGCAGCAGGGCTCGTTCCTGCATTCCAACTAGAGTGTCTGTGAGGGGTTGCAGTGTTGTGGCACCAGCACCAGTGCCTAAGACCCAATTTTTCAGCCCCTGTCTAACAGGGGTGTGTAATTACAATTTTTGATGCAATACTTTGCAGCAGGGCTTGTTCCTGCATTCCAACTAGAGTGTCTGTGAGGGGTTGCAGTGTTGTGGCACCAGCACCAGTGCCTAAGACCCAATTTTTCTGCCCCTGTCTAACAGGGGCGTGTAATTACAATTTTTGATGCAATACTTTGCAGCAGGGCTTGTTCCTGCGTTTCAACTAGAGTGTCTGTGAGGGGTTGCAGTGTTGTGGCACCAGCACCAGTGCCTAAGACCCAATTTTTCAGCCCCTGTCTAACAGGGGCGTGTAATTACAATTTTTGATGCAATACTTTGCAGCAGGGCTTGTTCCTGCGTTTCAACTAGAGTGTCTGTGAGGGGTTGCAGTGTTGTGGCACCAGCACCAGTGCCTAAGACCCAATTTTTCTGCCCCTGTCTAACAGGGGCGTGTAATTACAATTTTTGATGCAATACTTTGCAGCAGGGCTCGTTCCTGCGTTCCAACTAGAGTGTCTGTGAGGGGTTGCAGTGTTGTGGCACCAGCACCAGTGCCTAAGGCCTAATTTTTCAGCTCCTGTTCAACAGGGGCATGTAATTACAATTCTTGATCTAATATTTCACAGCAGGGCCCTGTGAGGGCTTACAGTGTTTTGGCCACAGCAACACCTAAGGCCCAAATTTCTGCTGAGTATATAGGGCAGGACCCTACTTTCAAACATCTAACTTACAAACGACTCCTACTTGCAAACGGAAGGAGACAACAGGAAGTGAGATGAAATCTACCCCTAAGGAAGGGAAATTCTCTCCTGTAAGAGTTAATATGGGAAAACAATTTTTCCTTTCCACTGATGCTTTCCAATCCTTGTTCCACAAAAAAACACAAATTTTCAAAAAACATTTTTCATTGGGACAAAAAAGTGAGGTGAAATCTTCTGAAGAGGAGGAAAGACGCAAAACAAATGTCACAGGGGTGATAACCCTTCCCTATGTTTTCCAAAAAGCTTAGAAAAGATTTTTTGGCTGGAGCTAAACACATTAAAAATGTTCAAAATTACAAACAGATTCTACTTAACAACAAACCTACAGTCCCTGTCTTGTTTGCACCGCCTGTATACTGCTGTTCAGAGTATATAGGGACCTTTCCTTATTTTAATTTGGGTGCGGGGTTCCCCTTAATATCCATACAAGACCCAAAGGGCCTGGTAATGGACTGGGGGGTACCCATGCCGTTTGTCTCACTGATTTTCATCCATATTGCCATGACCCGACATGACATTAAACCCGCAAGCAGTTTTAAATGAGATTTTTTCCTTTAAAAATGACATTTGGTGCAGGGACTGTTCTAAACATGGGAAACACGCGTCACTTTACAGGCATACTATAGACACCCCCCAGGTACGATATTTAAAGGAATATTTCACTTTTTTTTTTTTACTTTAAGCATCATTAAAATCACTGCTCCCGAAAAAACGGCCGTTTTTAAAAGTTTTTTTTGCATTGATACATGTCCCCTGGGGTAGGACCCGGGTCCCCAAACCCTTTTTAGGACAATACCATGCAAATTAGCCTTTAAAATGAGCACTTTTGATTTCGAACGTTCGAGTCCCATAGACGTCAATGGGGTTCTAACGTTCGTGCGAACTTGCGGTCCGTTCGCGGGTTCTGGTGCGAACCGAACCGGGGGGTGTTCGGCTCATCCCTACACAGCAGCTATTCAAGCAATTGCAGAAATCGTGCACTCTCGTAGTGTAGGTTAAGCGTCATCCCCAATTTTGCCTTGTGAAGTCTGGCACAGACCTTTGTTCTACCCAGATTTTCTTCTTCTTATGGAGCCTTCCTGCATCTCTCTCTTCTGTTTTATCCTAGTTCCTTCCATTCGCTATCACTGAGGAATCTGCACAATTGTATCTTTCTCAAGAAAGGGATTGGATAGAACTTAAGCCTCCATTCATGTAAGATTATTCAATATTTAATACAATCTTTTCTTGCTACTCGGAGTAGTCAGGACTAGTGCTTGCTTTGAAGATCTCAAAGTTCATTGGACTTATCTTCTGACATAAACAGTCAGTCAACTTAGCACACCGAAGCCATATGACACCACAGAGACATGTACAGTGGGGATCGAAAGTTTGGGCACCCCAGGTAAAAATGTGTATTAATGTGCATAACGAAGCTAAGGAAAGATGGAAAAATCTCCAAATGGCATCAAATTACAGATTAGACATTCTTATAATATGTCAAAAAAAGTTAGATTTTATTTCCATCATTTACACTTTCAAAATGACAGAAAACAAAAAAAATGGCGTCTGCAAAAGTTTGGGCACCCTGCAGAGTTAATATCTTGTACTGCCCCCTTTGGCAAGTATCACAGCTTGTAAACGCTTTTTGTAGCCAGCCTAGAGTCTTTCAATTCTTGTTTGAGGTATCTTTGCCCATTCTTCCTTACAAAAGTCTTCCAGTTCTTTGAGATTTCTGGGCTGTCTGTCACGCACTGCTCTTTTAAGGTCTATCCACAGATTTTCAATAATGTTGAGGTCAGGAGATTGTGAAGGCCATGGCAAAACCTTCAGTTTATGCCTCTTGATGTAATCCCCCATGGATTTTGAGGTGTGTTTAGGATCATTATCCATTTGTAGAAGCCGTCCTCTCTTTAACTTCAGCTTTTTCACAGATGGCATCAAGTTACCATCCACAATTTGCTGAAATTTTATTGAATCCATTTTTTCTTCTACTCGTGAAATGTTCCCTGTGCCACTGGCTGCAATTCAACCCCAAAGCATGATTAATCCACCCCCATGCTTAACAGTTGGACAGAGGTTCTTTTCATTAAATTCTGTGCCCTTTCTTCTCCAAACGTACCTTTGCTCATTCCGGCCAAAAAGTTCTATTTCAACCTCATCGGTCCACAGAACTTGTTTCCAAAATGCCTCAGGCTTGTCTATATGTTCATTTGCAAAGTTCAAACGCTGATTTTTGTGGTGAGGACGTAGAAGAGGTTTTCTTCTGATGACTCTTCCATGAAGACCATATTTGTACAAGTATCTCTTTATAGTGGAATAGTGTACCACAACTCCAGTGTCTGCCAGATCTTTCTGGAGGGATCGTGCAGTCAAACATGGGTTTTGAATTGCTTTTCTCACAATCCTGCGAGCTGTTCTGTCTGATATTTTTCTTGGTCTTCCAGATCTTGCTTTAACTCCCACTGTTCCTGATGACTGCCATTTCTTAATTACATTCCGAACAGAGGATATTGACTTCTGAAAACACTTTGCTATCTTCTTATAGCCTTCTCCAGCTTTGTGAGTGTCAACTATTTTCAGTTTCAGTTTTCTAGACAACTGCTTAGAAGAACCCATGGTGCTGATTGTTGGGGCAAGGTCAGATGAGTCATTTAAAACCTTTGAGATTGACATCACCTGGTCTTCCCAGATGATGATTGAGAACAATCCATGACACTGGCAGGTCTCAGCTTTGCAAAGGGGGCAGTGCATGCTTTAAATTCTGCAGGGTGCCCAAACTTTTACAGACGCCATTTTTTTGTTTTCTGTAATTTTGAAAGTGTAAATGATGGAAATAAAATCTAACTTTTTTTGACATATTATAAGAATGTCTAATCTGTAATATGATGCCATTTGGAGATTTTTCCATCTTTCCTTGGCTTCGTTATGCACATTAATACACATTTTTACCTGGGGTGCCCAAACTTTCGATCTGCACTGTAAGCTCTCTGTTCTCTGTTTAGCACATGGCTATCTTATCTAATTTCTCCCCCCCTTTTCCTGTCAACCTCACTTCCTGTTAACTCAGCCTTTTTGAACCAGTTAAACAAGTTAATTAACATTTTTTTAATTGGTTGAACTAGATGGACTTGTGTCTTTTTTCAATCTAACTATGTAACTATGTAACATTTGAAGAGAGGAATCCCAGCTTCTGAGCTAAAATGTGTTATTCCATATATTTATGATATACAAATCACTAAAATTGCCATGGCAACCCACAGAGCTGATAACACTTCTTGAGATTTAATGTAGAAGAGGTACAGGTCACAGGAAGTCATGACCACACTATGTCCCATGTTTGGTAAGATCCACAGGAAGTGTAATTTGTCAAATAGCAGGGACAGGAAGAAGAAGGAGCACAAAATACATATACAATGTAGAAAGCACCAACTGAAAGCATTGACCTAACAGTACGGTTGTTCTTCAGTCACAGAGAGTACAGCATGGAGGAAAGTATAAATACCAAAATTCACTCCCCCTCCTCCACACACAGACACACATTCATGCTGCCCTTTTCCCTAGTGTTCTTTCTAAATGCGTCTCCCTATATCTAAAAATTAAATCAAATTATGACCAATCCCTCACAAGGGATGTCACTGCGCTGATAGCTCATTGGAGTTCTGCAAACAAAGGACCTCTTACAGGGCAGCTGAAAGTTTAAGTAGCTAAATATGTAAAAAGGAGAATGGAGATGAGTCTACTGGAAAAATAGAAGACTGCACAATCCTAATATGCAATGTTTCATATTATTATAATTTTTTTTTCTTTTTTTAGTCCTTCTCATGGTAAATAAACAATTAAAATCACTAAATATAAATTTCATCTTCCCAAACCCAAAAGGCCCATACAACATGATCGGACTTTCCGACGGGAATTGTGTAATGACAGGCTGTTGGCGGAAAGTACGACCGTGTGTATGCTCCATCGGACAATTGTTGTTGGACTTTCCACCAGCAAATGTTGGCTAGCAGGTTCTCAAATTTTCCGCCAACAAATGTGTGTTGTTGGATTGTCTGATCGTGTGTACACAAGTCCGTTGGACAAAAGTCCAAAGTACAAACACGCATGCTCAGAAGCAGAAGCTGCTGGTCTTGTAAACTAGCGTTTGTAATGGAGAATTAACATTCATGATGAGGCAAATTATGAAATCTCCAAATGCAGCGCACAATTCTCTTCTTCTTTAATGGGATACAAATGAAGCTGCTTTGCTGGTGATACTGATGGAGTTATTGCAAACAAAGTTTCAACGGCTTTTTTTTCTAGTGATATTAAGAATAATATTTTTTTTTGCTACTTCAGTGAATTTGTTTGAGAGGTTTAAATCACCATTTATAGCTCATTTTTATCCCGTCTCAATTATCATCACATCATAGTAGCGTAGCCTTTGCTTTTTTTTGTAATTTTATAATTTTATAATTCTTTGTTTATCCTTTACAAAAATACAAACCGCACAACCAATAACTAACCCAATGAATGCTACTTTGAATCAGCCCCCCCGTCCTGCAGTGGTGCTTCCAATGAGAGCATACATTCTTACAAAAACAACTCCGCAAATCTCCCTGTTTTTTTTAAAGGATAACCACTTCACCCACTTATCTCTATCAGAATCTGCTTCTTCCCCTGGCCCCATGTCTTCAGCCTCGACCACCTCTAAGATAAAGATTTCATTAACCCTTGTTAGCTAGTCGCGAATGTTTGGGCCCTCTACCTCTTGCCTTTTTTTGGGATTAGGCTTTTCGCCGAGTTTAGTAATACCGGAGTTAGGGATGCAGTGTACTTTCTATTATGACCTTCTGTCCTATGGAACATACACACCCAAGGGTCCTCCATAATCACTTTTCCCGTTAGAATAATATTATTATGCTTTTTTCTTTTTTTTTTCTTTTTTTTTGGGCAAGTTACCACAACAGCATTATCCCATAGTTTTTAAGATACAACTATGTTGGTGTCCCTTGTTAATTTTACATTGTATTTTATAAAATTAAACTGCCTACTCCCAAACTGTCATTTGAAGTAAAACACATAGCCAAGTATTATTCTCCACATTTTTTTTATTGTGCATTAAAAAAAAAAAACATTAGACATGCTATCTGCCAATAGAACTTAACCAAAAAGTGCATTCTATGCATCCAAAAATATAGAAAACATACCAAATCAATCATTATTCAACCAAAAAAATAATGTCAAAGCAATAACTCCAAGGCCAATAATAAATAACACGTTATCTCCTCCGATTCCGCAACATGTCTGGTTGACGAACGGCCATTCAGAAACTAAATGAAAAGCGCTAAATGAAAACAACACTCACCAAACTTCTACCAAAATGAAATTAGCAGAAGTAGCCCAAAGGGTGGAGCTAAAGAGCTGAAAAAACACGCAGTACATCTAGTACGTCACTACGTTCGTAATTGTTGGCCAACATTTGTGTGGCTGTGTGTATGCAAGACAAGTTGGAGCCAACGCCCTTCGGACAAAATTCCACGGTTTTGTTGGCAAAAGGCTAACAGCAGCTCAAAAACTTAAGCTGAAAGGAAATGTATTGACTTGCCAATGATTGTATAGATATACCTGTGAAAAAGATCAGCCAGATGTCAATAACTGTTTCAATGTGGGGCAATCTAAAAAAACCTGTATTGTTGCACAAAGATACTGTTTTATTACTCCTTCTTATAATGAAAGCCTGGGAATCATATTGCACTCCCTGTGTGGTTAATATATTGGTGCTAAATTGCTAAAGGAGTTGAGGCTATTCACTTTAAATTCTGTAAATATTAAATTATTCAGTCATGTGAAAAGGAAATTCTATTTCATTGTGAATATCCAATTTTGTGCAGATGGTCTTTATATGGTTGGATAATTGAAGTGAATATTCACACAATATATTAAATGAAGATTCTCAACTTCTATCTATCATCACATGTTCTCCCTTTGTCTGTGTGGTGTTCCTCCCGAAATCCAAAGACATGCTGATAGATTAAATGGATCCTGTCCAAATTGGCTCTACTGTGAATGTGACATCAGTCCTGGAGGGCAGGGACTGATGTAAATGTATAATATATATATGAAGCACTGCGTAAATTGACAGTGCTATATAAGTATCTGTAATAAATAGGTTTTATTCTGTTCTAGCTAACTGGAAATAATACCTCAAATACTATCATAGTTTCTTAAGTTTTCTTAAAGTTCTTAAAAGAAGGTATTCAACTCACATGTATGAGTGCCTGATATCCTGGCACCCGGAGTGAACAGCAGGTAAAAAGTCATCTGTGAAATCTGCCTGGTTGATTCATGCAGCCGCTGACGCGGTGGAGGCATGATTTCGAGCCTCGATCTCTGGTGAGGTTGAGTCGCGTCATTGTGACACACTTTCGTCCAAACCCGGAAATTGAGCCTCCAATGTGTCAGCGGCTACATGAATAAACCAGGCAGATTTCACGGACGACTTTTTACCTGCTGTTCACTCTGGGTGCCAGGATATCAGGCACTCATACATGTGAGTTGAATACCTTCTTTTAATTTTTTTGGAATAAAAGTTCTTTTTAAACGGTACTGCGCAATGAGGCTTTTTCTATTGTATCTATCTACATGAGGAACATTTACCATAGCCAACCACTGGTCAAGAGGATATCTACAGGGGTCGCCCCACACATGCAATTGACCTAACTAGCGATAGTTGGTCCAATCCCAAGGGTGAGTGTACATCTACTAGGGGGGCACCCTATCTAAGCACATAAGGAGCACGGAACTTTTAATTTATAATTCAAGTCGCAGCACTGTATATGAGATCTTCAATACTGTTCCAGAAGCACAAGCACTTTTTTGACTGGGGACTGTTTTTAATGATTGTTTTCAGTGTTTATATATATATATATATATATATATATATATATATATATATATATATTTATTTTGTTGTATGTAGCATTTAGCGCTGTATATTTTTTATCATTTATTAATTGTTCTCATCAATTTCACACTGCAGCTGCTCTAATCATGGGATAAATTTCTTATCCATGATATTATAATATGCATGAGGTAATTTATACTTATATCAATCTTTAGGCAAAGTCCAGAAATCAGAATAGGGAAGGAAAGATGTCATCGCTCCAAGAGAACAAACAAGTTGTAAACCTCTTCACCAGCCTAGAAGCCCCAGGTGCTGGCAATTGCTAGTAGCAATAAATAGGAGTAGAAGTGGTTCTGGACAGCTGCACTCTGAAAAAATTGCCTTTTTTTTCCAAAAATCCAATCAAGATCAAAGATACATGCCACAGCAGACAAAAGAACTGACGCGTTTTGCACTAACAGTAGTGCTTACTGAGGTTTACAACTTGTTTGTTCTCCTGGAGCGGTGACATCTTTCCTTCCCTATTCTGATTTCTGGACTTTGCCTAAAGATTGATATAACTAAGTAAGCACTACTGTTAGTGTGAAACGCGTCAGTTCTTTTGTCTTCTGTGGCATGTATCTTTGATCTTGATTTGATTTTTGAATAAAAAAGGCAATTTTTTCACTGTGCGGCTGTCCAAAACCACTTCCTATTTATCAATCCTTTGGCGCTTTGGTTCATATATTTTTTTTTTCACAGGTAGACATAGTGCAGATTACCAATGGCAGAGGAATCAGGAAACGCACAGACAAGCAGAGTAAAGACACAACACAAATAATTTTCAGGACACAAAAAGGCAAATGTCAGACAGTCATGAGCAGGCAGATTAACTTGTTGATCAGACTGAATGTTCAGCAATCTATTTAAAACTCTTAACTGAGACAGGTGTGCACAACAGAAACCTATATAAATTATATTATTATTATATTATTATCATTACTAAAGGGTTTTTATATGTGGCTGACAATTTGAACAGCGTTTACATTCTGTACATTCCTATCATTCCCTTACCTCAAGAATTTTACAAATATTTTTATAAAGAATTTTACAAAAGTACCTATGTCATATTCATGCATACAATTATATACAGTATGTACTAGAGACAATGTAAACAGGAGCCAATTAAATTACTAGCATGTCTTGGAGTATGGGATTAAACTGGAGTAGCCATAGAAAACCCAGGCAAGCACAGGCAGTACAAGTAAACTCCACACAGATAGTACCCTGGTCAGGGTACAAATCGCATAATAATTTTTAATTTTTCCAATATATATATATCACTGTATTTTACTGTATTTTTTCATTTTTCATATTTGACTTTGATTTGTAAACACCTATCCTGCCTGATTGACTATGATTTTCTTACTAGAGACAATACAGACATACACCTTTCTTCCATTGGTCTCATTCAACAACTTTCCCTTTCAAGCTCAAGGTTGGGTTCACACCTATAAGAATTGGATGCGGTTTTCTCCTCATCCAATTCGCATGGTAGGAGATTGTGACTGGCTCTCTATGGAGCCGGTTCACATATCTCCACTGCGGCTCCCTTGCAAATTTGCACAGGGGTCCTGTGCGTATTTTGGTTAGTTTCAGGTCCAAATTTAGCCCAAAAATTCAGGCTGAAATCGGACCTGAAACGGTGAATGGGGACGCACCGAACCCTGCTGTGAGCTGCACGCGGCAATAGTGTGAACCCGGACTTAATCTGGACCAATAGTCTATGTTCAAAGCTGTAGCTAAGCTTTCCATATGGCAATACACAACCAAACAGTCAGGTAAGCATACTCAAAGGAATGGATTAACTAAAGGAATATATGCTGTTCACTTTCCAAGGGAATTTTCCTCAGAGCCTAGTGAATGTTGTAAAGTTTAATTTTGCAAAGAATACCCAATCACTTGCAAGCAAAATAAAAAAAACAGCATTTATGCCTGCACATGATTGGGCAATGGAAGTCAGCAGAGCTTCACCTTATTCACAAAGCTCTGGGGCAAATTCCCTTGCAAAATGAACAGCCTATCTGCCTTAAGTAAATCAACCTTGTAGTCTATAAGATGTAAATACCATACATTCTTTGCGCAATGGTGATTTAGCAACTGGAAGGAAAATGAATAAGAACAAGCTACTCATGTTTTTTTACTGTAATTGGAATTTGAAGCAGTTTACAATACAAGTGGTCTAAGCATTCACTAGTGAGGGGAAGTGTTTAGTGCCATTGCACTCAAAATGGCAGCCACTGATCTACAATGCTTTTATATGGGGACTAGGGCTGATGACCTCATTCCTCCTGATTGCCTGTTAGATAGGACAAAAAAAGCATAGAAAAAAAAAACAAATAACTCCTTTAACCTTTTCAGCCCTGGAAGATTTTACTCCCTTCCTGACTAGAGCACTTTTTGCGATTCGGCACTGCATCGCTTTAACTGACAATTGCGCGGTCGTGCAGCATTGCACCCAAACCAAATTAACATCCTTTTTTTCCCCACAAATAGAGCTTTCTTTTGGTGGTATTTGATCATCTCTGTGGTTTTTATTTTTTGCTCTATAAACAAAAAAAGAGCGACAATTTTGAAAAAATGCAATATTTTTTTACTTTTTGCTATAATAAATATCCCCCAAAAATATATATAAAAAAAACATTTTTTTTCGTCAGTTGAGGCCGATACGTATTCTCCTACATATTTTTGGTGAAAAAAAATAGCAATAAGCGTATATTGATTGGTTTGCGCAAAAGTTATAGCGTCTACAAAATAGGGCATAGTTTTATGGGGGCGATCAAGGGGTTAATTGTGTTCCCTCTCTGTGTTCTAACTGAAGGCGGGATGGGACTGTCTAGGGGAGATGACAGATCGCTGTTCATATTTTGTATGAACAGACGATCAGTCACTTCTCCCCTCAGAGAACCGGGATCTGTGTGTTTACACACACAGATCCCGGTTCTCGGTGTGTCAGCAGCGATTGCGGGAGCCTGGCGGTGATCGCGACCATCGGGCACTCGCATCGGCTCTGGGGCTAAGCAGAAGGTGCGCACCCCTAGTGGCCACAGGGCGAAGCGACCTAACATAACGTCGTTTTGCCCAGCCGTGCCATTCTGCCACAGTAAAACTGCGGCGGCTGGTCGGCAAGTGGTTAAGACATCCAAGGGTTGTTTTATTAAAGCCAAATGGGTTGTTAACTTTGCAAGCAAATTTTCACTTTGCTATAGCTTAGTGAATGAGGTGAATCTCTGTTGACTTCCATCATTCAATCATGTGCAAGCAAAAATACCCATTTTTCCAATTTTTCTTGCATGTGATTGAGTATTCTTTGCAAAGTGAATTTTCATTACATCGACTAAGCTAAGGGAAAATTCCATTGCAACAATAAATTTCCCTTGTAACGCGAACAGCCTATTTTCCTTTCCTAAGTCAACATCCAGGAATCCCACCAATCCTCACCAGGACCTGACTTTTTGCCATAAATACCACAAATTTGCCAAACATCCACATTGTGTGAATTGGATCAGATTTTTGTTCACACAAACAGATTTGCTTATCTTTACTTTTCCATATATTTCCATAGACTTGTCAATGTTTTTAAATCCCATGGTCCTCTATCTCCATCATATACTGCACAGGAATTCTGTATGCACTCTCAGGAGTAGCTTCTATCCCAGCTTCATTCTTCATATTTGTGTCACTAGAAGCCAATACTGTATCTCATCAGTGTGATCTATTGAAGCATTATAGTCGTGTGACACCCAGAGCTAGTGTTGTTGGTAAAACAGATGAGTCAGCCCGATCGATAGTGTGATATGTGGGGCTGGATACATTGTAAACGGACAAGCTTGGCTGACATATTCTCTTTATAAGGTCACAGCCGATCAAAGTCTAGATTTTTTTTCATCCCTTTCAATGTGACAGGTTTCTAATTTGGTAATAATAATCCAACCAAGTGTTCATAATCACACTACTTTCTGATAATTCAGTTCTGCGGTGCAAAACGCATTCATGAAGGTGACCGCCAGAGCGTGACAGAGCAGAAGAGGGGGACAATCATCTCAAAATATTCCATTTGAATTAATATGTGTTTGATAAGTGTGAGGTGTATTAAAAATCTATTCCAGCGAACAGAAGAAAACAGAGCATATATTAAAGAGGAATTCTGACTTTTTGTTTTGTAAGTAATATACCGGTATATTTCAAGTGCCATAACTGTAAAATAAATGCTGTGAATTAAAAACAACAAGACATATAAATTCAAGAATGAGGCTCTCCCAACCTCCCTTTACAAGGCAGTATTAGCAAAAAAATCTGTTCCTAGTGATTATAGGTCACAGACCTGCAGTACCAAGCTGGAGGAAACTCTGTCTTGGCTAAAGAATTACAGCAGAAGATAAAAAATTAAAGCGGAGTTCTGCTTAAAAAAAATATACAAATACTGCAGCTGCTGACTTTTAATAATCAGACACTTACCTGCCCCAGGGTCTAGTGATGTGGGGGAGCGGAGTCCCACTCATCTCCCCCTCCTATCTGCGGTACCGGCATTGTAACTGTGGGCGCCCGGCTGTGGCTTCACAGTCGGGCACCCACTGTGCATGTGTGTGCCGCGCCGCGCGCCGTGACTGGCCGGGCAATCATCTGGGACCTGTGATGGGTCCCAGATGATTGCCGAGAGTGAGGGGGGAGAGGTGATCTCCCTTCCGGTGCCACAGTGCGCCGGGAAGAAGTGGGAGCTGGGACCCTCTAAAAAAGGGTATCCGCTCCCCCCCCAAAAAAATGACATGCCATATGTGGCATGTCAGGGGGTCACCTCCCTTAAAGCGGAAGATCCATTTTTGGGTGTAAATCCGCTTTAAGTAGATTTTTAAAAAATGTTGTTTGTTTTAGAGGTAAACGGAGAATTGAATGAATACTACCTTATAGCTGAACTCAAGGAAAAAAGGTAAATGCATAATTACAGAATATATTACCCCAACTTGGGGTAATTGAAAAGTATTGGTATTTGTAGTGATCGAGTATATTAATATATACTGGGTGATATGATGTAGAGTGGGTATGATAATCAATTAGTGGTTATTATAATGATGATGATGTAAGTACTCTTCCACAGCAACCCAACTCTTCCAGAGAGATGCACTTTATTAACTTCCAACACAGAACAAAGTCCAAAGTCCACAGATGACAGAAAAATCCGACAGAGTAGATATAATTCAGAACCCCATGTTCATAGGTCTGTGTGCATACACAGACAAGCCTCTCCACCTCCCTATAGACTGAATACCGTGTTATATTCACTAAATATTGAATGGCTGAGCAATTTGATTGGCCGTTTCAATTTAGGACTTTGATAAGCTTTAGTCTATCAAACAGACAACAACCCCCAGCCGTGAACAGTTGCAGTCATAAACCGCCCCAATTTGCACTCCCGCATATCAACATCAACAAGTCCCCTTTAGATATATGTAATTAGATTAGATTAACAGATACCCCCTGAATACCCTTTGAGATGTTCAAATAGACTTGCATAAGATTAACACTTCAGCTGTTAAAATTCAGTTGGACAAATCAACCGTTCTGTCATTGTCATTCTGGCCTGGTCAACATTGACTGCATGTGTACATACACACAACAATGTCCCACATAAATCAGGGAACATATTACAACATATACAACAGTATTATGCATAATTGACAATCAATCAGTCAGAATATTTAAAAAAAATTTCAATAATTTAAACATTCCGTTGGTTTACAATACAAAAAATGGTCCGTAAAGAATATGTTACCCTAACGTTTCATATTGCTGATATGTGACTGTTGTAAGGTGTTAAAAACAATCCTGTTCTCTTTGTATTGTTTACCTTGTATGAAATTCCTGGTGTTCCTGCCAATCCCCCCGCTTACCTATTTTTAAATGATCATGCTTGGTATAAGAGAACATCCTTCCCAGCGTGGTCAGCTTTCTGTCTGTGCTGGGAGCACAGCCTGCCTGTCCTCCAATGCCCAAGACTTGTGCTGACACATTCACTCCGCACAGCAATTCAAAGGGAAGAGCAGTGTTCTGCTGCTTCTCCACCCCCCCCCCCAGCTCTCTAATCCATTTATTCAACTAAAAACAGAAATCAAATGATCAATTCTAAAAAAAAGGTAAAAAAAGGATTTGTAACTTTGTGCATCTAATCTTGTGATTCAGCCACACCTTCCAGACAGTATAACTAGATTCTTGCCTTTACTGTAGAGCAGCAAAAAAAAAATGATAAGTCAGTGTCACTCTGCTCACTTTCTACTGTACTTTGTTTGCAGAACTTGATTGGATTAGGAAGGAAAAACTTGAGGCTGATATCAAGAAACCAAGAAAAGATCAGCTACCGATACTAGTTGCATTCAAAACTATAATGTAGTACAAATTTCAATACCTACATTACTTTACATTACATTGCTGATTTTTTTTTTAAATGTCTGAGGGTAGTTATTTAAACATTCACAACACAAAGTTTCCTAAAGTGTCACTAAACCCACATCAAAAAAAAAAAATATCAATAAATGATGTATTACCTGCAGTTCATACTCACTCAGTCACCATGAGATTAGTTTTCTGTATTCTGCAAAAAAAACCTGGTTGATTCTGCTGTTTTCTATCTCCCCCTTCTGTCCATGTCCCCATTTCGGCTAGGGATTTTACAGAGCAGTGTTGGCCACTCTGGACATGCTCAGTTTTCATTGAGTTTCTATGCTGAGCATTTCCTCACTATCACATCTAAACAGTCCATGTGACTATGGAGTCACACATGTGGGTGTATGCACAGTGGTAAATGACAGCCCACTCCCTCCCTACTCCATGCCCTCTAACCAATTAAACACAAAGGGGGCGGGATATTACATGTAGATTGATGGAGGCTTCACCTGTCTCTTATTCTAAAGCCTCATACATGTTGGGTGACATCAGCCGGTTCAATAGAAACTGTCCAATATTCGGCCCGTGTGTACTGACGTCGGTCCAACAGAAGGGGCATGACCAAAAAAGGTCTGCTGACCAGCTTCCTATCAGAGCTCTTGACCTATGGCTGAGAGTGCTGACCAGAGTGTTCTGGCGGGGGGTCGCCCCCCTGTCAGAACACATTAGCACAACAGGGGAGATCGCTGTACTAACATTGGATTGTTATTACATTGGCTCCGACCTGAGCTGTCAGTTTTTTTCAGTCAGCCTTTTGTGTTGAACGAAATTTAAAATATTAGTGTGTATGAGGCTTTAGCCACAGGCTGGAGGGACGTGATACAACCTGTGACTGGAAGATATCTGCCCATGCCATGTAATTTTCAAAAAATAGTAAATAATTGATTTCAAATATATATTTGTATGACAATTTAAAACAGTTTATTGATATTCATTATTTATTTTTACTCTGTATTTCAAAGCCTGTTTTTTTTTTTTAATATGCGACCAGCAGCAGAGGACTAGAAGCTCCTCCTGCTTATGTTCCCTGCAGACAGGCTATGCAGAAAAGTTGAGGTACTGTAGGGACGAACTAAGGGGCAGGCCCACATCCCAATGACATAAATCAAGTGGAAAAGATGTTCCCTCTTAACGGGACTTTAATGGCTCTAGTGATTGAAGAATCAATCACAATATGCAATACACAAGGTATAATAGGAAAAAAATTGTAGAAAAATATAATTGTATTAAATCTGTACATGTAAACAAGATAAGCAAGATAAGTGGGTGAACAACATAAAAGTCAACATGGCATGGCAATGACTATGTTATACTTATAAATCCCGGACTGCCGTGATTGGATGATATGGCAGAGTCCAGGGCTACACCCAATGCGTTTCAGAAGCCCTTCTTTCTACAGGGGTGTATTGTAGATGGAAAGTGTATATCGATGTTGACAATAGTTTATAGAACCAAAATATCAGATACAGAAACCATAAAAACACCCAGCAAAGTCCACCCAGAGGTCACTGAAACCAAAACCGCTTACCGCACCCGAAAGATCACTCCAAAACCCAACGAGACCAGGTGATGAAACATCCCCAGAAAGGAGACGGGGATTTGGCAGGGGGAATGTATTATGATCAAATAGTCTGCTGGTGTGGCATACCCCATGGGAAAGCGCTGTGAACACACAACCTGAGATTCAGGAGGTCACTTGACATGTCACACAAGATGTCACATGACATACACACAATGTATACTTTGTTACGTCAAAAGTATGAAGCCATTGGTACAGTTTTTAACCTGGGTGTAATGGTGGAAAAAGTAGAGCCAGCAGAAAAAGCCATACCCTCTTACAGTGTGATTAACAAGAGAAGGAAGAAAGTAGTCTCAGACTCTCTAGTTACAAAAATATAACATATTAAAACAAAAAGGCTGTATGCAAAAAAACAAGTAAACAAATTCCAAAAATATGTTCAGATTTCTTGAGATGCTACTGGTTAATTTGTGTTATCGATCATTTTTTTCCTTTTTCTAAAGTCAAATAAGACTTTATTGGGTTTGAATACATTTCCTGCCTATGTTTTTAATTGTAGGCTGGCAAATGAACAAAGGTAGAAAAATAGGTGTGTTCAAGGCAAACTGAAATGAAAGAACACATGAAAAGAACACATTTCAAGGAATGGAAACTGCATTTATTTATTTGTTTCAACATACTCTCCTGGTACATTTATATACTCATCCCAGCGTTTAATGCCTGGAAAGCTTTGGCATGGAAAGATTTGTCAGTACACCTGAGCCATCCTAGGACAGCATACTTCACTTTGTCATCAGTGCTGAAATGCTGACCTCCGAGGAAATCTTTTAGAGATCCAAAAGGGTGAAAATCACTCAGAGCGAAGTCCAGGCTATAAGGGCGAATGTGGCAATACCTCCCAGCCAAGTTGCTGTAATGTGCACATAGTACAGTGTGCAGTATGAGCTCATGCATTGTCCTGGAGAAACTGGATGCCCTTAGTGATCAACCAGGCTGTTTTTTCCACAGACACATATGCAGTTCACTCAGAACATGACAGTAATATTCACTGTTGATAGTGGCACCATGGGGTCGAAAATCCACATGAATAATACCACAATTGTCTCAGAAAACACTTGCCATCACTTTACTTGCAGGCGCAATTGTTCAAATTTTTTTCAGCTTACTTACACTGCTTCAAAGCCCGTTTTCATTCCAGAGAGAAATGACCAGGTTTCATCCCATGTAATGCTGTGATCCAGGAAATCCTGGCCTTCCTATGTCAAAACACTCCTTTAACGCAGTGCATGCTTCAACTCTTCTGTGCCGGTCAAAAGTGGAAAGCTGTCTTGCTACCTAGCAGGTGCTAACTTTTTTGAAAATGCAAATGTTCATGAATGATTGTGTTCACCGTTCCCACAGAAGGATTAGTCTCTTGTGTAATTTCAAGACAGTTTATGCATTGATTATCAAGGATCAGGCGTTCCACGCACTGGATGTTTACAGAAATGGCTGCTGTGGGCTGGGAACCACCACGGACAATTTTGATGCTGATGGACGTACGGCCATCTTTGAAATGTTTACACCATTCAAATGTCTTACTGTGCTGAGCGTCTCATCGCCGTAGTTTGCTTGAAGTCTTCTGTAGATATCTGCAGGTTTTACGTCTTCATTCACAAGAAACGTCATCACCACACGCTGTTCCATGCGCACACTAATGCCCCGTACACACGGTCGGATTTTCTGACGGAAAATGTGTGATAGGACCTTATTGTCGGAATTCCGACTGTGTGTAGGCTCCATCACACACTTTCCATTGGATTTTCAGACACACAAAGTTTGAGAGCAGGCTATAAAATTTTCCGACAACAAAATCCGTTGTCGGAAATTCCGATCGTGTGTACACAAATCTGACGCACAAAGTGCCACACATGCTCAGAATAAATAAAGAGATGAAAGCTATTGGCTACTGCCCCGTTTATAGTCCCGACGTACATGTTTTACGTCACCGCGTTCAGAATGATCGGATTTTCCGACAACTTTGTGTGACCGTGTGTATGCAAGACAAGTTTGAGCCAACATCTTTGTCGGAAAAAATCCTAGGATTTTGTTGTCGGAATGTCCGATCAATGTCTGGCCGTGTGTACGGGGCATTACACTGTTGTCTGCAATCTTAATTAACTGTTTCTGGATTGGCCCACGACATGTGTGCCGCCAATCAGTAATAGGACACACTTGCCGCATACTACTTTGTGTAGTACAGCCATGTTAACATTCCTTTTTATACCTGTTAAATTAAAAGTCCCGGTTTGACTTGAACGCCCCTCGTATAATTTTACATTTTTAAAACCTTTTCCATTTTTTTAATACTGTAATTGTATCTTACTATGACATTATTAAACAGAGGCACACAGAAAACATTAATCTACAGATTGTGGTTGAGAGGGGGTTAACAGAAAGCAAACTAACCAAATTGCTTTGTAGCAGGTATCTACTAAAAAGAAACTATAAACGGTTTAGGTTCAATTTGCTTTATAGGAATATCTAAAAACAAAGCACAGCAGTTATCTTCTTTCAGACAGACTGTCTGTTGAAATTTCATATGGAATCCTATAGAGGCAGGGGGAAGACAGGAAGGATAACTACTATGACTCATTCATATGTGAAAATTTGTGCTTGAGTTATTGAGCTGCATTAACAGCAGGCTTTTTACTTTAAAACAAAGCTAAAAGATACAGGAATATGTGTGAAAAATAGCTGACAGCTTCACTTGCTGGTTCCAAATGAAATACAAAACAAAAAAAATTGCAGTACTTCATATTTACTTGAAAATATTGAATCATATTGAATTAATCCTGACTGTGATAATAAGGAATACAAATATGTACAAACTACCAGTGGTGGCTGGTGTTTGATAATTGGGGGGGCGCCAACCGTTCACCCCACACCCCTCCCAGCAGGAAACGAGTCGGTCCACCCCCTCCCCACGGAAATGAATGCCGGTAGTGTGCCTCCCCACGAGATGGACGACCTCCTTACCTTCTCACTCTGATGATCTCCCCTCCCTCCCCTGCTGAGCTGGGGAGCTCCGCTGCAGGTGAGCCAATTCAGTGGCGGCTGGTGGGTCGGCAGGTCTTCTCCAACCATGCTCTGCGCTCTCCTCTCTCTCTCCTGCTTCCTCCTCCTAGGCATCCAATAGGATCGCCTAGCATATTGGCCAATCGGGAAACGGGTCTCATAACCCAGGTTCCTGATTGGTCAGGAAGAGGATTCGTGTGAGATTAGCGAATATTCATTCGCTGTTAACACACAACTAGGTAGGCTTGGAGCGCAGTGCTCTGCACCCTGAGCACAGCCTTTTTTGAAGCCTATTAGAGCCTCTGGCTTTAATCATGTGCTTAAAAAAAAAACATTCCCCCATTGGAATCTATGGTCCGGTGTCCCTGTATGTAGATCAGGGGCCGGATGCATGGATAGGGGGGTGGCGCCCGTGCACCCTATATGGACGAGCCACCACTGCAAACCACTGCTTTTGTGCACAGTCACCAAAAATCTTATTCAAATGTTGACTTTCAGAAAGTCAGGATATTAATAAGGCTTGAAATTCGCCACCTTCCCCTGTGTGAATGTGCTTGGGCAGTAAAACAAATCAATTTATATATATTAAATGTGTACTTAGCTGCTCTGTTGAAGTTCAGCTTTTATTTTTTAGTACCAACATCTTGGCAATTTAATTTTAGAACCTACATTGAGAATTACCAATATTAATGCAAATAATCTAAGCCATACATTTACATAAAAGAAATGCTGTAAAAACAAAACTAATATGCAAAAGGAGAGTAATATAATAAATTACGCATGCATTTTTTATTAGACTAAAGTAAATAAAGGACTCTATTTATAAACAAACACAGCCCACTTTCAATATTACTGAAACTCTTGTCAAGCCTAATCCTTTAATATATATCATAATTAAATTATGTTAACAAAGAACAACATAAGTTAGAGCTGGGTAATGCACAGATAATGCGTTTCATTAACATTATTCACTGAGTAGTAATTGTTGGGACATATGCATTGACCATAATTGCCATGCTCAAATAAGTCACTGAGCTAGCATTTCTGAGAGGTAATAGAAAAATATAATATGCAAATGTTATTTTTTATAAATATAGATATCTCCCATTATCGAGGCAAATGGATGTTTTAAGATTAATTACCAAACAGGGCTTTGCAAAATTATGTTCTTTGCTTTGCTTTGTGGTGCAATCCTCTAAGACTCTTGTTCATTTTAATGGGATGCGAGGTATAATGATTTAGCTGCAGAATGTTTAATAATTCATGTACTTTGAATGTTAATGTGATTTAAAAAATAGATCAACATAATACACAATATGTATCAAAGCTTACTTTCAAGTCTGCGTTTGCTTTTACGGATATGCAGTGTACTTTGGCTTTCTCCTTGATTAAAAAGGCTTGCGTACAAACACTGTTAGGGACATGTCAGAGCAAGTTTGAAGAGATTGCTTAAACAATATCACCCACCTTGTATGGTATGGTTAAATCACATTAAAGTAACACTAAAGTCTCCTTTTGTTTTGTTAAAAATAACAAACATGTTATACTTACCTGTTCTGTGTAGTGGTTTTGCACAGAGCAGCCCAGATCCTCCTTTTCTTGGGTCCCTCTTCAGCGCTCCTGGCCCCTCACTCCCTGGCTCTGCCCCCTCTCTCTCCTCAATGACTCAATGACTTTGATTGACAGCAGCGGGAGCCAATGGCGCTTCGCTGCTGTCTCAGCCAATGAGGAGGGAGAGTCCCGGACAGCCAAGTCTCTCACTGAACATTGCTGGATCGAGATGGGCTCAGGTAAGTATTGGGGGGCTGCTGCACACCGAAGGTTTTTTTATCTTAATGCATACTTTGCATTAAGATAAAAAACCTTCTACCTTTACAACCACTTTAAGCCTAGCCCAAACCACAACTTTTTATTTTTGTTTTGGAAGAGTGGGAATGGGCTAGATGTTTTTGCTGGATCTGGAATTCAAAGTGTGTTTATATGTTCCTCAAAGGGTAAGATCACCTTTACAGAAAATCTGTAAGGTGAACGTACACTGGACCCTCTCCTTATCCCCCACCCCAGTCCCACTATACCGTAGTCCCGTGATCCCCGCAGTGAAACACTGGGATACCTCTTTACTGGTCTGGGGATTTGAAATCCTCCTGGCTTTCTCTCCTCCAGCGTGAACAGGACAGGATAGGTTTGTTCTGATTGGTCAGTGCCATCCATGTAACCGTGCCGACCAATTAGAATGCCTTCTATCTGTACACGCTGAGAGGTACACATAGGTGTTTAAGCCGCAGGGATTTCAAATCCCCCAACCAGTGAAGCGCGACCCGGTGTCTCAGAGCGGGGGATTGCGGGACTCCAGTATAGCGGGACAGGGGGGATAGGGAGGGGGTCCAGTGTAAGTTTACAGATTTTCTGTAAAGGTGAACTTACACTTTAAGGTTCAACACCACTTTTTTAAAAAAAAGTTCAGGTTTTCATAAAATATATATATATATATATATATATATATATATATATATATATATATATATATACTCACCTAGGTGGATGCTGCATCTGTCCCCTGCTACTCCTAAGACTGAGAACTGAGCAATCGGGTTTCAGTCTTCACTGAGCAGAAAGCCAGTGACTGTCAGTCATCGACTCTCTGCTCTGCCTCTTCAGCGTTCACTGGAATGACAGGCTGTGGAGGGGGTAAGAGCAGCTGGCTCAGGCTTTCAGCAATTTACTGAGAGACTGAGCCACCTGTTGGTCCAGGCATCTGGTTGGATCCCAACTGTAAAGTCAGGAATGATCCAGCCTGGACCAGCTGAGGGACATCCGTGGACAGCAGGCTTTAGCCTGAAAATGGGTCACAGGAGTGCATAACGAACTGCATTCCTTTGATCTACAGAAGAAGTAGGGCCAAAAAAGCATTGGCCCTCCTTCTCTTTTAATTATTTATTTATTTGGAGTATTTGGAATGAAGCAGTTGGGTGGAAAGGATGGGCATAGTTGGGCAATCTTGATGAGAACCTGTTACAGTCCCTTAGTCCTATAAACCCCTTTGCACTGGAAGATTAAGGGGGGAGGTTTGGGGTGTGGATGGAGAGGGATTTCTAGCAATGGCGGCTGCTCCATTAGAGGCACAAGGGCACCGCTCCCCTAATCCAAGTGCCTGGCCCCTAATCTACATGCAGGTCGCCAGACGCATGGATTTCAATGGGGTTTATTTTTTTTTTAAGTATGTGATTAGAGCCTCAAAAAGGGTGGGCTTGGGGCACAGAATATTGCGCCCTGAGCCCACCCACTTGTGTGACAATAGCGAATCAGGAAGTGGGTCTTAAGACCCGATTGGCCGAGAGGAGAAGTGACCGTATTGGCCAGTACCGGGCAAGATGTACAGGGCGATCCGGGAGATGGCCATCCTCATCGGAGTGATCGCTCTGCATTGCCACCAGTAGATGGTGTAGAAGCATCAACAGAGAAAGGAAGGAACACCACTCACCGACCCAGTGCATGTATATACTGGCTGAGGCTACACTTATTTACATATTCATGCGCTGGATCAGTGAGCGGTGTTCCTTCCTTTCTCTGTTGATACTTACATTTTAAAGTTACATGCTTGAAGTAATGTAATATTTCTGTACACATTTTCTAGTTTATATATGATAGAAGATTTACCAAAGGTGGAAAGTGACTATAAATTATGCTAATGTTTACCCAGAAGGGTCAACTTATTATTGCCTCTATCTGAAAGATAGTTACTGGATCCATTTAAAAGAGTTATATGAGTAATAATGGTTTAAGCAATGTTCCTTAGAATACTTGTATATGACAGATATTTCACTGATGAAAATTAGAGTCAAACATAATATAAATGTAACAATTCAGCTGTAAAGCATTTAAACTAATTACCATAAATTCCAATATCACCTCTTTTTTTTCATGTAATGTTCATTCAATTTTTATCATAACATATAAAGGAAGTGCAAATGAAAAATCTACAACACAATCTGCAAACAATAGGGATAAGGAATAATGCATCGGTTCACCACAATTAAAAGAAACATAGACCATTATTTATTTGTTTTCAGAGTAAGAGGATAATGCAAGATAGAAAATGAGAGGGAGAGAGGAGGGAAGGGAGAAGGAAAAGGAAATATTAGTGTAGGAAAATGGAAGAGTTGTAGAGCAGGACAACGATGGCAAGTCAGCTTTGGTCTGACCTTAAACAAAAACCTAACAGTGAGACATCATAAAGGAGATAACCACTTAACAACCACTTAAGGACCGAGCCTCTTTTTGAGATTTGTTGTTTACAAGTTAAAACAGTTTTTATTTTGCTAGAAAACTACTGAGAACCCCCAAACATTATATATATTTTTTCTCACACCCTAGAGAATAAAAGGGCGGTCGTTGCAATAATTTCTGTCACACCGTATTTGCACAGCGGTCTTACAAGCACACTTTTTTGGAAAAAATACACTTTTTTGAATTAAAAATTAAAGTTATCCCAATTTTTTTATACATTGTGAAAGATAATGTTACGCCGAGTAAATTGATACCCAACGTGTCACGCTTCAAAATTGCGCCCGCTCGTGGAATGGCGACAAACTTTCCCCCTCAAAATCTCCATAGGCAACGTTTAAAAAATTCTACAGGTTGAATGTTTTGAACTACAGAGGAGGTCTAGGGCTAGAATTATTGCTCTTGCTCTATCAATCGCGGCGATACCTTACATATGTGGTTTGAACACCGTTTTCATATGTGGGCGCTACTCACATATGCGCTCGCTTCTGCGCGCGAGCTCGGTGGGCTGGGTGCATTTAAACATTTTTTTTCTTATTTATTTTACCTTTTATTTTTAAACTGTTCTTTTTTAAAAAAATGTTGACACTTTTATTCCTATTACAAGGAATGTAAACATCCCTTGTAATAGAAAAAAAGCATGACAGGACCTCTTAAATATGAGATCTGGGGCCAAAAAGACCTCAGATCTCATTTACACTAAAATGCAATAAAAAAAAATTGTCATTTAAAAAAAAATAAAAAAAATAATGGCCCTTTAAGAGCTATGGGCGGAAGTGACGTTTTGACGTCGCTTCCCCCCTGCAATGGTATGGAGATGGGTGGGGGCCATCCTCCCCTCATTTGTCTCCATGCCAAGGAAAGGGAAACACCCGATCACCTCCGCCACTGCCAATGGCTCCGGTGGGGCAGAGGGCACCGGAGCACGGAGGGAGGGGGCCCTCTTCCGCCACAGATAAAAGTGATCTCAGTGATCTGCCGCAGAGACCACTTTTATCTGAAAGCGGACCGCCGGCTGAAGAAGAGCATACCAGGGTTATGGCAGCTAGCTGCTGCCATAACAACGATATTCCTCTTCAAAGTTAGCGTGCAGCGGTCCGTAAGTGGTTAAAGACCAAGCCTTTTCTGGCACTTTTTGTTTAAAAGTAAAAAATCTGTATTTTTTTCTAGAAAATTACTTAGAACCCCCAAATATTATATATATATATATGTATATATATATATATATATATATATATATATATATATATATATATCGTATTTATAACACGCGCCGGCACAAACACGCACCTCAAGTTTAGGAGGGAATTTTAAGGAAAAAACTTTTAGGAGGGAAGTTTAAGGAAAAAAACTTACATTTAAATGCCCATCAATGCAACCTTGTCAGTGTCCATCTGTAGCCTTGTCCATCATTGCAGCCTTGTCAGTGTCAGTGTAGCCTTGTCAGTGTCCATCTGCAGCCTTGTCAGTGTCAGTGTAGCATTGTCAGTGTCCATCTGTAGCCTTGTCCATCATTGCAGCCTTGTGAGTGTCCATCTGTAGCCTTGTCCATCATTGCAGCCTTGTGAGTGTCCATCTGTAGCCTTGTCCATCATTGCAGCGTTGCCAGTGTCAGTGTAGTCTTGTCCATCATTGCAGCCTTGTGAGTGTCAATCTGCAGCCTTGCCCCTGTGTCATTTGCAGAGCTGCCGTTTAAAAATGGCGCTGCCGCTCTCGGCAGCTCTTGGCCGCTCTCAGCCACTCTCGGCCATTCTCAGCTGCTCTCGGCGGCTTTCGGCGGCTCACGCGGGATTGTGAGAGCCGCCAAAAGCTACCGAGAATGTCCGAAACCGGCCAAAAGCCGCCGAGAGTGGCCAAAAGCGGCCGAAAGCTGCCAAAAGGCTCACAATTGGCGGGGATCAGTGTATAACACGCACCCACGATTTTCCCCTGATTTTAAGGGGAAAATAGTGCATGTTATATGCCGATAAATACGGTATATATATATTATATATATATAAATATATATAATGGTGATCATTGAAATTTTTTATGTCACATGGTATTTGCGCAGCGGTTTTTCAAGTGCACTTTTTTGGGAGAAAAATACACTAATGAATTTTAATTAAAAAAAAGCACAACATATAACCCAATTTTTGTTGTAAAATATAAAAGATGACGGTACACCAAGTAAATAGATACCTAACATGTCACGCTTTAAAATTGCGCACGTTCGAGGAATGGTGACAAACTATGATACTTAAAAATCTCCATAGGCTATGCTTCAGACATTTTTACAGGTTACCTGTTTAGAGTTACAGGAGAGGTCTTAAGCTAGAATTATTGATCTTGCTCTAACGTTCGCAGCGATACCTCACATCACGAACACCGTTTACATATGCGTACACGACTTACGTATGTGTTCGCTTCTGCACGAGCACAGAGGGATGGAGGCGCTTTACTTTTTTTTTTCTTACTTATTTTATTTTTTATTTTTACACTTTCCCTTTAATTTTTTTTATTTTATTATTTTTATTCCAATTACAAGGAATGTAAACATCCCTTGTAATAGAAATAAAAGATGACAGGTCCACTTTATGGAGAGATCTGGAGTCCATAAGACCTTAAATCTCTCCTCTACTTTTGAAAGCAAAAGATAAAAACAAAAAAATGTTTTTGATCTTTTGCTTAAAAAAAAAATTGTTTACCTCCGCCCTAGACAGGAAGTGACGTCATTGTCCTTCTAGATCATATAGATGATCAGAGGCAATCTGGTCTCTGTTCATCTCTATGGCCAACTGTGCAAATCATCTGATCGTTTCCTGGGCTTGCCAGTAAAAACGGTGAGCCCTTGAAACACTGACAAGCGGCGGGAGGATGGGGCGACTCGTCCAGCTGCGTCTGAAAGCGATCCAGACCACTTTCATGAGAAAGAGGACCGCCGGCTGAAAGAAAAATACCGGGGTTGTGGCAGATAGCTTCAGCCATAACTTTGGTAAACCACTTGCAAGCCACAATGTATATATACATATTGCGGCCGGGAGGTTAATCAACGTGCATTGACCAATTAACAATTGTGAGAGCACTATGGAAATAACTAATAATTAAAATGAAGATATCAGTTGAGCGTTGCCAAACACTGTCTACTTGTCTGGAGAAAGCTAAAGGGATTCTGCTGCTGTGGTTTGTGAAAAGCATTGTACAGAGAGGGCGCCACTAAGTTCAGTATTAAAAACAGTATATAATTAGGCAGCTAAATGTGCATTTACATAAGTCCACAAGAAGGAACGCCTGTAAGAATTGATGTGACTGCACATTTAGTTGCCTATATACTGCTTATATACTGTAAACTGCATTTAGTGGCACTGCCCTCTGTCCCTTGTTGTCATTTCAGAGAATTGTTCCTGTCTCTCGGTGGAGCTGCCTTTTGTGCCTAAAGTTTTATTATGGGCTTTATGCATTTTTTATGGATTTTTTTTTGTATAGCACCTTGTTATAGGACCATATAGGGTTATTGAGTTTGTGCACATCTGTGATTGTGCCGTGTGCCTTGTGGTTTATGAGTACTACTATTGTTCTACAGACTCTGTTACTGTTCCAGAGACTGTACTACTGCTACAGTGTTCCTGCCATTCCGAAGATATAAAAAAGGAAAAGAAAGGCGCCTCTAAGTGCAGTATGCAAAATTTAATAAAGTGCACAAAGGGTTAAAAGTCCTTACAAGATCGTTGAGTGTTAAAAGACATGATAAAATCAGGAGTCCTCATCTGTGGCATGTGTCCATCCTCAGTATGGTGGTAGAGATCAGTGTAGAGCCGTCCAGCAGCTGTTAAGCGTTCTCATACGTGTTGTAGAGAGGAGGCAGCAGTGAAGCCTGTATTCACTGCGGGACACACGAGGCTGATGGTGTCAGTGGAGAGAAGGGGGTGGTAAAGCGTTTCGGAGCATGTGCGGCTCCTTCGTCAGAATGTTGAACAGTGCCGCCAAGTTCTTAATTACCCTTGGATTACAGACACTACCATTGGGGAATAAGCATACCAAATAAGGGCCCCATTGTTAACAGGACTGTATATAGTATCCCATTAGCCAGTGGTAGAAGAGGTCTGTGATTTAGTAGTTAGAACATACTTCTGTTGATACTGTCACTAATTTTGTGGTTACTGCTGCCCAGCCTCAGTCTCTTCCTTCAGCCTGCTGTTTTCTGGCCAGAGGGAAAGACAGGTAAGAAAATACTCACTTTCTTCAATCAGATAGGATTTTTTAACCGCTTCAATACCAGGCACTTAGACACCTTCCCGCCCAGGCCAATTTTCAGCTTTCAGCGCTGTCGCAATTTGAATGACAATTGCGCGGTCATGCTACACTGTGCTCAAACAATTTTTTTTATCATTTTGTTCCCACAAATAGAGCTTTCTTTTGGTGGTATTTGATCACCTCCACAGGTTTTTTTTTTGTGCAACAAATACAAAAAGACCGAAAATTTTGAAAAAAAACCACGTTTTTCTTTGTTTCTGTTAAAAATTTTTGAAAATAAGTACGTTTTCTTCTTCAATGACGGGCACTGATATGGCTGCACTGATGGGCACTGATACGGCGGCACTGATGGGCACTGATGAGGTGGCACCAATGAGGTGGCACTGATGAGGTGGAACTGATGGGCACTGATGATGGGCACTGATAGGCGGCACTGATGGAAACTGATAGGTGGCACTGATAGGTGGCACTGGTATTCGGCACTGATGGGCACTCATAGGTGGCAACGATGGGCACTCATAGGCGGCACTGATGGGCACTCGTAGGTGGCATTGATGGGTACTTATGGGTGGCACTGATGGGTACTTATGGGTGGCACTGATGGGCACTGATAGGTGGGCACTGATGGGCGCAGATGGACATTGACAGGTGGCACCGATGGACACTGCTGGGTGGCACTGATGACACTGATTGGTGGCACTGACACCCCTAAGGGTGGCATTGCTGGGCATCACTGCAATATAATGGTGGCAATCAGTGCCCATTTGTGGGCACTGATTGAAGCCCATGATAAATTTCATAAAAATGTGTTCCCCTTGAGTTAATTCTCCTTCATGGACCCAGCTACACTCATGATGCTAAAGGCATCCCCTAGGGCTAGCCAGGAACTGGGCTGGCCTCTCCCCATTGTTTCCCCCTCTCTCTTCTGATCCCTTCTGCCCCCTCTTAGCCTGCTTAGGCTCTTCTCCTGTTAGCCTGCTTAGGCTCTTCTTTAAATCCCTTTCTGACACTGCTTAATCTCTTGACTTACATTACCCCTACCCAAAACTATGATATACTTGTTCCACCTTAGTTTGGAACGAAATGCTGCCCAAACATCATTTGACCAATAGTATCTTGGCTACAATCCCAAAGGATTCAAAGGACCAATTCTCAGGCTCTTGTCTCTCACTTTTGAGCAGGGTTTCAATGAATATGCTTCCACATTGTGACATGTGATCCCTAGGTATTTAGGGGGTATTACACTAATTGGTCCCTCATTTATTTGTTTGTATAAATAATGCTGGGTCCTTGATTTTTAAATAATAACAACAAATCTACTTCACTTCTACTTCAACTATACTAATGTTGCATATTTACGTAGCAAATGTATGAGTGAGACAGAATCTGTGACGTGTTCACAAAAATATGAGGGTAGCTTAGGACATCTTCAGAATTCCAATATATTAATACCTACAAACTAACTTCAGAAATATTGTCTGTAACCAGAATGCTTGTGTAAAAAGAAAAACATGTTTTTCCAGCAGGACATATCTCATTTTGCCCTCATTATTCACAACATTGTATCACAGGGAAAAAAGAAAATTGATTTTTTTTTTCCATTGGTACAATCAAAATGATAATTCTTTTTTTTTCAATATCTATTTCCTTTAAGAAGACTTTCTGCTTTTCTGAACAAGAATAGATTGTAATTCATACTTCATATGCGTTTATGAAATTCCACCTCTACAGAGTTCTTTGTTGAAATTTTGATGCCATGATTGGCACATCTGTGAGATTAAACCTCTTCATTTCGTTACATCTTTTTTTTCCTCTCGAATTCGAAAGCAATACATGTTAAACAGAACAAGGCACACTGCTTTGCTCTTAAAGGGTAAGCCTACCTATAACTGATCTTTAAGTTTTGGGCAGTTGGTGAGAGGTTTAAGTGGAACTAAACTCTAATGCCGCATACACACGAGCGGACTTTACGGCAGACTTTGCCCGGCGGACATTTCGACGTACTTTACGACGGACTTTCTGAATGAACGGACTTGCCTACACACAATCCACCAAAGTCCGTCGAATTCGTACGTGATGACGTACGGCCGGACTAAAACAAGGAAGTTCATAGCCAGTAGCCAATAGCTGCCCTAGCGTGGATTTTTGTCCGTCAAACTAGCATACAGACGAGCAGACTTTTCGACCGGACTCGAGTTCGACGGATAGATTTAAAACATGTTTTAAATCTAAGTCTGTCCAACTTTTGAGAAAACAAAGTCCGCTGGAGCCCACACATGATCGAATTGTCAGACGAAATCCCGTCCGCTGGGCAAAGTCTGCCGTAAAGTCCGCTCGTGTGTACGCGGCATAATGTAACTTCCCACAAAGCCAAACTCCAGTCAAACAGTTCAATGCACAGATAAAACAGATATAAAGGGGTTGTTTACCTACCAAAAGAAAGTAAAATAATGTCCAACCGGTTTTTAGATTTACTGTTACTGTTCATATCTCCGCCATACAGCACAGCCCTGTCCAGCAGGGCAAGAGACCTGAAAGAGACCTGATTTTTTTCTGCTGCACTTATATGACATTTACAGTTCTTCTCTTTACTACCGTCCTGTGACTGAACAGAAAAGGGAGAAGCAGAAGTTTGACAAGTTCAACTCTCTGACACTCTGCTAGTTTCTCCTGTCATCATGGCCCTTTTCTGCACATGAGCGCTTCAGGACAACTGACTGGCTTTTTGTGCTGCTTCTGTCTCCCTCAGTCTAAGCTCTGATGTACAAGGGATTACAAGTGACTGACCAATTAGAAGTTACAAAATATTAAAAAAGAAATAGCAATTTATAGGATCACCTCTAAAAGTAAGGATCACATTTATATGAACTATATTACCAAAAGTATTTTGACGCCTGCCTTTACACTCACATGAACTTTGAATGAATGAATGAATGAATGAATGAATGAATGAATGAAGCATTTGTAGAGCGCTGCAAATGCGAACTGAATCGCCTCAAGGCGCTAGAATGCGTTCTCTGTTGCCAGCTTCTTAGAAAAGGAAGGTCTTTAGTTTTTTTCCTGAAGGCCTGATGGTTTTCTTCCATGCGGATGTGGGTCGGAAGAGCGTTCCATAGTCGAGCTCCTTGGACTGCGAATCTTCGTTCTCCCTTTGCTTTGTAGCGATATTTGGGAATGATGAGGAGGTTTTGGTTAGCTGATCGAAGGCTGCGATTGGGTGTGTAGTGTTTTATTTTCTCCTGAAGATATAGCGGAGCGTTTTCTTGTATGCATTTGTGGGTGAGGCAGAGGGTCTTGAATTTGATCCGATTCTTTACGGTTAGCCAGTGTAGGCACTTTAGGGATGGTGAAATAGATTCCCAGGTTTTTTTTCCTGTTAACAGTCTTGCTGTCGTATTTTGAATGAGTTGTAAGCGCGCAAGCTGATATTGGGGTAGGCCTATGTAGAGCGAATTTGCGTAGTCGAGTCGGGAGTTGAGGATTGTTCCCACAACTGCCAGTTTGTCTTCTTCTGGGATGAAGGGGATGAGTCTGCGTAGGAGGCAGAGGAGATGGTGGGATCCGCTCACCACTGATCCTATTTGTGCATCCATTGTCATTCCTGAGTCAAAGATGACTCCGAGACTCTTGGCTTTGATGCTTGGAGCGATAGTCTGTCCGAGGATGGTGGGAGGTGTCCACGGGGTCTTCATTTTGGAATTTTTGTTGGCATGTAGGAGAAGAAGTTCTGTTTTTGAACCGTTGAGTTTGAGGGAGCTGATGGTCTTTATTGGCTTCCCAGTCTTAGTCCGTTCAATATTGAGTTGAGCCCACCCTTTGTAGCTATAATAGCTTCAACTCTTCTGGGAAGGCTGTCCACAAGGTTTGGGAGTGTGTCTATTTGATTGTTTGACCATTCTTCCAGAAGCTCATTTGTGAGGTCAGGCACTGATGGACAAGAAGGCCTGGCTCACAGTCTCCGCTCTAATTCATCCCCAAGACTCTGTGCAGGCCAGTCAAGTTCTTCCTCCCCAAACTCGCTCATCCATGTTTTTATGGACCTTGTTTGTGCACTGGTGCGCAGTCATGTTAGAACAAGAAGTGGCCATCCCCAAACTGTTCCCACAAATTTGGGAGCATGAATTTATCCAAAATGTCTTGGCATGCTGACACCTTAAGAGTTTCCTTCACTGGAACTAAGGGGCCAAGCCCAACCCCTGAAAAACAACCCCCACCATAATCCTCCCTCCACCAAATGATTTGGGACAGTGCACAAAGCAAGGTCCATAAAGACATGGATGAGTGAGTTTGGGGTGGAGGAACTTGACTGGCCTGCACCGAAGCCTGACCTCAACCTGATAGAATACCTTTGGGATGAATTAGTGCACAGACTGCAAGCCAGGCTTTCTTGTTCACAACAGTGTCTGACCTCACAAATGCAATTCTGGAAGGATGATCAAACATTCCCATAGACACACTGCTAAACCTTGTGGACAGCCTTGCCAGAAGAGTTGAAGCTGTTATAGCTGCAAAGGGTGGGCCAACTCAATATTAAACCCTAAAGACTAAGACCGGGGTGCCATTAAAGTTTATGTGCGTGTAAAGGCAGGTGTTACAATACTTTTGGTAATATAGTGTAGATATAGGTTGTGGTCTGAACCATTGTCAGTTTTATTTATGTATTCATTTTATGCTCTTTTAGACAGTTGTCACCAGAACTGGTGTTAAGAGATTTATCTTCACATTCTACAAGAACCTAACAAGAGCCTTAACCCCCTCCTTACTTTATTAAGATCTAAAAAAATTTTAGCTGGAGCTACAGTTTACATGTTAAATGTTAAAGAGGAAAGGCAAAAAAAGAAAGGCAGGATTACAAACAGTGTTCACCAAAAGTTCAAAAAATGGCCTGTAATTTCACTATATGGCACTGCAAGTCAAGAGCTTGCCATTTAAAGGGTGGCCAATGTTATTTGCTTTGAGACCTTAGCTCCATAGGACAATGTCTTTCTTAAGCCCTGTTTATGCAAAGTAAGTACACTGACTGAGGAAACATGAAAGAAATAGAGAGGGTTTATCTAGGACGGAACTACCTTGCAAATAACAGGAGAAGTGGACTGAAGGAGAAAAAAAAAATCACATTATAAACAAGTTGTAGTGGCTCAAAACATCCGTGAGATTTCAGCATACTACTGAACAATAGAGTTGGGTGAACGGTTCGGCCCGAGCATCAGTTCAGGCCAAACATTGGCTGTTTGCCCTGTTCAGGGAATACCCGAATTTGCAGGGTGTTTCGGTGGGTATTCTCACTGCACTTGCATTTTGCACTTGCATTTTGCACCATGATTGGGCAAAGCTTTGCCCAATCAGGGCGCAGAATAAGCTGGTTGTTAATGAGCGGGGCTGGGAAGCCAGCTGTGGTGTCCTTAACAGATGATCAGCTGTCACTTGGTTTCCCCGCTGACAGCTGAATAAAAAAAAAACATTGCCGGTAAAAAAAAAAAGTAAAAAAATAAAAATGGTGTGGGCCCCCCCCCCCCAAGTCCATTCCCATGCCAAAATTTAAAAAAAAAACATTGTGGGGCCCCCCAAAATCTGTACCAGACCCTTATCAGGTCAGGAAAGCAAATAAATTGCTACACCTAGATAAAGGCGCCCTCCTGTGTTTGTTTTTTTTTGTATGTGTATTGGGATCTCAAGACTTAATCTGAGAGGAGCTGCATCCACTTCAACTAGTGTTGTCTACCATTCTCCTGGCCCCCTTATGTGCCCTATTAAATGACGTTTGGGTTCCAGTCAGCACAAAAGTTTGTTCATTTTCTTTGGTACCAAAACTCCTGTGTATGCTGTATTCTTTGGAATTTCTGTTACTGACTCTTCTGCCGACCTGTGCATGACTACTCTTCTGCCTGCTCCCTTGGATTCCTATGTATGACTTTGGCTATTCCTAACCATGCTCCTGCCCACTCTCTGGCTTGCCTTGGCTTCCATCCTGGCTATGTTTCCTCCACTCGGTCCTGACAGTCTGACAATAGCACCACCTCAGGTGACATCTTGCTTGTGGCCGCTGCCTCCACCCTGCTGCATCTCCAAGGGCAACAGAGGTCTTGCATGAGTCCTGACAGAACAGCTGACAACTATCCAGTGGACTTTGCTGCCAGCAACCACCAGCAGAGCTACCTAAAAGGCACACGTGCTTCTTTGGGCCTTGCAACCCATGTTCTCACCTTCAGGGAAGCACTCCCCAATCAGCCACAAGGGAAGCCCTCTCATCAAGTTGGCCTCCAACCATGTAAGTGAAAATGGCTGTCAGTGTCACCATTTATATTTTGTTTAGAGTGGGGAAATGGTAAAACATTTGTCAGCAGTCAGTGTTCTTACTGGGGAAACATCCCTCACATATGCTACAATATACCGAAACAGGATATAGAGGGAAATCTCTCAGCTTGGGTGAAGGAAGGAATAAAAGCCCAGAAATAGGCTTTAATAGGTATATATCAAATTTAATGTATAAATAATGAAGGGTTTTATTTTATAAGTGGTCAGAATTGAAATCCAAAACATTTCCAGAAATATATATATATTTTTTAATGACAGATCAAAGTACTTCCCAGTAGTGTCTAGGAAAAAACTGGTACGTTAGAAACTATGTATTTGACTTACAAGGGACTAAAAGTACATTGAGGTAATAAACTGCAGCAAACATGTTTTTACACTGTCCGTTTAATTAAAATATATGTAAGTCATTAGTAATGCTGATAGGGTAATCAGCTGTTGCTTTGATATCTTGAAGCAATTTGTCACATCAAATCAAAGTGTGCCCCGCACACGCTCAAGGTGATTCACACTCTTTTTTTGTCTTTTAGAAAAAACCTGATTAGCAATTGGCCGAATGTGTCTAATTTCCTCCTGGCAGCCAGGCAGGTGCTGATTTCCCTGGGGTAATCCATCCCTGAGCTCTTGAGAATAAGTTTCACGAATACTTTGAACATGATTTGCCAAGTAAAGTGGATAATCACTACATCGCTGAGGCATCTTTCTGGCAACTAAATTCAAAATAATGAAGTCAAATTTTTGAAGACAATGAGATCCGTGATTAGCAAACATTTCTTGGTATTTTTTAATGTTCAGTATTTAAAGCCTAACAACAGCTAATTATTTTTTTTAGTGGAGAGTGAAAGGTCAAAACCTCTGTCAGATTTTTGCCAATCAATGAGAAAAAAAACATTCAAGAGGTGTTGGGACGTTAATGTGAGTTCATGCAAATAGTTAGAGGACCAACACATTTGGAGAGCTCACTGGCTCCTGTGGGTTCCCAGCAGGTTACCAGAAAAAAAATGCACCAAAGGAAGGAATGACAGACCAAATGATAAACAAGTCCAAATAATTTATTGGCTTACACTAAAAAGCATCCGACGTGGGTTGGGGGCCAGATAAACTTCATTAGGGCTACAATAAACCACAATATAGGTACTGTATTTCCTTAAGCATATATTGGGCCCCCTCCAGCCAGTGGCATTTTCTTGACACTTATTTAATTACAGCCTTGTCATCTCTGCCTTTGTTTGCTGGGCTTGCAAGGAAAAAATAAAGACAGAACAATTGTAAAAAAAAAAATAAATGCAAATGCCAAAAAAAAATTGTGATGGTGGTAATGGCAGGTAGGGAGATGGGTGGGTCTAAACCACATATTGTTTTAAGAACTGTTTTAAGTTCTGCCCTTTGTATATTGTTTCAAAGACTGTTGGCATCTCTCTTTTCGATTAAGACCAAATCTCTTTCCATGTGCTTCAGAATTGGTGTTCTTACATGTAAATTGACTGATATAGTTATAAGTCTAACAACGTAGACAATTTATGTTACCTATGATTTTCTGTGTTGTTAGGCTTATGATTATATCAATCACATTTACATTTATATTACCGTATATACTCGAGTATAAGTCGTTCCGAGTATAAGTCGAGGCCCTAATTTACCACAAAAAAATGGGAAAAACTTATTGACCCGAGTATAAGTCGAGGGTGAAAAATGCACAGCTACTGTAAGTGGAAAAGAGGGTCAACAATGCCCATTTGCAGCATCACTGTGCCCATTTGCAGCCATAGGTCCCCTGAACTTCAAACTTAGTAGTTAAGGGTTCCTAGATGCCCCCTAGCTGCAGCCAAAATTTGGGGTCTCTGAACCCAAAGGGTCCCGAAATGACATTGCTGCAGATGGACACAGTTGACCGAATTTGGGGCCCCGTATCTCAGGGCCACTTAGCGCTAAGAACCCCAAATTTGGTGTGCAAACCCAGTGTAACTGGCACCATATAATTTTCAAAGCTGGGGTTTCTAGCACCAAGTGGCCCCGAGATACAGGGCCCCAAAAATCAGTTCAGAAAATGTCAAGCACTTTTTTGCAGCAGAGAATGACATTTTCCAAACCGGATTTGGGGCCCCGTATCTCGGGGCCACTTGGTGCTAGGAACTTCAGCTTTTAATATGTTGTGGTACCAGTTCCACTGGGTTTGCACACCAAATTTGGGGTTCCTAGCACCAAGTGGTCCTGAGATACGGGGCCCCAAAGTCGGTTCGGAAAATGAAATTTTTTGCTGCAGAAAAGTGCTTGACTCGAGTATAAGTCGAGGGGAGCACTTTCAGCACATAAAAATGTGCTGAAAAATTCGACTTATACTCGAGTATATACGGTATATTTGTCTTTTGTTGTTGCCCTGATGAAGGGGGAGTTTCTTCTGGTCCCCATATTGCATTGGATTTTTTTTTTTTTTAGTTTTTATCATTTCCTTTCATTGGTGCAGATTTTTTTCTGTTGTCTATGTCCCCTTTTGAGAAATTTCTTCTTACTTTCTATCTACTTGATGGGTGTCAAAACTGAACGTGAAAAATAAATATCTCTAACAGACACAAAGACAGCAATGAAAACATGGAAGGTTTAGAGCTGTATTGCTGTCTGTGCCCCATGAGAGAGGGTTCTCTTCATTTCCTGTCCAGGTGACGGATGTAAGACAGAACAAGAAGTGGAGAATGATCTCTCCACTTACTACCCATTTGATGGTGTAAGACAAATCAGGAAGTGAGGAAAAATCTCCTAACATTATGTTCAGGGCTTTTTTTCTCAAACAATAGGTGTTGGAACTTAACTACGGCCCCACAAAACCCCTCCCCCTACACACACCCTCCAAATCACATCAAATAGTGGGTGTGTTCAGTCAAATTTCACAAAAACAGTAGGAGGGTCTTAAAGGGGCATTAAATATCAGGATTGCATTACATACAGAGTGCAGAGCTGTTACCTGTAAACACAGAAACCAGACTTCTGTGTTTACAAGTGATTGTGGTGAGAAGGCACCAAAGGGTCTGAGCCAGAGGTGGTGGAAGTGAGTTCCACCAAGTTCCCCCTGAAAAAAAGTCCTGATTATGTTTATCTGGCAAGTATCAGACGAAGGAAGGTGAAACTCCCCTGATGATAACATGGGCTGAAATAAAAACACTTTTTTTGTACTATAAGGAAGGTTTAGAATCTATCTGTATCTCCATGAGATATATGTCATGGGTGTCAACACAGTAAGAAAGGACAAATCTTCCTTATGGGGAAACAGATAGCAACTAAACCCAATCAAAGTGTAGGTAGGTGGAGCACCGGATCTCTAGTACAGTTAAAGACAAACTCCAGGATAAGAAAATATTATCTAAATATAACAGTCATGTATATTGTTATTTCAGTCTTGGTGTGATTTGTGTACTTATTCAAGATCTGTGCAGTAATTGAACATGAAACTCTGCACTGGAGCTTCCTGTAAAAAAGACCGGTCACTGTTTCTCTCTCTCCTTGTGCAGGGTGACTGGTCTTGTCTCCACCCACTCCTGTAGTTTTATGAAGGCAGCCTGTAGTGGTTGATCCTGCTTGATCCCTCCCACAGCTCTGCTCTCTGATCAGGCTATGTACAGAACAGTGATGGTGTCATTCCTTCTTTTATATGGTAATATCCAAATTTAGAAAGGTATATGGTGCACAAAAAGTGGATTTTTTAATAATCTGGGGCTATTGAGGAATTTATTTAGAGCTGAACTCCGGGGAAACTGTAACATTACCCTTGAAGTGGGATTCTGACCATATTACAAGGGTTAAATGCTCATTTTTACTAGGGGAAAAAATTTACTCACCTTGCCCTTACTTCTTTGGCAGTCAATGGTTTCCTCTTTCCACCAATACTCTTGATTTGTGGGACTGATGGTTCTACATTGGACTTAATGACATTAGTGTGTAACTGATGGACAAGCACAGAAGAGAAGCAGCTTTGGGGGACCAGTTGTATAGAGAGGAGGAACCTCTGGGAGGGAGGGGTAAGGTAAGTAATGTATTTCTTGGTGCCCTAGACCAGTATTTCTCAACTTATTTTCAATCGAGGCACCCTTTAAAATTCTGCAAAATCTCAAGACACTCCATTCTGAAATGTAAAAATCTAAACAAATAGTTTTGCATAATGTAGCAACATCGACATGCGCACAGGACACCTAACAGTAGCGGTGATTTATCATTCCACAGCAAATACACATTTTCACACTTGTACTGATTAGTATTCCAATGTGTCTCTTCTCCCTCAGTTTCTCTCCCTCACTCAGCTAATGTGACCCTAGTGCTGAAGGAAAGGGGAAGCGGCAAACAAGAATGATGTGCAGGTTCCTTATTTCCTCCTTATCAACCAATGGCATTATTGTTTTTAGGACACTTGCAGCTAGAAGTTTGTAATGGTCCACAATGAAAACCTGGGGCTTTGTGTAACTAATAGGCAGGCTTGATCCACCCACTGACTTGTATACAATTTTTGGGCAATTTCTAGGTACTTGTCAAGGCACCCCTGAAGACACCTGAAGGCAGCCCAGGGTGCTGAAAAAGGCTGCCCTACACAAACACAAGCATTAATCCAAAAGAGAATAAACTGGGAATGGGACTTTACATGAGGCACGTTATTGTAAAGAAGAATATATGAAAAATATGTAAATATAATTTAATTAAATGTCACAAACCCATAGAGTAATCCATGATTATAAAGCACATACATAAGTAATAATGTATAATATATAATATAGTCATAAAGGACTAACAATTGATAATACTAACGTATTTAATATGGATAAGCAATGGACACGCTTTTCATGGCTTACTGCCAATCATCAGGAGTAAGATGTAAAATGATACTGAAAAATGGAATGGATAAATAGTCTATTAATATTTGATGTCCTCTATGGGAGGGTAATAGTAAAAGTAAAATCAAAACCTTTTCTCAACTACTTACAAAACGTCAAACAGTCTAAGCCCAGCTCCTCAATGGGATTGAACTGTGGCCTTGGATAGGTTGTCCCCCCCCCGGGGTTGAGGCGGGAGAGCCCCCCTCGGAACATAGAAGGGGGAAACAGGGACCGAGGGAGCAGCAACCACAGAGCAAGTCAGACGGCCACAACACCATCCCAGAATCTTAACATACACCCAATTCTGTGAAATAAACATAAGTGAATGCGTAAAAATAACTTGAGGGAAAAAAAGAAAAAACTGAATAAATAAATAAAACTGGTGTAACAGGTAAGTGAAACATCTATGTGTTCCCACAATGGGAATATTGGGTGTAGGTGGTGTGTGTGAGTTGATCTCACTAATGAGAACAAAATGTGTGTACAAAACAAAAAAGTGTGTGTAGTATTTAGAAATAAATAAGTAACTTCAACACACTCAATTTGGATTGGGCAGATGAGCAACAAAAACAAATGCAATGTGGATGTGCGTGTGGAGTCATTGAATGACCTAAATGGTGTGAGTCTGGCATGGAAAGGTCCCTTCCTCATGCACGGAGCATGTGGAGTGAACTGCCGGCTAGCCCCGGCTGATGTACCCCCGATCCAAGGCAGGTCCCCACCAAAGTCAAATCCAGACATCATTGCAGCAAAAGAGAGGCGAGGGGACCAGCCCACTTATGGTTCAAGCGACCGTGTTGGATACTCACCCGCCATAGCTGCGGCGTAAGATGGACGGTACACATCCCCGCACCACAGTATCAAATGGTGCCACGTGCGGTGCGTGTTAACATGAGGTCGATGCGCGAAGGTCAGACCCCACCCCCATCACAAGACAGGAATTAGCAGGGGGAAAGAACTGAGCGCATCACAACCCCGGAAACAGAACAAACAATTACCCGAGCCCCACCACCCATGGGCTGGGCTGGCTAACAGATTGAATGAGAGATGACACCTGGAGACCAATAAGGTCTCCTTTAGCAGATGGAGATATATAATATATAAGGATAAAGATTCAAATTTTAATAGCCAACTGTCAATTAAAAATAATTAACTAAGGGTTACACGATGTCTATATATTAACTACTGATGCATAAACTGGGAATTATAGATAATTTGATAAATGTATATAAAGATATGATCAGTGAGGCAAGTCACTAAAAGGTGGGTGTCTTCCACCCAAATATTAGAACAACTGAAGATGAACGTGGCCTGTCACAACCTTGAAGCAACAATCCTTTAATGTATTGTAGAAAAGAGAAGAAACTGGGAATGGGACTTTAGATGGGGCATGTCATTGTAAATAAGAAAATATGAAAACTATGTAAATATAAATTAATTAAATGTCACAAACCCATAGGGTAATCCATGATTATAACGCACATAAATATGTAATTATGTATTATATATAATATAGTCATAAAGGATTAACAATTGATAATAACAATGTATTTAATATGGATAATCAGTGGACATAATTAGTACAATCAATACAAAATGAATAGATAATACAGAGTACAAAACATCACATATACATGATTCACGTAATAAATGTACAGATAATAGGCGATAAAATTGTTAAAAATCATGATTTGGATAAGCTTTTCTTAGAACCCTTTGTTGGAAACGCTATGCGTTTAATGGCTTACCGCCAATCATCAGGAGTAAGATGAAAAATGATACTGAAAAATGTAATGGATAAATAGTCTATAAATATATGTCCTCTATGGGAGTGGAATAGTAAAAGCAAAACCTTTTCTCAACTACTTACAAAACGGCCCACAGGCTAAGCCCAGCTCCTCAATGGGATTGAACGGTGGCCTTGGGTAGGTTGTCCTTATAGTAGGGGGGAAGCCCATTGCTAGGGTGGTTCCACAATTTCCCCAAAGTTTAGCTTAAAGTAAAGTTTTTGTGGTCAGAGTTCAGCTTAGGGACTCGACAGCCAACAGATCTTTATTTCTCAGCATTTAAAACAAAACAAAGGTTCTAACCATTCTGAATCATATCAAATGTAAAAAAAAAAAGTATGTTTCATGGGCTGCAACCCTCCTATTAAATGGCATATTTTGCTCCAGTCATTGATCTTCTATACTTGGCTCCCTATCCTTTTTATACTGTATGTTCACTGGTGTTCCTGTCCTTGATTGTGACCGCATTTGAACTGGTGACAATGTAAGACAAGTTTTCCAGAATTTGGCATATAATCCTAAAATTCATTTAAAAAAAAAATATCCTCTAAGATAAGCTTTATTGGGAATCTGTCTCTATGCTGTGTACAGAAAATAGTATGTAATGGAAGAGTTTCATTTTTAAAAATATTCATTTTTTCTTTTGCTGAGGTTTACACGTATGCTTAAGGTCCCTTCCACACAACCATTGTGATCCACCTTTCATCTTTTCAGGCGGACCTAATCGATTGGTCCATTCACTCCTAAGGAACGGTGGGTGTAAACAGACCTGCCTACTTCCGGTCCAATCTGATCCTCTAAAAGTAAACGGAAGGGGATCTGTCTCTTTCTATCTATGCAGCAAGAGATACATTGGTTAGTTTCCTTATCGTATCCAACATCAACAAAGTTGAACGTAAATTAACAAAGGACACGTCACTAAGGATATTGAGGTGATGTTAATTGTGATGAGTGGCACTTTGTCACACTAAGCAATCAAATTTAAACTTGCTATGTGATGGTGCCAGCTGAAAAGGATACCGAGCAGTGCATGGAAAGGGAGTCAACAGATATTCACACATATTCGGTATGTGGGGGATTGGTGTTTATGTATCAATAAATGTTTTAAGGGTCTACAGGATGAAGATAGTTGTGATTGTGTCTTAGCAAGAATGTGTGTATGGAGTAGTGATGTGTATGCACAGGATTTCAAGGGAGGTATGCCGAGGTTAAAGGCATGTATGGGAGTAAAGGGACGGTGAGGGGGTTTTTAAATTAGGTGAGTGGGAGGGGGAAAAGACGTGGGTGGGGTTTGGCTGGGAGGGTGAGAAGGGGGATTGGGAGAGGGAGTAGGGGTCAAGCTTCCCAAGGTGTGGGATAGAGGAGTGCTGGGGGTCTGTGGGGACTTGGGGATCCTGCCTGCTCTCTCACCATGGCCAAGCGTGTATGTCTGTGATATTCATTTTGGTGTTTAGTATAGTCTTCTGTCATTTTAAAGTGCTGCCAGCATGACAAAATTTCCCAGAACTTAAAGGGGTTATCTCTTGCTTGGTGTATGAATTCCTCCATGTCAGCAATTTTTTGTATTTGCTTGAACCATTCTGCTATGATCGGGGGGTTCTGAGAGCACCAGAGCAGTGATGGGATGGTATGCATAGTTTGGCATTAAAGAGATGCATGACCAGGGAGTTAAAGTAATCAGATTTTGGGATGGAAGAGTGGTGTAGTAAAAATTGGGCTGGGGAATAGTCAAGCGGGAGAGTGGAGATTTTGCATGTGAATCTGTGGACTTCTTCCCAAAATGGTTGGATTAATGGGCATGCCCACCATATACTTTATGTAGAAGCGAGCCCACTTCTTCATTGCCTCGCCAGCAGTTGGGGGAGATTGAGGGAGCAAATTTATGTATTCTGAGTGGAGTCCTATACCACCTGGATTAGATTTTCTAGCTGTTTTCTTGTGTCGAGACATTGACTGTTTTACCTTCAAATGTTTATATTTCTAGCCTTCCAGTCCTGAGATTTATGTATGTGAATGTGGGCGTGACTGCACTAGCCTCAAATGAATAAAAAGAAGCAGCTACAAAAAATGTGACAAACATACTGTATGAAGCATAAATGGTGAATATTGTAGTGCTAACACATATACACATATATTGATATATAAGTGAAACCATGAAAAGATCAAATATACAAAGGTGACATGTATAAAAGAAATATGTGAAAAAGTCCAATAAATGAGGAAATCTATTGAAGATAGCCTGTGCATCATCCACCAGTAGAAGGTAAGACACAGATGGAATGAGCTGGCACTGTCCAGCTAGAAAAATATCAAGGATGGTACATCTTCAACAAAGGAGAGAGGTATATATACTCTTACCAGAACAGATGGACTTAAATGTCAGCGACAAAGAGTCATAAAGGCAAGGGTGCCGAAATCGGCAGATAAACAGAACTCCAAAGGATCCAGGACCTCCACGGATGTTTATCAGTGACCACCAAACATGCCTCCAATGGAAGGAGAACCGAGGCTGGATCTCGAGTGTCAAAAAACTGGCTGGACAGCAGGGCAACTCTCACCCGGGTGGTATGTAAGAAAAGAATGCTTCCATATAGTGTAGGATAAAAAGTATTTTTTTTTGTTTCTAAAAACCAGCATGCAGCAATAAAAAACTGTGATCACAAGTTAAAAATCAGGGCAATGTGGAGAGCAATAAGCCTATCCCGACGCGTTTCGACCAAAGAGACCTTCAGCTGGTGCAAATATGCACTATGGACTTTTTCACATTTTTCTTTTATACATGTCACCTTTGTATATTTGATCTTTTCATGGTTTCACTGAGATGTATGTAGCCCTACCAGGAGACAGTGGAGGTCCTTTGGTGTGGAAAAGCTTTCAGCCCCAAGAATTCAGTTGAATACCTCTATACCCCTATAACATTAGGATACCCTTCCAAATTTACTACCAGACAGTAGAGCCAGGTTGGTTATATGACTTTTTTCTCTACCACAAATAAAGCGGAATTAACCACTTGCCTACAGGGCACTTTCACCCCCTTTCTGCCCAGGCCAAGCTGTCGCACTTTGAATGACAATTGCGTGGTCATGCTACACTGTAACCATGTGACATTTTTATAATTTTCTTTACACAAATAGTGCTTTCTTTTGGTGGTATTTAATCACTGCTGAGTTTTTTAATTTAAAAAAAAAAAAAAGACCTAAAATTTGGAAATAAGTAATTTTTCTCCTTCACTGATGTGCGCTGATGAGGCGGCACTGATGGGCACTGATATGCTGCACTGATGGGCACTGATGAGGTGGCACTTATGGGCACTGATTAGGTGGCACTGATGAGGAGGCACTAATATGCCACACTTATGGGCACTGATAGGTGGCACTGATATGTGGCACTGATGAGCACTAATAGGCGGCACTGATGGGTGGCACTGGTTGGCACTGATAGGCGGCACTGGTGGGCACTGATAGGTGGCATGATAGACGGCACTGATGGGCACTGATGGGCAGCACTGATGGACACTGATGGGCATTTATGGGTGGCACTGATGGGCAGCAATGATGGGCATTGATGGGCAGCACTGATAGGCGGCACTGATAGCCAGCACTGACTGGCATCACTAATGGGCACTGATTGGTGGCACTGGTGGGCACTGATTGCTGGCACTGGTGGGAATTGATTGCTGGCACTTATGACATGTTATTGTAATCAGGGCACTGATGATTAGTGCCCTGATTACATGTCTTGATGTCCCCTGGGAGGAAATGCCGCTGATCGGCTCTCCTCATCACACACCTCCTCATCACACACACTGTCGGTTTGAGGCGATGAGAGCCGATTACTAGAATCTCCGTGTTTACATGTGACCGGCTGTCATCGGACACAGCTGATCACATGGTTAAAGATCCGTGGCCACAGCTCTTACAGAGATTGTGGTTGTGCCGTGTCCTAGCAACTTAGCGCGGCTGCGATCGCCGTGCTGCGCGCCCCCACAGGCACACGGAAGTGGCCATTCACGGACGCCATCCCAAAAAGGGAGCCACACCACCCCTCTGTCATTTGACAGTGGGCGGCCGGCAAGTGGATAAACCCAAAACCATAAATTTTATATATTGAAGCTGACCAATAATTAGATGTGGTGGCTATATTAGTTTTTTTTTTTAGTCTTTTTTCCTTTCTGATTTCACCTAGTGATCTCACCAGTAACACACCTCCTGTATTAGAGCGTCCCCACTCTGGATGAAGGAGCACAGGGACAACTTTAGACAGCGGCATTGTTTGCCTGGGTGTGTTATATGTACTAACAAATTTAGACACACTAACAAATTGGAGCCAAACTGAAGCTCACAGTTTATAAGCAGTTACATCAAACAGTTTTTTTCTTTTTGGAATAAAGGTTTTACATAAATAAATAAAATCTGATTGTTGTAAGCACTCCTGTTAGTGGTCAACATCATAAAAAAAATCATTGACAAAGGGGCAGGACCCTCAAACGCGCACGTCTACCCACTGCTTTCCCCTGTACAAGGTCTACACAGGATTGCACAGTGTGTGTGAGGATACACTGCAGCTGCGGCTTAAGGATCAGCTTCTCTGACGGTTGTACCGCTGGCTTTCAGCCTTCCATCCAGGTGTGTTGGTCATCGAGATCTTGGCCGCACCTTCTGTCCAGAGCTTTTTTGGCCATCATCTGCAGACTTCCACATTCCATGTTTGCCTTGAACCAGGCTACTCGTGTGGGGATAATTACATTCTGTCCGTGCGCCTGGCTTGCCTGCATGCATCCTTCTCTGACTCACCACCACCCAGCCCACTGTCTCCCCCTGATCTGGGCTGTGACAATCTCTGGATTCCCCCTCTCCTCCTCCACTTTGCCAAACCAATCTATTAGCTTTCTATGAGGAGGTGAGTTGTCATCTAGATAAAGGAAGGCCCGTAGACATGGTGTACCTGGATTTTGCAAAAGCATTTGACACAGTTCCCCATAAACGTTTACTGTACAAAATAAGGTCCGTTGGCATGGACCATAGGGTGAGTACATGGATAGAAAACTGGCTACAAGGGCGAGTTCAGAGGGTGGTGATAAATGGGGAGTACTCGGAATGGTCAGGGGTGGGTAGTGGGGTCCCCCAGGGTTCTGTGCTGGGACCAATCCTATTTATTTTGTTCATAAACGACCTGGAGGATGGGATAAACAGTTCAATCTCTGTATTTGCGGACGATACTAAGCTCTGCAGGATGTTGAAACCTTACAAGAAGATCTGAACAAATTAATGGGGTGGGCAACTACATGGCAAATGAGGTTTAATGTAGAAAAATGTAAAATAATGCATTTGGGTGGCAAAAATATGAATGCAATCTACACACGGGGGGGGGGGGACCTCTAGGGGAATCTAGGATGGAAAAGGACTTGGGGGTCCTAGTAGATGATAGGCTCAGCAATGGCATGCAATGCCAAGCTGCTGCTAACAAAGCAAACAGAATATTGGCATGCATTAAAAAGGGATTATCTCCAGAGATAAAACGATAATTCTCCCGCTCTACAAGACTCTGGTCCGGCCGCACCTGGAGTATGCTGTCCAGTTCTGGGCACCAGTCCTCAGGAAGGATGTACTGGAAATGGAGCAAGTACAAAGAAGGGCAACAAAGCTAATAAAGGGTCTGGAGGATATTAGTTATGAGGAAAGGTTGCGAGCACTGAACTTATTCTCTCTGGAGAAGAGACGCTTGAGAGGGGATATGATTTCAATTTATAGATACCGTACTGGTGACCCCACAATAGGGATAAAACTTTTTCACAGAAGGGAGTTTAATAAGACACGTGGCCACTCATTAAAATTAGAAGAAAAGTGGTTTAACCTTAAACTATGTAGAGGGTTCTTTACTGTAAGAGCTACAAGGATGTGGAATTCCCTTCCACAGTCGGTGGTCTCAGAGGGGGCATCGATAGTTTCAAAAAACTATTAGATAAGCACCTGAATGACCACAACATACAGGGATATACAATGTAATACTGACATATAAGCACACACATAGGTTGGACTTGATGGACTTGTGTATTTTTTCAACCTCACCTACTATGTAACTATGTAACTTTGGTCCAAGACATCCATGTAAGTTTTAGCTAAGTCTTAATAAATAAACTTTTAGAATTTTTGGTCCAACGCCTTGGTCACTTGTTTGTCATCCCTCTCCTACTGCTCTGCAAACGATGCTTGTTCTTTTGAAAATCAACAGACTGGCTGGTTCACTGGGTGAAAATAGGGGAAAGAACACCTAGAAAAGGAAACCAATGCAGCCATGAAATCTAAGAATTGGTAAGCTGCAGTATCAATGTTTGCTTTTGGATTTTATCCCAATGTAAGCAATACCGCCTGATCCCCTCCCGTGCCCCAGTATGTGGTTGGACAGTGAATACAAAGCAGCAGTGGTAAGTCACCCCTTTGTTCACCCTTCTCTTTCCTCCTATTAGAAGGTTCCTTTCCAGCTCTTGTTGCCTCTTCTTTTCCTAATCTGAGTGCTGCTGTCAAAGTCAAAATCAAGTATGAACTGAATACATAACTGATTTAGCCAGTGCTACGGAGTTCAGATTTAGCCCTATCCATTCCCTTAACCACAACCTACAGAGCCCATTAACGTTGTTTTTATTAGATGTGCTTTCCATTGAAATAAATGAGGAGTATTAGTTAAATGGGAAGATGGGTTCTACCTGGAGAAGAGAATTAAGCACAGCTGACATATTACAAGGCTAGAATAGCATGTTAGAGTTTTTTTCTTCTATTAAGTACAGCTGATGTGTTATCTGGATAACATACAGTAGGAGTTTACAGTATATAATTTGCTTGCTTCCTGTTGAAAGAAAATAAGTATACTGCTTAAGTTTCACACTGATATTTATAATACCATGGGGGACTGAGGTACCAATAAATAATAACAAAATTATATAAAAGCTATACATTTATGTGTCTCTTAAAAAATTCTTTGTTTTAAAATTGTACAGATAGAAGCTGGCATGACAGTCAAACATGTAGTTAAATATGTTAGTATCCCAGCATTTTCACCACTTTCAAACTCATCTATATTGTTATAACTCTTGAAATGTACAAAAATCCTTTTGTCATTGCTCTGCGGACTCCTCTCAATCTTCCTGCCCCTGGTGTGCCGCTCCTCGGCAGACTTTAATGCACAGACTTTGGGACTGCCAAGCAACCTCCTTATATTGGGACCAGGTTCTCAATGATATAAGACAAGTCCAACATGTTTCCATGTCCAAGGACCCCAATGCTATGCATCTTCAACTATGACTCTGCACCGGCTACATTATGGACATCCAATTCCCAGCGTCTTTCCCAATGGACTTACTGTATGTCTTCTAGAAGAGCGCTTATGCAAGCCTGGATTCAACCCTCTCCGCCATGATTATCTGCAGTGAAGCAGTCGCTTAAAACTCTATTCCTTCTGTAGAAACTAGACACTGTGGTCCAAAACTTCAAATCTAACCAAAGCTTAATTTCAGGGTGGCAACGATTTATGGAACAAACTTCCGCTACACAGGCTGTTACTTACAGTGGCTTGCAAAAGTATTCACCCCCTTGGCTTTTTACCTATTTTGTTACATTACAGCCTTTTGTTTCAATGTTTTTTTGATCTGAATTATATGTGATGGATAAGAACACAATAGTCTAAGTTGGTGAAGTAAAATTTGAAAAATATACACGTAAAACTATTTTTCAGAAATAAAAAAATTATAATTGGCATGTGCGTATGTATTCACCCCTTTGTTATGAAGCCCATAAAAAGCTCTGGTGTAACCAATTACTTTCAGAAGTCACATAATTAGTGAAATGATGTCCACCTGTGTTCAATCCAAGTGTCACATGATCTGTCATTACATATACACACCTTTTTTGAAAGGCCCCAGACGCTGCAACACCTAAGCAAGAGGCACCACTAACCAAACACTGCCATGAAGACCAAGGAACTCTCCAAACAAGTAAGAGACAATGTTGTTGAGAAGTTAGGTTATAAAAAAATATCCAAATCTTTGATGATCCCTAGGAGCAGCATCAAATTTATCATAACCGAATGGAAAGAACATGGCACAACAGCAAACCTGCCAAGAGATGGCTGCACACCAAAACTCACAGGCAAAGAGGGCATTAATCAGAGAGGCAGCACAGAGACCTAAGGTAACCCTGGAGAAGCTTCAGAGTTCCACAGCAGAGACTGGAGTATCTGTACTTAGGATGACAATAGGCCGTACGCTCCATAAAGTTGGGATTTATGACAGAGTGGCCATAAAAAAGCCATTACTTTCAGCAAAAAACAAAATGGCACGTTTTGAGTTTGCAAAGAGGCATGTGGGAGACTCCCAAAATGTATGGAGGAAGGTGCTCTGGTCCGATGAGACTAAAATTTAACTTTTTGGCCATAAAAGAAAACGCTATGTCTGGCGCAAACGCAACACATCACATCACCCAAAGAACACCATCCCCTCTGTGAAACATGGTGGTGGCAGCATCATGCTGTGAGGATGTTTTTCAGCAGTCGGGACTGGGAAACTGGTCAGAGTTGAGGGAAAGATGGATGGTGCTAAATATAGGGATATTCTTGAGCAAAACCTGTACCACTCTGTGTGTGATTTGAGGCTAGGACGGAGTTTCACCTTCCAGCAGGACAATGACCCCAAACACACTGCTATTGTAACACTTGAGTGGTTTAAGGGGAAACATGTAAATGTGTTGGAATTGGCCTAGTTAAAGCCCAGACCTCAATTCAATAGAAAATCTGTGGTCAGACTTAAAGATTGCTGTTCACAAGTGCAAACCATCCAACTTGAAGAAGCTGGTGCAGTTTTGCAAGGAGGAATGGGCAAAAATCCCAGTGGTAAGATGTGCCAAGCTCATAGAGACTTATCCAAAGTGACTTGGAGCTGTGATAGCCGCAAAGAGTGGCTCTACAAAGTATTGACTTTAGGGGGGTGAATAGTTATGCACATTGACTTTTTCTGTTATTTTGTCCTATTTGTTGTTTGCGTCACAATAACAAAAAGAAAACATCTTCAAAGTTGTGGGCATGTTCTGTAAATGAAATGATGCAAATCCTCAAACAATCCATGATAATTCCAGGTTCTGAGGCAACAAAACCCGAAAAATGCCAAGGGGGTGAATAGTTTTGCAAGGCATAGCTAACTCATTGGGCAAGCTCAGAATTCAGGACAACCCCAAGTCAGAGGCCCACTCCACTACAGCCACTAGGGGCATGCGCCGCAGCGTGCACCCAGAATCGATGCGAGTGTCCGGCGGGCGCGATGACACAGATCCCGGTTCTCGCTCGTGACAGAGCAAGAACCGGGATCTGTGTGTGTAAATACCCAAATCCCGGTTCTTTCAGGGGAGTAGAGACAAATCGTGTGTTCATACTAAGTATGAACACTGATCTTTCTCCTCTTAGACAGTGCCATCCCCCCTACAGTTAGAACACAGTGAGGGAACACAGTTAACCCCTTGATCGCCCCCTAGTGTTAACCCCTTCCCTGCCAGTGACATTTATACAGTAATCAGTGCATTTTTATAGCACTGATCGCTCTATAAATGTCAGTCAGTGGTCAAAAAATGTGTCAAAAGTGCCCAATTTGTCCGCCGCAATATTGCAGTCATGATAAAAATAGCAGATCGCCGCCATTACTAGGAAAAAAAAAAAATTATAAAAATGCCATAAATCTATCCCCTATTGTGTAGACACTATAACTTTTGTGAAAACCAATCAATATTCTCTTATTGCAATTTTTTTTTACCAAAAACATGCAAAAGAATACATATTGGCCTAAACTGAGGAAAAAATTAGAATTTTTGAAAAAAAATGTGGTATATTTATTATAGCAAAAAGTAAAAGACTACAAGTGTACTTGGAAGTGCAGTCGCTGTAGATCTGAGGAGGACATGCAAGGAAAATCAAAAACAGCATTTCTGCTTTTGTATGATTAGCTGATAAAATCAGCAGAGCTTGCCCTCATTTCAGATCTACCCCTCAGATTTAAAGCGACTGCACTTCAAAGTGCACTTGTAGTGCAAAGTGGATTTGCCTTTCATAAATAACCCCCTATGTGTTTTTTTCAAAATTGTCGGTCTTCTTTTGTTTATAGCGCAAACAATAAAAACCGCAGAGGTGATCAAATACCATCAAAAGAAAACTTTATTTGTGGGAAAAAAAGGACATCAATTTTGTTTGGGTACAGCGTCGTACGACCGCTCAACAGTCAGTTTAAACTACGCAGTGCCGTATCGCAAAAAATGGTCTGGTCATTGAGCAGCCAAATCTTCCAGGGCTGAAGTGGTTAATGCATAGAATGCATAAGGTGGAAAAACCTTAAGGCCTCATTCACACAAGGCGGATCCGTTTAGTGGAGTCCGCCAGTTCAGCAGGAGATCTCTCCGTTGATCTCCGCTGAGCTAGCAGATGACGGATCCATCTCTGCTCATTGAGTGGGGAGGGGCCTATCAGAGACTCCCTGATTCATATGGGGAGATCATACAAAAATGGACAGCATGTCCGTTTTCATCAGATCTCATCCGATCTGCCAAGATGGATGGCGAACGTATCGCCATACGTCTGATTTTAGCAGATCAGGGGGCAGACGGGTGTCTGCGGACAAATTTCCGCTGACATCCATCTCCCCATAAGAGACAATGGATGGCTCGCTCAGATCCTTGTGAAAACCGGACTGGTGGATCCGAGCAGGCTTGCCACGTGAAAGGGGCCTAATGACGCGTACACGCGGTCGGACTTTCCGGCATACTTGGTCCAGCGGACCAGAGTGTGCCGGACAATCCGCCCGTGTGTAGGCTCCGGCGGACTTTCCCGGCGGACTTTTTCCCAAAAGCCCGCCGGACCTAGATTTGAAACATGTTTTAAATCTTTCCGTCTGACTCGGTTTCGGGCGGAAAGTCCACTCGTCTGTGTGCTGGTCCGACGGAAAGGCCGCTCGTGTGTATGCTGGTCCAACGGACCAGATACAACGCAAGGGCAGGGTATTGCATTTCGCGCTCGCTGCAATAGGAAAAACAAATTTTCCTATTGCGGCGAGCACGGGGCATACAAGGCCCTTAGGTCTGGTATGGATTATAAAGGGAAACCCCCTTGGATCGGGGTCTGGTATGGATTTTAGGGGGGACCCCACGCCGTTTTTTCGGCGTAGGGGGTTTCCCTTTATAATCCATACCAGACCTAAGGGCCTGGTATGACCCGTAACGGGGCTCGCAAGGTGTCAATCTCGCCGATAAAAGCGGCAAGATTGACATCCTTTTCTAGTCCCGCCGCACCTGAGTCACGTTCAAAATGAACTGACTTGTCCGTGTGTGGGCAAGTCCGTTCATTCTGAAAGTCCGCCGTAACTCCGGCGAAAGTCCGTCGGAAAGACGGGCGGACTTAGCCCGCCGCAAAGTCCAGTCGTGTGGGGGCAAGTCTGTCCGTTTTAAAGTTTGGCGCACCTGGCGGACAAAGTCCGTCAGAAAGTGTGCCGGACCAAGTAGGCCAGAAAGTCCGCCGTGTGTACGCGGCATAAGGCTTTACAACCACTTTAAGTAAAATTGCATTGGATTCAACTTTTGTGTCTTATTGAAGAGTTAAGCTACCTTTGGATGGTACCAAGTCAGCAGGTGACTATACTGTCTGGAAAGACTGGATCTACCGAGATACACTATATTGTCAAAAGTTTTGGGACACCTGTCTTTACACGCACATGAACTTTAATGGCATCCCAGTCTTAGTCCGTAGGGTTCAATATTGAGTTGGCCCACCCTTTGCAGCTATAACAGCTTCAACTCTTTTGGGAAGGCTGTCCACAAAGTTTAGGAGTGTGTTTATGGAAATGTTTGACCCTTCTTCCAGAAGCGCATTTGTGAAGTCAGCCACTGATGTTGGACAAGAAGGCCTAGCTCGCAGTCTGCATCCTAATTCATGACAAGGGTGTTCTATCGGGTTGAGGTCAGGATTCTGTCCAGGCCAGTCAAGTTCCTCCACCCCAAACTCACTCACCCATGTCTTTATGGACCTTGCTTTGGGCACTGGTCCAAGTCATTTGGTGGAGGGGATTATGGTGTGGGGTTGTTTTCAGGGGTTGGGCTTGGCCCCTTAGTTTCAGTGAAGGGAACTCTTAAAGGGGCAGCATACCAAGACATTTTGGACAATTTTATGCTGCCAACTTTGTTGGAACAGTTTGCGGATGGCCCCTTCCTATTCCAACATGACTGCGCACCAGTGCACAAAGAAAGGTCCATAAAGACATGGATAAGCGCATTTTGGATGGAGGAAACATTCCCATAGAAACACTCCTAAACCTTGTGAACAGCCTTTCCAGAAGAGTTAAAGCTGTTATAGCTGCAAAGGGTGGGCCAACCTAATAGTGAACCCTACGGACTAAGACTGGAATGCCATTAAAGTTCATGTGTGTGTAAAGGCAAGCGTCCCAATACTTTTGGTAATATTGGGGGTTATTTACTAAAGCTGTAGAGTGCAGAATCTGGTGCAGCTCTGCATAGAAACCAATCAGCTTCCAGGTTTTATGGCCAAAGCTTAATTTAGCAAGCTGAAGTTAGAATCTGATTGGCTACCATGCACAGCTGCATCAGATTCGGAGTGCTTCAGTTTTCGTAAATCTCCCCCATAATGTATGTCAATGCATAAAACAACATTTTAAACATAACTATAACTATTACTACTATTTATTACATCTACTGTATGTGTGTGTTCTTTTTAGACGCAATGAAGTAAAAAAATAAATACATTTGTACAAATCTGCTAATGAAGTTGAACTTGAAGGTTATAATTAGAAACCTTATTTAGGAATATCTCTATCGAAGAAGCTTCTTTTTCTAATTATTAAAATAAAATATCATAGATGTTAATTTTTTTCTTTTCTTAAAAAGTGGGCTACTTATTTATGATGGCTGCAGAAATATTGCATTAGATCTAATGTTTCTCTTGAGTTACAAAATGGTAATTCTATGCAAAATATATATTTTTAATACAACTATTTCTTTAGGTTCCCTTCCATTAATCCACATGTTCAGTAAACTTATGCATAGTCAATTGACATTCCTATACACTTACTTACTTTGTTACATCATGGATTTCATAATATTGCATTCTTTTGTAAAATATTTTTATGCTAAAGAATATTGAAAATATTTTTTCCATGTATACTTGAATTTTATCTCTTGACTTAGTGGGTGAAAATATTTACATCTTATGAATTTATTTTCTGGATGCTAATACAGAATTAGCATATATACATTTTGTTTTTGCATCTTCCATTTCTAGTTAAAGAACACTGCAATAAATTCAGATTAACACAGAAGAGGGAGCAAATAGAACTCCCCAGATGTATGTTAATATCAACATTTTCAACATGATGAACTGAAACACAACTAAGCTTTTTTTTATTTTATGGTGAAACTCGCAAGATAAATATACGCAGTGTATATTGCAGAATAAACTTATATTTGAAGGGTAAAAAATTATGGAAAAGAAGCAGTTTACTGGAGAGCTACAGTGCCTTGAAAAAGTATTCATACCCCTAGAAATTTTCCACTTTATATCATGTCACAGCCAAAAACGTAAATGTATTGTATTGGGATTTTATGTGATAGACCAACACAAAGTGGCATATAATTGTGAAGTGGAAGGAAAATGATAAATGTTTTTTACATTTTTTTACAAATAAATATGTGAAAAGTGTGGCATGCATTTGTTGGAAGGTGAACCTCCGCCCCAGTCTCAAGTCTATTGCAGACTCTAACAGGATTTCTTCTAAGATTGCCCTGTATTTGGCTCCATCCACCTTCCCACCAACTCTGACCAGCTTCCCTGTCCCTGCTGAAGAAAAGTGTCCCCTCAACATCATGCTGCCACCACGTTTCACGGTGGGGAAGGTGTGTGCAGTGTTCCTTTTCTGCCACACATAGCGTTTTGCTTTTAGGCCAAAAAGTTCAATTTTGGTCTCATCTGGCCAGAGCATCTTCTTCCACATGTTTGCTGTGTCCCCCACTTGGCTTTTTGCAAACTTCAAATGGGACTTCTTATGGATTTCTTTCAACAATGGCTTTTTGCCACTTTTCCATAAAGGCCAGATTTGTGGAGTACACAACTAATAGTTGTCCTGTGGACAGATTCCCCAACCTGAGCTGTGGGTCTCTGCAGCTCCTCCAGAGTTACCATGGACCTCTTGGCTGCTTCTCTGATTCATGCTCTACTTGCTTCTCAGTTTAGGTGGAAAGCCATGTCTTGGTAGGTTTGCAGTTGTGCCATACGCTTTCCATTTTTGGATGATGTATTGAACAGTGCTCCATGAGATGTTCAAAGCTTGGGATGTTTTTTATAACTCAACCCTGCTTTAAACTTCTCCACAACTTTATCCCTGACCTGTCTGGTTTGTTCCATCATGATGCTGTTTGTTCACAAAGCTTCTCTAACAAACCTCCAAGGGCTTCACAGAACAGCTGTATTTATACTAAGATTATTTTATACACAGGTGGTTTCTATTTACTAATTAGGTGACTTCTGAAGACAATTGGTTCCACTAGATTTTAGTTGGGGTTATCAAAGTAAAGGGGGCTGAATACAAATGCACACCACACTTTCCACATATTTATTTGTAAAAATATTTGAAAACCATTTATCAATTTTCTTTCCACTTCACAATTATGTGCCACTTTGTGTTAGTCTATCGCATAAAATCCCGACAAAATACATTTACGTTTTTGGTTGTAACATGACAAAATTTGGAAAATTTCAAGGGGTATGAATACTTTTTCAAGGCATTATATGTTCTTTTGCCTTTTCTTTTGCCAAGTTTTCCTCTCTGATCTGAATGTTTTTGTAAAACTTTTCCTTGCAAGTGAATTATTTGCGGTGACCTTGTGCAGGTACTGTAAATTGCTTTATTGTACTGATATATTGTGACTTATTGTACTAATACTGTAATATATACTCAGGGGATTTTTGGAACTAGATATTAGAAAAATCTGTTTTCAGCAAAAATATTAAACTGGTTTTAAGGCAGATTTCAACAAGGCAGTAAGGAAAGTGGTTATCTACAGCAGCAGTCTCCAAACTGCGGCCCTTTGCTTGCTTTTATCCATCGCATGGGGCACTATTTCATCCGCTTGTACCAACAATGTGGCATAATTTTCCCACTGACATCAACAATGGGGCACAATTCCACCCACTGACACCAACAACTGGGCCCACTAATGCCCCGTACACACGGTCGGATTTTCTGATGGAAAATGTCCGATCGGAGCGTGTTGTCGGAAATTCCGACCGTGTGTGGGCTCCATCGGACATTTTCCATCGGATTTTCCGACACACAAAGTTGGAGAGCAGGAGATAAAATTTTCCGACAACAAAATCCATTGTCGGAAATTCCGATCGTGCGTACACAAATCCGATGGACAAAGTGCCACGCATGCTCAGAATAAATAAAGAGATGAAAGCTATTGGCCACTGCCCCGTTTATAGTCCCGACGTACATGTTTTACGTCACCGCGTTTAAAACGATCGGATTTTCCGACAACTTTGTGCGACCGTGTGTAGACAAAACAAGTTTGAGCCAACATCCGTCTGAAAAAATCCTAGGATTTTGTTGTCGGAATGTTCGAACAAAGTCCGACCGTGTGTACGCCCTATAACACCAGTGAAGGGGCACAAATCCTCCCAATGACACAATGATACCAACAAATAGGCCCAATGACATCAACGATGGGGCACAATTCCTCCAACTGACTCCACCAATGGGATACAATTCTTCCCAATTACACCAAAAGTTGGGACCTCTGACACCAACGATGGGACACAATTGCTCCCAATGACCTCAACCTTTGGGCCCAATAATACCAATGATGACTTGCAATTCCTCCCAATGACACCAACAGTTTGGCCCAATGACACCAATGATGGAGCATTAAATCCTCTTAATGACACCAACGATTGGTCACAATTCCTCCCACCAAAGATGGGGTATTGTTTTTTTCCCCACTGTCAGGACCTTTTCTACTCCCAATGGCCACAGTCCGGACCCCCTAAAGTCTGAAGAACAATAAACTGGGCCCTTGTTTAGAAAGTTTGGAGACTCCTGATCCACAGCAACCAGAATTAAAGTAGAGGTCCACCCTAACACTAAAATCCCCCCATCTATAGACATCCATGATCTAACACTAACCTATCTAACTCTGTAAAGAAGAAATCAGTATAAATACCTTTTCTGAAGCCTCCTCGACCTGATCCCATGCTAAGCTGTCAGCTGTGGCTTTGCTGTGGAGGCGGGTGCAGAGGACACAGCCGACAACGGAAACCCCATAGCAAGTCTATGGGTGACATCACTTCCCTTTCATTTCACAGCCGTTGTTGGCTGTGTCCTCTGCAGAGCTTCCACTGCTGGAGTCAAGACCGGACCAGTTTCAAAAAAGGTATGTATTCGGGTTTCTTCTTTACAGGGCTAGAGAGGTTAGTGTTAGAGTGTGTATGTTTGTAAATGCAGGGATTTTAGTGCTAGGGAGGACTTCTACTTAAGTTTTCACCTATTGCACCACAGAAAGCCAATTATCAAAGTGATACTAAACAGAGAAGTGTTATTTGCCATAATACATTCACATAAATCAATATATGTCATGGCACTGTATTTTGTTTTTTCAAAACAATCCTCTAAGTACCTTATTCCTGCAGTGCTGCTGTGTGGTTACATGATCTCTCTCTGTTATTTGGTATCTGCAGGGAAAGATCTTTGGGAGGGGCTTCTATTACGCTGCTGATGTATGCTCTCCACAGTATGGGTCTGACTTCGCCCTGTCCTGTCCTAAATGGTGCCGTGCCAGTCACATGACTAAAACAAAAATCACAATTTCAGAAAAGCAATCCAAATTAAATAATAAATATTGAAAAAAAAACGTTTTATAGCTCCCTATAAATCTTTATCTAACATCAGATGTATATTTTTTGTGCAGTAATATGATGTAGGCGGAGTCAAAGATGACTGACACTAGCTTTCATTATGTTCAGACAGCATCTGCATTCAGGAATCTGTTTTTACTTTACAGGTATTAACAATTACTTTTGATATATTTATTAGTGATGTATATTAAAACTAAGCTTTTTGTGAGTTTCTTAGTGATTGTAATCAATCAGTGTACTATATCCCCCCCCCCTATATTGTTTAGCATTAGGACAACATGGAAGAGGAGGGAGGGGGCTACCATTTACACAGGGCCGTCTTTAAGGCAGCGCAAAAGGGGCAGCTGCCCTGGGCCCTGTCATTGTTGTGGGGCCCGAAGCAGCTGCCTCATACTTGCCAACTATCCCAGTTTAAATTCCGTTGTTCCTTGAAGTTTTAATCCTGTGCTGTGTCCCGATATCTCAGTGTGAAGTGCTGCTACTAATGCTGCCCAGCTCTGCCCTATTGTTGTGTACAGATGACTCACCTGCAGGCCTGTGTTTACATGTAATAAACTGGCATTGATATGTAAATAGCGATGGCATTCATATGTAAAGGACACGGAGCAGCGTCATTCATATGTAAATAGAGGCAGCATTCACATGTACAGTATATCATGCCCCTCTGAGTTTATATCCACCATCACCCACTGTGGAGATAAAGTGGCATGCTTGAAAGTCCTGCCTGCCACTGTGGTCATTCATCCTAACATTAGCCTGTTCTGCAAAGGTAAGCAAATTGGGGGGGGGGGGGTGTGTGCAGAGGTAGGCGGAGAAGGAATTACAGTTTGGGGAACACAGGTGAGCAAGGAGGAGATGTATAGAGGTAAGGAAGGTGGGTGCAAAGATGAGCAGAGGAGGCAGGTAGAGTTAAAAGGGTGGAGGGTTGGAGTGGAGAGGATGAGGGAGGTTTCGGGTGCAGATGTTAGCAGGGGTTTTAGGATGCAAAGCTGTACTGACAGGATGGATAAAGATGTAGGTCACGTGTAGGGGAGTCCAATTATTTAAGTGAGCTGCTCTATGTACTAGAAATCCGGAAGTAAGTCCCTAGCACTTTTTCAAAATCACACAGTTGCACAGCACATCAGCAGATGCGCAAGGGTGTCATTAACAATTAATGGCACTGCTGTGTATCTGCTAAAGGGCAGCTTGTTTCTGTGACAAATTTGAACGCAGGCTAAATATCTCAGTTACATCGGTGGTCAGTGTAAATCTTTTCCTTACATTGTGGCTTGGTGTAGAATTCTTTCATTCATACTAGTGACCAGTGTGAAGGTCACCCTTACATTAGTAGTCAGTGTAAATCCCTCCTTACAATGGTGGTTACTGTGAATGCTCCTATCACATTAGTGGTCAGTGTAAATCCCCTTTACATTGGTGGTCATTGTAAATCTTCTCATTATATTGGGGCTTGGGGTATAATCATTTTATTCACACTAGTGGCCAGTGTGCAGGTCCCCCTTACAATAGTGGTCAGTAGGGATGAGCTTCGTGTTCGAGTCGAACCCATGTTCGACTCGAACATCGGCTGTTCGACCGTCCGTCGAATTGCGAACGATATGGGCCGTTCGCGCCAAATTCGTGTGGCGCGTCACGGCCCATAATTCACTGCGGCATCGCAGTGCATTGCTGGCTGATGATTGGCCAAGCATGCACTATGACCCGCATGCTTGGCCAATCACAGCGCCGTCAGTAGAGAGAGCTGTAATTGGCCAAAGCCAGGGTGGCTTTGGCCAATTATGGCTCAGGGGATTTAGTACACACCCCACACTATATAAGGCCGCCTGCACGGCGGCCCTGTGTAGTGTGTGTTCCGGTGTGCTGAGCGATAGAGAGAGAGAGAGACAGTGTCATTTGATTTGAGTTAGATAGATTAGGCAGAACAGTCAGTCAGTTAGCTGCACTTACAGTGTATTGTGTATATATATGCATCCCAGGTGTTGCATATATATATATACACTGTATTCAGTTTAGCTAGATCCGTTCCTGTTATCTTCTATCTAGACTATTTACATTCAGTGCAGTGTGTCCTGCTCACAGTGTTCAGCTAGATCCGTTCCTGCTATTTACATTCAGTACAGTGCTTCCTGCTCACAGTGTTCAGCTAGATCCGTTCCTGCTATTTACATTCAGTGCAGTACGTGCTGCTCACAGTGTTCAGCTAGATCCGTTCCTGCTATTTACATTCAGTGCAGTGCGTCCTGCTCACAGTGTTCAGCTAGATCCGTTCCTGCTATATACATTTAGTGCAGTACGTCCTGCTCACAGTGTTCAGCTAGATCCGTTCCTGCTATTTACATTCAGTGCAGTACGTGCTGCTCACAGTGTTCAGCTAGATCCGTTCCTGCTATTTACATTCAGTGCAGTGCGTCCTGCTCACAGTGTTCAGCTAGATCCGTTCCTGCTATATACATTTAGTGCAGTACGTCCTGCTCACAGTGTTCAGCTAGATCCGTTCCTGCTATATACATTTAGTGCAGTACGTCCTGCTCACAGTGTTCAGCTAGATCCGTTCCTGTTATCTTCCTACTGACAGGCAGGCTTGTCTGGTTACAGTATATAAAGCTACCTGAAGAAAATTACAGGTGTTCTTTTTGATCCTATTAGTACCACGGTCAGGCAGCTAGACTATTTACATTTAGTACAGTGTGTCCTGCTCACAGTGTTCAGCTAGATCCGTTCCTGCTATTTACATTCAGTGCAGTGCGTGCTGCTCACAGTGTTTAGCTACATCCGTTCCTGCTGTTTACATTCAGTGCAGTGCGTCCTGCTCACAGTGTTCAGCTAGATCCGTTCCTGCTATTTACATTCAGTGCAGTGCGTCCTGCTCACAGTGTTCAGCTAGATCCGTTCCTGCTATTTACATTCAGTGCAGTGCGTCCTGCTCACAGTGTTCAGCTAGATCCGTTCCTGCTATATACATTTAGTGCAGTACGTCCTGCTCACAGTGTTCAGCTAGATCCGTTCCTGTTATCTTCCTACTGACAGGCAGGCTTGTCTGGTTACAGTATATAAAGCTACCTGAAGAAAATTACAGGTGTTCTTTTTGATCCTATTAGTACCACGGTCAGGCAGCTAGACTATTTACATTTAGTACAGTGTGTCCTGCTCACAGTGTTCAGCTAGATCCGTTCCTGCTATTTACATTCAGTGCAGTGCGTGCTGCTCACAGTGTTTAGCTACATCCGTTCCTGCTGTTTACATTCAGTGCAGTGCGTCCTGCTCACAGTGTTCAGCTAGATCCGTTCCTGCTATTTACATTCAGTGCAGTGCGTCCTGCTCACAGTGTTCAGCTAGATCCGTTCCTGCTATTTACATTCAGTGCAGTGCGTCCTGCTCACAGTGTTCAGCTAGATCCGTTCCTGCTATATACATTTAGTGCAGTACGTCCTGCTCACAGTGTTCAGCTAGATCCGTTCCTGTTATCTTCCTACTGACAGGCAGGCTTGTCTGGTTACAGTATATAAAGCTACCTGAAGAAAATTACAGGTGTTCTTTTTGATCCTATTAGTACCACGGTCAGGCAGCTAGACTATTTACATTTAGTACAGTGTGTCCTGCTCACAGTGTTCAGCTAGATCCGTTCCTGTTATTTACATTCAGTGCAGTGCGTCCTGCTCACAGTGTTCAGCTAGATCCGTTCCTGCTATTTACATTCAGTGCAGTGCGTCCTGCTCACAGTGTTCAGCTAGATCCGTTCCTGCTATTTACATTCAGTGCAGTGCGTCCTGCTCACAGTGTTCAGCTAGATCCGTTCCTGCTATTTACATTCAGTGCAGTGCGTGCTGCTCACAGTGTTCAGCTAGATCCGTTCCTGCTATTTACATTCAGTGCAGTGCGTCCTGCTCACAGTGTTCAGCTAGATCCGTTCCTGCTATTTACATTCAGTGCAGTGCGTCCTGCTCACAGTGTTTAGCTACATCCGTTCCTGCTGTTTACATTCAGTGCAGTGCGTCCTGCTCACAGTGTTCAGCTAGATCCGTTCCTGCTATTTACATTCAGTGCAGTGCGTCCTGCTCACAGTGTTCAGCTAGATCCGTTCCTGCTATTTACATTCAGTGCAGTGCGTGCTGCTCACAGTGTTCAGCTAGATCCGTTCCTGCTATTTACATTCAGTGCAGTGCGTCCTGCTCACAGTGTTCAGCTAGATCCGTTCCTGCTATTTACATTCAGTGCAGTGCGTCCTGCTCACAGTGTTTAGCTACATCCGTTCCTGCTGTTTACATTCAGTGCAGTGCGTCCTGCTCACAGTGTTCAGCTAGATCCGTTCCTGCTATTTACATTCAGTGCAGTGCGTCCTGCTCACAGTGTTCAGCTAGATCCGTTCCTGCTATTTACATTCAGTGCAGTGCGTGCTGCTCACAGTGTTCAGCTAGATCCGTTCCTGCTATTTACATTCAGTGCAGTGCGTCCTGCTCACAGTGTTCAGCTAGATCCGTTCCTGCTATTTACATTCAGTGCAGTGCGTCCTGCTCACAGTGTTTAGCTACATCCGTTCCTGCTGTTTACATTCAGTGCAGTGCGTCCTGCTCACAGTGTTCAGCTAGATCCGTTCCTGCTATTTACATTCAGTGCAGTGCGTCCTGCTCACAGTGTTCAGCTAGATCCGTTCCTGCTATATACATTTAGTGCAGTACGTCCTGCTCACAGTGTTCAGCTAGATCCGTTCCTGTTATCTTCCTACTGACAGGCAGGCTTGTCTGGTTACAGTATATAAAGCTACCTGAAGAAAATTACAGGTGTTCTATCCCAGCTTAGTGCAGCTACAGGCCATTAGTATGTCTGGAAGGCCAAGAAGGAGAGGCAGACAGTCACAAGCCAATAAGAGAGGGCAAGCAGGCTCTGTGTCTAGTGCTGGTCGTGGAGACGGTGCATCCTCATCAGCACGTGGCCATGGGACACGCTTGGCCTTTTTTTCGGCAGCTGGCCGTGTTGAGCCGCAACATGCGGAAGACTTGGTCGAGTGGATGACCAAGCCGTCCTCATCCTCCTCATCCTCTCTCACCCATGCCCAGGGTGCTTTGTCTGGCAAAGCAGCGGCCTCTTCCCTCAGCTCAATGTCATCAGTGACTCCTTCCCTAGCCCCACCATGTCCTCCTGAGGATTCCCTCGAACTGTTTGACCACAGTGTTGGGTACATGCTCCAGGAGGATGCCCAGCGTTTGGAAGGCTCTGATGATGATACTGAGCTCAATGAAGGCAGTAACATGAGCACGGACAGAGGGGGTGCCCAAGAAGGACAGCAATCTGGCAGTCATGCTCCCCCTGCTGCAGCATACTGCCAGGTTTGCTCCAGTGATGAGGAGGGAGGGGATGATGAGGTCACTGACTCAACGTGGGTGCCTGATAGGAGAGAGGAGGAGGAGGAGGAGGAGGAGGAGGAGGAGGTGGCACATCACCAACTAGGCAGGATGCCCTCCAGGGGCCAGCCTAAGGGCAGCACATTGACTGCATCACACCCCAAAGCTCCACATGTGCAGGGCGCTGCAGTCTCTGCGCGTTATTCAAAAAGTTCTTTGGTGTGGGCCTTTTTTGAGACGAGTGCATCAGATCGCACCGCTGCTATTTGCAATATATGTCTCAAGCGTATCTCGCGTGGCCAAAACATCTCCCGCTTGGGTACCACATGCTTGACCAGACATATGTTGACCTGCCATGCAGTTCGTTGGCAAGCGTATCTAAAAGACCCACACCAAAGAACAAAGACGATCTCTCCTTGCTCCTCATCAGCTGAGATTTCCAACCCCACTAGACCTTCAGTCCTCTCTGCGACCTGCAGTGAGAGGAATGAAGGTGTAGAATTAGGTGTGTCACAGCCAAGTACTTATGGGCAATCTGCTTTTGGTACACCGACGTCAGATTGTACCAGGCAAATTTCCCTGCCCCAGCTGCTGCACCGCCGAAAGAAGTTTGCTCCCAGCCATCCACATGCCCAGCGGTTGAATGCTAGCTTGGCAAAATTGCTAGCACTTCAACTGCTGCCTTTTCAGTTGGTAGACTCTGCCCCCTTCCGTGAGTTTGTGGAATGTGCGGTTCCTCAGTGGCAGGTACCCAAACGCCACTTTTTCTCACGGAAGGCGATTCCGGCTCTCTACCGGCATGTGGAAGGCAATGTCCATGCCTCGCTGGACAGGGCGGTCAGCGGTAAGGTGCATATTACCGCTGACTCATGGTCCAGCAGGCATGGACAGGGACGTTACTTAAGTTTCACGGCGCATTGGGTGACTCTGCTGGCAGCTGGGAAGGATGCAGGACAAGGTGCAGTAGTGTTGGAGGTTGTTCCGCCACCACGCCTCCAAAATGCTGATTGTGACACACCTCTCTCCTCCACCCCCTCCTCTTCTTCTTCCTCCATGGCCTCTTCCTCGGAACCAGCGGTGCTCCGTAGGCGTTCAAGGGGCTACGCAAGTACGCAGGCCAAAAGATGCCATGCGGTGCTTGAGCTGGTGTGCTTGGGGGACAGGAGCCACACTGGGGCAGAGGTTCTGTCAGCTCTGCAGGGGCAGGTTCAGAGGTGGTTGACGCCACGCCAACTTAAGGCAGGAATGGTGGTTTGCGACAATGGCACCAACCTCCTCTCTGCCCTCCGACAGGGACAACTGACCCATGTGCCCTGTTTGGCTCACGTCCTTAACTTGGTGGTGCAGCGGTTCTTGGGCAGGTACCCGGGCTTACAGGATGTCCTGAGGCAGGCCAGGAAAGTCTGTGTGCATTTCCGCCGGTCATATAATGCCAGTGCTCGGCTGACGGACCTCCAAAAGGAGTTTAACCTGCCCAAGAACCGCCTAATCTGTGACATGCCCACCAGGTGGAACTCGACGTTGGCCATGCTGCAGCGGCTGCACACGCAGCAGAGGGCCATCAATGAGTACCTGTGCGACTATGGCACCAGGACAGGGTCAGGGGACCTTGGTTTTTTTTCCCCACGCCAGTGGGCCATGATCAGGGATGCATGCACTGTCCTGTCACCATTCGAGGAGGCCACGAGGATGGTGAGCACTGACAGTGCATGCATCAGTGACACTGTCCCCCTTGTCCACCTGTTGGAGCACACGCTGCGTGGGATAATGGACAGGGCACTTGAGGCAGAACAGAGGCAGGAAGAGGAGGACTTCCTTAGCTCTCAAGGCCCCCTTTATCCAGACAGTGTTCCTGCGTGCCCGCCGATCACACAGGAAGAGGACGAGGAGGAGGAGGAGGAGGAGGAGGAAGATTGTGTCAGTATGGAGGTGGAGCCTGGCACTCAGCATCAGCAGTCTTTAAGGGATCAGTCCCAAGGAACACATGGACTTGTACGTGGCTGGGAGGAGGTGGCTGCGGACGTTGTTGTCCTTAGTGACCCAGAGGACTCCGGACCGAATGCCTCAGCAAACCTACGCTGCATGGCCTCCCTGATCCTGCAAAGCCTGCGTAAGGATCCTCGTATTCGTGGTATCAAGGAGAAGGACCAATACTGGCTGGCAACCCTCCTTGATCCACGTTACAAGGGTAAGGTTGCGGACCTTATCTTGCCATCGCAGAGGGAGCAGAGGATGAAACATCTTCGGGAGGCCTTGCAGAAAGGTCTGTGCAACGCGTTCCCAGAGACTGGGAGGTTACAAACTCCTGTTTCTGGACAACGTGTTGCTGAGGCTTCGGTCAGTCAAAGAAGGAGCGGTGGAGAAGGTGGCCGTCTGACCGATGCGTTCAGACAATTTTTTGGTCCGCAGCCCCAAGGTATGATCGGTTCCAGCAACCATCGCCAGCGTCTGTTTTACATGGTGCAGGAATACCTAGGGGCAAGATCAGACTTGGACACCTTTCCCACCGAAAATCCTCTGGGTTACTGGGTCTTGAGGATGGATCACTGGCCAGAGCTTGCACAGTATGCAATTGAGCTACTGGCCTGTCCTGCATCCAGCGTTCTTTCGGAACGCACATTCAGTGCTGCTGGAGGCGTGGTAACCGATCACAGGGTGCGTCTGTCCACCGACTCGGTCGATCGGCTGACCTTCATAAAAATGAATCAGTCTTGGATCACCACCAGCTACCAAGCACCTGATGCAGATGTAACCGAATAATTTTTTTTGAAATCTCAGATCCCTTCAAAGACTGCCTATGCTGATGCTGAGTGACTATCCCTGAGTAATTATCCTCTTCCTCCTCAATCATCACGCTGATAGCTTGTAAGAACATTTTTGGTTCTGGGCGCCACCACCAGTGCCTAAGGCACAATTTTTCAGCCCCTGTTTAACAGGGGCGTGTAATTACAATTTTTGATGTAATACTTTGCAGCAGGGCTCGTTCCTGCATTCCAACTAGAGTGTCTGTGAGGGGTTGCAGTGTTGTGGCACCAGCACCAGTGCCTAAGACCCAATTTTTCAGCCCCTGTCTAACAGGGGCGTGTAATTACAATTTTTGATGCAATACTTTGCAGCAGGGCTTGTTCCTGCATTCCAACTAGAGTGTCTGTGAGGGGTTGCAGTGTTGTGGCACCAGCACCAGTGCCTAAGACCCAATTTTTCTGCCCCTGTCTAACAGGGGCGTGTAATTACAATTTTTGATGCAATACTTTGCAGCAGGGCTTGTTCCTGCGTTTCAACTAGAGTGTCTGTGAGGGGTTGCAGTGTTGTGGCACCAGCACCAGTGCCTAAGACCCAATTTTTCAGCCCCTGTCTAACAGGGGCGTGTAATTACAATTTTTGATGCAATACTTTGCAGCAGGGCTTGTTCCTGCGTTTCAACTAGAGTGTCTGTGAGGGGTTGCAGTGTTGTGGCACCAGCACCAGTGCCTAAGACCCAATTTTTCAGCCCCTGTCTAACAGGGGCGTGTAATTACAATTTTTGATGCAATACTTTGCAGCAGGGCTTGTTCCTGCGTTTCAACTAGAGTGTCTGTGAGGGGTTGCAGTGTTGTGGCACCAGCACCAGTGCCTAAGACCCAATTTTTCTGCCCCTGTCTAACAGGGGCGTGTAATTACAATTTTTGATGCAATACTTTGCAGCAGGGCTCGTTCCTGCGTTCCAACTAGAGTATCTGTGAGGGGTTGCAGTGTTGTGGCACCAGCACCAGTGCCTAAGGCCTAATTTTTCAGCTCCTGTTCAACAGGGGCATGTAATTACAATTCTTGATCTAATATTTCACAGCAGGGCCCTGTGAGGGCTTACAGTGTTTTGGCCACAGCAACACCTAAGGCCCAAATTTCTGCTGAGTATATAGGGCAGGACCCTACTTTCAAACATCTAACTTACAAACGACTCCTACTTGCAAACGGAAGGAGACAACAGGAAGTGAGATGAAATCTACCCCTAAGGAAGGGAAATTCTCTCCTGTAAGAGTTAATATGGGAAAACAATTTTTCCTTTCCACTGATGCTTTCCAATCCTTGTTCCACAAAAAAACCCAAATTTTCAAAAAACATTTTTCATTGGGACAAAAAAGTGAGGTGAAATCTTCTGAAGAGGAGGAAAGACGCAAAACAAATGTCACAGGGGTGATAACCCTTCCCTATGTTTTCCAAAAAGCTTAGAAAAGATTTTTTGGCTGGAGCTAAACACATTAAAAATGTTCAAAATTACAAACAGATTCTACTTAACAACAAACCTACAGTCCCTGTCTTGTTTGCACCGCCTGTATACTGCTGTTCAGAGTATATAGGGACCTTTCCTTATTTTAATTTGGGTGCGGGGTTCCCCTTAATATCCATACAAGACCCAAAGGGCCTGGTAATGGACTGGGGGGTACCCATGCCGTTTGTCTCACTGATTTTCATCCATATTGCCATGACCCGACATGACATTAAACCCGCAAGCAGTTTTAAATGAGATTTTTTCCTTTAAAAATGACATTTGGTGCAGGGACTGTTCTAAACATGGGAAACACGCGTCACTTTACAGGCATACTATAGACACCCCCCAGGTACGATATTTAAAGGAATATTTCACTTTTTTTTTTTTACTTTAAGCATCATTAAAATCACTGCTCCCGAAAAAACGGCCGTTTTTAAAAGTTTTTTTTGCATTGATACATGTCCCCTGGGGTAGGACCCGGGTCCCCAAACCCTTTTTAGGACAATACCATGCAAATTAGCCTTTAAAATGAGCACTTTTGATTTCGAACGTTCGAGTCCCATAGACGTCAATGGGGTTCTAACGTTCGTGCGAACTTGCGGTCCGTTCGCGGGTTCTGGTGCGAACCGAACCGGGGGGTGTTCGGCTCATCCCTAGTGGTCAGTGTAAATCCCTCCTTACATTGGTGGTTACTGTGAATGCTCCTATTACATTAGTGGTCAGTGTAAACCCCTATTACATTAGTGGTCAGTGTAAACCCCTATTGCATTGGTGGCCAGTGTTGAAACTCCTCTTTATATTGGTAGTCAGTAAAAATATCAGCATTGCCATTGATCACACCCTCCCCTCCCCCAGCACTGCCACTGATCCCAGGAGTTCTAGGATCCCTAGGAGTTTTATGTCTATTGATGGGTCCCCTCACCACCCCAGTCCATGGTGTGCAGGCAGGTGGAGAGTGAAATTGCATGTATGTCCCTATAGTCATGTGGGCTGCACAGATAAGAAAACGGAGGAAATAAAGAGCTTAGAAGGGAACTGAAATATGAGCATACTCAGTAGAGGACACCAGCTGGTCTACACAATCTCAGGCTGAAGTGGAAGAGAAGATGGGAGGGTCAGCTGAAGGCAGGATCAACCAGGTATACTTCACTCTACACAAAATGAATGCTTTAGTGGCCTTGTAAATATGCACGATTTCTTATATAGCATGTAATAAGAGATTTTCATAATCTGGATTTAATGACTCTTTAAGGTAGGCATCAACTGTATTTTTTTCTACGTACAATACATATGAAAGTGATTACCTTAAGCTTAATACACACCATCATTTTTTTTTGTTCAACCCTGCCGGTTGTGTGTAAGTCAGAGGCGCTGTGCTAACAATCTGATGTTAGTACAGTGATCTCCCCTACTGAGCTATTGTGTTCCGACAGGGGGATGGGCCGCCCACCAGAACACTCTGGTCAGTGCTCTCAGCCATTGGCTGAATGGACTGATCAGGAGCCAGTCAGCTGCCGGTTTTCCAGCAAGCTTGTCCGACAGAAGCCATACACACAGGCCAGCTTTTATTGAACTAGCCAATGTCGCCCAGCATTCGGCCCGTGTGTACTAGGCTTTAAAGTGTATGTAAACCCTAACAATGAACTTATCGTGTTATCTCAAGGAACTGAATCAGCCTTACCAGTTCTCACCTTGGACTACAAATTAATAAGTGCTTATGTTGTGGACACAAGAGAAAAGGGTGTGATTATGAAGTGTAGCTGTGTGATATTACCCCACAAAACGACTTAGAAGCTGAACGTGTTTTTGCCTGATCAACAGATATCTTTCTGTACTTGCAGGATTCTCTAAAGGATAAACATGGTGAACTGTGGCATAAAAAATGTCAACTGCAATTTTATTCTCCAAAGTTTCTCCTTTCAGAAAATGTATTTTGTTTGGCTTAAATCTTTAGGCTTAAAATGATTTTTACCATTTTTGAATTTTTTTTTAATTATATTTTTATGTTTTCCTCACAAGGCCATCCCTGCCTTTGACAAACAACCACAGGCAGATACGACTATGTAAACTAGGTACTATCTTGAGCAAGAGGGCAGTCCTAAATCTCAACACCACTTTTCTCTATGATAAACAGTAACTTGTAAGATAAGACCTCCAACTCAGATACTCTCCTTACAGTGGTGATAGAAACAAGAAATACAACCTTTTTTAATGATAATGAAGAGAGAAATGGTTCTGATGTGTTGATAAGGCAGTGCACAGAGAGAACCAGATACGGTCTTAATCAAGAATTGAGTAGCCAATGGTTTCTGAACTAAAAATAGGACAGAATACTGGCTGTTGACCAACACTGGTGCAGACCCAGCCATTTTATCACCCGCAAAGTCAAAAAAGGGTTCATATCGACACATTTAACCCTTAACCCTGGTATTCAGGTGAAGATTTGCGATGGATATTACATGGGTCAATACAGCTGATTTTAACAAATGACGTACTTGGAGTGTGACCTGCTGCTTAGCTTGTTATGCTTTTTTTAAACATTACTTACTGTAAAATGTTCAAATTTTTTATAATTTTCTTTTTTTTATTTTGTTTTTTGTTTTTTTTTCTTCCTAAGGCTGTATTGTCCTTGTCAACACAGGCAGGGACGGCATTCTAAACTGGGTATTAGCTTAGGCAAGAGGAAATCCTAGGCCTCAACGCCACTTTGTTCCTATGCAAAAACAAACATTCATTGGAACATAAGTACACCAGCTCCGACACTCGCCTCACAGAAGAATACCACACACTTCTACCACTGTAGCACATGTGGACAGAGTGAGGCTCTAATAAGGCTGTGATAAAACAATTGCAGCCAGCAAATGTAGGAAATGTGTCCTGTGAAAAAACTCATGCAGCCTGTTATCATTGTAGTGCATATGGACAGGGACAGACTGTAAAGAAGCTTCAGGACATCAGCAGCATTAAGATTTAAAAACTATTTTAAGACACATAGCATTTTACTACCTACAGGACATTCAGTAATGATTATATCTACTGTAAGAGACCAGTCAGTGCCTACAGGCTCTACAAAAATGTGTCTGTCAGGACTGGGCTCCTACTATTTAGTAGCAGCTCTTTTCTTTCTGTGCACAGAGGCTGCTCAGCTGTTGGTTAATTTACCAGCCACTCGTTATTTCCACAATGACTCACCTGGTTACATTACCTGCCTCATTAGGCCAGCTTTGCTCATTCCCTCTATGCCCTTGCGTGGGCAATACCTCCAGTGTGTTCCTGCTTGTGTTGCTGTTATGACTCGGCCTGGCTGACTTATCTTCTGTGACCTGTTTCTGATTTTGCTATTCACTTTGCTTACTCCTGGCTTCCTGATGCCGGCTTGTCTGATTAACCACTCTGACTTCCATACCCTGGCTTCTGATTTTGACTACGTTCCTGTGTTGTTTTTCATATTTCATTAAAGGTGTGATTTTAACTGCATTTTCTGTCTTGTCTTTACTTTACCAGCAGCACTTTCTATGTTTTCCCTACCTTAGCTAAAGTACATTGTCACTATGCACAAATGGTAAAAGTAAACAGGGTCACTTATCCAGCGCTCAAGATGAGACCACATGGCTTGCTGCATTTGGGATTTGTTCTTAGTCTCTCCCGGGAACCACCACAAACGATCTGCTCTTCTCTGAGTTTTACAGTATCACACATGTGGATTCCTTTCCTCCTATACGCCTGAGTGATTAAGAGGATTGCGGGTGTGTTCAGTCTGGATGGTTCAGGATCAGGACGTCATTCATCTGTCGGGTTGATCATTACTGAATTCCCACCAGGACTGTTACAATTTTTATAATTTTAAATAGTTTGTTCTTGCTCATACGTTCTTTTATTTAATTTTTATTTACAATTTTATGAGTTTTTGTTTTTTGAGTGCTGCTTAAGCTAGAAAGAACCTACTCTCTTGGAACTTTTTTGCCTTCTTAGTAAACGTTGTCACTATGGCTGCTTGAAACCAATCCTTTTAAGTGAGTTGGCTTATCCAAAAGCCCCCTTATTGTCCTGTCTAAGTCAGGGGACCTAAGTTCAAAGACTAATAAGTGCATTATGGTTACAAAGATATTGTCCCGGTGAATATTAATTCATCAGGACTGTGAACCTCAAACACACAAGATTCAAACCCATGGTGGTGCCAAACCTGAACCTCATTCCTACAGGTGATTATTTGTTTCCATTGTGCAGTGTGTGTTTCTGTTAAAGAGCTGAAAAAAAACAAAGCCAGTTCAGCACACATTTCTGTGCATGAATTCACTGCATTGCAGAGCAATGTACTATACATACCATTATAAACATTGTGTGCATTGCTGTGACAAAATGTCCTGCCTATATCTGGACTGGTTACGTAGGGATCTTGCGAGCCACAAGTGGACTAATGCCTCTATAGTATGTAACAACTATGGATAAGCGGCAAACACTAACCACGTTTCATTCCCTGTGCATAAACTAAAAATAATAATAATGTGTCTGCGCTAAAATAAAATTAAAACTGTGCAATAATAACACTAATATGATGAACCAAAACAAAAAATATGCTGGTAAAAAACAAATGCATATAATAAGTGCGATCCTAGTGCAGAGATATCCTCAAAAGGGCTTCATGCAAAAGAAAAATAACATACCTATATATATCTATAGACGTAAAATCCAGGTGCTCCAATTGTGACAATCAAGTGTCCATAATAATATAATCAACTGATAAATATCAAAACATAAGGTGCAAATATATAGTGTCCATGAAATAAGTGTCCATCATGCTTCTCTTTAACGGTGTCCACAATTAAACATGCTATTGTGCTCTCCCGTGATCACCCAATCGTGCTTGCGCTCACCTCTAGGCGTGTGACACTGTAATTAAACAGTGTCTAAACACACATTGGAGCCACTCCTGGGCTCATTCAGGGTGCGTTGGTGTGAACTCCAATCCTCTCAGGTAACAACAATGATGTTAAAAGAAAGGAAAAGCTCCATGGTGTGATATAGCTAAGGATTTATTAAATGTAAAAAATATTCCTCCAGGAGGGTACTCACAATGTACAAGTGCGTAAGTGCACCAAACTATCCAGAGTAAAATGTGTAATCAACAGCTCGTATGGCGTGCGGTGTGGTGTGTATCACCTCCTCCTTTGCTGACAGCTCCGTCCTACCCCTCCCCAATGCGTATTCGGCACAGGGATCACGTGCCTTCCTCTGGGGGATCTAGATATATCTGGACTGGCCATGACAAGTTTTTTTCAGTTTATTTTGGGACCAAGAAGTCCTTAGGAGTTTTTTTGTATAGATAACCATATATGGAGCAGCTATACCATTCATTGGTGAAGACACCATGCTTATGCATGTTTTTAAAGCTGAACTCCACTCCAAAGATTTTTAAGACTACCCACCAACAGAATACAATAGCCTAGTGAGAAGGATTTCCCTATCCACTTCAAACAAGTGGATGGGGGAATCGGGCCATTTTTTTTCTTTCAACTCAAAAAAAAAAGAATCATAATGCAGGCCCTACATTGTAAGCTCTCAGAGCATGACCCTCCTAACCCTCTTGTATTACATTGTATGGTAACTGTACTGATCCCCTTACATTGTAAAGTGCTGTGAAAACTGTTGGTGCTCTATAAATCCTGTATTATAATAATAATAATTACCACAATGCATAGGTGTGAGGCCAACCTCCAGATTTTATGTGTAAATTGGTTATTTACAGCTTTGTATACTATTGGTTTTCACCATTTCATAAAAAGACACAATTTAAAATTTGCAAATATTTGTTATCGTTTAGATTTACTAGGGATTTTGTAAATAATAAAAAAAAAAACTTTATCAAAAATATATAGCTTACTTAGCTATAATATGATATGTGATAGATGGTCTCCTCTCTGAGGAGTCATTTTTGAACCATGACAGTGTTTATGAGACTTACATTTCCAGAATATATTGTCTTTTATTTCAGTTATATGAAGAAGTGTTTATATTAATAATTATCATCATTACAAGTCTGAACATATTAATAATACTGCATGACAGCTCAGTGGTTCTAAGCATGTGGTGTATGTACCCCCATGGGTACTTCTGATTGGTCCGGAGGGTACTCTCGCTTATCATAATAATCTCAGTAAACTAGTCTGGAAGTTTACTCAATTATACAATTCATACAAAACAAACTGAATCTGGATTTTTGGAAAATTTTTAAAAGCATTAGGGATTGCTTAGGAAGGATTCATAAATATTTACAAAGCAATAAATCTATACAAATTAAGAAATTATCACAAAATAAAGTTTTCTTGTAATAAATTGGCACATAATATGAGAAACTTGAGAAACACTGCAATAGATTAACATTATGGATGAGATTCAGGTTTGTCGCCTATACTGTATGTACCCAAAATTTACTCAATGTAAATGTATTGTATAATACTGCTTTGGATCTTCTATTTTCACACACTCTGTAGTTCAGACGATTAGCCTTCATGCACAATCGCATATATGTCTTGGTTATAATAATGTCATATGCCTTTGTTCAAGTTCTTTTTTAGTAAAGAAAAAAAATTGAACAAGTGATTCGGGTTTGTCGATAATATGAGTTTGAGGCATATGCAGCGTGTTTGAGGTTTGCGGTCCTAGCAAATTTATAGTGAATTTCCCCAGGCTGGATTCTTTGTAACCATAATGAACTGCATAGCCTTTGAAACTAGGGCATATTGGGGCTTTGTATTGTGCCAGCCCCATCACTATGAAAGGCTGGGCTCCCAGCTGTCCTTTGTCAATGTGTATTGAAGTGTAGGGAGAGTCAGTTGCTATGAGTGATGAGCAAATTCAGCAAAGTATTGTGTGCTGTATGTTCGCTGAACCCAGTGGGACGTCTGAAAAATCCTGAACATATTGCCTAAACCCCAATGAAATCTATGGGAGCCAAATCTAATTTTTTCTGGCCTTTTTAAAGGCCATATTTAAATCTTTTGTTTAACAAGGGTATGAATAGTTGGATACTTCCATGGCGGACATAAACCAGTGCAATAAAAAAAGATATAAAAAATACTGCTCAGCAGGAAGCAGGTCTTTTAATGCAGTGGGCAGCATTACAAATATACAATTCCTTTAAATAACATGATTGGGAAATGCTTTAAACCTGCATGTGAAGTTGCATATGCATTATTGATGGGAACAGAGGGGGAATACAAAGACTTTTTTTTTTGCTCTGTTAAAAAGTAGCCCATGTGTTTTGCTTACTTCTATCTAGCAAGGTTACTCTGCGGTATAAGCAAGGAAGCGGAGATTTCTGCAGTGTGTGAATGTGCTTTACTATACAAAGATGCTGTACATACAAAAACTATTACAATATTAGGAATACAATACAAGACTGACAGATATCTATAACAAGCAAAATGTCTAGCAAACTGAACAGCCTATGGTCTATAATAGTACAAACACACTTAAAGGTTACTTATCTTCTGTTACTGTATGTTCGTGATCTTGTTACAGCATGATGGTGTGTGTGTGTCTGTGTGTCTCCCTACTCACACCTTTTATGTGTCAGGCTGTTTGTCATAGTTACCAAACAACAGAAAACATGCCTGTTTACTGTAGGTGTAGAAACAATGGACTGTTGAAAACTGTATCTACGTACCCATTGTCTAATCAAGCCAACACCTGACAGTAATCTAACAGTCATTCTTTCAGTTTGAGAGCTGAAAAACCTCAAACAACTAAATCTCTTTCTTGTGTATTGTAGCTATAGAGACAATAGCCTGTTGAAAACTGTAACAATACAACAATACCCATTGTCTCCAGCATTTGTTTGAGAAAGTCTGTCTCTGTGACACCAGAATGCTATGAGTCTTATAGAAAAATTATATTTTATATCTAACGCAACACACCATGGCAGTGCCATTTTTGGCAAAAGCATTGTATCATAATTCGCCTCCCCTTTTCTCCATAGACTACAGTGAAGTTTGCAACTAAGTTTGGTTTTCAAGCAGAACCAAACCCTCTGCAAATTAAACATTGCAGATTCCAGTTTAACTCATACCTATTTAACACAGTTTTTATGTTACTGTTTCAGTATTAGCCAGTCCCAAGGATAGCCACTATACACTATATATGAGGTTAATGCCCAGATGCTCAAACACAGAAATCCATACAAATCCAAAACAACAATAGATTAATTAGATAGAGATAGAGATCAATGTAAAACAACAGTACTTAATTGTCAATGTTGCGATGGAGCTCAGTCCATATTTCTGAAGACAAAGGCCTTGAGAAAGTTGGACTAAGCTCAGTTGAAACATCAACAATAAAACACTGTTTTTGGTTTGTGTAGGATTGTGTAGGTTTTGTTCATGTCTGTATATTTGGTGTTTTTTTCCTTCTTTCTTCTTCTCTTTCTGTTTTTTTGTTTTCTGTTTCTTCTTCTTTTTTTCTTCTTCTTTCTATCCTTATGGGGCAGATATTTGCCCACAAGGATCATTCGACAGCACAAAATAGGCATTTTTAACTAATCTTTCATAATGACAAAGTATATGGTTTTGGCACTTTTTTTAGCCTTTATGAACTGTTATAGAGGAAAATTTGGAACTATGTACTAACAATTATAATATAATAGGTTTATGTGAATTTACTTTTTAAAACGCTGTTATAAAATCTCTAAGCGGTGCAGCGCTACCTTATAAATTTGAAATAATCATCAACAATTCCCAACCTTATATATTAGTGCATGATAACAATCAAAGTCCATATAATATAAAATAGATGTGTCCTAGATAGATGAATCCTCAGTACCAGAAGATACGTATATAGGAGACAAGAAGAAGACCCAATAGTGTAGATCACTCATCCAGTTTTATTCTAAAACAGGGCGCTGGTGATGAGGAGGTTCACATTTTTGGGGTGTAATAAAATGCTGTTGTTTTGATTCATCTATGCTTAAAGACCCGTGAGTGCCTCTATAGTTTTAAATTTGTATTCTTTCAATATTAGATAGTATTATAATGTCAACCTAAAGGGTATCTAGTGCATTTATATTAAAAATTAAGTGGTATTAGTGCATGATAATAATTAAAGTCCATATAATATAAAATAGATTTGATAAAAAGTTCATATAAGAGTCTCATACACTATCCAGTGAATGTGTAGTCCCAAAAGGAGTATATAAATATCTTCTCACAAGATTATCTTCACCTCAAAAAACACACCACAGTGCCCTCCACCTAACCTCAAGGGTGTCCTCTCACTTTCTCTGTAGGACCTCACTATACTACAGGAGGTCAAATATGCTTTATTAATACAGGGAACACTACACCACTTGATATCCCGATCATCAAATCCTCAGTACTAGAAGATACATATATAGGAGACAAGAAGAAGACCCAATAGTGTAGATCGCTCATCCAGTTTTATTCTAAAACTAGGTGTTGTTGATGAGGGGGTTCACATTTTTGGGGTATAATAAAATGCTGTTGTTTTGATTTATCTACACTTAAAGACCCGTGAGTGCCTCTATAGTTTTGAATTTGTATTCTTTCAATATTAGATAGTAGTATAATGTCAACCTAAAGAATATCTAGTGCATTTATATTAAAAATTAAGTGGTATATAACTCCCAACAATGAATGTTTCTTAATTGGTCCCTTTTGGTCTGTTTTAGTGTTTTGTTATAGCATAAAAAATGAAAACGGATGTAGCCACCACATTTAACTACTGGCAAGCTACAATATATTACATTTTTACATTTTGTATTTTTACTTTGAAACGAAAAACAAGTAAAAAATATTTCTGCTTAACCAATGAGACAACAATGTTTTTCACATTAAAGTAGGAAGCCTGGATGTGTTACTACTTTTAGGAGGAATCCCTTAGGAAACACATACACTTTTTTTTAATTCAATTAAAAACAACTACTTGACAAGTGCTTGATAAAATGTCTTTGGGGAAGGTGTTAGAGAAACAACAGTAAATTGTTAAACAGTGACCATACATGAACCATAAAGTGTTCTCTGCCCATCAACGAAGAGTAAAACAAATCGACAGACATAAATTACAAAAATAGTATGTCTGAGTTTCACTTTGCTGACAAATATTCCCCAGGGTCCAATGATTAATGTGATACGTTGTATCACATTTGATGGCTTTCGTCAGGGGAAATGATACATCTTGCCTGATAACACATGATAAATGAATTATCTAAAACTGTATACAGAATTTCAAAATATGAGCCTAGCTGATTTTTTTTTTTTCTATTGGCGTTTACATATGAAAAAATGTAATTCTGTTTTAAATCTGTGAATTTGACCATTATTCTACATTTTGTGTCACAAATAGGATTAAAGGACATAAAAAAAAATTCCTTAAATGTATTTTTAATATAAAAAATTATATATTTTTGAAAAAAGGAAAGAAAGATTTTTATCCTGATGTATTACAGTAGGATAAAACATAATAAAATAGTTAATCAAATAAACGCTGGGATACATATAAGCAGACAAGTGGTAAGTTAACTTTTAAATATTGATGCTGTGCTTTTTTGCCATCATGACCTAAACACAGTAGGTGCGAGTTTATTCGCTTGGGTGCCAAACAGTTTATGTGAAAAAAAGTAAACTAAAAAAAAAAAACGACTTACACATTTTAACTCAATTACCTGCACTACTCTGATATTTATAACTAAATTGGTAGCTGCTACTGTAAGGTGCGTAGGCACTTGCCTCACAGTATAAAGAACCCCAAAATAAAAAGAGTTTTTTTGGGAGCAATGCTGCCTATTTTCTAAACAAATTCAACCTACAGTACATAAACAACATATACAGTATCTCACAAAAGTGAGTACACCCCTCACATTTTTGTAAATATGTAACTGAATTGTAACTGAAGAAATTACACTTTGCTACAATGTAAAGTAGTGAGTGTACAGCTTGTATAACAGTGTAAATTTGCTGTCCCCTCAAAATAACTCAACACATAGCCATTAATGTCTAAACCGCTGGCAACAAAAGTGAGTACACCTCTAAGTGAAAATGTCCAAATAAGGCCCAATTAGCCATTTTCCCTCCCCGGTGTCATGTGACTCGTTAGTGTTACAAGGTCTCAGGCGTGAATGGGGAGCAGGTGTGTTAAATTTGGTGTTATCGCTCTCACTCTCTCATACTGGTCACTGGAAGTTCAGCATGTCACCTCATGACAAAGAACTCTGGGTATCTGAAAAAAAGAATTGTTGCTCCACATAAAGATGAACTAGGCTATAAGAAGATTGCCAAGACCCTGAAACTGAGTTGTACCATGGTGGCCAAGACCATACAGCGCTTTAACAGGACAGGTTCTACTCAGAATAGGCCTTGCCATGGTTGACCAAAGAAGTTAAGATCCTGTGGTCTGATGAGACCAAGATAAACATATTTGGTTCAGATGGTGTCAAGCGTGTTTGGCGGCAACCAGGTGAGAAAAACAAAGACAAGTGTGTCTTGCCTACAGTCAAGCATGGTGGTGGGAGTGTCATGGTCTGGGGCTGTATGAGTGCTGCCGGCACTGGGGAGCTACAGTTCATTGAGGGAACCATGAATGCCAATATGTACTGTGACCTACTGAAGCAGAGCATGATCCCCTCCCTTTGGAGACTGGGCCGCAGGGCAGTATTCCTACATGATAACGACTCCAAACACACCTCCAAGATGACCGCTGCCTTGCTAAAGAAGCTGAAGGTAAAGGTGATGGACTGGCCAAGCATTTCTCCAGCCGTAAACCCTATAGAGCATCTGTGGGGCATTCTCAAATAGAAGGTGGAGGAGCGCAAGGTCTCTAACATCCGCAAGCTCCGTGATGTCCTCATAGAGGAATGGAAGAGGACTCCAGTGGCAACCTGTGAACTTGTGAAGCTCTGGTGAACTCCATGCCCAAGAGGGTTAAGGGAGTGCTGTAAAATAATGGTGACCACACAAAATATTGACACTTTGGGCCCAATTTGGAAATTTTCACTTAGGGGTGTACTCACTTTTGTTGCCAGCGGTTTAGACATTTAGACCGCCGCTCACTTTTATCGGCGGTGGGAGAGGGCTCCCCCCCGGTGTGCTCCAGTGCCCTTCGCCGCTTACCGGAGCCATTGGCAGTGTCGGAAGCGATCGGATGTTGCTCCTTCGCTGGGTATGAAGACGAGTGAGGGGAAGATGGCCCCCACCCGTCTCCATAACATTGCATGGCGGAAGCGACATGAAAACGTCACCTCCGCCCAGAGCTCTTAAAGGGCCATTTTTTTAAATGTTTTTTTTTAAATGACAATATTTTATTTATTTTTTTGATTGCATTTTAGTGTAAATATGAGATCTGAGGTCTTTTTGACCCCAGATCTCATATTTAAGAGGTCCTGTCATTCTTTTTTTCTATTTCAAGGGATGTTTACATTCCTTGTAAGAGGAATAAAAGTGACACAATTTTTTTAAACCCGCCCCGTCCCACCGTGCTTGCGTGCAGAAGCGAACGCATACGTGAGTAGCGTCCGCATATGAAAACAGTGTTCAAACCACACATGTGAGATATCGCCACGATCGGTAGAGCGGGAGGAATAATTATAGCCCTAGACCTCCTCTGTAACTCAAAACATGCAACCTGTAGAATTTTTTAAACGTCGCCTATGGAGATTTTTTTTTTATAATTGTATTTTTTTATCAAATTTTAAAAGAAAATATACAACCTTGTTACACATTATACATTACACTAGTAATAACAACGCAATGTTAACAAACATATTGAGATAAAAAGAAAGGAAAAGATAATTGCAAACAAATGATGTCCATGGATACAGAGCACAGGGGTGGACTATATCACTTCTTAACAGTATGTAAAACAGGCAACTCGTAGATATATATTAGAATTCAAAAGCAGTCACAAAATCACACGACTTCCATGAAGGGTAAAGCATAAGCATTAGAGAGACCAATAAGGGATCAGTCAGTATATATAGAGAAAAAGAGAAGGAAGGAGGGCATACAGACAAGAATAGCGTGAAATTAATATTACTTAGGGCGTGTTGTTTGGCAAAGGTGTCCCAAAATCCGATAGATCCCAAGGTTCCCAAATTTTATTAAATTGAAAGATGGAATCGTGCACGGAGGCCGTTAGAAACTCCATCCTTCGAATTTCAGCCACCAGATGTAAGAATCTGGACCACGGAGGAGCGTTGGACAGCCAGCACAATGGAATAAGCCTTCTGGCGGCTAATAAAATATAGGTGATTAACCAATCCTTTTTTTGGTTGTGTTTGGAAGGGGAAGGCCCAACAAACAATTCAAGGGATGCAACAGGAGGGACACCTCTACCACCTTCTGTATGAGTAGACTCACATCACGCCAAAAGGGTTGTATCAGAGAACACTGCCAAAAAATGTGAAATAAGGAACCCGTGTCGGTTCCGCATCGCCAACAGTGTGGCGAGACCGAGGGGTCAAATTTATGAATTACATCTGGAGATCTATACCAGAACATAAGTATCTTAATGGATATCTCCCTTTGAGTTACACATTTAGAAGACTTAAAAATAGAGGACCAAATCCTATCCCACATTTGTATCGTAATAGGTTGGCTCAGTAAATGGGACCATCTTCTCATATAATGATGTGTGGTCTCCTCAAGAGGAGTCGACTCATGGAGGATACGATAGATGTATGAAATTAAGTGTAATTGGTGGGGACCCTGGGCACATAGGTATTCAAAAGCGGTAGGTATGTCAAGGGTCAGGGTTGAGGATTTAGAGTGAAAGAAATGTCTTACCTGCATATAGAAATGGAAGAAATAGGAGGGTATATCGAATTTCTCACATAAAGAGTTGAAGGTACCTATGGAGATTTTTAAGGGTAAAAGTTTGTCACCATTCCACAAGCGGGCACAATTTTGAAGTGTGACATGTTGGGTATTTACTCGGCGTAACATTATATAAAAAAAATGGCTAACTTTAATGTTGTCTTATTTTTTTATTAAAAAAAGTGTATTTCTTCCAAAAAAAGTGCGCTTGTAAGACCGCTGCACAAATACGGTGTGACAGAAAGTATTGCAATGACCGCCATTTTATTCTCTAGGGTGTTCGAAAAAAAAAATGTATAATGTTTGGGGGTTCTAAGCAATTTTCTAGCAAAAAAAATGTTTTTAACTTGTAAACAACAAATCTCAGAAAGAGGCTCCTTAAGTGGTTAATACATTGCTATGAAAAGGCTGTCTAATAGTTTTCTCAACAGTGACGACCCATAGCATTTTCATAGCATTAAATAGAGATTCTTTGTGTATGTTCTGAAGAAACTGTCTGGCGGCAGAAAGACTAAATAGTCTTCATGGGAAAAAACGTAATATATGGCATATGCTTTTCAATAGTGTATTTATCTATTTGCTTAGAGCTCTGCTTTATGCTTTGGTGAAGTCAAGGTTACGTTTTATGTATTGCACACTGTTTGGAAGGGAAAAAAAAGAAAAACAAGTGGTATGCAGAGAGAGACTTCACATCTCGTGTTCATTGTACCTGAAGAGGACATCTTTCATTTTTCTAATGAAGATTGCAAATTAAAATTCATTGCTAAGGAGGGCAGCGAAGAATGAGCTCTTTTCACATTATAAAGCCTTATCCACAGTGGTTAATTGTTTTGTCTTCCAGCATTTAAGGTTACGCTTTCTCTATCAAAAAAATGACAAGCATTATAACCCAAAACGTGATAACTATTGTTACCAAACCTGACAGTCTTATTACTGAGTTTCTGTAGCGCCTGCTTGTTCATTTGCATAGGAGCTGGCATTCATGAGACAATGAAAAATGAAAAAGTATTCCATATTATAAATGTTACCTTTTATGCTAAACAACATGCCAGATCAATAGAATACAGTACAATTAGAGGAGGTACATTATCCTACAGATTTAGAAGAGTTTGACAAGTGGTAACGCAGTCTCAAAGCTGGATTTCACACAGCTAAATATAAGAGACCTGTTTTTTTTTTTGTTTTTTTTTTGCAGTGCAATAACATTTATTGGTCGTATCTCTGCCCTACCTGCAAAAGGACAGTGAAAGGAAAAGCACTTATGAGCTCATCTCTCTGTCACTATTCTCTCACCTCCTATCAGCATGATCCTTGCATTGCAGCACGACTGATCGTCTTCTTCTGCTGCTTCTCTTTCTCCCAGGTAATTGCAGGAAACTGACACCCAGACAAATTCAGGTATTTGTACTGCTTGCAAAAAAAAATTTGAACCAGGTGGCATCAGCTTGACAGAGGTTGCTTGCTGATTGTGGCGACCGGTGGTCATTTTTTGGGGGTTTTGGGGGAGCGCCAAAGAGTATGCCACCGACACCCCACCCCGGTCTTTAGCACTTACCCCATCGTTTCACCGGCGGCTTCCCCTGCTCGGCGGCGGCCTCCCGTTCCCCTGCTCTCCACGGGTCATCACGGTGGCGGCTTTTGTTTCACCCCCCTCCTCCTCGGTGGCCAATCGCCAGTCTTCTCTTTTCGGCAAATCGGAAAACAGGTCTCACACCCGCTTCTGATTGGCTGGATTGAGGATCAGTGTTTCAACAGCAAATTTTCATTGGCTGTTGTAACACCTGGGTGGACTCAAGGCGCAATGCTCTGCGCTCCGTGTCCACTCGATTTTAAAGCCTATTGGAGCCTATAGCTCTAATCAGGTGCTTAAAAAAACCACCCCAGCCACTGTAAGTCAAGCCACTGGTGTCCTAAAAGGGGTCGGATGCATGAATAGGGGGTGGCCGCGGCGGCCGTGGATAGATTCATGCTATGCATAAATCTATCTATTATACATTATACATATAGGGGGTGGCATGGATAGAGGGGGTGGCACCCTGGTGCCCCTAATAGACAGGCCACAACTGGCATGGGGATATTAGCATTAGCCTGCATATCAGGCAGGTAGTATTGGCAGAGGAGGATCCACTGAGTTTCTTATTAGTTGATTTTAGGTCCATACAGGGTGTGCAATACACTTCAGCCCCCTGCAGGAAACCCATATTCCATTGCACCCCCTGTCCTCAACATGATGAGCAGCAAGAACTCATTCCTTTTTATTAGCTCACATTGCACATTTTTTTAATGTTAAAAATGAATTGTTTAGTTGACCTTTAAGTGCCACATCCCTAATTCAAGTTCCAAAAAAGGGGTGAAAACCCATAAATATGGCGGGAATTTAATAACACCAATTCCGATATAATTAAAAAGTATAACTTTAATTACAGAAATACATTTCTTTTAAAAGCTGCAAACATTTTCCATTAAAAAAAATCATGTGTGTCAATGCATAGACCTTTTCCCAAGATTTATTGACTTAACGTATCTTTAGGATGTCTTTGACCATCCTTGGGTGTTCAAAAGTCATATGTCTCTCTTACAAGGGTGCAGTCCAAGGCTCCATGCTCTGTGTGATCTCGCCAGGATAAATGCAAAACTGTTTTGTATAAGCCATGATAAAGTATGTCAGATACTTTATTCCATGTAAACTATACATCCTAAGGGGCAGTAAACACCACAAGCAGTTCAAGGCGTTTTTTTTTCTGCATCAAAAATGCATGGAAAGTAGGTTATATGGTTTTCAATGGCATAATTCACACCAGTGCTTCCAATTCCAGGAAAAAAAGTAGAACATGCTGCATTTTTCCTGCCCTGGACTGTACTGGAACGCTGTAAAAAGCATCAAAAATGCACTGGAACGCATCTAAATGCACCAAAAAATGCACTGGAACACACATATCCTTATTTAAGGTAAAAAAAAGGGGGGAAATGCACCAAAAATGCATCAAAAACGCACTGGAGCACAACAAATACACGCCAAAAACGTGCATGCAGAAAAGCATCTGGAACACATCTGGACTGCGTTTTTATGGTGTGAACTGGCCCTAAAACGGTCTAAAAACCTCCTATCTAACTATTTATGTGTGGATTCCCCTGCGTCTCATCTCTCCAATCCTGGTGTTCGCGTGTTTTGTCCCCTTGTGGGATTTTGGCCTAGCCCTTCCCAGCACCCGGACTTTGCCCGGTGATTATACATATGTTCCACTAGTAAGCTGCAGATGAAGTTGACCAAAGTCCAAGAAACGTGTCGAGTGTGCGGAGAAATCATATGCAAAATTCATATTGCTTAGGCATATCACTGGATATATGTTTGTATATTTCAACCGGGATAAATCTTGGGGAAAGAGTTACTTATTGATAAATATGATTTTTTAATGGAAAAAGTTTGCTGGTTTTAAAATACATTTTTGTAATAAGCGTTATACTTTTTTTAATATATCTGGATTGGCGCTGTTAAAATCTGGCCATATCTATGGGTTTGCACCCACTTTAATGTTAAAAAAGTGTAACAACCATGACGATTTTGGACTATAGTGAATGGAAATGTATTACCTGCATTCAAGTGAACTGACTTTCTCATTGCCAGGTTTAAATGTTCTGCATCTGCTCCAATGTGCACTAGAGTGTCAGTAGACATATACTATAATTGGTTCTTCCACTGATGATGGCTAAAAAATATTTTCAAGGGATCATATTTACGGCTATAGCTGTGTGATGGGTTCCCATAGCAAACCCTGTCCCTCTAATCAAATTGTCAAAGACAATTTTTCTAGTGATACAAAATACTAATGGCTTTTCAAAGCAATTGTACAAAGCTGTTCAATCTACAGTGCCTTGAAAAAGTCATACCCCTTGAAATTTTCCACATTTTGTCATGTAACAACCTAAAAACATAAATGTATTTTAGTAGGGTTTTATGTGATAGACTAACACAAAGTGGCACATAATTGTGAAGTGGAAGGAAAATAAATGATTTTCAAATTTTTTAACAAATAAATACCGTATGTGAAAAGAGTGGCGTGCATTTGTATTCAGCCCCCTTTACTCTAATACCCCTAACTAAAATCTAGTGGAACCAATTGCCCTCAGAAGTCACCTAATTAGTAAATAGAGTCCACCTGTGTGTAATCTCAGTATACATACATCTTTTCTGTGAAGCCCTCAGAGGTTTGTTAGAGAACATTCATGAACAAACAGCATCATGATGACCAAGGAACACACCAGACAGGTCAGGGATAAAGTTGTGGAGAAGTTTAAAGCATGGTTAGGTTATAAAAAAAATATCCCAGGCTTTGAACATCTCTCAGAGCACTGTTCAATCCATCATCCAAAAATGGAAAGAGTATGGCACAACTGAAATCCTAAAATGACATGGCTGTCCACCTAAAGTGACAGAGTAGGCAAGGAGTGCAATAATCAGAGAAGCAGCCAGGAGGCCCATGGTAACTCTGGAGGAGCTGCAGAGATCCACAGCTCAGGTGGGAGAATCTGTCCACAGGACAACTGTTAGTCGTGCACTCCACAAATCTGACCTTTATGGATGAATGTCAAGAAGAACGCCACTGTTGACAGAAAGTCATAAGAAGTCCCATTTGAAGTTTGCGAGAAGCCATGTGGGGGACACAGCAAACCTGTGGAAGAAGGTGCTCTCATCAGATGAGACCAAAATTTAACTTTTTGGCCTAAAAGCAAAAAGCTATGTGTGGCACTAACACTGCACATTACCCTGAACACACCATCCCCATCGTGAAACATGGCGGTGGGAGCATCAAGTTGTGGGGATGCTTTTCTTCTGCAGAGACAGGGAAGCTGGTCAGAGTTGATGGGAAGATGGATAGAGACAAATACAGGGCAATCTTAGAAGAAAACCTGTTAGAGTCTGCAAAAGACTTGAGACTGGGGCGGAGGTTCACCTTCCAGTAGGGCAACGACCCTAAACATACAACCAGAGCTACAATGGAATGGTTTAGATCAAAGCATATTCATGTGTTAGAATGGCCCAGTCAAAGTCCAGACCTAAATCCAAGAATTTGTGGCAAGACTTGCAGCAAGATTGCTGTTCACAGACGCTCTCCATCCAATCTGACAGAGCTTGAGCTATTTTGCAAAGAAGAATGAGCAAAAAAATCACTCTCTAGATGTGGAAAGCTGGTAGAGACATCCCAAAAAGACTTGCAGCTGAAATTGCAGCGAAAGGTGGTTCTACAAAGTATTGACTCAGGTGGGCTTAATACAAATGTACACCGCACTTTTCACATATTTATTTGAAAAAAAATTGGAAAACCATTTATCATTTTCCTTCCACTTCACAAATATGTACCACTTTGTGTTGGTCTATCACATAAAATCCCAATAAAATGCATTTATGTTTTTGGTTGTAACATGACAAAATGTGTAAAATTTCAAGGGTTATGAATACTTTTTCAAAGCACTGTATATAGGTTAATTGTATCCACGTGTTATAACCAAAACCCCATTGTAACTTGCATATTTCACTGTGCCTCCCTTTGCTTTTGGGCCCCATAGTAGTTGGATAGTTTGCTATAGTTACATAGTGGTTACATTTAAAATGCATACTAATATTGTGTGCCTACAAACTGTTTCAATAACAACAGCAGAAGACTGTCTTGTGGCACGTGCATTCATGTTACGCATAAAAGAACAAATAATATGTGTAGATGTAGCACCCTGATAAAGTTAGGTTAAATTTAGCTTTGGTTTCACTGTACGCAGTGATCAATTTTTTTTGTCTGGTCAGGGTTCCCTAGAATGGGTGATTGTTTGTTCCTGTCTGTTTCTAGAGGGAGCTTCCAGAAAATAGAGCATGGAGCGTCAATCACTCCTGGGGTTGCTGTCCCTGGGAGGCAGCTAGTTTGAGAGAAGATTTGCAGTTTGGGCCTTAGTAATTGCTGGTCTGAAGACCTAAAGAAGTTTTGCTAACACATTTTTGCTGTAGGACATTGTTCTGATGCCTGGTCTCCATCACTAAAGAGTGTCATGTGGAAGCTGGGTGGCAGACAGTTCCTAGAACAGTGTAAGTAAGACCTGCGTTTGAGACTCTCATGTGTGCCTCCTGCTATAGGATTTGTCCTTCTGAATTCTGATATCCTATTGGAGTAGCCTGTACCTTTATCCCCCTCCTGTTCCATCCACTAAACTGAGCCTATATTGTTGGTGTGCATGGAACTGCATCTGTGACAACTTGGTAACAGTGAAGGTTGTGGGGCTTAAAGTGAACTTGTGGGCTTTTCATAGATCCAAAACTGACATATATAGTTGTAGAAACAAGGATGACTGAAGGCAAAAAAAATGAAAAAAATAAAATTAAGAGGTCCATTATGTCTTTCTTCCTCTTTCAACATTTATTAAAACAATTGTATTTTTTTCAGTTTATTCGATTAATTTTGGGTACTTACATAGAGCTGTCAATTTATGCAGCACTTTACATATACATATATATATTGCACATTCACATCAGTCCCTGCCCTCAGGGAGCTTACAATCCAAGGTCTCTAACTCACAGTCATACATACACATACTAGAGCTAATTTAGTCTGGAGCCAGTTAACCTACCAGCATGTCTTTGGAGTGTGGAAGGAAACTGGAGTACCTGGAGAAAACCCATGCAGACACAGGGAGAATATGCAAACTCCAGACAGGTAGTGCCTTGGCTGGGATTTAAACTGACTACCCTTGTAGATCTTATCTCAATCGTGTTTAAATTCACCTACTTTTGATGGCCTCACTGTCTCTGCTGGAAGGCTGTTACCAGCAGTTACTACTCTTTTAGAAAACAAATTTCTTATAAAGGTACTCTTAAACTATTCTTCTGCTACTTTGAGGTCATACTCCTGTAGTCCTCATATTGGTTTTTATGTTTATCACATTGGCCTGGGATCCCCAATACAGGTTTTTCTAGTATGATTTGTCTAGCTTCCTGTTCACCAGGGTCTGCCTCTTCTGGTCAAAAATGTGCTCATCACTGGGATGGTGAGGAGGCAGGATTAGACGAGTCAGAGCCATCAACTAGGAAGTGGGTTGTTATTAGCATGCCGGTGGTTTTTAGGGGTTTTGCACCAGTATAAATCATTTTTTCAAAACAACAGGTGTAGTTAAACTTAATTGTTGAGAATGGTGGTTTGTTAACATCTTCCATCAATCTTTATCAAGCCACTGTTAGGTTATTACAGCAAGCTCTTTTTACAAGCAAAGTTCATTCTATGGAAGTGAAGACACATCTCAAGCTTAACAACCGCACTTGATGTCACATCTTATGTGCATGCTCCAGCGTTTCTTCAATTAGTACAGCAAAATGTCACAGACCAATCATAAAACAATTACATTCAACTGCATTTTTTGAAAACCTCAATTTTAAGTAGCTGCTTTTCATTTTTTCCTCTCAATTTCAAGATCACAGGAACATGATGTGTGCCTAATTAGGTTTTTACCAAGGAGGAAATTGAATTGCCAATGTGTTCTATTACAGTGACAGCAAATCTGAGGCGCCTTCAGTTCAATTTCATTTCCTTTGCTATGAAGGAAGATTCTCTCCTATGAGGGAATTTTGGATCTTGTTATGGTACCTAGAACGTGTTGCTATGTGGAAGAACAATAAAACTCTGCTCCTGGCATTTTAACAGTGAGGCTGCCAAGGAACTCTGGGATTCTGATTCACTGCAAGCAACAAAGTTCTGTAAAGGCTCGTCTTTCTTTCGATCCAGATGCAGCAAGCTTGATCTAAACTGGCCTCAAGATAAAAAAAAATACTGTTCACCTACTTTAAGTGATATAACATATCTACAAATTAATATGGCCCCATTAATAAACAGAAGTTTACACTAAAAGCTGTACTTGTTAATAAAGAGACTAAATACTTACTTCTTCCACTGCCCACACCACTAAATGTCATGCCATTCAAGAGATTTCACTGGCTGAGGTCCTCTGGGAAATTGACAACTCCAGGAACGTCAATCTCACAAAAAGTGGGTAAAATATTTTCCAGCACTGCCTTAACCCTCTTGGGCATTGATTTAACCAGAGCTTCACAGGTTGCCACTGGAGTCCTCTTCCACTGCTCCATGATGACATCACGGAGCTGGCGGATGTTAGAGACCTTGCGCTTCTCCACCTTCCGTTTGAGAATGCCCCACAGATGCTCAATAGGGTTTAGGTCTGGAGACATGCTTGGCCAATCCATAACCTTTACCCTCAGCTTCATTAGCAAGGCAGTGGTCATCCTGGAGGTGTGTTTGGGGTCGTTATTATGTTGGAATACTGCCCTGAGGCCCAGTATCCGAAGGGAAGGGATCATGCTCTGCTTCAGTATGTCACAGTACATAAATGTATCCAACCACTAATGCCCTGTACACACGGTCGGATTTTCCGACGGAAAATGTGTGATAGGACCTAGTTGTCGGAAATTTCGACTGTGTGTGGGCTTCATCACACATTTTCCATCGGAATTTCCGACACACAAAGTTTAAAAGCTTGCTATAAAATTTTCCGACAACAAAATCCGTTGTCGGAAATTCCAATCGTGTGTACACAAATCTGACGCACAAAGTGCCACGCATGCTCAGAATAAATTAAGAGATGAAAGCTATTGGCTACTGCCCCGTTTATAGCCCCGACATACACGTTTTACGTCACCGCATTTAGAACAATCGAATTTTCCGACAACTTTGTATGACCGTGTGTATGCAAGACAAGTTTGAGCCAACATCCGTCGGAAAAAATCCATGGATTTTGTTATCGGAATGTCCGATCAATGTCCGACTGTTACGTACCTGGGATGTGAGCCTGACGTGTAGAGGAAGGCCTCTCGTACAACTCCGGCTCGCGGACCACTGGTAGTGATACAGCAGCCACAGGAGCACGGTGGGGTATGAGTGCCTGTAAACAGTTCAATAGTCCGTGTAGTAGCGGTGATCAGCAGGCAGATAGTAGATGAGCTGACACGATGCTTGACTGGTGGCAGGCTGGGATGAACCACAGAGCAGTACCAGATGCAGGCTTGAAGGGCTGGGAGCTGTAGCAGGCTGGATGAGCGAGATGCAGGGTCAGACAGGCCGGGTCGGTAATAATCAGGCAGATCAGGCATAGACGGTAGGCAGAAGAGAGGTCAGGTCACAAGCCAAGTAGTACCGGAAGATCAGCAGACAGAATCAGCAGGCAGGATCAGAGTCTATGGGAAGCCGGGATCAGAACAGGCAGCAGGCAATCACAGGTAACAACAAGCTGGATCAGAATCAGAGGTCACACAGGAAACAGAATACAACACAGGAGCTGCAGACCAAACAGCAATGAACCTCTGTAGGAGCCCTGTTTAAATAGCCCGTCTGACTTCAGTATTAGTGACAGGTGTGTGTCTTAAAGTGCTAGTACGCATGCGTGCACGCCGGGTGCTTACATGCAAAGCCTGTCTTCCCTGACATTGCCCCCTCCTACGGGCAACCTCCGGGTGCCCAACCAGTTCCTCTTTTGCGGGTTCCTGCGGAAGAAGACACGGATCAAGTCTGTGGCATGTACATTTCGTGCGGGTTCCCAGGAATTTTCCTCTGGACCATAACAGTTCCACTTGATTAAATATTGTGTCTGCCCCCTTCTTTTCCTGCAGTCTAAAACAGCCTCAACCTCAAATTCCTCGTCCCCATCAATAATAATAGGTGCGGGAGGACCTGGTCTATGATCCGGAAATGGATCTGGCACAACAGGCTTTAGCAAGGATACATGAAACACTGGGTGGATTTTAAAAGACTCAGGTATGGTTAATTCAAAAGAAACATCATTAATTTTTCTCCTTACCGGAAATGGTCCTACGAACCTTGGTGCCAGCTTCCTTGAAGGACATAGCATCTTCAAATTTGTTGTTGAAAGCCATACTTGATCTCCTGGTTGCAAGATCAGTTCCCCCCTTCTTTTCTTGTCAAATGATTTCTTGCTGTCCTCCTGCGCTTTCGCGATGGTTTCCTGTAACAACATATTATTGCGAGAGAAAAAGTCCACAGTATCCTGGACGGCTGGAACGGAAGATTCTGTGACAAGATTAGGTAAGAAGGTGGGATGGAATCCATAATTAGCAAAGAACGGAGATTGCTTGGTGACAGAATGGGTGGCATTATTATAGGCAAATTCTGCCAGTGGTAATAATGATACCCAATCATCCTGGACAAAAGAAGTAAAACAACGGATGTATTGTTCTAGGGTTTGATTAGTCCTCTCCGTATGCCCATTAGTTTGTGGGTGGTAAGCAGAAGAGAATGAGAGTTCAATCTGTAGGGTCTCACACAAGGCCTTCCAAAATCTGGATGTGAACTGGACACCGCGATCAGACACAATATTTGCGGGGACTCCATGGAGTCTGACAATTTCTTTTATAAACACCCGTGCGGTTTCTGCAGCCGATGGTGTACTCTTTAGAGGAATGAAATGAGCCATCTTTGTTAAGCGATCCACTACCCCAAAGATAGCGGTACATTCTTCAGAAGGTGGAAGTTCAACTATAAAATCCATAGCAATCATCTTCCACTGTCTGTCAGGTATAGGCAAAGGTCTGAGTTATTCCCAAGCTTTGTTACGGGAACTTTTACTCTGGGTGCAGGTGGTGCATGCATTTACATAGGCTCTGCAGTCAAACCTGGCCACCAAAATGAGCGTTGTACAAGTTCGACAGTCTTGTGAACCCCAAAATGGCCTGCCAAAGGGTGGTCATGACAAACCCCCAAGATCATTGCTCGAACCTTTTTAGGTACAAAAATCTGCTTACCCCTCCATAATAGCCCATTCTTTGCTTGTAGTGTGACCCCTAGAGGACTGGGTGTTTCTGCAGAAGCTTGCTGTAACTGAGACATAAGGTCAGTGTGTAATAGTAGGAAATTTCCAGCTGGTAAAATGGTGTCTGGTATTAGGATGTCTCTTGGATCTTCGAATATGCGCGACAGGCTTAGTGTTCTTTGATCCGGGCCTGTACGTAATATGGAATGAGAATCTTGAGAAAAAGAGTGCCCAGCGAGCTTGGCGTGGTTTGAGGCGTTTAGCGTATCGCAGATATTCAAGATATTCAAGATTCTTATGATCCGTGTAGATCAGAATTGGATGGGCTGCTCCCTCCAACAAGTACCTCCATTCCTCCAACGCGGCTTTGATCGCCAAAAGTTCCCGATCCCCTACATTGTAGTTTCTTTCAGCTGACGTGAGTTTGCGTGAAAAGAATGCCACTGGATGGGTCACTTCTTTGAGGCCTTGACGTTGTGATAGAATGGCCCCAACTGCACTTTCTGAAGCATCCACCTCCACAATATAGGGCAAGGTAGAGTCTGGGTGACCTAAGACAGGAGCAATGGTAAACCGTCTCTTCAAGATTTCAAAAGCAGCTTGAGCCTCAGAAGTCCAACAGAAACGGATACCTTGTTTGGTCAGCTGTGTAATAGGGTGAATGATAGCAGAAAAGTTCTTGATAAACTTGCGGTAAAAATTGGCAAAGCCCACGAATCGTTGTATTCCCTTCTTGTCTGTGGGGGCTGGCCAATCTAGTATCGCTGAGACTTTCTGTGGGTAAATCTTGATCCCTTCGGTCGAAATGATCAGACCTAAAAACTGGATGCTCTGTTGCTCAAAGTCGCATTTCTCGGCTTTGGCATAAAGTCCATATTTGCGGAGCCGGCACAATACGCTTTTAACATGCCCTCGGTGCACCTCTAATGATACAGAGAACATCAAGATGTCATCAAGGTAGACAACCACAAAAATATCCAGAAAGTCTTTGAAAATGTCGTTAATAAAGTTCTGGAAGGTGGCAGGGGCCTTACAAAGGCCAAAGGGCATAACTAGATATTCAAAGTGCCCAAATCGGGTACAGAAGGCAGTTTTCCATTCATCCCCTTCTCGTATGCGAACCAGGTTATAGGCCCCTCTTAAATCCAGCTTAGTAAAAATGCTTGCTGATTTGAGTCTTTGGAACAGTTCAGGGACTAGAGGAAGGGGGTAGTGATTTTTCACTGTTATTTTATTTAGGTCACGATAGTCCACACATGGTCTCAGGGAATGATCCTTCTTTTCTACGAAAAATATACCGGCACCGGCCGGTGAAGTAGAGGGACGGATGAATCCTTTCTGCAGATTCTCATCAATATAGTCCTTCAGAACTCCTGATTCCCGCTCAGATAAAGGGAAGATGCGCCCAAATGGAATCTCTGTCCCAGGAAGGAGCTCGATGGGCAGTCATAAGGTCTGTGTGGAGGAAGGATGTCTGCTCCTCGTTTACTGAAAACGTCCAGGTATTCGTGGTAAGAATTCGGAACTACTTGACATAATTCAGGGTCTGCGTCCATACACATCAGGGTAGCAGGTGATGGTGGTGAAGTTTCCAAAAAGTGTCTCTGGCAATATGCTGACTGGAACTTGACACTTCCGGATTTCCAGTCTATCTGTGGATTGTGGGCCTGTAGCCAGGGTAGGCCCAGGATGATGGGAAATAAGGGCGAAGAAATTGCGTCTAAACGCAGCAGCTCTCGGTGGTTGGTGGAGGAGATGATCAGCATCGGTGGGGTCTCCTTTGTTACCAGTCCAGATTTAATACGAGACCCATCGGCCAGGAATACAGTGAGTCCCTGTCCTCTGGTTTGTAGAGGAATGTGTTGCTGAGCTGCGAAGGACTGGTCGATGAAACAGCTACACGCTCCAGAATCAATAATAGCGGTCACTGATACGGTTCTTCCCGGTAGTTGGAAGGAAACAGGCAGAGCGATATGAGTTGAGCTGGCAGACAAGGCAGGCAGGGGTGACTGCTTGAGTGAAGAAAGGGAAAGACACTTACGCAGCTTGGCAGGACAGGTATGTACGAAGTGACCGGCTTCTCCACAGTACAGGCAGAGGTTATTTACTCGTCAGCGTTGGCGTTCTTCTGGAGTCAAAGAAGAGCGAATCAGGCCCAATTCCATGGGTTTAGGCACCTCTGGAGTGGGGAAAGTGGAATTTCCAGGAGCCGGGTTAGGAGAAGCAGGCATCTTAGGTAACATCCAGGCTGGACGGAAGTGCTGTGTGGTTCTTTCAGACTTGCGTTCTCGTAGGAGGTGGTCAATCTCAATGGACAGAGTGATTAGGACTTCCATAGAGCTTGGCACCCCGACCCGAGCGAGCTCATCTTTCAGGCTTTCCGAGAGACCCAGACGAAATTGATGACACAGGGCGTCATTCCAGCTAGTGTCTGCACTCCAGCGTCTAAAGTCAGTGACATAGTCCTCTGCCGCTCTATGGCCTTGCTGGAGTGTATGAAGAGCGGCTTCAGCAGTGGTGGTACGTTGTGGGTCATCATAAATCAGCGCCATGGCATCAAAGAACATTTGCATGGTGTTTAGTTGTGCGTTGTTTTCTTCTAACAGCCGGTGGGCCCAAGACTGTGGTTCCCCTTGAAGGAGGCAAATAATGAATCTCACCTTGGTGGTTTCCAGGGAAAAAGTCTGTGGCTGGAGAGCAAAGTAGAGCTGACAGGCATTGCGAAAGGCTCTAAATTTACTCCGATCACCGGAAAACCTCTCAGGAGTAGGTACACGAGGCTCAGGGGGTAACATCATTACTGTATGGCTGGCTAAAGCCCCAGCTTGGGTGATGGAGGAGGCAGGATCAGATGCAGGAGCTATGGTTGCTGGATTGGACAGGGACTGTACCCGCTCTTCGAGACGCACGTATCCTTCCTGCAGCGACTTAACCGTCTGTGTAAGAGCAGCAAGGTGCTGACATATTTCATTTACTGGAGAGGGTCCTCTTGCAGGCTCAGACATGGCTGTTTGGTACTGTTACGTACCTGGGATGTGAGCCTGACGTGTAGAGGAAGGCCTCTCGTACAACTCTGGCTCGCGGACCACTGGTAGTGATACAGCAGCCACAGGAGCACGGTGGGGTATGAGTGCCTGTAAACAGTTCAATAGTCCGTGTAGTAGCGGTGATCAGCAGGCAGATAGTAGATGAGCTGACACGATGCTTGACTGGTGGCAGGCTGGGATGAACCACAGAGCAGTACCAGATGCAGGCTTGAAGGGCTGGGAGCTGTAGCAGGCTGGATGAGCGAGATGCAGAGTCAAACAGGCCGGGTCGGTAATAATCAGGCAGATCAGGCATAGACGGTAGGCAGAAGAGAGGTCAGGTCACAAGCCAAGTAGTACTGGAAGATCAGCAGACAGAATCAGCAGGCAGGATCAGAGTCTATGGGAAGCCGGGATCAGAACAGGCAGCAGGCAATCACAGGTAACAACAAGCTGGATCAGAATCAGAGGTCACACAGGAAACAGGATACAACACAGGAGCTGCAGACGAAACAGCAATGAACCTCTGTAGGAGCCCTGTTTAAATAGCCCGTCTGACTTCAGTATAAGTGACAGGTGTGTGTCTTAAAGTGCTAGTACGCATGCGTGCACGCCAGGTGCTTACATGGAAAGCCTGTCTTCGCTGACACCGACCGTGTGTACGGGGCATTAGTGTATCAATTCTCCTGTGCAAATATGAGTGCCAACATAATAACATGTGAATATACAATAATATAATACATTCACGTGTATTTCTTCATGTGATAATATAAATCCCATGCTTGAGTGCAATCAAATATTTAGTTAATGAAAATGTCTGTAAAAAGTTGTAACTTGTTGAGTCTTAGCAAATCTTCAACAATCCGTGCTTTGTATCAATTCGCCTCAGTGCTCCCCCATAAGAAATACGCTAACCTCACAAAAAAAAGAGCTCCAAATAGTGCTTATATCATTTTTAAGCAATATTAAATTTATTTAAAAATGTACATAGAACTCACATTTAATCCTCCCGAGTGTAGCTCGGAGTGAATTTTCAGTATCAAAAGTAGCAACCCAGAGCCACACTCGGGATTGCATTGCAGGATCCAGGCAAATGTATTTACCCCAGGATCCTGCAATGTCCTCCCGCTGTGTGTGTGGGCTGTGTTCTCCTCCCGATTCCGCCCGATTCATCACAGGCTCCATTCCCTGCGAGCGTCGCAACGCATGGGGACAGAGCCCGGCACCAAATTGAAAAAGTGAAAAACACATAATACATACAGTACACTTTAATATTACAAATTACATTACTGTATCAAATCAACAAGTTACAACTTTTTAGAGAAATTTTCATTAACTAAATATTTGATTGCACTCAAGCACAGGATTTTATATTATCACAATAAGAAATACACATGAATGTAATATATTATCATATATTCACATGGTATTATGTTGGCACGCATATTTGTACAGGAGAATTGATACACTAAGTGTTTGGATACATTTATTCTCACTAGCGCAGCATTATTTGTTTTGAGTTTATTTGCACATTTATATTGGGAGTGTGTTACTTGCTGCTTGCATATATTACTCAGATTGTATTTTAGTTGCTCGCAAGACTACCTATTATATGTCACCGTGCATGTTGGCATTCATGGTTCCCTCAATGAACTGTAGCCCCCCAGTGCCGGCAGCACTCATGCAGCCCCAGACCATGACACTTGTCTTTGTACTCCTCACCTCGTTGCCACCACACACGCTTTACACCATCTGAACCAAATATGTTTACCTTGGTCTCATCAGACCACAGGACATGATTCCCGTAATCCATGGCCTTAGTCTGCTTGTCTTCAGCAAACTGTTTGTGGGTTTTCTTCTGCATCATCTTTAGAAGAGGCCACCCTGCTGCAGCTCTGCTTCAGGGTCTTGGCAATCTTCTTATATCCTAGGCCATCTTTATGTAGAGCAACAATTTGACTTTTTTTCAGATCCTCAGAGAGTTCTTTGCCCTAAGGTGCCATGTTGAACTTACAGTTACCAGTATGAGAGAGTGAGAGCAATAACACCAAATTTACCACACCTGCTCTCCATTCACACCTGAGACCTTGTAACACTAATGAGTCACATCACACGGGGAGGGAAAATAGCTCATTGGGCCTAATTTGGACATTTTCGCTTAGGGGTGTACTCACTTTTGTTGCCATTAGACATTAATGGCTGTGTGTTGAGTTATTTTGAGGAGACAGCAAATTTACACTGTTATACAAGCTGTACACTCACTACTTTACATTGTAGCAAAGTGTCATTTCTTCAGTGTTGTCACATGAAAAGATATACTAAAATATTTACAAAAATGTGAGGGGTATACTCACTTTTGTGAGATACTGTATATATTAGAAGGCCAGTATGGTGGCCTGAATTTATGGGAGTAGCCCGGGGGAGGGTGGGTATTTAAGTAGCCCATTAAACAACCTGTGTTCCTTGTCAGTTCCAGTGCACGATACCCTCCCTCCCCCTCCCATCCCCTTTACACGGCACGTCCTTCACATCCCTCTTCTACAATCAACCATTGCTTATTTTGCGTATGCCCCCTTTTTGGTGTACCGACCAGTTGACCAGGGCACATCTCAGGTCTATGTTATGTTGTGAGTCTTGTGGCGTCTTTATGTGGTTTCACGCCTATCTCGGTTGGAGGGCTCTAACTATACAGTAAATATATAAATAAATATATATATATATATATATATATATACATATATATATATATATATATATATATATATACATATATATATATATATATATATATATATATATATATATATATATATATATATATATACATATATATATATATATATATATATACCGTATTTATCGGCGTATAACACGCACATTCATTTAAAGAGGGAAGTTACAGGAAAAAAAAAATTTAAATAAGGAACTTTGAAGCAAAATAAGGGTCAGTGCCCATCTGCAGCCTCACCATTGCCATCAATGCAGCCTGATCAATGCCCACCTGCAGCCTCACAGATGCCATCAATGCAGCCTCATCAGTCCACATCAATGCAGCCTCACAAGTGCCATCAATGCAGCAGTTTCACCATTGCCATCAATGCAGCAGCCTCACCATTGCCATCAATGCAGCAGCATCACCATTGCCTTCATAGCAGCAGCCTCACCATTGCCTTTAATGCAACAGCCTCACCATTGCCATCAGTGCAGCCTGATTGATGCCCATCTGCAGCCTAGAGAGGACAGGGAGGGGGCGGGACAAGCGCTGACAGATTACATACAGTGAGAATCTCCTATGATAGACAGAACAGTGGTCCAGGAGACAGGACTTCCTATTACAGAGGCCACCAAGTAAACAGGAGATTCTCACTGTATGTAATCTGATGGCGCTCGTCCTGTCCCCCCTCCCTATCCCCTCCGAGGCAGCTAAAATTGAAGTATTAGCGTATAACACGCACACGCTATTTGCACCCAATTTTCTGGGTAAAAAAGTGCGTGTTATACGTCAATATACACTATATATATATATATATATATATATATATATATATATATATATATATATATATTGATAACCTCTATAAGATTGCTATGAAAACATAATATTATAATATATAATAAAATTGTCATTCTAATGAAGATTAGAAAGCCTGGGGACCCTAAATTGCCTTGCTATGGGGACCTATGACACAGTTATATCCCTGGAGGTATCATGAATCTATCAGTAATTTAGCAAGTTCCCAGTGCCTGAAGCAATCATTTATATCCATTTATATTGGTTATTGCTACTAAATATGATATTGACAAAGTGGTATTTTAAGTAACTAAGACTGGTCCATTTGCATATTCCAATTGTCTGTGATAATATTTTCACACTGTTGAAAATCTGTAACATTTGTAAATTGACTTCTTTTTGGCATCATGACCGAACAGAGTTCAGTAAGTGAATTAACTATGACAGCCATATCAATTAAATGTAAAAAAAAATGCTAAAGATAATTGCGTTCAAAGATTAGATAATTTGATGTCTGTCTCTGTATAATATGTGCTTTATGTGGAAAATTAATGCAATTAAGATTGCATCGCTAGAATTTTCTACTTTCACAGTTCCCTTCGTTTCAGAAGGACATGGTAAATTTAAGTGATAAATGACAGAAGCCAAAAAAAGAAAAAAAAATCACTTTCTTGATTTTGTGTTATTACTAGCCTGAACTTTATTACTATAAATGTAACTTATTAAGTATCATTATTTAATTACACTTTAGTCTTTTTAGAAGTAATTTAGTAATTATTAGAAACAACTCCAGCTAAACAGCTAAATACACAGCTGAAATAAATACCATACATAAGTAACACTGTAACTGGAAAAAGATTTGGAAAATGACGCACAAGCTCTTGTAAAAAAAAAAAAAAAAAAAAGGCCTCCAGTGCTACATACAGGAGCTGCACACCCTTAAATATGGGGGGGGGGGGGGGGGGCAAAAACTCAGAACTTGTAGCTTGTAGAGGGGGGAGATTTACTAAATCTGGAGCACTCAGAATCTGGTGCAGCTGTGCATAGTAGCCAATTAGGTTCTAACTTCAACGTGTTCAAGTAAGCTTTGACAATAAAACCTGGAAGCTGATTGGTTTCTCCAAAGAGCTGCACCAGATTTTGCATGCTCCGGTTTTAGTAAATCCCCCTTAGTGTCATAGCTTCACCTCCTGTATTTTCGCTGGACTACCACTGACTACCATTGCATTGGTGACATCTATCCTCAACATTCTTATTTGTCAGCTCACCAAAACACTTTCCTATCCCAATAATGTGCTAATTTTCTGGCATGTGACAACTCAATAAGTACAGGTTTTATGTAATTACCAGTGATGAGGGAATCAGTTCACTTAAGCCAGGAGTGTCCAAACTTTATTCAAAGAGGGTCAGATTTGATGAAGTGAACATGCTTGAGGGCCGACCATTTTGCCTGACAGTCTTTGAACCATTAAAATTCGGTCTAACGCCCTGTGCACATGGTTGGATTTTCTGACGGAAAATGTGTGATAGGACCTTGTTGTCGGAAATTCCGTGTACTAAAAAACCAAAAAAAATGCGCTTACTCAAAATTGCAAGCAGCTACAACGCAAATAGAAATTTTGCTATAAACCATATATATATAAACAAGTGTAGCGCTAAAGTGATACAGAAAATAAAAAAATTGAAAAATAAATATATGATATTAACACATATCGTTAAATAATCAATACATGTCCATTTTGAATACATAAAAGTCCATCCTTATATGAACCGTTGTAATCACCACATGACAAAACAACTAAGTTAGTGGCAATAATGTCCCAAAAGTGGATGAAGGCGTTCCAGAGATAATGGACCCAAAGTTGATGTGTACCATATGGGTCAGACAAGCTTAACAGCACTGTTAAAGCACGAAAACAAATAAGCAGTCTTGGAGGCCTTCAAGGGGATCCAGTGTGTGTGAACATAAAATTGTGTAGATACCACCACCCAAGTGAATGGAGGCTTACCAGAAAGTTGGGACCCACAAAGCATATGCTATATGAGTCAAACAGGCTTGAATTGCCCACTGGCAATAACGGGGGAGCCCCGAAGGCGAACTGAAGGTGAAATCCTAGAGGTTCTTTCGCAGGGATATCTTCTCCATATATAAGTTAAAACGTCCTCGGACATAACTGTAACCAGCGTGATGCTTGTTGCTCGACTTGTTTCACTTTTCAGCTTCTTCAGGAGCTTATAAAGCAATATGTAGAATTAACAGGGAGAAGCAGATCAGGACTGATGGCTTGCTGATTCCACTCTGCCTCATGGAATGTCTGTGAAGAGAGCGCTCTTTTCACAGTGGGGATGCTTTTCTTCAGCAGGGACAGGGAAACTGGTCAGAGTTGATGGGAAGGTGGATGGAGCCAAATACAGGACAATCTTAGTCCAGACCTAAATCCAGTTGAGAATCTGTGGCAAGACTTGAAAATTGCTATTCACAAATGCTCTCCATCCAATCTGACAGATCTTGAGCTATTTTGCAAAGAAGAATGGGCAAAAATGTCACTCTCTAGATGTGCAAAGCTGGTAAAGACATCCCAAAAAGACTTGCAGCTGTAATTGCAGTGAAAGGTAGTTCTACAAAGTATTAACTCAGGGGGCTGAATACAAATGCATGCTACACTTTTCATGTATTTACTTACAAACAATTTTGAAAAACATTTATCATTTTCTGTCCATTTTCAAGGCACTGTATTTCAGGCAAGAACAACAGGCGATATCTGTATTTCCTTAAAATAATCTTATGCCGTGTTCACACGGGCGGACTTTTTGACCGGACTGGTCTGATGGGACGAATCCGCCAGACAATCCGACTGTGTATGGGCTTCATCAGATCTGCGGACTTTTTCGGTCGAAAATCAGATGGACTTTAGATTCAAAACATGTTTCAAATCTTTCCGACGGACTGTTCTATGATTGCAGTCTCTGATCATCTCCTGTATTATGTCTGCAGTCTCTGACCATCTCCTGTTCTATGATTGCAGTCTCTGACCATCTCCTGTACCATGTCTGCAGTCTCTGACCATCTCCTGTACTATGTTTGCAGTCTCTGACCATCTCCTGTACTATGTCTGCAGTCTCTAACCATCTCCTGTACTATGTCTGCAGTCTCTGATCATCTCCTGTACTATGTCTACAGTCTCTGATCATCTCCTCTCCTGTATTATGTCTGCAGTCTCTGACCATCTCCTGTATCATGTCTGCAGTCTCTGACCATCTCCTGTACTATGTCTGCAGTCTCTGATCATCTCCTGTACTATGTCTGCAGTCTCTGATCATCTCCTGTATCATGTCTGCAGTCTCTGATCATCTCCTGTACTATGTCTGGGGGTTCTTTCTAACAGACTCTCTAACAGAAGCCCTCTTTGTGTGCATCAGAGAGACTCCCCTCCAGGTCTCATTAGTGTACGCTCTTCCTGTATTTTTTTTTATTGTTAAAAGATCATGGGAGGATCCTAGGGTAACAAAGAGTTCTTAAGAGAGCATCTCTGTGTTTGAGTCATTGCCATAGAAACATTTGTAAAGGGGAGGAGTTGGTAAGATGACCACGCCCATGTGGGGGCGCCAGAAATATTTCTGCACCCAGGCGCCGGTGACCCTAGGATCGGCCCTGGGCTGAATACAAATGCACGGCACACTTTTCAGATATCTATTTGTAAAAAAAATTGAAAACCATTTATCATTTTCCTTTATCATTATGTGCCACTTTGTGTTGGTCTGTCACATAGAATCCCAATAAAATACATTTGCGTTTTTGGTTGTAACATGACAAAATGTGGAAAATGTCAAGGGGTATGAATACTTTTTCAAGACACTGTACATTGTCTCCTGAACTAAACTGAAGACAGAAAAAGTTATCTTTTTTATGTAAACTAATACTCCCAACAGTCACCATGTATTGGAGATGCACAAAGATGTATTATAGAAAAAGGGAGAAAAACATGTTATTTGTGGTGGAAATATCAACCTTTATATACAGTTCTGCAAAAGTAACAAATATTAATAGGCTGCTCCAGTAACTACTATCAATAGAAAAGTACCTTATAACTGAACTTCTCCTAAAATGTGAAGTTCCTCTTATCCTCCTTCCCCTCCTCTCCTCTCTCATTATAGGGAACTTATTTTTTTCAGGGAGCAGGTACCTATTTCTGACAGGTACCTACTCCCACTTCCTGCCTAGATGAGCAGAGAAAAAGTTTGACCCCCCCTCCCTACCAGCATTCTCCTGAGACACGTCACATGTCCCTGGAAAATGAGGGACCAATCAGAAAGGGCAGCAGGGAAACATCAGGAATTCACAGTTGGCTTACCACATCCAAGATGGCCGCCAAGGAGACCCGAAGACCATCGAAGAACTGGCCTGGTTGAGAACAGAGCTTGATCCCTGGGATGGTAAATGTCTCCTTTTTAAAAGTCAGCAGCTAGAGAATTTGCATCTGTTGTCTTGTATTTTTCTCTGCAAAGACTGAGATTCCTCTTTAACATACATTTATTTACTACAAATATGATAAAATACATGTCAACAGAATCTCATGTCAAAAATGATGCATAATAACAAAATACACCACCACATTGCACATCCCATCCTTCTAAGTACTGTATATAAATATACCAGTATTTGATAATTTAATAATAGATAAAGAGGAATCCATGATAAATCCCACTACACCTTGTGGCAAAATAGCAATAATCGAGAATGACTTCTTTACAGTATAGGTACTTCAAGAGATAATTCTCCAAGCCTGTGGTCACAATAAAACTGTAATAAAAAGTAATTATTGTGTCTCTCTCCTGTTCAGGCAAACTGAAATCTAGTTAAGGTAATAGTATATGTGTGTGTAACGATCCGTTTAACACAACTTGCAAATTGCTTATGGCATATCCACATCCCATGGCTATGTATATATCCAATAGAGATCTTCCAAAATGGGAATTAATGTATAAGCAACACACAGTCCACCCATAGTAAGCCACATGCAGCCTGAAATATTCATCCTAGCAAAGGTATTGGAACTAAACAACATTAAAAGACAAATGTGTCTCATGTGTCTTTATTGGAAATGCATTCTGGAGTAATAGTCCATCTATATATAATAAAGGTTGCAATATCCATTCATGGATCAATCATATTGTCACCACTGGTAACTGATGGTAATTTATTATGAAGGTATATTTTCAAATTCACAAAAGTATTAAGAAAATGGTAATTTTCATCCCAAATAATATATAAAGTAGGCTCCAAGGAAATTACTTGTAAAGTGATTCTTGTGACAGTTGCATCAGTATTTGCAGGACAGAGGAATCTAGGAGTCCAGAACTCTATGAACACACATATGAATGGGAACATGCAGTGTAAAAGATGTATTGATGAATAGAGAGTTTGCTGCTGTCTGGCATCAAAATATAAGGTAGCCAGATGCAGCCAGCTGTGCATCTGCCTGCGTGCCCCCATGCCACCAAGACTTAGCAGAGTGAGAGAAACAGTGGGCTGCGGGTGTTTATGCCGGCTTTCTCATGCCCCGCCACCGTAAACTGTGCTATTCTGAGATGGCACTCTGTTTGTGTGCAATTTCAATCTCCCACTCCTCCCCTTGAAGAGGCGCTGCACTGTACTTGCCAATGGAGACTAATAGACTGTGGACTTTCTAAAAGTGGCTGCACCTAGAGGAGGGAGCTTCACAGTTTTTCTGGGCAAACTGATCAAGATTGGGGTCAGTCTAGCCAGAAGAGAGGAGAGTTACCTATAGACAGGGTCTGTGCTCTCAGACTGCTGGGGCCAGAGCCATCAGGAGAGGAGGTAAGAGGGTCTGTTGCAGTGTCTGCTCACCTCTACCAGGCAGAGAGGATGGAGCTTGAGGGAGAAGGTCACTGTGCCTTCAGGATCCGCACTAATAGACTGCATCCCCGTGTGAGGATCTGGGACCTGGTGTCATGGTTATGCAGTAATGTGTGTCTGTCAGCTCACCTTTCCTTCTGTGTTCTCCTTTAGAGGCCAGCCACCCTCACCTGACTGTTCAAATAATCTTCCCTCAGCATAGCTCCACCCTGGTCTCTAATTAGGAACACTACTCTATATTAACCTGGGCATTGCAAGCCAACCTTGCTGATCAACCATTGTGTGTTAGCTTTCATGTGTACTTGCTGTGTTTCCTACGTCTGATTCCAGTTACTGACCTTGGCCTGTTCTCGACTATCCCTGTCTGCTTGTGACCCTGACCTTTGACGTGTTATGTTTATCCTTGTCTACTAGTCGCCCCGATATTTGGCTTATCCCTTACTTTCCTTGTTGTTCCAGCCTCCTGCCTCCTACCTCTTCTCCTGTAGTCTACCGTGAGTGTAAGCTGTGAGACCCTGGGGGCCACGACCTGGAGCCAGACTGCAGCGCAGTCCATCCTCAACACTAGAGGCTCTGGTGAACACCTGCTGGCTCTTAGACTCCACGCCCTGGGGAATCTATGCTCTAGCTCCCAGTGGGATCTCTGTCAGTGTTCCAATAGACCTGCTTCCTGAACCTCCCAGGGTTCAATCCACAGCAGTCAGTCCTAGGGTCCACTACCTTAGCGGTGCACTCCTGACTTCTACGGAGTGCATCTGTCACCTGGTCTCAGGCGATCTGACACCTGGCTTCCGGAACCCGCTGACCACCATTAGGCCATTAAGTCATTAGGACTAAATGAGTCTCCTGCTAGGAGTGCCAAGCTGAGCTAGACATCTTAAGCCGGGTACACACGGGCCTAATGTCAGGAGGAAAAAACGGCCGACATTCAGCCCATGTGTATGTCGGCTTTTCCCTCTGTTGGATGAGCATGCTGGAAAACTAGCACCTGACTGACTCCCAATCAGCCAATGGCAGAGTGCGCTGATCAGAGTGTTCTGGCGGAGGGGGCGCCCCCCTGTCTGAACACAACAGCTCAGCAGGGGAGATCGCTGTACTTTACTTTGCATAGTGAGTACAGAGCTGACAGAAAAAAACTTAAAGTGTGTACCAAGCTTTAGTAGCAAAGAGATGGCCCCTGTCCCCACCTATAACTGACCTTCACAGCAAGGAGCACACGGAAAGGCAAACTCGTGAAAGACAAAACTGGAGCAAATTCCCAGCTCAACTCACCAACCAGTCTGCTTACCAACCAAATTAACCTGTCCAACAGTATACATTAAAAATAGTGGTTTAGTTAGAACACATTTGCAAATGCATGCATAAGCTGCAAGGCCTACCCTTTATTATTATCAGTCCTAAATCTTCTAAATTTATAAGAGTCTCCACAATGGGAGCACATGCATTCTAACAGATAGATAAGGGGAAGGTGGGCCTGGAGGTAGCCCAATCCTCCTTAAAGGCACAGGGGCACATTGGACACCCAGCACATAGCACAACGGCAGCATAGGTGCCCAGTGTGTCCCCTGACCAAATTTACAATGGTAACAAAGAGGTGGCCCCTGCCCCCACCTATAACTGGCCTTAATAGCAAGGAGCACATGGAGGGGCAAACACACAGGGAATTATAACCCCTGTTTTCAACGCATACTTTTGGACAGGTTAATTTGGTTGATAAGCAGACTGGTTGGTGAGTTAATCTAGGGGATTTTCTCTGGTTTTGGCTTTTATGCGTTAGCCCTTCCATGTGCTTCTTGCTGTGAAGATCAGGTATAGGTGGGGGCAGGGGAAAGAAGAATGGGAAAAAATGTCACTCTCTAGATGTGCAAAGCTGGTAGAGACATCCCCAAAAAGACTGGCAGCTGTATTTGCAGCAAAAGGTGGTTCTACAAAGTATTGATTCAGGGGGGCTGAATACATATAATTGGTTTGTGTGATCATGGACATATGTATGCAGATGATCATGTACAGATGTGCGCAGGTGATCACGGACATATGTGTGCAGATAATCATTGGGACATGTGATTTTGCTGTTAAGTCTGTGGGGGATAGGTGTTTTCACTATGTGGGAACATGTGTGTGGGGACATGTGTTTTGGGGATATGTGTGTTTTACATTGTGTACATGTGTGTTTTACATTGTGTACATTATTATTATTATTATACAGGATTTATATAGCGCCAACAGTTTACGTAGCGCTTTACAACTTGAGGGTAGACATTACAAATGCAATACACTTTAATACAGTAGGAATCAGAGGGCCCTGCTCCTTAGAGCTTACAATCTAAGAGGGAATGTCAAGAGATACAAGAGGTAATAACTGTGGGTGATGTGCTGATTGAGAAGATAAATGTACAGTTGTTAGGTGGGGGCCAGATAGGCTTCTCTGAAGAGATGAGTTTTCAGGGATCGTCTGAAAGTGGATAAAGTAGGAGAAAATCAGACGGATTGGGGTAGAGCATTCCAGAGGATGGAAGAGGCTCTGGAGAAGTCCTGAAGGCGAGCATGGGATGAGGTGACAAGGGAGTTTGAGAGCAGGAGGTCTTGGGAGGAGCCAAGAGAACGATTAGGTTGGTATTTTGTGACTAGGTTAGAGATGTAGCTGGGGCCAGGTTGTGGATGGCTTTGTAAGTTATAGTTAGTATCTTGAATTTAATTCAGTGACTGAGTGGCAGCCAATGGAGGGATTGACAGAGGGGTGTAGCAGACGCTGAGCGGTTTGTGAGGTGGATGAGCCTGGCAGCAGCGTTCATGATGGACTGAAGTGGGGATAGCCTATTTAGAGGTAAACCAATGAGGAGGGAGTTGCAGTAGTCGAGGCAAGAGATGACCAGGGAGTGGATTAGAAGCTTTGCGGTGACATTGGTTAGGAAGGGGCGTATCTTGGAGATGTTGCGGAGATTGAGGTGGCAAGTTTTGGATAGTGATAGAATGTGGGGTCGAAAGGTTAGTTCAGAGTCCAGGATTACACCTAGGACCTTGGCGTGGGGAGATGGGTTGATAGTTGAGCCATTGATATTGACAGAGAAATCAGGGGAAGTGGCATCTGAGGGAGGAAATATCATGAACTCGGTTTTGGATAGGTTGAGTTTGAGGAAGTGATGTGACATCCAGGTCGATATGTTTGCTAGTAAGTTGGTAATGCGTGAGGAAACAGATGGAGAGAGCTGGGGGGTTTAGAGATAGATTTGGGTGTCATCAGCGTAGAGATGATATTTAAAGCCGTGGGAGGCAATCAACTGACCCAAGGAGGTGGTGTAGATTGAGAAAAGGAGAGGTCCAAGAACAGAACCTTGGGGGACCCCAATGGAGAAAGGAAGAGGAGAGGAGGAAGTAGAGTTGTAAGTGACACTGAAGGAGCGGTGGGATAGGTAGGATGAGAACCAGCGAAGAGTACAGGCACGGAGACCAAAGGAGTGGAGTTTTTTTGAGGAGGAGGGGGTGGTCCACTGTGTCAAAGGCAGCAGAGAGATCCAGGAGAAGTAGTACAGTAGTACAGTACATGTGTGTTTTACACTGGTGATCAGTGTGTAAAAATCTGTAAAAAACAGCTCATACTCACTGATCACCAGCCGGTTGCAGCGATCCACTCTCCTCTCCTCACCGACAACTTCTGTGTGAGGAGAGGAGAGCTGATCGCCTAGCAACCGTCTCTCTGTTTACATCACATGACGGCTGTGATTGGACACGGCCGTCATGTGATCAGGAGGGCCAATCACAGAGCCCTCCTGCCAATCGGAGTTGCGCCGTGTCCGGGTGAGGGACTCCTTCTGAGGGACGTTCCTGAACGTTCACTCAGAAGGAGAGAGCGTCCACCCGGTCGTTTATGTGCAGTGGCTGGGTGGGAAGTGGTTAATAAAGGAATTGTCAAAAACAGCCTCTGTGTTTTTATTACTTTTTGACACTTTTTTGGTGAATGGGTAGGGGTACTATGTACCCCAAACTCATTTACATGGGGGGTGGGATCTGGGGGCCCCCTTGTTAAAGGGAGCTTCCAGTTTCTGATATGCTCCCTGCCCGCATACCCTCGCAAACACAGCCCAGGGTTGTGGGGAAGATACCCATGTCCCCATCAACATGAGCCCCTCTGCCCCAAAGCACTCACCCCTCATGTTGAAGGCATGTGGCCTGGTATGGTTCAGGAGGGGGGCCCCCCTTTCCTGACCTGCTAGGCTGCATGCTTGGATAAGGGTCTGCTTTGGATGGATTTTGGGGGGACCCCACACCATTTTTTGTTTAATTAGGCCTGGGGGGCACCCTACGCCATTTCTTTTTTTTTCTATATTTTTACCGCCAATTTTTTTTTCTAGCTGTGAGCAGGGAAACCCATTGACAGCTGATGACTTATCGGTTGTCACATTGCAGGGCGTTCGGTGAGGCGAACACCCACCAAACACCCTGCAAATTTGGGTGTTCCTCGAGCGGTCAAGCAGACAATGCTTGGGCCGAACCATTCCCCCAACTCTACTAGATACCTGCTCCCCCGAAAAAAAATTGTGTTCCTAAAGTAGAAGAGGAGGGGGCAAGGGTCCTTTTCTGCAGCGTGCTGGCAGGTTACAGACTGCTTATAGCGTAGCTTCTAAGAAAAAAAGAACTGAACTGTAAGACTTTGCACAGATTTTGCTTTAATGCACTTGAAATGTATTTAGCTGATTTAAACGGAAAGGTCAATTGAGCTTTAAATTATTTTTCTACAAATTTAATTGTTACACTGGCTTGCTGTACCATATCAGGTTTGCAATACAGGTGCACTTATAAGAGTGGAAACTGAATATATTATTCTATATATATTATTGCACTACTGCAGCACTATCCAAAGGATTTAGTTTCAGTTACTAAGTCAGTTTTGCAAGGGCCAGAATACAGTAATGACCCATTCAGTAATTACCAAGTTCTTAAATTACGCAATGAATGCACAATGTGACCATATTTGCAAAGTCCAAAGATAAATAAATCTGTCATTATCTTTAGAGATAAGCCTAATGGTTGGACTTTTTTTCAATGGATACATATTTTACACCCATTGTGTATATATAATTGTGTTTGGATGGTTAAATGTCATTTTTGTAGAGGATTGTTTGACTATATACTTTACATACTATTAGACATGTTAGTAGTCCAACGTGAGTGATATCTGTGGCTCCCTCCATAGGTACATTGGACAGAAGAAAAAAATAGTAGAAAAAAAATAATCCAGGTGTCTTATCTATTGACTTGTAAGCTGCAATACATTACTGCTTAGTTTTTTGGGATAAGATACACTTTTAAGACTTCTAGTGCTGGCAACATAGAGCTAAAAGGGGGGAAAGAGGTGCTCCCTCTGCTTGCAACAATTGCTTTTTGCCTTTCAAGAGAAAACACATTAGGATGGTAATGTTGCAAAAAAGGTGAAATAAATGTACTTGCTCAAATATGAACTTGCTGTATATTACACAGTGAATGATACAACAAATGTTGATACTCTCAGGTGATTCGTAGACAGGTGAAATTCCTGTTATCCCACAGTGAAAGATACATCAAAGGTAGGTACTCCCACCCAGGGCTGGTGCAAGGATTTTTGACACTCTAGGCGAAACCCCATTTTGCCGCCCCCCTTTGGCTCCATCCCCTTTTCCCTGCCAATGTAACCCTCACCTTTTTAATGTGGCGCCCATCAAATGCAGCCTCACCAGCAACCATCAATGCAGCCTACCAGTGTCCATCAAATGCAGTCTCACCAGTGCCTATTAAATGCAGCCTCACCAGTGCCCATCAAATGCAGCCTCACCAGCGCCTATCAAATGCAGCCTCACCAGCGCCCATCAAATGCAGCTCCACCAGCGCCCATCAAATTCAGCCTCACCAGCACCCATCAAATGCAGCCTCACCAGTGCCCATCAAATGCAGCCTCACCAGCGCCCATCAAATGCAGTCCCACCAGCGCCCATCAAATGCAGCCTCACCAGTGCCCATCAAATGCAGCCTCACCAATGCCCATCAAATGCCATCCCACCAGCACCCATCAAATGCAGCCTCACCAGTGCCCATCAAATGCAGCCTACCAGTGCCCATCAAATGCAGCCTCACCAGCGCCCATCAAATGCAGCCTCACCAGCGCCCATTAATGCACTCCCACCAGCGCCCATCAAATGCAGCCTCACCAGCGCCCATCAATGCAGCCTACCAGTGCCCATCAAATGCAGCCTCACCAGTGCCCATCAAATGCAGCCTCACCAGCGCCCATCAAATGCAGCCTCACCAGCGCCTATCAAATGCAGCCTCACCAGCACCCATCAAATGCAGCTCCACCAGCGCCCATCAAATGCAGCCTCACCAGCACCCATCAAATGCAGCCTCACCAGTGCCCATCAAATGCAGCCTCACCAGCGCGCATCAAATGCAGTCCCACCAGTGCCCATCAAATGCAGCCTCACTAGTGCCCATCAATGCAGCCTACCAGTGCCCATCAAATGCAGCCTCACCAGTGCCCATCAAATGTAGCCTCACCAATGCCCATCAAATGCAGCCTCACCAGTGCCCATCAAATGCAGCCTCACCAGCGCCCATCAAATGCAGCTCCACCAGTGCCCATCAAATGCAGCCTCACCAGTACCCATCAAATGCAGCCTCACCAGCGCCCATCAAATGCAGCCTCAATGAATGTTCGCTTGCCTCCATTCATTCGGGAGTTGGGACACAGACACAGTCCTCCGTTGCCGCTGTGCCTCCCGTACTATGTACCAATGGAGCGGCGGCTGTCTGCTGATGCTGAGACTTAGTTACTTGCTGCAGAGAGACGAGAGTAGGAACACCAGTGGTCGGACGCCCTAGGCAGCAGTTTGCCTAGTGGTAGCACTGGCCCTGCTCCCAGCCGATTCATAAACAGGTGAAATTCCTACTCACCAAATGGAGTTGACCCTCATTACCATATAGCAAGAGAGGTCAAAGGCACTTTGTGGTCTCAAAGACCCGTGGAAACAGGAACCGGTCCCCAATGGTAACTGATCCGTGGTCCCAAGGAACAGCCCAGAGAGGAATCCAGCAGTTTGCCTAGTGGTAGCACTGGCCCTGCTCCCAGCCGATTCATAAACAGGTGAAATTCCTACTCACCAAATGGAGTTGACCCTCATTACCATATAGTAAGAGAGGTCAAAGGCACTTTGTGGTCTCAAAGACCCGTGGAAACAGGAACCGGTCCCCAATGGTAACTGATCTGTGGTCCCAAGGAACAGCCCAGAGAGGAATCCTCCGCTCCCCTACATTCTGCGAGTTCCAACCACCGATCAGATCTCAGCGATCACAGGCTTCACTCACGGACTCCAGCCGAAAACTCCCTTCCAATCTCTGTGCTCCAGATGGACAAATGGCATTTAAAAAAAAAACGGGCTCCACATAGCAAAAACCAGCATGGTTTATTGAAAAACTTTAAAGTGTTTAAAAACAATTCTCAGCAAAAATGATAGTATCAACAGCTTGCTATAATCACTGAAGGGATGTGAAAGGTCCTCACAAGTTCTCCAAAACAGCAATAGGCTTACTGTATAGCATTGAAAAATAGCTGTAAAGCATCTAAAGCTAAAGCTTGCTCCAACACACCGTATATACTAGCTTGACATGTTTCGCCATAGTAAGTGAAATCATCAGAAGCTGGACTACTAATATGCAAAAGAAATAACTATTGAAAGGTTTATCAGTCACCATAGCCAATGCCTTAAAAAACATTTTATTTGCTAAAATACGCTAAAACACATATCCAAAGCATTACATGCCAACCATTATGTTTAAAACAAAATACACCACAACAATGCGCATCATCAGCTGTCGGCAGAGTTCCCGGCTGAAAGGTGAATTTAAAAAGAAAAAAGAATTGCTGGCAATGAAAAATTAAGAAAACAAACGGCGTGGGATCCACCCAAATCCATACCAGGTCCTTCGTGGGCAGCCGCCCACTCCTTAATAACTTCACGCCCGGCCTATAGCAGATTGACGGCTGGATAGTGGTTCTGCTTACCTAACTGGGTGTCATATGACGTCCAGCAGGATAACACGCCGATAACATGCCGTGCGGTGATTGTGAGTGCGGCGTGTCAGTCTGACACGTCGCATCTCCAATCGTGGTAAGAAGCCTCTGACAGAGGCTGACCAATTACAGCTGATCATCGTGTGAACCAGGAAATGCTGGTAAACAGCTTTCCTTGGTTTGCACTGATAGAGAGAGCTGAACTGTGGCTTTCTCTGTCAGAGGGGGGGTCTGTGCTGATAGTCAGCACATTGATTATCAGCACAGCCCCATCAGATGTGCCACCACAGCTGCCAAAAAGGTACCAATCATTTGCCAGTCAGTGCCCCCTCAAGATCGTCTGTCAGTGCCCGATAAAGTGCTAATCAGTGCCAATTAGTGCTCACCATAGTGCCAGTCAGTGCCCATCACATTGCCAATCAGTGCCCTACAGTAACACTAATCAGAACCTCATCAGTACCTCATCATCAGTGCTGCCCATCAGTGTCACCTGTCAGTTCCAATCAATACAGCCTATCAGTGCCAATCAGTGCTGCCTGTCAGTGCCCATCACAGCCGCCTCTCAATGCCCATCACAGCCACTTATCAGTGCCCATCAGTGCTGCCTGTCAGTGCCCATCAGCGCCACCTATTAGTGCCCATCAGTGCTGCATATCAGTGCCGCCTATTGGTGCCCATCAGTGCTGCATATCAGTGCCTCCTCATCAGTGGCCATCAGTGCCACCTTATCAATTCTGCCTCATCAGTGCCCATCAGTGCTGCCTCATCAGTGCCCATCAATGAACGAGAAAACAACATTTTACAACCGAAAAAGAAAAACTTTTTTTTCAAAAATTTTGGTCTTTTTTAGTTTGTTTAGCAAAAAATAAAAACCCCAGTGGTGATCAAATACCACCAAAAGAAAGTTCTATTAGTGAGAAGAAAATTATAAAAATTTAGTTTGGATACAGTGTAGCATGACCTCGCAATTGTTGTTCAAATTGCGACAGCACTGAAAGCTGAAAACTGTCCTGGGCGGGAAGGGGCGAAAGTGTCTGGTATTGAAGTGGTTAACAACCAGTACACATTCCCTAAATACCACCTACCTCAATCATTACTTAATTACTGCATGCATTTAATTATTTATTTCCTTCTGTGAATTGAGTTTAACGCCTGTTCACGCGGTATTTACTAGACATGTGCAATTTGTTTAGTTCCAAATTCGTCTTTCGACGAAATTCAACAAATATGTTCATTCAGAAATATTCAAATTAACGAGAACCCGTTTAACAAATTTTTCCAAAAATTCAAAAATTCGAAATTCGAAAATTCATACATGCGAAAATCCAAAAATCCAAAAAAAAGAATGAAAAGCTAAAAATCCAAAAGAATGAAAATCCGAAAATTTTGAAGACCCCGAAAATTCGAAGATCCAAAATAATAACTATCTAATAATAATGACTATTACTAATTTTTAAATTATAGGTATTGGAATTTCCCTTCAAATTTGGCTGTTAGTAAACATAACAAATACAAATTTATCCAAAACTACGAATTATCTGAAATAACGAATGCCGCATCTAAACGAATGGAACGTAAGAAATTAATAATAATAAATAATAATAATAATAAACTTTTTTTTATTATTTATTATTATTAATTTGTTACATTCCATTCGTTTAGATGTGGCATTCATTATTTTGGATAATTTGTAACTTCAGATAAATTTGATAAGTTCACTAACAGACAAATTTGAAAGGAAATTCCAATACTTATAATTGAATAGTTAGTTAATATTAGTTAGCTATGACCCATATATGTTAGTGAATAGACCCTAATAAACGTCTGTAGTGTATAGATATACAAACCTTTTAGTTTTACTTTTACAGAACTTGTAAAGTTAAACGGATCAATAGATTGCAAAACTGAATACCTGAACACTGTAAGTTCCAATGGATATTCTATTTAAAACAATTGAACACACAAGTCTTTACAGGCACAGTAGGTATTATTTGAAGAATACTCAGCAGTTGATGGTAATTTATTTGATTCCAGCCAACAGCAATTTATGCTGTTTTGTGCGATTTTTCTTGTTCAATGTTTTTATTGAAGTTTACAGGGAGAACAGAAAAAATAAATAGAAGAGAGGGAACAATGTCAGCTATACAGTAGGACATAGCGAGAAGGGTCATATATATATGGGTATAAATGGCAAAACAGTAATAACAAACCTGTGCAGACAATGTAATACATTTCAATGGTTGAGTTCAAGGTCAGGAGGATCGTCTGACATCCTCGGACCCCCCATCTGGAAACAAGCTGTGGTGTGAGGGGGAGACCATTCAGCTAACCTTCAATCTATTGTTCAAACATTTTAGTAGGAAAAAGGATTGGGTATATGACGTAGAGACAGAGGGGGAGAGCTCTGCCCAAAGATAGTCTGTGATACATAGATTAACCATGGAACCTGTAGGGACGCAGCCCAAGTTATGAAGATAATGGTAGCGGCAATAGTGCAGTGTATTCAAAACCCATGCGTAGTGCAACATATAGCCAATATACATTAGGTCAATAGTGAGCCACGGATCTGAGATCAGCAGTGGGATGCTTATGCTATTGAGAGATAGGCATTGTGTGATTTTTCATTGTAGAATAACCTCTCCAACCCTTTAAGGTGGAACTGAAATTAAAAGTGAAAATATGATATAGTATGGGCAACATTTAGAAATATATTTTGTGCTTAAGCTCTACCCTGAAAGTTTATTTTTGTCTTGTCTTTCTCCTGAAAAATAGCAGTGCATTTTTTGTGCCTTGAGATATACAACTGTATATCTGCGGTGTGAAATCATCTAAGACACTTCTGCCTCTGACTGCTAGTCTTGAGATATTTGGAGTGAGATTTGGTGATGTCGTTACTGTGTTGTGCACAGTTCTGCTTGCTGGAGGTGAAGCTGTAGGTTAGAGTCTACAGTGCAAGGATCTCAATGCTTCTGATTCATTTATTCTGTAGGTCTTTGCGTTCTCTACCGCCCTGGCTTTTTAATCTTTTTCACCAGTTACCAGATCACCAGTCGTAAGGGGAGAGAGAGTGACACTGACCAGGGGCGTACCTAGAGCATTGGTGCCCGGGGCGGATCCTGTATCTGGCACCCTTTGGGGATCCAATACCTGGCACCCCACCCCACAACTTTAAAATGTAAAAACGCCCCACTGTGCCTACTGCATACCTCTTTTTCACTACTGTGTTCCCCCTCTCCACAACTGCACTCCAGCTATATCCCTCTGCCACTGATCCCCCCGCCTCAGTAAAACAATACTGCTGCAAATACTGTTGTATTCACAGTGTCGAGTTCCTCCTGCTGCTGCAGCGCCGTCCTGTGAAGTAAATTGCAGCAGACAATTTAAACCAAGCAAAGCATACTGTGCCGCTGATGGAGGGGTGGGGTCAGGGCGTGGTTTTGTGCCAGGAGCCTGCAAGAATTGGAGTCTGGCTGCAGACCCGCCCACTGTCTCCTCAACAAATGAAACGGCTTCCCCTGCTCGTCGGCCTCCCGCTCTTCTGCTCTTCACGGGTCATCACGGCGATGGCGGCCAGATGTATGGATAGGGGGTGGCCGCGGTGGCCGTGGATAGATTCATGCTATGCATGAATCTATCCATTGCATATAGGGGGTAGCCTGGAGAGAGGGGCGGCTCCCTGTCGCCCCCTAATGAATGGGCTGCCACTGATGTCCGGCCAGGTGCCAGCCCAGTCACCCCCAGTGAACAAGCAGCGCCAGCCTGAGTGACACCCCTAAGTGGTGCTGGCCTGACACCCCCCCATGTATGGCACCCGGGGTGGACCGCCCCTACCCCTGTTTGTACACCACTGACTTTGACATTAGATAGCAAATCCCTGCCTCTAGCAAGGTGGTTGCCTTTATGCAAAGGATAGAACAGAGCTTGGCAAATCTGTAACAGGTAAATGATCAGCTGCAGAGAGACCACAGGCAATGCCTACTACCATTTTGCTCCCTGCCTGCCTTTTTTGGGCACAAATTCCACAGTTCATGTCCTCTTTAACTAATAATGTCGCCCGTCTCCAAGCCCTCTCAGCCTCCGCTAAGTCCTTCTTGTAGATAGGGCCCCTATGCTCTAGATTTTACAATAGCAATTTTATTGCGACAAGTAATTCGACTGTAACTTTCTAAGCTCCTAATTCTTATTCCGTCAAATCCTTTTCAGACATTCATTTTTACTGCACAGATTCTCGTTGGCAATTTTTTATGCTTTTATTCTTTTTAATAGCTTCAGTATTTATAGAAATGTGTTATGTCATCAAAAGGACAAGTGGAAAAATATTCAGAAGCTGTCATATCAAGAGGCTTTAAGGTTTAACTGACTAAGATAAATGACTTTGTCATATGATAAATCATTACTAATCATAATTTGTGTGTGTTCTTGGACTCAGCAATGGAGTATGACAGGAGAACAGCCTGTCCACTGCTAATTGCCATAAACTTACCAGATGCTATAAAATGCTCTCTGTGTTCTATGCAAGCCACCAGCATTTCCAATATGGATCCCAGACTGCATGAGTTAATGATGTCATCTCTAGGTTTCAAAGGACCGGATAGGGAAATAAAGTAACAAAGTATGCAGGTTTTATTAGGAAAAGTAAAAAAAAGTTATTCCCATCTATACTAAATGACTTTTTATGTCTTGACTGTTACGGTGATGGGTAGACTCTATAATCTATACACCAGCTCAAAATATATCTTTTAAATGATAGGATATTGAGTTTTATGCTTTCTTTACTGCTTTGTTTTATTTTTCAGTGTGATGTGAAATAAAAAGGTTTTAATAATTAAACATTGTTTTATTTAATAATTACTGTATATATATCAGTGTATATATGTGCCTTTGTATGCTCATGTATAATTGTCAAGACAAAATGTTCGATAGTTTAGGTAACCGCTAAAGGAAGCAACCAAGCTTTTGCCAACTTTACGTTCTCTCAATCAACAGGAATGCTAGAGGGGTGTTTTTGAAAATGATTTCTCAACAAAATAAAGCATAGATACTTGGATGGGGGAGGTTGCTTTTAACCACTTCAATACCGGACACTTTCACCCCCTTCCTTCCCAGACAAATTTTTATTTTGTGTGGAAGTTATAGTGTCTACAAGCTATGCTACATATCACTGAAAATTGATCAATCCTGATGTACTGAATGCCTAGCTCATTTCTTGAGGCCCTAAAATGTCAGGACAGTACAAATACCCCCCAAATTTGTAAAGATGAAATTCCAAGGTATTTAGTAAGAGGCATAGTGAATTTTTTGAAGTTGGAATTTTTTTTTGGAAAATTAAGATTTTTTTTTTTCCTCACAAAATTGTCACATTAACAAGTTATTTCTCAGTTCTCACACATGGCATCGGTAAACTTGCAATAACACCCCAAAATATATTCTGCTACTCCTCCTGAGTATGGCGATACCACATCTGTGAGATGTTTCCACAGCCTGGCCACATACAGAGGCCCAAAATGCAGGGAGCACTGTCAGGTGTTCTAGAGACATAATCACATTTTTGAAGGCCCTCGATCACCAGGGGAATAAAAACGCCCACAAAATGACCCCATTTTGGAAAGAAAACACCCTAATGTATATACTATGAGGCACAATGAGTATTTTTAACATGTCATATTTTGGGGGGGAAAAAGGAAGGAAAATTAAAACTTTTTTTTTTTTTTTTACAAAAAGTTGTCAAATTATAAGATATTTCTAACACATAGCATGAACATAGCAAAAATTACACCCCAAAATACATTCTGCTACTCCTCCTGAGTATGGTGATGTGAGACTTTTCCATAGCCCGGCCACATACAGAGGCCCAACATTGAAGTAGCACCTTCAGGCATTCTAAAGGCATACATTACACATTTTATTTCCTGACTACCTATCACATTTTTGAAGGCTCCTGAGCCACTATGTTAGGATTCTGTCCTCCTCAGTTTCCATTTCAGAGCAACTGCTTTCGACTGGCTCATACTCGCTATCTGAGTCTGATGGAGAGAGTTCCCCGTTACTCTTGTTTGACATACTCTGGAGTAGGGATGACACGATCGGGTGTTCGCCTGTTTGCTGAATAGCAGACAATTTGGGGTGTTCGAAAGCCGCAAAACACCCTTTAAAAGTCTATGGGAGAAATCAAAAGTGCTCATTTTAAAGGCTTATTTGCATGGTATTGTCATAAAAAGTGTTTGGGAACCTGGGTCCTGCCCCAAGGGACATGTATCAATGCAAAAAAAAGTTTTAAAAATGGCAGTTTTTTCAGGAACAGTGATTTTAATAATGCTTAAAGTGAAATAATAAAAGTGAAATATTCCTTTAAATTTCATACCTGGGGGGTGTCTATAGTATGCCTGTAAAGTGGCACATGTTTTCCATGTTTAGAACATTCCCTGCACAAAATGACATTTCTAAAGGAAAAAAGTCATTTAAAACTACTCGCGGCTATAATGAATTGTCGGTCCCAGCAATACAGATAAAAGAAGTCATTGAAAAAAACTGCATGGGATCCCCCCAGTCCATTACCAGTCCCTTTGGGTCTGGTATGAATATTAAGGGGAACCGCGACCCAAAATGTAAAAACAAAATTGCCTGGGGGTCCTCCCAAATTCCATACCAGGCCCTTCAGGTCTGGTATAGATATTAAGGGTACCCCTGCGCTAAAATAAAAAAAAATGGTGTGGGGGTATCCCTCAAAATTCGTACCAGACCCTTATCCGAAAACGCAACCTGGCAGGCCGCAGGAAAAGAGGGGGGGGATGAGAGAGTGCCCCCCTCCTGAACCATACCCGGCCACATGCCCTCAACATGGGGAGGGTGCTTTGGAGTAGCCCCCCAAAGCACCTTGTCCCCATGTTGATGGGGACAAGGGCTTCATCCCCACAACCCTTGCCCGGTGGTTGTGGGGGTCTGCGGGCAGGGGGCTTATTGGAATCTGGAAGCCCGCTTTAACAAGGGGACCCCCAGATCCCGCCGTATGACGCATCTTCGCTTTGACAGTTCTTTTATAACTGAGGGCTGGGGCCACACCGTGATGTTCCCGGATAACCCCACCCCCCTCTGATGCACAGGACTTCCCTATGGCTTTCCTGGGGCGTCAGAGGGGGGTGGGGCCACCTGGTTACGTAAACAGGTGGCCCCGCCCCCCTCTGATGCCCAAGGAAAGCAATAGGGAAGTCCCATGCATCGGAGGCGGGGTCACCCGGGAACATCACGGTGTGGCCCCGCCCTCAGTTATAAAAGAACTGTCAAAGTGAAGACGCGTCATACAGCGGGAGCCTCCCATGGAGGCGGGTCGGTCGTGTTTTTTTTTTTTTTTCGGTCTGTCGGCAGAGCAAGAGAAGAAGAATGGACTTCGTGGGACATTTTTATTTTTTAATTTTTTAATAAAGGACTTGTCCCAAGCCGTGTCTTGTCATTTTTACCATTTTGACACTTTTTTGTGAAATGGTAGGGGTACATTTGTACTCCATTACCATTTCACACAGGGGGGAGGCCAGGATCTGGGGTCTCCTTGTTAAAGGGGGCTTCCAGATTCCGATAAGCCCCCTGCCCGCAGACGCCTACAACCAACGGGCAAGGGTTGTGGGGGTTAGGCCCTTGTCCCCATCAACATGGGGACAAGGTGCTTTGGGGGGCTACCCCAAAGCACCCTCCCCATGTTAAGGGCATGTGGCGCTCTCTCGTCCCCCCCCTCTTTTCCTGCGGCCTGCCAGGTTGCGTGCTTGGATAAGGGCCTGGTATGGATTTTTGGGGGGACCCCCACACCATTTTTTTAAAAATTTTGGTGCGGGGTTCCCCTTAATATCCATACCAGACCTAAAGGGCCTGGTATGGAATTTGGGGGGACCCCTACATATTTTTTTTTTAAATTTTAGTTTAAGGTTCCCATTAATATTCATGCCAGACCCAACGGGACTGGTAATAGACTGGGGGGATCCCATGCCATTTTTTTCAATGACTTATTTTATCTGTATTGCTGGGACCAACAATTCATTATAGCTGCGAGTAATTTTAAATTACTTTTTTTCCTTTAGAAATGTCATTTTGTGCAGGGACTGTTCAAAACACGGGAAACATGTGCCACTTTGCTGGCATACTATAGACACCCCCCAGGTACGAAATTTAAAGGAATATTTCACTTTTATTGTTTCACTTTAAGCATTATTAAAATCACTGCTCCTGAAAAAACGTCAGTTTTTAAAACTTTTTTTGCATTGATACATGTCCCCTGGGGCAGGATCCAGGTCCCCAAACACTTTTTATGACAATAACTTGAATATAACACATTAAAATGAACACTTTTGATTATTCATGTTTGTGTCCCATAGACTTTAACGGTGTTCGCGTGTTCAATCAAATTTTTTGCCTGTTCGCATGTTCTCCTGTGAACCGAACTGGGGGGTGTTCGGCTCATCCCTACTCTGGAGTATATGGAAAGCCTCCTCGCTGCTGAATAATTTTTTAACCATGTTGACAGATTACTGGGACAGATGTGACAGATGTGTCAGATGTGTGACAGATGTTGATCACTGGGATAGATGTGGCAGATGATCGCGGACAGATGTGTGCAGATGTGCACTGGGACAGATGTGACAGATGATCATGGACATATGTGTGCAGATGTTTACTGGGACAGATGTGGCAGATGATCATGGACAGTTGTGTGCAGATGATCACTGACAGATGTGGCAGATGATTAAGGACAGATGTGGTGGAAGATCGCGGACAGATGTGGCAGATGATCTCGGACAGATGTGCGCCAGATGATCATGGACAGATGTGGCAGATGATCACGGGCAAATGTGCGCAGATGATCATGGACAGATGTGCGCAGATGAACATGGACAGATGTGGCAGATGATCACAGTGAGATGTGTGCCAGATGGTCACGGACAGATGTGTGCAGATGATCACAGAGATGTGTACTAGATGTGCGCAGATGATCACGGACAGATGTGGCAGATGATCACGGACAGATGTGGCAGTTGATCATGGACAGAAGTGCGCCAGATGTGCACAGGTGATCAAGAACATATGTGGCAGATGATCACGGATAGATGTGTTCAGATGATCACGGACAGATGTGGTAGATGGTCATGGACAGATGCAGGAGATGGTCATGGACAGATGTGGCAGATGATCACTGGGACAGATGTGGCAGGTGATCACAGACAGGTGTGTGCAGATGTTCACTGGGACAGATAATTTTACTGGGACATATGTGGGACAGGTGTTTTTTTACTATGTGGGGACACTGCGACAGGACACAAAAAACTGTAAAAACAGCTCATATGCACTGAGCCAAGCCTTCTCATTCGACTTCAGTGCCTGACCTCACAAGTGCTTCTGGAAGAATGGTCAAACATTCCCATAGACACACTTCTAAACTTTGTGGACAGCCTTCCCAGAAGAGTTACACCTGTTATAGCTGCAAAGGGTGGGCCGACTCAATATTGAACCCTACAGACTAAGACTGGGATGTTATTAAAGTTCATGTGTGTGTAAAGGCAGGCGTCCCAATAATTTTGACAATATAGTGTATGTGAATTGTTTTCCTACCTGTGCGCATAAATATTAGTGCACATACACTGTGGTTCAATTAGCACTTGCACTTTTACGTGGTTAGTCAACACTGGGGGTTACTCTTCAAGTGGCAGGCAGCGCCACCCACCCCTGCATATATATATATATATATATATATATATATATATATATATACACACTTTTCTGTTTGGTGCTTCACTAGTGGAGCCCCTAGGGGAGGCAGCAGCCTAGCCTTACCTAAGAGCAGTACCTATTAATTATATGAATTATTTTCCTGTTAAAGCTAATGAGATTTTATTCATTGGGTTAATATCTTTAAGTGTAAAAAAAATACTCTCTAAGACTTGCAAGATGTAGCCATGCCCCCAAAGGGATTGCTGAATGTTGTGGTTCACCTGTCACCCTGCCAAGCCCGACATCCATATCTTAGTTATTCAAAGACACAGACCAGTCCATAGCTATGTTTTGTTTTTTATTTGAGGGGATTAAACTTGAATGGGTATTTGGGAATTATTGGAATTTTCAGTTCAAACTTGCTTGGTACTCCTATTTACACTCTAGTTTATACACCTCAATCTTCTCTCCAGCACAAACACTTGCTGCACACTATTTCTCTTCCAACACTTCACTTGCTGCAGATTGTTACACCTCCAGGCTAGCTAGCACCGTATGGGTAGGCCTTCAGCCAGACCTCACCCATCTTAACTGCAATCTACCAGTTCTTTCAGGCGTGCCTCCCCAGTCCTCCTGACTATGCTCACTCACCAACCCTTCCAGCTGTAACCAGTAGTCCTCCCTGGAGACTCTCCTGCTGTCCTCTGCTTGCTCTCTCATGTGGCTCACCTTTCAGGATCTCGTCACTCAGCCTGGATGCACCCCAGCCAGTGGGGGGGGTGCAAATAAACTGAAAAATACTGAAAGCCCCCCCATCAACGTCAGCCTCACTGCCTATCACATGCAGCCACTGTGCCCATCAATTGCTCTCATTGTGCCCATCAAACGCAGTCACTGTGCCCATCATATGCAGCCACTTGTGCCCATCAAATGCAGCCACTTGTGCGTCCGGCGTCCTGAAAGGGGCCAGGTGCATGGACGGGGGGACGGCGCCCATGTGCCTAAAGTGCACGGGCCGCCACTGACCTGAGCCTCAGCCCAGGGTTACCCCCCCAGACCGGGGAGCTCCCCGTTGGCCTTGACAGCCTCCACACTCTCTCACTCCAGTTATTCAACCCATCAACTCCTCCCCAGCTGGGCTGACCCCAGGTATTTAAGGAGGCCTATCCCCTGTCAATCCAAGTTGGGGATTGGTCGAGGCTCCTTAATCACTTAAGCCCCAGACCAATTGGCTGGCCAAAAACCAGAGCACTTTTTGCGATTCATCACTGCGTAGCTTTAACTGACAATTGCGCATTCGTGCGACGTTGCACCCAAACAATATTGACGTCCTTTTTTTCCCACAAAGAGCCTTCTTTTGGTGGTATTTGATTGCCTCTGCAGTTTTTATTTTTTGCGCTATAAACAAAAAAAAGCGACAATTTTGAAAAAAAAAACACAATATTTTTTACTTTTTGCTATAATAAATATCCCCCAAAAATATATAAAAAAACATTTTTTTTCCTCAGTTTAGGCCAATATGTATTCTTCTACATATTTTTGGTAAAAAAAATCAGCTATAAAATTGCATTGATTACTGTGAAAATGTTGCTGGCAGTGAAGGGGTTAAGTGTGTCTTAGTATGTGTTCTAACAGAAGGGGGGAGGGGACTGTGTAGGGGATATGACAGATTGTCTGTTCATACTCTGTATGAACAGACAATCTGTCTGTTCTCCCCTCAGGGAACCGGAAACTGTGTGTTTATATACACAGATCCCGGTTCTCGGTGTGCCCTGAGCGATCGCGGGAGCCAGGCAGTGATTGCGACCGCCGGGCACTCTCATCGGTTCTGTGGGCGAGCAGGGGGAGCACACACGCGCCCCCTAGTGGCTGTCTATGGTATCGATGTACCATGACGGCAATTCACGCAGCCGAGCCATGTTGCGGCAGTATAACTGCGGCGGCTGGTCGGCATGTGGTTAAGATACCCCAGGCAGCCCCACCTCTCTTCTCCTTCTCTCCTTCTAGCACTTTCTAGAAGTAAGAGGGAGGTGAAAGTGAAGTGATGTGGCCTGTGTCACCAACTGCTACCCTGAGACACTCCCAGCCCAGAATGAAAACAAACAGGCCCAGCTAGGCCTGCCTGAACTTACCTACTCTGCCAACAAAAATCCTCTAGCAACTACCTAACTAGAGGGTGCTACAAAGATATGACTTATAATCAGATAGATTTCAGCTCTGATAGCTATGTTTGTTTTGTTTGTTTTCTGTTTTATTTTAGCAGTCTATTGCGTAAAAGTGGAAATTATTTTTAACATTTTCTTCAAAATCTAAATTACTACCTTGTGAATTTCTATTTACCAGCTCTGTCAGACATATTTTTAAATACGAAGAGTTAAAAATGACTAAAAGTGATGTTTTTTTTCAACTTCGTCTAGCTGTAATAGCTCCCCCACCATTTATTGCCCCAGCAGGAGAGGAAGGAAGTTGTGCAGGTTTCACACAGCTGTGAAAGGTGTTCTCACCGAGGCTAAAATCATCTCCAACTGAATATTTTGCCTTTAAGTATTCTCCTCCAGAGTGAAAGATGAACACTGCTGGGTTCACGACTCACAAATAACTTTTTTCAGAAATAATGTTTTTTCCTTCAAAGTCGGCATACACAAAGGCAAAAAGACCTCTGACTTCTATGTGTGAGGTGTTCTAAACATATTTGGCAAAATACATTTTTGTTACTATCCATTAAATTAGACCATTAGCAGATTTTAGTAAAATCCCAGTGGCTTGCAAATCCAAAAAACTTCTTGATTTTATGTGTGGCGGAAAAGTGAGCATGACTACATATTGCTGAATTTTGGGCATGTTGTAAAGGGACATGTTTAAATAGAGTGTGAACTTCCATTCACTGGCGGTCAGCAGCAATAAGTTATTGGTTGTCAAGGTCAGTAAAAAATATTCCCCTTCCAGGCAATAACCCAAGCAGTTTGTTGGCAGGTGCAGTCTACTTTTTCCACTGCAGGTGGTGCTCTTTTGCAGCAGCACTGCAGTCAGAGAAGAATTCAAGAAGAGCATTGTTCCTCTATGGTTTCATGGATGACTGGGGAAGCTAACCCATTGGATGCTCCCGCCCCATGTGACTGTGGCAATCATCTTGGGCCAGGCAGAGCATTTTTAAGACACCGGCTCCCAGGTTTGGCATGCATTTTGCGAGTGGGTAGTATCCTATCTGACAGGGACAGACCTAGCAGCAGGGTAAGGCTCCTGCTGAGGAGGGAAAGTGTAGGGCTTGCAACTTCTCTGGACATATTCCTGCTTGGGCACAAGATAGCGAGGCCACATTCTGCCCCTCTCAATAGGTGCTGTCAGTTCGGCTGAACACTGCTCTCTACACATTGAGGAACTGTGAGTGTTCCTGGTTGGGCTCCCTTCCCACTGGGTTATTTTTTAAATTGTTTCTGCATTAATTCAATACATGTTCTTTCATCACACTTGGACTGTGTGAGTTTTTGCCACCACACCACTCTGCACCCTACCTACAAGTTATATCAACTGGAGTTATATATCTGGAGACCTCTCTTTTTGAGACCTCTCAAAAATATATTGATAAGATAGAATGAGTCAGTTATGGGCAATAAAATGGTTAAGGATTTGAGGGATAACATATATCAGAAGAGACTTTCTATTAAGCTTACTATTATGTACAGTCTGAAGGAAAGAAGGGAAAGAGGAGCCATGAACCTCTAAATCAGTGTTCCTCAATCCTTTTTCTAGTTTTTCCATCATGATGCACAATTTTTCCCATCATATCAGGGGAACGTGTTTTCGATGCTGCTTAGCTCAAGGCACCCACCATACACGTGTGGTGGCATTGTCCTTTCACACAAGAGTTCTTGAAGGACATTTTTTTAATGGCCTCTAAGGCCCTAGAAACCAACGTCCATCCCGATCCTGCAACGGCTCTTTTAAACCTAAAGCCAGCTAAACTGACCCGTACCCAGTTCCAATTACTCTTGCAACTTACCACAGCGGCCAAACAATCTATAGCCGAAGCATGGGTGACCCGTTACGTAACCCCGCCCCCTTCTAACATCACAGGGAATGCCACAGGGAAGTCCCCGTCAAGTCTCCGTGCGTCAGAGGGGGGCGGGGTCACCGGTGGCTCCACCCCCGTTATTTAAGAACCGTCAGAAGAGGAGAAGCGTCACACAGTGGGAGCCTCCCTCCATGCCATCATGGATGCGGAGCGGCCCGAAAAGAAGATGAAGACAAGAAGATGAAGAGAAGAAGATGAAGAGAAGAAGATGAAGAGAAGAAGATGAAGAGAGAAACGTCACACAGCGGGAGCCTCCCTCCATGCCATCATGGATGCGGAGCGGCCCGAGGAGAAGAAGGGAAGAAGACGCCGACACCGCGGAGGAAGATGCTGGATGAGAACACCGGAGGAAGAACCAGAAGAACCAGAAGAACTAGAAGAAGAAGAAGATGGAGGAAGAAACCGAAGGAAGATGGAAAATAGAAGAAAGAAGAAAGAAGAAAGAAGAAGCATTTAAATAAAGGAATTGTCAAAAACTGTCTCTTGTCATTTTTAACATTTTTGTGAAATGGTAGGGGTACTTTTGTACCCCCTTACCATTTCACACAGGCGGGAGGGCCGGGATCTGGGGGTCCCCTTGTTAAAGGGGGCTTCCAGATTCCGATAAGCCCCCCGTCCGTAGACCCTCACAACCACCGGCCAAGGGTTGTGGGGATGAGGCCCTTGTCCTCATCAACATGGGGACAGGGTGTTTTGGGGGGCTACCCAAAGCACCCTCCCAATGTTGAGGGCATGTGGCCTGGTACGGTTCAGGAGGGGGGGCGCTCTCTCGTCCACCCCTCTTTTCCTGTGGCCTTCCAGGTTGCGTGCTCGGATAAGGGTCTGGTATGGATTTTTAGGGGGACCCCATGCCATTTTTTAAAAAATTTTGGCGCGGGATTCCCCTTAAAATCCATACTAGACCTGAAGGGTCTGGTATAGATTTTGAGGGGGACCCCACGCCATTTTTTTTACATTTTGGCCGGATTCCCCTTAATATCCATACCAGACCTGAAGGGTGTATTGTCGGACCGGCAATTCATTAATAGCAGGACCCAGGTCCCCAAACACTTTTTATGACAATAACTTGCATAAAAGCCTTTAAAATTAGCACTTTTGATAATTCATGTTTGTGTCCCGTAGACTTTAACGGTGTTCGCGTGTTCGAACACATTTTTTGCCTGTTCGCAAGTTCTGGTGCGAACCGAACAGGGGGGTGTTCGGCTCATCCCTGTTGGAAACCAATCATACCCATATCCTACATATTGTAAACCCCTGTTTTCAATCATCCACAGTAAGGATGAGCTTGTTTATGCGTTTGTTACCATATGTAAACAATTTATGATATTTTTTTTCCCTGTATTCATGTATCTACTCGACTTTCTTAACTCAATAAAAAAATTTGACAAGGAGAAAATGATGCACAATTTTGAGGCACCCCTAATATTTTTACATATTGCAGTGGCATCCACGGATGTAGGACACCCAAATTAGAGATGTTTATTTCTTGCTAAGCAAGTACGCTTTTGCACACTGGCATTGACTAGTATCTAGTATTCCAGAATTTCTTCTTCCTCAATTTCTCTCCACCAAGCTGCTAATATGACACCAGTGCTGACATAGAGGCGTGAGTGGTCAAACAAGGATGCTGTGACAAATGTTCTCCTTTTCATTCAATGGCGTCAGCAGTTGTTAGGACACTGGCAGCTGGCCCACATGGTGCCCAAGGTTATAATGTTGTACAATGAAAACTTATGGCTTTGTGTAACAAAAGGGCAGGCTTGATCCAACCGCTGGCTTGTACACAAATTTTGGGCAATTTGGGGCAATTTTTAGACATTTGGTCAAAGCACACCTGAAGAACCCAGAAGGCACACCAGGGTGCCTAGACATCCTGGTTAAAAAAGGCTGCTCTAAATACATGAAGGGTGTGAATAAGGTCCAGGAGGGCAGTGTTTTCAGTATGAAGCAAAGATAAAGAACACAAGGACATGAAATCCAACTATCAGAAGGAAACACACATCTCAGAAAGTAATATTTTAACCAATAGAACAGTTGATACTTGAAATAGACTAGATAGTGAGTCAGTCAACAATAAATGCCTTCAAACATGCTTGGGACAAGCACAGATCTACTGTATATTCAAGCAAAAAAAGTTAAATCACAAACAAGTAAATCATAATATAAATCAAAAAAGAAAAATGGTGTATACTCGATGGGCTAACTGGTCTTTGTTCTGCTGTCACTCTTCTGTGTTTCTATGTTTCTTCTAAACCCAACATTTCATACAATCTAAAACTTTACAGTACAACTACAATGTATACCATAAATTATACATCTATCCATGTATTCCTAGAAAATCAATACATATAGCCACAAAATTTCACTTAGAAAATGTTGTGATCCTGACAGCCATTGCTTCTTCCTCTGGAAGGTGATAAAGCTGCAGGCCTTGGAATAAATTCACTACAGTATTGACATGTTCAGCAATTGCACTGGGCTGCATTGCTACATACACTGAGAGAGATGGTTAGCACCAGTTATGTGATCCAAGATGCCACCCCGCTTCTGGAGTAAATCATGCGGGGAGTTGCCATGGATCCCATCTGCACACCTTGTGGGCATTCGTGATGATGCCACATGGGCAGAAAGGGGGACCTCTTAACATAATAGAAGGTAAAAAAAAATTACATTTGCTTTTCCGCGGTAGGAAATGGGGGGCTGAATATGTTAAAAAAAAATCTGTGCACAGAAAAATGAATATTTGTTTGGGAGATCTACTTTAAAAACTGGATTGCATTATTAGCAATGCTGAAATGTGTTGTAGGACCAGACACATAAATAGCAAACACTATGAACATGTTTTAAAGGCATAACAATAGTACATTACAGAAGCAATTCAATAAATGATCTTGCTTTTTCATAGAAATGCGGACATCAAATATTACTTCTGTGTATCTCAATGCCACATTTCATATCATAATGTACCAGTAATAATATACAAGCTCTCATACCACTGTCATTGGATAGATTTACAAGCAATCTTTGTTCCATGTGCATGCTCTATCTTCCCAGATTAAGTCCTAGTTACTTTGTGCTTTTTAAGCTGCCTTAGAGATGAGAGAACTGTTTGATTCACCGGAGGTTTGGTGAACCCAGCAGGAAGTCCACAAACACCAAACATAGCTGGGGCCCCCAATGAAGTCTATGGGAGATGCTCTTTATTTCCTGGCCCTTTTCAAAGTTAATTTGCAATTTGGGGCATGGACAGCTGGGCACTTCTATGGAGGAAATGTATCAATTAAAAAAAAAAAAGTTAAAGAAAATGCGGTATGGCGGGGAAAGGGTCCTTTATTACGGCTCAAAAGACAACACTGGAAATGTACTGTACAAATCCTTTAAATAACATATTTGGGAATGCCTTAAAACTGCATGTGAAGTTACGGAACAGTACTAGTTAATTCTTTAAAAGCACTGCTGCCACTGAGAAGATGACAGATCCCTCCCTATCCAGCTGGTCTTTGTAAACCAACCAGCCAGGGATCCTGGGTAATGTAATTGATCAAATATGGTCATCATTCGCTCTTTCCTAGCCACCCAAACTGCATGCCTGGTCAGGTATGAATTATTTTTTTGTGGGGGGGAGGAGGGCACCATGTAGTTCTTTTTAACTGCTACACTACTGGGACTAGATATACTGTGGCAGGGCGGCCCCTCTGTGCCAAATCACATACTTTGTACATGATCTGACACTTCCGGGTCTGGTGTGTAAGAGCGCCCTGCCGGCGACCTGCTTCTGCTGTACACAGCGGGGGCCCATCACCGGGTACCAAGGACTTAATGTCCGCCGGCGGCCGCCAATTACACAGGACACAGGCAGAACGACAATCTACCAATGTAAACAAGGCAGATTGTCCTTCTGACAGAAGGGATGGTATTGATCCCGTGTTTCTGCAAAGCAGGAACACGGATCTCCCCCCCCCCCCCCAGTCAAACCACCTCCCACACAGTGAGTAAGCACAACCTAGGCACATAGTTAACCCTTTGATCGTCCCTGATGATAACCCCTTCCCAGCCAGTGTTATTAGTACAGTGACAGTGAATATTTTTAGCACTGATCACTGTATTAGTGTCACTGGTCCCCAAGAAGTATGAAAAGTGTCAGTTAGGTGTCCGATTTGTCTGCCCCAATGTTGCAGTCTCGCTATAAGTCACTGATCACGTCATTACTAGTAAAATAAATAAATAAATAAAAATATCTTATCGTTTGTAGACGCTATAACTTTTGCGCAAACCATTCAATATACACTTATTGAGATTTTTTGCTAAAATAATGAAGAAATTAGATTTTTTAAATTTTTTTATTGGATATGTTTTATAGCAGAAAGTAAAAAATATTGCTGTTTTTTCAAAATTGTTGGCCTTTTTTTGTCTATAGCGCAAAAAATAAAAACTCCAGAGGTGATTAAATACCACCAAAAGAGAGCTCTATTTGTGGGTGAAAGGAAATAGTAGGTATTCTGCATGACCACCCTTCTTGTAGGTACACCAACAGGGCCCTCAGATATCTGGAGACACCATGAAACGAGAAGCAGGTTGTGCATTTGTAAAATGTCTGCCTTTATTAGGTGTGTTATAGCTTATATATGGTTCAACATACCAATAGAAAGAGGGGAGGGGGGAGTGGTTAGTAAATTATGTATTTGTATAGAAATATATAGTTATATGGTTGTACAAGTCAGTGACCCTTTAAGATACATTATCATGAGTTAACATGGTTCAACAGGCCATCCGGTTATGAGTCATAAGTCATGCATCCTGTCCCATGGCCTACAGAACAGAGAAGGACAAACCAACCCACAATGATATATACAGTACAGTGCTTGTGCAAGCATCTTTCTAACCATTCTTTTATAGTTGCAGATTTAAGCTATCTTGTATACTGAAATAGCAGAGCATATCAAAGCATATCAGTCACAATGGTTTGGGCATATTACTACAGTGGGAAAAAAAAGGACAAAAATTGTATTTGGGTACAGCATCGGACGACCACACAATTGTCAGTTAACCACTTCAGCCACGGAAGGTTTTACCCCCTTAATGACCAGGCCATTTTTTGTGATTAGGCATTGCATTAATTTAACTGACAATTGCACGGTCATGCAAAATTGTACCCACATTTTATTTTTTGAGCTATAAACAAAAAAAGACCGACTTTCTGCTATAAAACAGATCCAATAAAAATATGTAAAAAAAATCTAATTTTTTCATCAGTTTAGACCAATTGGTATTCTGCTACATATTTTTGGTAAAAAAAATCTCAATTAGCATATATTGATCGGTTTGCGCAAAGGTTATCACGTCTACATACTAGGGGATAGATTTAGGAACTTTTTTTTTACTAGTAATGGTGGCGATCAGCGATTTTTAGTGGGACTGCAACATTGCAGCGGACAAATTGGACACTAAGTGACACTTTTTGGGGACCAGTGACACCAATACAGTGATCAGTGCTGAAAAAATGCATTGACACTGAATAAATGACACTGGCAGGGAAGGGGTTAACATCAGGGGCAATCAAATGGAACTGTGTTCCCTGGGTGTGCTTTCTTACTGTGTGAGGGATGGACTAACTGCAGGAAGAGAGACATCTGTGTTCCTGATTAGTAGGAATAAAAGATCTCTCTCTTCCTGTCTGACAGAACAATGGTCTGTCTTGTTTGCATAGGCAGACCGCCGTTCTGTCATTCCCCCGGATGATCGCAGGTGGCCATCAGCCATCGTGGCCGCCGGACCCGCTGATTGGCTCCCGCTGTGTCCAATCACAGCGGGAGCGGGCCGCTGGCGGTGCGCGTGCTGCAGACCCGGAAGTCGTGAATAATGTAGTGCCGTATTGCAAAATTTGACCTGATCATAAAGGGGGTAAATCTTCCGGAAGTCAAGTGGATAAAGGGACGGCAGGGCACACATTTAAAAAAATGGCATAGGGTTTACCCTTAAAATTCATACTAGGCCTTTATCCAGGCATTCAGCCTAGAGAATCAGAAAAGGGAAAGCAGTAAGTATACAGTCCTCCATCCTGAACCATACCGGGACACATGCAAGAAGGGTTGGCCATGTCCCTTATTTGGTCATTGACAGCACCAGGAACCCTTACTGGTTTGTATACAAATAGAAGCCAGCTCAGAATCTATCATTTAGATTAGTAATGTTACCTCCGCTAAATGACAGATCCCATCCAGTTTGTTTACAAACAGCAATTTGGACAGCTTGTTCGGTGGTTCACCATACTGTGAACAGGCTGGGTTTGGATCAAAGACTAAACTGCCTTATAAACATTGCATTGTCAACATGCTTTTTTGTGTTCCTCCCCATCTTCTAATATCAAGTTACTGTATCTACTACACCAAAAAGTGGACTGTGGCACCATTTTTAATTGCTTTTCAGTATCTCTGCATCTGTAAATTTTTATTAGCCAGGGAAAGAGGATACCTACCTAAGTACTTCCCTTACTGAAGACCTTACAACAAAAATGAAATCCTAATTAAACATTCACACAAGCATATCTAAGTGTGCATCCATGCAAAGGGCTGTCTTTGCCATATCTCTCAACTTTTGAACTACAGAATGAGGGACACTTGAAGGAGGAAGTGACCGATGGCGCTACTTGCACTGCGGCAAAAATGGGTGTGGTGCGGAGTGACAGTAGGACAGGCAGTATGACACTGAGCATCAATGCAGCCTCACTGTGTCCATCAAATGCTGCTTTACTCTGCCCGTGAATGCAGTCTCACTGTGCCCATGAATGCAGCCTCACTGTGCCCATAAATGCAGCCTCACTGCCAATTAATGTGGCCTCACTGCCCATGAATGCGGCCTCGCTGCCCATGAATGCAGCTTCACTGCCCATCAAAGCTGCTTCATTGCCCATTAATGCGGCCTCAAGGCCTATCAATGCAGCCTCACTGTCCATCAATGCAGCCACACTGCCCACCAATGCAGCCTCACTGTGCCCATGAATGCAACCTCACTGCCCATGAATGCTGCCTCACTGCCCATTAATGCGGCCTTACTGCCCATCAATGTGGCCTCACTGCCCATCAATGCTGACTCACTGCCCATCAATGTGGCCTCACTGCGCCCATGAATGCGGCCTCACTGCCCATCAATGCAGCCTCACTGTCCATCAATGCAGCCTCATTGCCCATCACTGCGGCATCACTGTTTCCATCAAATGCAGCTTTACTGTGCCCATGATTGCAGCCTCACCATTACCTTGATCACACACACAGCGGGCATCTCCCACTGTGTGTCACAGAGCTGGGTCTGTGTGTGTTTGGCGGCGCTGTAACAAGGTCCCACCTCCTACACTAGCTCATGTGATAGGCGAAACACTGATTGAAGCAGTGTTCCATCTAGACTATCACACGAGCCAATGTAGGAGGTGGGACCTTGTTACAGCGCCGCCAAACACACACAGACCCAGCTCTGTGACACGCAGCGGGAGATCCCCGCTGTGTATGATACACAAGAGAAGTAGGAGGAAGTTAAATCCTCCTCCGGAGAAGATACAGGAAGGGGGTGCATGGAGCTAACTACTGGGCGCGTAGGACGAGGAAGTTGAATCCTCCTCCTGCTCCGCTCTGAATGCTGGGGCTCCGCTCTCCTCCTCGTCATGACGTCACTGGTTGCTAGGTGTCAAGCGGGCCGCGACTAGCAACCAGTTTGGGCAGTGAGCCAGGCAGCAGCCGGTGGTGAATAATAGTGGGTCTCGGCCAGGAGTACAGTACACCAGGGCAGTGACAGCGGTGATGCGGCAGCATTTTTTTTAGGGGGCATCAGATCTGCCCGGGAGGCACTGTATTGTCCCGGAAGGAAGGGACCCAGGACAGACCTCCCAAAGGCGGGACTTTTCCCGGCAATCCAGGATGGTTGGGAGGTATGTCTTTGCCCATACAGGATGCACAGGTGTTCCATGCATCCATCCTTTGCAAGAATATATGCTTAGATGCACCAAGTGAAAGAGGCCTAAATCAGCTAAATACATCCTAGATGCTTCAAAACAATCGATGTGCAAAGTCTTCTAGTTTGTTTTCCCCTGCCAGCATGCAGTATGGAAGAAACCTGCTCTCTGGGTGGAAGCAGTGAAAGGAGACAACAAGTATGGACAGACTGATGTAAAATAAATAAAATACAATAAATAATTATTTCTAGTATACACTGTACATGGAATAACTGTCTAAACATACACTCAAAAAAAAATACCCCTGTAAAAGCTGATGTATGAATGTGGACTTTGAAAATAAATTAAAACACACCCTTAACGTCTTTCTGACTGCATAACATACACATACATGCTGTTAATAGTGGTGCAGGGCTTTGACACCCAGCCACCGTACATATGCATCCATGGTAGCCTTGCGTGCTGAGAGCATGCTCACTATGCGCTTTCAGCACACTAACAGAGCTTTTTCAGCTTCAGATTGGGAGCTAGCAGGAGGAATTTCCATCATACGACTGCTGTGAGAACCAATCACAGCTGTCACATGATATAGGGGCTGAAGGGGTTAACATGTGTTTGTTGAAGGTCATCAGAAAGCCCAGGAGCTCTAAATACAGAAACAGGTCCTAGCAGACTGACCAATAAAATATATAAATAGTTGATAAAAGATAAAATACCTAGTTGAAAAACATCACGAGACATCACTAGTGCATGTAGACAGGAAATGGCTGCAAAGAAGCTGCATGAAATCAGCAGTGCATAGCTTAGCTACAACAAAGCATAAAAGAAAGGTGATTTTTTTTAAATGTATATATATATTAAAAAAGTGGCAACTGCTAATGATACAGGGTGTTTTAGCAACTAATGCTTTTTTGTAGGGGTTTACATCTATTTTCTTGGTTTTTAGCACACCAAGGTGCTATTGCTACTTTAATGAATCAGAGCCAATGACCTCCCATGTAGCTTTGTCAGAAAGTAATTATCACAGCATCTGGTTTCCCTGTGCAGTCACTGTTACACTGCTGGCATATCCTTTTTCAGTTCCTGTCATACCATACACGCAGATACATACATGTTCATTTCCTCATGTACTCTCAGCATAGCTGCCATGTGTTTCAAAATTCATTGGGGGTTCCATCTTGGTGCCCATTAGACATGTGCATAATGGAAAAATTTGTTTTGATTTTCGATAGCTTCGTTATGTTACTAATTTATTCTCTTTATAAATTTTGTTTAGTTTGGTTTTGGAATTAGTTTAGTTTTGTTTTTGTTAAAATTTGTTTCGATTATTCATTTTCTAACGAATTCTAACTTTTCAAAACAATTCGGATCAGTCGACCAATTCAAATTCTGTGTGAAGAATAACTATTTGTTAAGCAGCGGGCCAGGAAGCTGGCCGCCCGCGTGCTTAACAACCGATGAGTCATCATCTGTCAGCTGGCTTCCCCACTGACAGATAAATGTACAGAAAAGGATGCGGACATTGCTCGGCAATAGAATTTTTTTTTAAAAATGGCGTGGAGCCCCCCCCAGTCCATACCAGGCCCTTCGGCCAACATTTTAAAAAAATGGCGTGGGGTCACCCCAAAAATCCATACTAGACCCTTATTTGAGCATGCAGCTGGCAGGTCAGGAAAGGGGGGAGGAGAGAGCTCCCGCTCCAAACCATACCAGGCCACCAGGCCATTAACATGGGGGGGGTGCTTTGGTGCAGGAGCTGCTCTGCACCCCCCTGCCCCAAAGCACCTTGTCCCCATGTTGATGGGGGCAAGGGCCTCATCCCCACAATCATGGCCGGTGGTTGTGGGGGTCTGCGGGCGGTGGGCTAATCAGAATCTGGATGCCCCCTTTGCCTTTAAGAAGGGGGATCCTAGATCCCGCCCCCCTCATGTGAATGAGTATAGGGCCCTGCTGACCCGAAAATTTTAATTTCTTTTTAAAACGCTCCGCCTCCTGGGATGGCCTCCTGCTGAATGCCTGCTCTGCAGTTTGACATTTCTTTTTTAGGTAAGGGGTGAGCCACCTGGCTATGTCACCCAGTAGCCCCGCCCCTTCTGATGTCACAGGCCCAGCCCAGCATGCACCAGTCTATGACATCATAAGGGGCGGTGCCACCAGGTGATGTAGCCAGGTGGCCCTGCCCCTTACCTATACATAGTTACATAGTTACATAGTTAGTCGGGTTTTAAAAAAGACACAAGTCCATCTAGTTCAACCAAAAAAATAATAATACAATCCCATATACACAATCCTTCACCCACAGTATATCCAGAGGAAGGTGCTACAGCAGGGGAAAAAATTCCTTCCTGATCCCCCGAGAGGGAATCAGATTTTATCTGGATCAACTTTACCTATAAGGCCCCTTTCACAGGATCGGACCGTTCAGGTCCGCCTGTCAGTTTTGACGGCGGACCTGAACGGGCGCTCCATGTTAGTCTATGGAGCGTCGAAAGTCAACAGAGACATGTCCGCTGACATCCGACCCCGTCCGATCCGCTAAGAGCAGATGGATGGCCCTACGTCCAGGTCCATCGCTGGCGGATCGGATCGGGTGAGATCTGACGAAAACGGACATGCTGACCGTTTTCGTCCGATCCCTCCATAGGCGGCAGCGGCGCCTGACAAGCCCCTCCCCGCTCAGTGAGCAGAGAGGGACCTGTCATCCGCCGGCTCAGTGGAGATCAATGGACTGATCTCCCGCTGAGCCGGCGGACCGAGGCGGGCTCCGTAGAAACGGAGTCCGCCTCGTGTGAAAGGGGCCTAAATGTTAGTACCCAGTTATATTATGTAAATTTAGGAAAGAATCCAGTCCTTTTTGAAAGCAATCTACTGAGCTTGCCAGAACCACCTCTGGAGGGAGTCTATACCACATTTCACAGCTCTTACTTTGAAGAAACTTTTCCGTATTTGGAGATGAAATCTTTTTTCCTGTAGATGTAAACAGTGCCCCCTTGTCCTCTGTGATGACGTTAAAGTGAATAACTCAACACCAAGTTCACTATATGGACCACTTATGTTTACATGTTGATCATATCCCCCCTTAATCTCCTCTTCTTAAGAGGGAATAAATTCAGTTTCTCTAATCTTTCCTCATAGCTGAGCTCCTCCATGCCTCTTATCAGCTTATTCAGACTTTACTTTTACAAACAGAACAGTCATGTCAGTGAATAAAAAAATGTATACAAAGTTTATTGTAGCTAAAATCACATATTTAAAAGAAAGGTCCAAAATCTGGGCCCAACAATTGATGAAGGACCAACAGAAAACCATATATACTACTGAATTGCTGTGTCAACCTCTAAAAGGATTATCCAAGAAATCAAAGGTCGACACGTTTCACTTTAACTGCTTCCCCTGGACCCATCGCCCTTGGACGTAGGGATGAGTAGTCTAGATACTGCCTTCAGGATACAAGAAATAGCAGAAGACCAGTGGTAGAAGGTGGCAAATCCCAGGAGGGGCAATTATAAGACAGTTCAATAAATCCAGGGCCGAAATACTTGAATCTTTCCAAAAAATTGCAGCCTCCACTGATTTGACCCAATAGAATGTATGAGCCGATCTAGTCTAAGGGGTTCATCCGCACAAATTAATCCCTTTCATATAAAACCATCTGAGGTACACTGCAATTTACATCTACCAGGGAATATCGGACTATAAGTCCCAAAGGAATTCCAAACATACTATCAGTACACTCTATAGGGATATTCATTACCTGGCATCTAGCAGGGGCGCTGTGAGGGGTGAAACCAGCTCCACCACTTGACCATCTGTACCTACTAATAATCTGGAGCTGCTCTTATGTACCAATTGAGAGTTTCAAAGGCATTTGGGCTAGAGCACCTGGTTTCCCAGGTAATTTGCGGTAGAAGTTGTTTGTTTGTTTTTTTTAGCTGATACCTTAGGGAATAAAATGTAAATTGTTGCAATTTTTGACATCTTAAAGGAGCGAAGTATAGCTATGGCGATTTGCACACCTCTGCCAACCTGCCGCGGTATAACTGCGGCGGCTGGTCGGCTAGCGGTTAAAAATTTCCATAGGCAATGCTTTAAAAATCTTTACAGGTTACCTGTTTAGAGTTACAGAGGAGGTCTAGCATGAGAATTATTGCTTTCACTCTAACATTCGTGGCGATGCCTCACATGTGTGGTGCGAATGCCGCTTACATATGCGTGTGCCTCCTACGTATGCGTTCGCTTCTGCCCATGAGCATGGAGGGATTGGGGCGCTTTAAAAAATGTTTTTCCTATTGATTTTATTTTATATTTTTACACTGTCCCTTTTTTTATCACTTCTATTCATATTTAAAATAATGTAAGCATCCCTTGTAATATAAATAAGTATAATAGATCCTCTTTATGGAGAGATCAGGGGTCAAATAGGCTCCAAACCTTTCCTTTACCTTTAAGCAAAGGATCAAATAAAAAAAACGTTCTTCATCTTTTGCTTTAAACAAAAAATAGTTTACTTCCACCCTGGAGCGGGAGTGATGTCATGACTTTGCTCTGGTCCACCAAGGCCTTAGAGGCGATCAAAGACAGTCTAATCTTTCATCGCCTCTGTGACCAGCCAGCCGCACCGTTTCCACCAGCGCACCCGAGAAACACCGGGGAGCGGCGGAAAGGGTGGGCAATCCCCCTCTGAAAGCATTCCAGAGACTTATGAGTCGCTCGGAGCACTTTCATGAGAAATCCAGCCACCAGCTTAATTCAGCCATAATACCGTTAAACAACTTGCAAACCGCAACATATAAATAAGATATTTATGTAGCAACTTGGGTTGAGGGGTTTAGAGTGAGTGCAGAAATTGTTGTATTTCTTTTTGGAACAGAACCTACATCTATGTTATATGTGTTGAAACAAACTTGTTCTTTTAAAACAACAAACATCAAACAAAAAAACAAAAAAACAAAAAAAAGCCAAGTGGAAAGTCAAATTAAAGGTCTTAAAATTGCCTCTGTCAGACAGAATTGCTCACAGAACATGTTTAGTAATGAAAAATGCAGAACAGTTAGCTACACGGGCAACAATTAAAACAATATATTAGAAACACAGAATTATGAAATTGGTCTAATATGCAAAAGCTCACAGCATGTGAGCAACGTATTACTGGAGATTATGTTCCCGAGACATCAATTAACATAAGTGCATCGACTTTCCAGGTATTTGCAGAGAAGCAGATACAACAGTGTGCTGTCAGCACAGAGACAATTAGTGCAGGCAACATACATCTGAAAAATGCTAGCGGTATAATAAAGAAAGCTGCTCCAGAAAACATTACACAGAGCCCTGCGAGATGATAATGGGGAGTGCTGAATACATTCATCTTTCCAGGCATGCTGTAAAATGGATTTGCAAAAGTAGCGCTGCACAATATACTATTACATGGTACTCAACATAAATAATATAATACGCAAAGTGCTGCATCTGGGCACATACATTTCTTTGCTCGTTATGGCCTTTGTGTTGCTTATGATTTTTATGAAATCTGCATGGGCTTCGAAGATGTATGCTGAAACTACCGCTAGTGGTACGAATGGATATGATTAAGTGCCTCCCTTGAGATGTTCATAGTACGTACTAGCTTTGAAACAGAAGTCAAGTAGACAGCTATGTCAGCTCACCCTAAAATCCAGGCACTCACTCTGTTTTTTACACCTCTCACCTTGCATGATGGACAAATCTTCCTTGATTCCTCTCATTAAAAAGAGTCCTGAGTTCCTATGTTTGGGATTTCGCTGCAGCATATGCCACATCCTTATCACCTTGTAAACCATTCAGGTTGACATCTCTGAGTAGATTGTCATGTTTTGAGCAAAGCTCCTTGATTCGGATTTCTGCAAAGCCAACAAAAGCTGCAGCCTAGAGCCTCAAGGGCCATGCATGGCCACCCGCTTGATTGCTGACTGTCAGTAAAACATACCTCTATATAATGAAATTTTTCAGACTGTCACCTTACCTGCCAGTGCAATCTGATTGGGACCTAATGGTTGTTGTGCCTGAACAATCTGTGCATTACTTTTAGTTGAGAAGTATAATGCAACCATTCTCTGCCAGGATTTGGTGGAACCACAGGGTTCCTCCAGAGCTGCCTCACTTGTTCATAGTACTAAACTTAAAACTGGAGTCAAGTAGGCAGCTATGTCAACTAGTCCTAAAACCTACAGACTTGCTCAATTTATTACACCTCCTATCTTGAATGATGGACAAATCTTCATTGATCCCTCTCATTCACCAGATTCACCAGATTTCTGGGTTCCTATGTTTGGGATTTCACTGAAGTGTATGATTAGTCCATTGGGAAACTGCTCCTTACTTTGGTGGTGGTAAGTCTGGAGAATGCTACCCATACAGGGATGGCCAGAATGACACCCTTCCATTCATGCAATTGGCTCTGCAAGGTGGCATTGGACCCAGAATTTTGCAGACACTTTCAAATAGGAGGCCACAGCTAAAGGAACCTCTAGCAATCGCTGGAGCAGCCATTCTCAACCAGGGTTCTGTAGAACGTTGGGATTCCTCCAGGGTTGGCTAAGAGTTCCTTGAGCTGTGGCTGACTGACCTCCCATTTGATGGTGTTTACAAAGTTCTGGGTCCAACACCACTTTGCAAAGCCAATTGCTTGACACCAATGATCTTTTTAGCTGTTTGAAAGAGGGAAATGTCTGATCACCATGGTAAAATTATTTTTTTTTTCCACTGGTCCCCAATGAATTAGTTTTAGCCAGGGCTCCCCAACATCTGAAAATTATTTCAAAGGTTTCTCTGGGAAAAAAGGTTGAGAAAGACTGGTGTAATGTGTAGTGACAGTTGACTTACTCTGGCTTCCTACACCTAGAACCAAACTTCTGATGAAATAGGAGGATAGTGAGGCCAATTTATAGAGGGCAGCGGCTGTTTGAAACAGTGGTATGGCTGTAGTAAGGTGCCCCTGTGCTTTTAAGCGGGGGCGGCTCCCTTCAGGCTCACCTGACCTATTCATTATAATGCATGTGCTTCTACTATGGAGGCTTTCAAAATTTAGAGTTAAGACTGCAGATAATACTGGGGTGTCGTGGAGTGGCTCTGCAGCTTACGCATGTATTTGCAAATTTGTGTAAACTTAACCCCTGTTTTAATGCATACTGTTAGACAGTCAAAACAAATATCAACGCACAAAGGAAATGCACATTGACGCATGTCAACCAGCCTGCCCAACAGTTTAAAAAAATTCACCTTTAAGCACTTGCATATATAGCCCTGGCCAATGGCATTCCTTTGTATCAAAGCCATATGGATCAGGCTGTCACTGCTACCCTTACACCACAGCTGTCATTACCCTATCCCCTGCCACGAGTGAAGTGTGTAGAGGGGCTTCACCGCCAGAGAGAGGGAGAGAAAAAGCATAAGCACTGTGTCATGCCTGCATTTGCAGCCATAGCTGCTGAAGGAGAGCCCACCCACCATCCAGGATACAGAGGACACTGTGATTGGCTATAATACAGCCTGGGGAGAATTGGCCACACCCACCTTGCCTGAGGACTGCTGGGAGGAACAAAGACTTGTGGGGGAGATCACTTGTGTGTCACTTGTGTGTCACCAGAGACACTGGACTTTGTGTTGAAGATCTGTGTTGGACTACAAGACCTAGGAGTTGAGTGCTAGAATAGAGAGAGAAGAAAAAGGAAACAGAAGCTGGGGTTCAGGGTAGTCTTGGGGTGAAAGTGAGAGGTGACCATTAGAGTGGGCTGCTGTGTTGAAGAGCTGCTGCTGTAGTGTTCACTGTAGTGTCAGAGAGAGAGACTTTGCTGCCACATCTACAAAGAGGTCACTGCTGTAAGAGATCGCCACTGCCAGGTTCTGAGCCGCTGCTGACATCAGCAGTTCTGTGAAAGATCGTTATTTCTGGGTTCTGAATTGCCGCTGATGTCACTGGTCCTGGGCACTAGAGGGTGGGAGAAGACGTAATCACAGACTGCTTGGTGGTGAGAGGCTGCTGACCTCAACTTTCTTTCCCAATTCCTTTTAACTTTTGATACAATTTGGGTACTTACACACGGTACTGTAGGATACCCGTTAAACCTGAATGCTCCAACGCAGGAACTTTGGGCTCCACCGATAAAACTACAATGTCTATTGGAGGGCTTTGGTTAGACTGAAGGACCTTTATCTTCCTTTAGTTAGGGCCTCCATGGTTTCAGGTTACTGATGCAGAGACACTTGGTCCTCCCATTGTTTTCTGGTGTTATATAAACTTATTATCTGTTTATTTCTATTACTGTTCTGTTGTGTTGCCTTGTTGGGAACATTTCTCAAATAAGGCCCCTTTCACACAGGGTGGACTTGGTTGAGATCTGCAGGAGATCTGTCCACAAATCCTCTACTGATCAGAGCAGCGTAGACAAATTACACATCCTTGTCCGGACATGGACAGAGCCTGCTCTGCTCTGCTCTACGGGTGGCTGGGATTAAATGGATTCTGTTGTCCATTTTCACCTGACTGCCCTCTGACCTGATCCACCTAGGCAGGAGGACAGTCCCCTTTTGTTTTTTAGCGGACCGGATCGAACTAGAGGTAGGCAGGTGTAAACTAACACAAGTCCTTTTATACCTGCCGGTCCAGAGGAGAGACTGGACCATCCAATCTGACCTGAAAAACTGATGGGAGGAGCTGATCAGACCCTTCATATGGAAGGGGCCTAAATCTTCCATATTTAGCCTGCGTGTGTCAGATGGTGTGGCATTGCCAGAAAGGATCGTTGTCATCCAGAATCAGGGGGCCCAAGCATCAGCAGCTTCTTAGGGGTAATCGCTACACATAGATCTATGACACGTTCATTGTTACTAAATACCAGAGCCAAGGTACGGTATCTACTTCTCCTCCCCTTCTCCTTCACAGCAGGTTTTACTCCTTTATTACAGATGTTCAATAAACTAAACCTGTCATCTGAGAAGTATGGAGGCTGCCAGTTGAATGATTCACACACATATCAACACTGCACAGGGAAATGATAAATGCAGTTTCTGGTTAAAGTGACCCTGTCGTGAGTGAAGCATTGGTTCCACCGTTGCTGGCCTCATTACAAAATGTTTATGTCCTGACTGCACCAGGTGATAATATTTTTTTAGTGAAAGACTCAGAACAAACGTGTCAGAAAGTGTCACAATTCCATTTGAGGTCAGTGACTCAGAAAGCAATATAAACAAAGGATCGCAATGACAACCAGGGAACAAGCCTGCTACTCAAAAGAAGAATCAGCAGTCTTCATAATTCCATACCTCCCAAATTTGGAACACAAAAAAAGCGTACTTATGGGCAGATAATAAAAAAAAAAGTGGCATGCATATTGGTGAAAATTGTATAAGCCATTCTGAGTATTGGACGTGGCTTAACCCTTTGGCTCGTACCTATGCATGTCATACATCTGCAGCAGCTTTTATATACACTCCTGGATACCAGCCAGCAGCTGGGAATGTATGTAAACTTGACGAGCCGACTATTGGCTGTGATTGGGCATTTTTTTGCCTGAAGATTAGTTAAAACCCTCAAACATTATATCTTTTTTATAAAGTAGTTCCATTTTTTCGTTACAATGCCATTAGTGCAGTAGTTTATCAAGCCCAAAATTTCCATAAACATAAAAAAAAATAATTCTTCTGTATACCATCTGTGTACAGAACACATCGAGGTAGCCATATTCATTGCACTTTACAGAAAATTACAGCGTTGCAGATAGAAAAGGAAAGGTAATTTTTTAATAACATTTAATTACAATATGACTTGTGTCGCAATTGTATATTCTTTTTTTTTTAATTGCTATTTTTTTCCCATAAAAGTGGAGTTACCCTTTAACTACTTGCCGACTAGCCGCCGTCGTTATACGGCGGCAGGTTGGCTCCCCTGCACGAACCGCTGTAGCTGTATGGTGGCCACTTTAAGGGGTATAGGGAGCGTGTGCGCACGTGCCACGAGACAATGCATTTGGCCGGCAGCGGTGATGTCCGCCGGCGACCCGCGATCGCTCCTGAGAGAAACAGGGATCTGTCAATGTAAACAGACAGATCCTTGTTCTGTCAGGGAATTAGAGAGAGATCTGCTGTTCCTACTGATCAGGAACAGTGCTCTCTCTCTCTACTCCCTGTCAGTCCCCTCCCCCGACAGTTAGAAACACCTCCCAGGGAACACTTAACTCCTTGATCGCCCTTCCCTGTCAGTGACATTTACACAGTAATCAGTGGCTATTTTTAGCTCTGATCGCTGTATAAATGTCTTTGGTCCCAAAAAAGTGTCAGATCTGTCCGCCGCAATGTTGCAGTCCCGCAACATTGCAAAATCGCAGATCACCGCCATTACTAGTAAATAAAATAATAAAAATACCATAAATCTATTCCCTATTTTATAGACGCTATAACTTTTGTGCAAACCAATCAATATACACTTATTTTTTATTTATTATTTATATTATATTATTTTTGTATTTTTTACCAAAAATATGTAGAAGAATACATATTGGCCTAAACTGATGAAGAAATTTGTTTTTAAAATTTTTTTTTTTTTTGGGGGGGGGGATATTTATTATAACAAAATAGTAAAAAATATTGTTTTTCTTTTCAAAACGGTCAGTCTTTTTTTGTTTATAGCACAAAAAACAAAACTGCAGAAGATGATAAAATAACACCAAAAGAAATCTCTATTTGTGGAAAAAAAAGCACGTCAATTTTGTTTAGGTACAGCGTTGCACGACTGCGCAATTGTCAGTTAAAGCGACGTAGGGCTGTATCGCAAAAAAGGGCCTGTCATGAAGAGGGTAAATCTTCCAGTCAAGTGCTCTATTGGTACATAGAGGAGCTGGAATTTGCAAAAAAAAGGTATGTATGTCTCCCGTGAAAGTGCAGGTTTACGTCTGTCTTATGCTTAGTCCATTAGAACGATCATGCAGAAAACACGATTTAGTTAGGTATAATTTTTGTCATGTTTAAAATATTTTTAATGCAGTCAGATAATTACATTTAATTATAATATGATAAAATCTTGAACAGCTATATGGAAATATTTAAATATATAACATTTATGAACGAGACATATATAAAATATTGAATTTTCTAAATTTCTATTCATTCTCTTTTTTTTTGGACAGGATCATTTCATCTCTTAATCACTCTTCAATTAAGCTAAAATGTGTCATTGGAAATAAATATGTTTTGATTGTTAAGTGACAAGCCGAGAAGACATCTGCAACAGCGATTTAATCATCCATTATTAAAGCTTAACTCTAGGCAGATATGAAAGACACAATGGAATGCAGCTCGGCAGTCATTAATACATAATTTAGAGAATAAGTGCATCCTTTGTCCCAAAGGATCTTTGATCCCCCATTCACACCACTTTCACAAGTCCAAATCACATGACAAGTTGCACCCTATTGTCGGGGCAATGGAACTGTTCAAATCGGTGCGACACCGATTTTGCGGCGCTGCACAGATTTGAGAAGAGTTCCTACAGTATTTTTTGCGATTTCATGTGTGACTTAGACATCTGTGCATGAAATCACACAGATGTCAGCCAAGTTGCACTGACATTCAAGTGAAGTCGCACAATTTCAAAGCAACATTCAGTGTGAAGGGGGGGGGGGGGTTAACCGCTTGCCAACCAGCCGCCGCAGGTGTACTGTGGCAACATGGCTTGGCTACGCAAATCGCCGTCATGTTACGTCGCTTCTAGTAGTGGTCACTAGGGGAGCGCACGCACCGCCCCCTGCTCGTCCCCGGAGCCGATGCGAGTGCCCCGTGGTCGCGATGACCGCCGGGCTCCTGCGATCTCTTGTGACACGGCGAGAACTGGGATCTGTATGTAAACACACAGATCCCGGTTCTCTGAGGGGAGAAGAGACAGATTGTGTGTTCTATCTCTTCCTCTAGCTAGTCCCATCCCCTCTTCAGTTAAACACACAATAGGGAACACAGTTAACCCCTTGATCGCCCCCTAGTGTTAAACCCTTGACTGCCAGTGACATATTTACAGTAATCAATGCATTTTTATAGCACTGATCGCTATATAAATGCCAATGGTCCCAAAAATGTGTCAAAATTGTCCGATGTTTTCACCATAATGTCACAGTCCTGATAAAAATCGCAGATCGCCACCATTACTAGTAAAAAAAAAAAATAATAAAAATGCTATAAATCTATCTCCTATTTTGTAGACGCTATAACTCTTGTGCAAACCAATCAAAGTACGCTTATTGCGATTTTTATTACCAAAAATATGTAGAAGAATACATATCGGCCTAAACTAAGAAAAAAATAGCTTTTTTGAAAAAAACGGGGATATTTATTATAGCAAAAAGTACAAAATATTGTGTTTTTTCAAAATTGTCGCTTTTTTTTGTTTATATCGCAAACAATAAAAACCACAGAGGTGATCAAATACCACCAAAAGAAAGCTCTATTTGTGGGGAAAAAAGGATGTCAATTTTGTTTGGGTACAGCGTTGCACGACTGCGCAATTGTCAGTTAAAGTGACGCAGTGCCGAATCGCAAAAAAAATGCTCTGGTCATTCAGCAGCCAAATCTTCCGGGGCTGAAGTGGATATAGGACATCCTCTTTACCCCATTCCCCTAAACTTATGCCTGCATGTCACAGCTCCATGTACTTCTATTGGGTTGTGCACTAAGGCTGGAGAAAAAAGACAACCCCACAGAGTGCCATATTGGGCTGTAATGACAGTAAGGCCCCGTTCACATCTCACAATTTGAGAAGCATAGGCACAATTGCGGCTTTTGGGAGGCATTATCTTTAATAGCACCCCAAACACAATGAGATTCTGCCGCAATTGACGCGCAACACAATTGCGTGGCTAAAAATACGCTACTTTTGTCACTCAAAAAGAAGCATGAGCTTCTTTATGGGCGAGAAACATGCCTAGGGCAGCCCATGAAGTGAATGTGCGACATGTGAAAATGCATGCAAATTGCTCAACCAAAATTGCGAGTGTCAGCTATTTTGCAGTCCCTGTGCAGCAGGGCTGGAGTGTGAGAGGAAGGAGCCAATCAGTTCATGTGCTGGGTCTGACAAGAAGCATGATAAAAGGAGTAGAGAGCAGAATGACAGAGCGATGTGCTGATCACTATGCTTCCTCTTCATTAACCATTTAACCACTTGCCCACTGGGCACTTATACCCCCTTCCTAAACAGGCCAATTTTTTGGTCTTTAATGCTCTCAATGCTCTCACATTTTGAATGACAATTACTCAGTCATGCAACACTGTACCAACATGTACCCACATGAAATTATTGTCCTTTTTTTCACACAAATAGAGCTTTCCTTTGGTGTTATTTAATCCTCACTTTTTATTTTTTTGCGCTATAAATGAAAAAAGACTGAACATTTTGTAAAAAAAATGCATTTTTCTTTGTTTCTGTTATAACATTTTGCTAATTAGTATTTTTTCTTCATAACTTTTGGACAAAATTTATACTGTTACATATCTTTAGTAAAAATAACCAAAATCAGTGTATATTTTTTGGTCTCCGTGTGAAAGTTATAGAGTCTACAAAAGTGAAAATTGATCACACCTGATGTACTGATCTCATTTCCTGACACACTAACAAGCCAGGAAAGTACAAATATCCACCAAATGACCCCTTTTTGGAAAGTAGACATTCCAAGGTATTTAGTAAGAGGCATAGTGAGTTTTTTGAAGTTGTAATTTTTCCCCACAATTTTTTGCAAAATTAAGATTTACTTTTTATTTATGTTTTTCACAAAATTGTCATATTAACAGGTTATTACTCTCACATGGCCTATGCACACTTGCAACTACACCCCAAAACACATTCTGCTACCTCCTCTTGAGTATGAAGATACCACATGTGTGAGACTTTTTCACAGCCTGGCCACATACAGAGGCCCAACATGCAGGGAGCACCATCAGGTGTTCTAGGGACATAAGTTGCACATCTAATTTCTTGACTACCTATTATGCCCCGTACACACGGTCGGATTTTCCGACGGAGAATGTGTGATAGGACCTTGTTGTCAGAAATTCCAACAGTGTGTGGGCTCCATCACACATTTTCCGACACACAAAGTTTGAGAGCTTGCTATAAAATTTTCCAACAACAAAATCCGTTGTTGGAAATTCCGATCGTGTGTACACAAGTCCGACGCACAAAGTGCCACGCATGTTTAGAATAAATTAAGAGATGAAAGCTATTGGCCACTGCCCTGTTTATAGTCCCGACGTACATGTTTTAAGTAACCGCGTTTAGAACGATTGGATTTTCTGACAACTTTGTGTCACCGTGTGTATGCAAGACAAGTTTGAGCCAACATCCGTCGGAAAAAATCCATGGATTTTGTTGTCGGAATGTCCGATCAATGTCCGACCATGTGTACGGGGCATTACACTTTTGAAGGCCCCGGAGCACCAGGACAATGGAAATGCCTACAAAATTACCCCATTTTGGAAAGCAAACACCCCAACGTATAATCTAGGAGGCATAATGAGTCCTTTGAACATGTCATCTAATTTCCTGACTACCTATTACAACTTTGTGAAGCACTGTAGAGCACTGATGGGCACTGTAGTGGAACTGATGGGCTCTGTGATGGCACTTATGTGGCACGGATAATGCATGGATGAGCACTGAAGTGGCCCAGATGAGCACTGGTGTGGCATTAATGAGGCACAGATGAGCACTGGTGTGGCATGGATGTGGCACAGATGAGCACTGATGTGGCATGAATGTGGCACGGATGAGGCATGGATGAGCACTGATGAGGCATGGCTTGGCAAGGATGAGGCATGGATGAGGCACAGATGTGTCATGGATGAGGCACAGATGGGCACTGATGAAGTATGGATGGGCACTGATGAAGCATGGATGAGGCATGGATGAGACATGGATGAGCATGGATGAGGCATGGATAAGCATGGGTGAGCACTGATGAAGCATGGATGGGCAAGGATGAGGCATGGATGAGGCACAGATGAGCACGGATGAGGCATGGATGGGCCCAGATGCAATGTATTATTTTTGGGTTTAAAGGCTAAGTTGAACTTTTGGAGCATGTGACACATTATACCTATATTTAGCATGTAATGTGTAATATAGTCCAACAATCCCCAATGACAGCGAAACGGTGAACTTCTCAGAGCATCTGCTGTTCCTTTACAAAAACAGCACAGCTTTAAACACAGCAATCTGTGAATGGATGAACTACAAGTCCTGTATGCCACTGCGGCAGATGCCTTGTAGTTCTCAATGAACTAAGGGGGAGCACCCTTTTAATTCATTCAAAAGCCCTGCAGCTTTCAAACTGACACCCTGTACAGAGGTACCCACTGAAAGCTGTATGACATGTCTGCAGATGCTTGACATTGTACCCAAGATCCACTGATCCCAGGTGCAATACTTTGTAGGCTCATTGGAGAAAAAATAAAAAGTGCACAACTTTCAGCAAAAATATGTGCATTTAATATTTTTTCCCCAAAGGTGAAATATCCATGAATACTGCTTTAAGGGTCTATTCATTTTTATCATGCTATATTTGGCTGGGGTTCTGCGATATAAAAAAAAAACATGGCAAGCAACTTAAATTGTTCAAAGTGGATTAGTTCTTGAGTCAAAGAGAGACGAGGAAAAAAAAAAAAACTTTTCCCAAGTTAGAATTCTTCTTAAAGAAAAAAGACGTATTACTCTAAGACTGATAGGAATCCTGCGAGCTATTTGATGTCTCGGATGAAACGTGCTATGCCGAGAGTGGGCTCGGAATCCCATTTTAAAGAGGATCCTTGGTGGCAAAGCCTTTAATACACTACTTTACTCTGTCAAGAATTCTAATACCTCCAGCTGGAGTTCTTGATATGCCTCAAGGTAGATTTTACTTGTTCTCATATAATCAAACACGTAGGGCATCATAATGAGTGCATGAAAGATTGACCTCCATAAGGTGCCCCCTGTGAAACATTCCTGCAATGTCTGATTACTCCAAAAGCCCAGGCATCACAGTCACAGTTAATGATATCAGTTACCACAGCAAGGTGCCTCAGGCACTGCTTCCCAAGGTCACCCGACACTGCAGTACACTTTACGTTCCTGGTACCATGTTTATTGTTGCCTTTAAGCAGAAACCCAATTACAGATGCCTGCTTTGTTAGTGGATTCTGTGATGTTGTACAACAAGAGGTAATAAATACAAAACTTCACTAGAGGAAAATCTGGACCCCTCATTCAACATTTCTATTTTTTTAAATATATAAATCAATTTGTTATATTTGCTATAATATGAACTTGAATATTTTTTTTTACAGCATAAAATGCAGGATGGGCTCTTTGTTTCCCAACAAGTAATAATAGATTTTTTTTCCTGAGGTATGTATTGATCACAGACAAAACCCATGTCTGTATTGTTTTATTTTAGCTTAAAAGCAGCCCTTTTTTTTTTCATTTTTACAATTTGTGTTAACCTTTGCCTTTTTTACGATATATGATGAATGTGTTTTTACCTATATATATTTATACACGTTTATTTATTTATTTTTTACATTGTATATGTTTTATGTATAAAATTGTATATATTATCAGTTGTATATGCAAGGGCTAGAAGTGAAATGCAATTGTAGTGAATGTAAAGTAGGAATGACAGCTCAGGGCAGGCATGCTCAACCTGTGGCCAGTAGGCTAAATGTGGCCTGTGGAGCCATCTGATGTGGCTCACAACCTCAAACCTATGGCAACCTGCAAAGACTCCTTCGGGTGCACACCGCTCTACTGAATGATTAACGGTCCTCCATAATCCCTGAGGCTGTCATACACAAGCCACTATTGCCATAGCTCCCAACTGTCCCTGATTTAGAGCAATGTCCCTCTGTCCTTCATTCCTCATTTGTCCCTCATTTTGGTCTGATCTATATAGTTGTATATAAAATGCACTTTTTATCTATCAAAAAGTGTTTCCCAGTGCTAAACCTTTCATCTGATTTCTAAATTGCTGCATTTGTAAAGTCCAAAAGCCAATATAAAGGAATAGTAGTGGTAAAAAAGCACTTGTGGGTTTAAACAATCTTGTTTTTTTGTGGTGTGTTCTATGCCTGCATACTTTGTTGTTTTGTATGTGTTTTGTGGTGTGTTCTATGCCTGCATACTTTTGCTGATAGGTGTCCCTAATTCCCATCTCAAAAAGTTGGGAGGTATGTTATTGCAGCTGGCACCCCACTCTTCTCTTTTTTTCTCTAACTTACAGACAAGGGAAGAGGAGCCTTTAGCCAAGTGGATTTATAGTTGCCAACACTGTAAAAAAAAATTTTAGGGACACTTTTTTGTCTGTAGACAGCTTCTTATTATAATTTGGGGGCGGGGCATTCGTTTGTAGGTGTGACATAGCGGGTAAAGAAAAATGGGCATGGTTTAAACGAAATATCAGGCGTGGCTTAAAGGGGCATGACTCAAAGGGGGTGTGGTTAGAGTCTGAGATCAACGAGGGATAGAGGGAGAAAGAAAAGGAGAAAGAGAGAGGAAAAGAGAGAGAGAGAAGGAAGGAAAAAAAAAGAAGGATGGAGGGACAGCAGGCCCAGATCCTACACCACAATAGAAATATGTGTATTCCAGAAAGTTTAACAATCAGCAGATAAAGATACTCCAAACCCCTGGTAATAGCACTTCAATCATCGCAGCACCATAGTTGTTATGGTGTTAGAATGATTGAAGCACATTTTTTTCTATTAATAAATTGTAATATAAAATGAAATAGTTCAATTCACCATAATGCAGAATCAGTGGGAGCCCTGAGCATGTCACTTGACACGTCGCCTGCCACCAGATGCCATCAGGTGTCCCTAGCGGAGTCCCTCCTTCCATCAGGCATTCCCAGTAGAGTCCATCATTACACCAGACACTCCCAGCAGAGTCTCTCCTTACATCAGGTATCCCCCAGCGGAGTCCCCCTTACATCAGGTGCCCTTAGTGGAGTTCCCCTTACAGTGGAGTTCCCCTTACATCAGGTGCACCCAGCAGAGTCCCCCTTACATCAGGTGTCCCCCAGCAGAGACCTCCTTACACCAGATGTCCCCAAACGGAGTCCCCCTTACATCGGGTGTCCTAAGTGGAGCCCCTCCGTTCATAAGGTGTCCCCAGTGGAGCCCCCCTTTACATCAGGTGTCCCCCCAGTGGAGTCCCTCCTTACCTCAGGCATTTCCAGCAGAGTCCCTACTTACATCAGGCATTCCCAGTAGAGTCCCTCTTTACACCAGGCATTCCCACCAGAGTCTCTCCTTACATCAGGTTCCCCCAGAGGAGTCCCCCTTACATCAGGTGTCCCCCAGAGGAGTCCCCTTTACATCAGATGTCCCCCAGCGGAGTCCCCCTTACATCAGGTGTCCCCCAGTGGAGTCCCCCTTACATCAGTTGTCCCCAGAGAAGTCCCCCTTACGTCAGGTGTCACTCCTTACATCAGGTGTCCCCCAGTGGAGCCCCTTCTTACATCAGGTGTCCTAAGTGGAGCCCCTCCTTACATCAGGTGTTCCCAGTGGAGCCCCGCCTTACATCAAGTGTCCCCCAGTGGAGCCCCCCTTACAGTAGGTGTCCCCCAGTGGAGCCGAGGGGAACAAACAAGAGGCGGAGCCGGCAGGGTGGCTGCCAATAGAAATTAAGCTGCCTCCCATGCCCCGCCCCATGGCATTTCCCACAACAGGTCACAGACCTGCAGCAGGCCACGGGGCGGGGCATGGACATGGGCGGCAGCTCAATTTCTATTGGTAGCCACCCAGCCGGCTCTGTGTCTTGTTTGTTCCCCTCGCCGAGTGACCAGGCTATACGATAGCTGGTCTTCTGTAAAATGGCAACCGGCAGGGACAATTCATTGCCGGCCGCAGACCTCTAGCAGCGGCGGCGGAAAATGGAAAAACACAGATTTGCTGGGGCATTTCCCGGGCTAAAAGTTGGACAAAGGTCTAAATCCCGGGAATGTCCCGAGAAATTCGGGACAGTTGGCAACTATGCGGATTACATCTAGTGGCATCCATACAGAGGTTCTGAATGGATGTGATACGTTTGGTGTCATTCCCAGAGCATGTGAGTGCATTATGGGGTTTTTGTGATTGTGATTACACAGTGGGAAGGTTCAGGGCATTGTGTTCAAAGGGGGAGGTGTGCTTCCAGCAGACATTGGGTAACTGAAACAGTGGGGTGGGCTTGGAGTGAAAGTGGAGGGAAGCATGCACTTGCTTAGTCATAAAGGGGGTGCAGGTGTGTCAGGTGTTCTGGCATGGAGGGTGTTGAGAAAAGTCAGGTGCAGGCATGGATGGTGGTGAGAGAAGAGTGTTACAGATGCAAAGAATGCTGGAGAAAGGGGGAATGCAGGCATGGATGGTGGTGAGAGAAGAGTGTTACAGATGCAAAGAATGCTGGAGAAAGGGGGAATGCAGATGTGGAGGGTGGTGAGAGAAGATAAATGCAAATGTAGAAGGTGCTGAGAAAAGTGAGGGAGCAAGCACAGGGATGATAGTATGTGGTGAGAGAAATATAGCTGCAGATGCAGTAAGTGCTGAGAAAAGGTAGGTGCAATGCATTGGTTGATGAAAGAAGAGGGTTACAGGTGCTGTAGGTGACGAGAGAAGGAGGGCTGCAAGTGCAGTGGATTCTAAAAAAAGTAGAAGTGTGACAGATTGGATGCTGAGAGGGGGGTTTTGGGAGGTTGAGAGTGCAGTGGTGGGCTTCTGAAGAGTGTGGGATGATAAAGGGGGAGATGGCTGTGTATCAGGATCTGGGTCTGAACCTGCGACCTCTTCTGTGTCTGGAGATGTCCCTTCTTGCTGAGCCACTTGAGATGCTGCACAGCTTCTTGGACAATGCCTTGAACAATCTTGCCTTGAATCTTGTTTCTCTTGAACCTTGAACCATTGGCTTCCTACATAAACGTACTATTTTAGCAATGCCTTTGCACTTCTTTTTGCCAGATTACCGTGCTCTCTCTATCTTTCTCTTGTCACTCCTGATGCTGTCCATATCTCCACTACCACGACTATGCTTCCACTCTTTCCCAACCTGTGACCACTTGTTACTGACCTTTGCTTGTTTTCTGACCACACTTCTGCTTGATCCCTACCTGCTATATCTGCTACTGGACCCCGGCTTGCTCACCTCCTGGTGGGGTGATCCTGTGGACCGCAACCTGGTCCTAACATAACAAACCCATCTCCACTATCAGGAGCTCTGGTGAACACCAGTTAGTGTTAAGACTCCACACCTTGGCTGATCCTGTGTCATCCACCTGGGTGACCTGCTACTGTACCTATCCAGCTGGTTGGTTGAAACCTCTCTACTGCTATAGCTATTGGTTTCTGAGCCTGACACTTGACCATGACGCTGTGATTGCTGGAGGTGGGGGGGTTGGGGGATAGTGGGGGTAGAGCTGGCTGGCATTGCAGAAGGAGGGGTTGGGTGGTAGTGGGAAGGTAGGATGGGCTGAAATTTCAGGAAGAGCAAGGTTGTGATACAAAGGCGGTATAGGTTCTGATAGGAGGTTGGCAGGCATGGTGCAGAAGGAAAGGTTGGTTAGTGGGGGGCCTGCCTAAGAGTGTGGGGAGGTGTTGGGTGAAGGGAATGTTTGGTGATAGTGGAGAGGAAGCATACATGTTGTTCCTAATACACCAAGTTTCAAAATGTCTGAAAAAGGGAGTAACTATTTGTAAGTCCAGGCACACAGGCAAATGCTTAATGCAGAGCTTAGCCTCCCCCTGTGTAAATTTACATCAGTGGTATTTTGCCCAAAGAAGAAGAAAAATGTGCCAATTTGAGCCCTGTCCAGGAACACATCACGCATCTTCTGATGGGTTTCATCCAGAATGAACTTCAGACTCTTCGTTTTTAGGGACCCATCATGCTCTTTGAAATTATTATGGGTGAACCTAGTATTACAACGTTTGGGTATAAAGGCTTTGATAAAACTATTAAAAAGCAATAAAACTTGATAAAAAAATAAAATGACTTCCCCAAGTGCCATTAGAGATTCCCTTTAACTTGTCTCCAAGAAAAAGCAGCCCCCACCCCTGGCTTTCACGTTAAATTCGGAGAAGCCAAATTTGAAAAATGAGGTGACATTTTAAAGCTTCAAGTCCGGGTTAAATTGGGGTCTATGTGCTGATTATGTCTGCATCTCAGGGATCTCAATCGACATCAAAAACATTTTCATTTTTTTATAGCCAGTTCTCTACAAGTGCCGTACAACCTCAACTGGTGATTCAAGAATGTCAACTGTAACAAGTGTGATAACATTTTGCATGCAACTGTCATTTTTCTCCTGTGCTCAATAAATTCTATCTACATTTATTCTTACAGCCTTAGGGGGATATTAAGCACCGTCTCTGCCCTAGATTTAGTAGGTTCTATGAAATTAGGGCAAATAAAGTGAATATGGATTGGCTGTTATTTTTTTCGGGGATAGATCATTTTCATTATTTTTTCCCCTATAACGGAGTTATCTTTACACCTGTCTCGGCTTTGATTATTTACATAAGCTAAAAGCGATATTACTTTGGAATGACAGCTCATTAGTTTGAAGTAAGCTAATGTAATTTTATGTAAAGGGTAGCGCTCACTAAAATGATTTATGCTTGTTTGCATAAATAATTATTTGAATAAATAATGGCATTAAAGTGATGTCTGAAATGTGATTTTTACTGTGGATGTGCAGCGAGGGAAAAGTTTTTCTTTCTATTTAACCACTTGCCAACCGCACACTGTAGTTTTACTGTAATGCCGCATACACACGGTCGGAATTTCCGTCAAAAAATGTTCGATGTGAGCTTGTTGTCAGAAATTTCTGACCGTGTGTAGGCTCCATCGGACATTTTCCATCGGAATTTCCGACAGCAAAAATTTGAGAGCTGGTTCTCAAATTTTCCAACAACAAAATCCGTTGGTAATTCAGATCGTGTGTACACAATTCCGACGCACAAAATTCCACACATGCTCTGAATCAAGCAGAAGAGCCGCACTAGCTATTGAACTTTACTTTTCTTGGCTCGTCGTACGTGTTGTACTTCACCGCATTCTTGACGTTCGGAATTTCCAACAACATTTGGGCGACCGTGTGTATGCAAGACAAGTTTGAGCCAACATTCATCAGAAATAAATCCAGGATTTTGTTGTCGGAATGTCCGATTGTGTGTACGCGGAATTACAGTGCGCAGAATCGCCTATATAAACATGATTTTTCATTTCCAGGTAGGGGCACAAGCGCCCTCCCAGCTGTTCTGTCACTGGCTCCAGCACATGTCGATCACCGATCGGCAGAGCGAGTGACAGGAGCAAGCTTTGTGTAAGTAAACAGAGCTCTCTTCTGACAGCAGCAAAGTGACGATTTTTGTTTCCCTGCGAAGCAGAGAATAAAAACTGGCACATCCCATAGTAAAAGCACCACACAGTAAACACTTTACACATAGTTAGGCACACATTTAACCCTTTGATTACCCCAGATGTTAACCCCTTCCCATCCAGTGTCATTAGTACAGTGTCAGTGTATTTTATTAGCACTAATAACTGTATTAGTGTCACTGCAGATGTCAGTGGCAGTTAGCCAGTTCCACAAAGTGACAGTTAGTGTCAGATTGTCCATCATCCAGCTATAAGTCGCTAATTACTGCCATCACTAGTATATTTAAAAAAAATTCTAGTATATATGCCATAGTTTGTATATGCTATAACTTTAATGTAAACCAATCAATATTCACTTATGGGGATTTTTTGGAAATTTATGAAGAAATTTGATTTTTTAAATTTTTTATTGGATATGTTTTATAACAGAAAGTAAAAAATATTGTTTTTTTTTCTTTCAAAATTAACGCTTATAGTGCAAAAAATTAAAAACCCAACGGTGATCAAATACCACCAAACACAAGCTATATTTCTGGGAAAAAAATCATATACATTTTGTTTGAGTACAGCTTTGCATGACCGCGCAATTACCAATTAAAGTAGCACAGTGCATAGCAAATATTGTCTTGAACAGGGTAGAATCTTCCGGACGTGTTTTTTTACCTAATGCATCCTTTGCACATTAATACATTAACAATTGCAACATGTCATATGTGTTATAATTTTACTTTCTTTAAAAATTGTTTTGTACCTACTGATCTTGGAAGCAAGCAGGTTCCATTTAAGCTGGGAGCATCTGAAGCCCTCCTGTCTTCATTTCTGGGATTTCCTCCCGATTTTGCGCATGCGCAGTAATGCCACTGCGCGGTTCTCCATCTTCCTGACGGATTGCCGTGGCAATGTCAGCGACGGCGAAGCATGATCAATGGGTATGCAAGTGACATCAAGTATAAAAAAATGGGTGGAACTGCACTTTAAACTCTGGTCTGTGGTCAGGGCCTTGACATCATCATGTGCAATCACAGCCCAAAGCACCTTAGAGAAGGGACTGTGGGGGAACTGATCACATGGATCAAGGGAGCCTGCTGGAACTAGGAGTAAGGTATGTTTTTCTCCTTATCTGTGTACCCCTAAACATAATAAGTATATAATCCTTGCAGTCCGGGGGGTGGAAGGCACTCCAAGGGTTGTTTTCTATTACATTCATGAGGAGTGGCTTACTCAACCCCAATTTGTTTTTTGTTTGTTCTTCTGTGCCCCTGTTGTAGAGATTTTCCATTATATCCTGTCCTTTTCCAAAGGACTCAGAAGGCTATAAAACCAGACAGAGGTTTTTACCATCTCCTGTTCTATTTAAAATTTTAAAAAAAAAAAACATTTTGGTTGGATTTTGGCTTTGATATTTGGCAATGGCCATGCCTGACTGTCTTATTCTCTTCTGTAGAAAACCAGCCACTCGTGAACACTCAAGCAATGTATAATGCCGCGTACACACGAGCGGACTTTCCGTCAGAGTAGACTCTAATGCCGCGTACACACGGTCGGACTTTTCGTCTACAAAAGTCCAACGGACGCTGACGGACTAAAGCTGGCTGGTAATCCGATCGTGTGTGGGCTGCTTCGGACTTTCAACGTACTTTTTTAGCCTCAAATCCGACGTACTTTAGATTTGAAACATGCTTCAAATCTTTACGTCGTAACTACGACGGACCCCGAAGTACGCTCGTCTGTATGCTAGTCCTACGGACAAAAAAACGACGCATGCTCATAAGCAAAAACTAAACGGAAGCACTCGGTCTAGTAAAACTAGTGTTCGTATTGTAGGTAGCACATTCATCACGCTGCAAAATCTGTGATCGTTGAATGCAGCGCATTTTATTTCTTCTTTACGAATGCTCTAAAGAACGAAGGTGTTTTGCTGTTCATAATCAGAGTTCTCCCAAACTGATTTCTGAATTCTTTTTCTCTTTGATCTCATGAATGATATAGTATGCTTTTTATAAACAATGTTTCCATACTAATAATACTTTTTCCCTTTTTTTTTTTTTTTTTTTTAGGTTTGTAAAGTTACCACAAAGAACCCATTATTCTTTTTTTTTTTTTTTCTAGTGATTATTTTTTAATTTTTAGATAAAGTTAACCCAAAGCACCGTTTTTGTTTATGTATATATTTTTTTTTCAAGACTTACCACTTGAACATTCTTAACATTAGTAATGTATTTTTGGTGTGTTTTTTTAAAACTCAATGAGATTGTTGTCCCTTGTTAATTTAACATTGTGTGTAAAATCAATGATTTAAAAGAAAACACATAAAAGTCTTTTGCTAAACTCAAAAAAGATCCATTTATTCATGGTCAAAATAAAATAAAGAGGAAGTCAACGCTGGAAAAAGTCGGTGTACAAGAAAATTGGGATCTTGAGGAGTCCATATAAGAGGGAGCACAATCTGGTCCAAGAATCCCAGAGATCAACAGCACCAGCAGATGATCTAGATGTCCCCAGACTGTGGTACTACAACAGCCTGCGTCTTCTGTCAGACCAGACTGAACCCAGGTCATCACTTTCTTCTCTTCCCTGCAGCCTTTCCTCCACGCTGCCCTGCAGCCTTCCCTGCAGCCTTCCCTGCAGCCTTCCCTGTAGCCTTCCCTGTAGCCTTCTTTTGAGGCTGTGGCTCTGGTGTTTCAGTTGTGGCAGGAGGAGGAGGAGGAGGAGGAGGAGGAGGAGGAGGAGGGGGGGGGGCTGCCTCATGTAGTTGGGTGTTTTTGGTTAGCGTGCCCTGCAGCCCCTTATGGATTGTTTCCCCAAATAGGCGCTCACAAATGAGGCGCTGCTCCCAATCCATCTGAAGAAGCCTGCTGGCTAAGTAGCAGCCATAGGCTTCTTCCGCTTCGGGGGGGCTTGTTAAAAAACGGGTGGCCTGTTGCATGAGGCGCAGGGACGCGTCCTGTGTGACCATCCCCTTCCTGGCCCTTTTTTTGGGAAGGTGGAGGGGAGGCACTTGGGATTGGGTGAGGCTCCTACTGGGCCCAGCCACCTCACTTGGCCCAGCCACCTCACTTGGCCCAGCCACCTCACTGGGAGCAGCCACCTCCTGCCTGACACTGGGCCCAGCCTCCTCCAGGATGATGGTGAATCCGGCCTCCTCCAGGCTGTCCATGGGCCCGGTCTCCTCCTGCCTGCCACTTTCCCCACATTCCTCCTGGATGGACTCATCCTGTGTATAAAAAAAGGACAATAGTTTTAGTTTCTTTTTTTGGGTTCATCAATGACACACAGTTTGCTTCTCATGACTAGCAAATTCAATGTGAATACATCTCTTTAATAAAAGAGTCTAATCAGACACCCTAATTATTTCAAGCAGGTGCCAAACATATTTAGTCACTACTATCATTTGATATGTATACACAATTTGGAGTGCTAAATTATTTGAGACAATTATAACATCCAGTTAACATCATTAATATTAGTACAGTAAATCTTTGTTAAAATAATTTACCTGACTCCAGATGGTCATATCCGGTTCATCCAGGATGGAAGACCCAGCTTGCTCCTCATCAGCCTCTGCTGGGGTGGAGGGAAGGGTGGAGGGAAGGGTGGAGGGAAGGGTGGAGGGAAGGGTTGAAAGTGATGCCCTGGCTTCATTCTGGTCATCAAGAAAACGGAGTTGTTTGTAGTACCACAGCCTGGGTACATAAACATCATCTGCTGATGCTCCTGATCTCCTTGATTCCTGGATCTTCCTATGCTCCCTTTTATACATGTTCCTCAAGACCCCAATTTTCTTGTACACTGTCTCCATTGTTGCTCCAGGGATGGTCTCCTGGACAAAGGACAGAAGTCTCTCCAGCGTTGACTTCCTCACATGCTTGTTATAATACTGAGGGTGTTTCACCTCCCACAAATTCCTCATCTCTCGATACTTTGAAATAAAAGAAGTAAGGAACTCTGGATCCTTCAATAGGGGATTCATTATATCTGGAAAAGAGAAAGTCACAAGACCAAAAAAACTTATTATATGTTTCTGCTAACCCCTCATCATCTTCTCCCTATGTAGGCCTCATCAATCTATCAAGCCATATAGGCCGCTTGCTACAAAGTCATGACCATAAACCCCCCCCCCAAAAAATATATATCTCAAATTACCTTCGTTTTGGAACGTCCTGGTCCACTATCACCTACGCACAGAACGTACGTACGACACGCGCGAAAGGCCCTCCTTTATACACTACGCATGTGTGAAACTCCGCCTGCGTCGCCCGCCCCTGACGTTCAAAATGAACTCATGTTCTCCGCCCCCTAATTTGACGCACAGAACGTACGTACGACACGCGCGAAAGGCCCTCCTTTATACACTACGCATGTGTGAAACTCCGCCTGCGTCGCCCGCCCCTGACGTTCAAAATGAACTCATGTTCTCCGCCCCCTAATTTGACGCACAGAACGTACGTACGACACGCGCGAAAGGCCCTCCTTTATACACTACGCATGTGTGAAACTCCGCCTGCGTCGCCCGCCCCTGACGTTCGAAATGAACTCATGTTCTCCGCCCCTTTTTTGTTACGGCGCGTAGTGGAGTTAAAGAATGGCGGAGACACCTGAAATGTTGACGACCTCAGGTAGTGGAGACAGCCCGCAGGCTGGAACGTCTGGAACGTCAACCAAATCTGTGAGGCCTAGATTTAAGGCCTCTAATATGAGTTTCAAAGAGATGGTGGAGATGGTGGCCATTCTTCGCAAAGACGACTATGATGGCAATTATGGGCCGTACGCACGGCCAAATTTGCGCAAGGCCAAAATCATGGCAAAGGTCGTGGACACTTTGCAGGCATCATTTGGGGTCCAGCGCTCCAAGGATCAATTGCGCAAAAGATGGTCTGACCTGAAACTCAGGGAGCCGGATCAATACCGACGTATCCGGAAAGTTCTTAAAAAAAGTAAGTACTTGTCGTGTTTTTCTCTTGTGTTTATTACCTTGTATACTGCTCCATGTGCTTTTCCTTTCTCTACGATTTTTGTTCATCGTTCTAAACGATCTTTGAAGAAACCTCGTTACATATCCATATCTATATCTATATATATATATATCTAGATATCTATATATCTATATATCTATATATATATATATATATATATATATATATATATATATATATATATATATATATATCTAGATATATATATATATATATATATATATATATATATATATATATATATATATATATATATATATCTAGATATATATATATATATATATCTATATATCTATATATATATATATATATATATATATATCTATATATCTATATATATATATATCTATATATCTATATATCTATATATCTATATATCTATATATATATCTATATATCTATATCTATATCTATATCTATATCTATATATATATATATCTATATATATATATCTATATATATATATCTATATATATATCTATATATATCTATATCTATATATATATCTATATATATCTATATCTATATCTATATCTATATCTATATCTATATCTATATCTATATCTATATCTATATATCTATATATATATCTATATATATATATCTATATATATATCTATATCTATATATATATCTATATATATATATCTATATCTATATCTATATATATCTATATCTATATCTATAGATATATCTATCTATATATAAATATAAAAATATATATAAATATAAATATCTAAAAATATAAATATAAATATATATATATATATATATATATATATATATATATATATATATATATATATATATATATCTATCTATTTGAAATTCTCTTAATTTTTTGGATTTACATTTAGTTAGATATTTAGAGATTTTGTTACAGATATAGAGAGAGATCAAAAGATTATTAACTATATTTTGAGATATTGATATCTATCTATCCGGTATGTCTTTATAATTTTAAATATTGAACTAAAATAGGAACTCTACACAAACCACTTCACTACAAATGTTGGAAAATTATTATGTCCTAAAATATCTGTGTGCTAATTAGATTACTAATTTTTTGTTTCACATAGGGGAAAAATCACTCAGCCAACCAAAAGAACACAGTCCACCCCAAGCCAAACAGGATTGGGCAATCAGTCCAAGTCCCATTGACGATGTGGAGGAAGGAGAGGTGGGCGACATGGGCACCCCACCAGGTGAGTGTCTGACACACCAGCTTACGTTAATCTATGCATGGCTGCCTTTTGTTTAATTGAATTTGTCTACTCTATTTTAGGGGATCTGCTTCATTCAAGCAACAGTGACACCCCCGAGGATGTGGAGGAATTAGGCTACATGGCCACCCCACCAGGTCAGTGTCTGAGACAACAGCTTTATTTCTGGTAAGGTAAACTATGTATGTGTGCATATTTGTAAAGACATTTTTTGGTTTCATTCCACTTTAGGAACAACAAGAAGTGACCATTTCACCTCGGAAAGTGCCCAACGTCTAATTGGTCAAATAATGGGCTGGAATCAAGACATGGATCAAATGCGTAATAGGCTGGATCGTATGCAGCAGGAAATGAAGGACATGATTGATGTTTTGGGTCGAATCTAAATGCCCTTTTTTAAACCCCAAAACATCAATCATGTCCTTCATTTCCTGTTTTGCTGACCCCATTCTGGGCCTTATCTTTGTTTTTTTGGCATAACATAAATGGCTGTTTAACCTAATGTCAAAAAGGAGGGCTGTCAAAAATCCACAAAAAAATAAAAATTGATTTTCTAAAAAACCCCAAAAAAAAATAAAAAAGTGATTTTAAAAAACCCAAAAAAAAAAAAAAAGTGATTTTAAAAAACCCAAAAAAAAAAAAAAAGTGATTTTAAAAAACCCAAAAAAAAAAAAAAAAGTGATTTTAAAAAACCCAAAAAAAAAAAAAAAAGTGATTTTAAAAAACCCAAAAAAAAAAAAAAAAGTGATTTTAAAAAACCCAAAAAAAAAAAAAAAAGTGATTTTAAAAAACCCAAAAAAAAAAAAAAAAGTGATTTTAAAAAACCCAAAAAAAAAAAAAAAGTGATTTTAAAAAACCCAAAAAAAAAAAAAAAAGTGATTTTAAAAAACCCAAAAAAAAAAAAAAAAAGTGATTTTAAAAAACCCAAAAAAAAAAAAAAAAGTGATTTTAAAAAACCCAAAAAAAATTCAAAAAATTAATGTTAAAAAACCAAAAAAAGTAAAAAAAATTGATTTTAAAACACCAAAAAAATTAAGAAAATTAATGTTAAAAAACCCAAAAAAATTAAAAAATTGATTTTAAAAAACAAAAAATAAAAAATAAAAAACTTGCTTTTAAAAAAAAACAAAACTTGATTTTCCAAAAACAAAGCCTGTTTTTGAAAATCCAAAAGCCCAAAATATTTTTTTGTGGATTAGGTAGAAATATTTCAATATAATTATATTTTGCTACATCATTAAGATACCATTATATTTTTGTCTATGAACATTTTATACTAAATGCAGAACTGAATGCATACCAACCATTAATAAAAACATCTCCTTTTATAGGATTTTAACAAATGTGTGGTTTGTTATTTCAAGGCTCAGTATCAGTTTGGTTATAATTGTCAAAAAGTTGTTTACAGTGGCAATGGAGCTTATTTATACATTTTTAAAATTCTAATACAGTTGGCACTACAACTGCTCGACCATAACCTAGGAGACAGCCCAAAAGAAAGGCAAGCAATAAATATAATGCCAGATTTCAGCAATATTTTTTTTATTGTAAAAAAAATTATATATCCTGGCCCATTGCAATGGCCCCCCTACCCATAAAATAATCAACATATTGCTGTCTAACCTGACGGGAACTTTGGGGGGCCAAGCCAGTACGGACAGTATCCAGGCCTGTAAGGTTGGCTTCTATTTGTCCGGCCTCAGGCCCAACTGTGCCTATATAATTGGCAGAATGCTTATTTAAAAAGTTGTGCAGAATGCAGCATGATAAAATTATAAAATTAAGTTTGTATTCCGCCAAATTAATGGCTGTTTGAAACAGGCGGAACCGGCTGGCCAGAATTCCAAACGCATTCTCAACCACTCTTCTAGCTCTGGCCAGCCGGTAATTAAAAACCCTCCTCTCCGGGGTGAGGGTTCTTTGGGGGAATGGCCTCATGAGGTGCTTGCTCAGAGCGAAGGCTTCATCGGCAATGAAGACAAAGGGGAGTCCTTCCACGTTATCCTCATCAGGTGGCAATCCCAGGCCACCACTCTGGAGACGCTGGCAGAACTCCGTCTGGGCAAATACTCCTCCATCCGACATCCGGCCATTCTTCCCCACGTCCACATATAAAAAATCATAGTGTGCCGACACCACCGCCATTAAAACAATACTGTGGAACCCCTTATAATTAAAATAATATGACCCCGAATGGGGTGGTGGCACAATGTGGACATGTTTCCCATCTATAGCCCCTCCACAATTGGGAAAGTCCCAACGGCTGGCAAAATGGGATGCCACAGTCTGCCATTCCTGTGGCGTTGAAGGAAACTGGGGAATCAAACAAGAAAACCAAAATCAATTAATTTGGAAGCTAACATTGCAAGAAAATTAGACAATTAAAAACATTATTCCCCAGCATCAGTATAACATTCAATAATTTAATTCTTCTGGAATAACTAATATGGAAAAAGGCACACTTATCAGATTGCTCACCCCCTCTGATAGAACATTGATTACATTTTAGGGGGTTGTGAAATCCCAAAAAAAAATTACTTTAACAACACGCAGGAATTTAGGGATAACAAAGGCTACAAGACTGCAGTTGTCGCACTCTGCAGGTGCAGTTGCAAACCAGCTTACAGTAAATGAGGTAATGTCAAAAGGCATTCATGTTGCAAACAGTACACAATCACATGCAAGGGCAATTAATGAAAACACTTTGAGGCTTGCATATGATTTGATGATGGAAATCAGCAGAGCTTCTGCTCATTTACTAAAGCACTGGAACAAATGCACTTGTAGAGTGCACATGCATTTTGCAAAGTGCAACATAGATTTGCTTTAGACAAATCAACACCACAGAACATTCAAGCAAATTTTAACGAGGGTGGGGGTGGGGGGGTTGTGAAATCTAGCTAATTGCTAATTAGCAGCACACTATTTGGAGTGAGTTCAGGTGGGGGGGGTGGGGGTTGTGAAATCTAGCTAATTGCTAATTAGCAGCACACTATTTGGAGTGAGTTCAGGTGGGGGGGGGTGGGGGGGTTGTGAAATCTAGCTAATTGCTAATTAGCAGCACACTATTTGGAGTGAGTTCAGGTGGGGGGGGGTGGGGGGGTTGTGAAATCTAGCTAATTGCTAATTAGCAGCACACTATTTGGAGTGAGTTCAGGTGGGGGGGGGGTGGGGGGGTTGTGAAATCTAGCTAATTGCTAATTAGCAGCACACTATTTGGAGTGAGTTCAGGTGGGGGGGGGTGGGGGGGTTGTGAAATCTAGCTAATTGCTAATTAGCAGCACACTATTTGGAGTGAGTTCAGGTGGGGGGGGGGGGGTTGTGAAATCTAGCTAATTGCTAATTCTAAGCACACTAAATACACTCCAACAAAATACATTCAAAATGAGTAGACTAGGTGGATATGTTCCCATCACTTCATGCTGGGAAGGTTATTGAAGGAAACTATACATGCATGACAAAAAATAACAGGAAAAAATCCCAGCATGTGTGAGGATAAAAAGGGGACATTCACACTATATTGCAATGATGGGAAGTAGTGTTTGAAGCAAGAAATACATTACATTATCAAAGATTACATAAAAGAACATGTGATGCTAATAAAATAAAAATAGCTTACCTTAATATAGTCCTTCTGCAGGACCTGTATGATGGCAGAACAGGTCTCTGGGATAATGATCCCCAGAGCCTGGGGGGAGATGCCTGTCGAGAACTTAAGGTCCTGCAGGCTTCTCCCTGTGGCCAAATACCGCAAGGTAGCGACCAGCCTCTGCTCCGGAGTGATGGCTTGCCTCATGCAGGTATCCTGCCTGCTGATATAGGGGGTCAGCAAAGCCACCAAACGATCAAAAACGGGGTCCGTCATCCGGAGAAAGTTCCTGAAATCCTCAGGATTATTCTCACGGATCTCACGGAGCAAAGGCATGTGACAGAACTGGTCACGCTGAAGCAACCAATTCTTGGTCCATGAACTCCTCCTCGCCCTGTTCATGGACTGGTCTTGGGCTGAAGAATAAACTACAGCACCAAACACATACAATGCACGAGCTCTACGACGAGTACGTACAGGTAACATGGCTTCAAAACGGTCGGCTGGTCAGAACGCACTAAACAGAACGCACTGAAGAACAGCAAGGCCTGTGAAGAACGACCTGAAAATCAGGAACGAGCGGCCAATAAAACAAAGATTTCTCAATGCCAACTGACCAAACGCACTGAAAAGCAGATACAAACCTCACAAGCACAGACTGAACAACAGTTAAAACGAACTGAAAAATACGAGTCTCACAAGCGCGAATCGTCTCTCACCAAACTTCTACTAACACGAGATAAACACGAGATTAGCAGAAGGAGCCCAAAGGGTGTCGTACGGGCTATTGAACTTCCGTTTTATAGTCTCGTCGGACTTGGTGTACGTCACAGCGTACTAAACTGGCGTACTTTTGTGTGGTCGTGTGTGGGCAAGTCCGTTCGTAAGAAAGTCTGCCCCAAGTCCGCCGAAGGTACGCCGGAAGTATGTCGGACAGACTGTCCGACTTTTGTAGCTGCAAAGTCCGACCGTGTGTACGCGGCATAACGGTCTTTCAGACGGAGTTCCGACTGAGTTCTGCTGAAACAGACTTGCCTACACATGATCACACCAAAGTCTGATTGTTTAGAACGTGATGACTTATGATGGGACTAGAAAAGGGCAGTTCAATAGCCTACCAATAGCTGCCCTTGTGTCATTTTTGGTCCGTCGGACTAGCATACAGACAAACGTTTTTTCTCAATAGGAATTGAGTCCATCGGAAAGATTTGAAACATGTTCTATTTCTAGGTTCGTCAGAGTTTTCAAAAGAAAAGGTCCGATGAAGCCCACACACGATCGGAATGTCCGACGGAATGATTCCGCCGGACCTTTTCTACCGGAAAGTCTGGTTGTTTGTAAGCGGCATTAGGAATAGGTATATCTATGTCCTTGTTTACAATTGTTGACCAACACAGCAGAGTCTTCTTAACCACTTCAATACAGGACAATTGTCCCCCCCCCATCCTGCCAAAGCCAATTTTCAGATTTCAGCACCGCGCCGTTTAAATGACAATTGCGCAGTCATGCTACACTGTACCCAAACAAAATTTTTATCATTTTGCTCCCACAAATAGAGATTTCTTTTGGTGGTATTTGATCACCTCTGGGGTTTTATTTTTTGATAAACAAATAAAAAAGACTGAACATTTTGGAAAAAAAAGTTTTTCTTTGTTTCTGTTATAAAATGTTGTAAATAAGTATGTTTTCTTCTTCACTGATGGGCACTGATGAGGCTGCACTGACGGGTACTGATGAGGTGGCACTGATTATGGGCCCTGATATGCGACACTGATGGGCACTGATAGGCAGCACTGATATGTGGCACTGATATGCAGCACTGATGGGCACTCATAGGCGGCACTGATGGGCACTGATAGGCGACACTGATGGGCACTGAAAGGCTGCACTGATGGGTACTTATGTGTGGCACTGATGGGCACTGGTAGGTGGCACTGATGGGCACTGATAGGTGGGCATTGATGGGCATGGATGGGCATTGATAGGTGGCACTGATGGACATCACTGGTAAGGAGGCACTGGCAGGCATTAGTGATGGGCACTGATTGGCACCATTTGTGTGCACTGATTGGCACCATTTGTGGGTACAGATTGCCATCCCTGGTGTCCATGGGTGGCATTCCTGGTGGTCATCAGTGGTGGCCATCTCTGGTGGTCCTGGGTGGGCATCTTTGGGGGGGCTGTGCTGATAATCATTTAGCACAGACCCACCTATCAGGAGACCCCCCTGTCAGACGCGAGTGGGGAAAAGCCGATACGCGGCTTTTCCTGTTTACATCGTGATCAGCTGTGATTGGACACCGTCTCCGTCAGAGACTTTTTACCTAGATCAGAGTTGCGATGTGTCACACTGACACGCCGCACCATCAATCGCCGTGCTGTGCACCTGCCGCAGGCGCGCAGAGGCTTGTTATCCTGATCACGTCATTTGACCTCCGGCCAGGATGACAGAACCACTTTGCTGACGTCATTTTGCTATACGGCGGGCGGCAAGTGGTTAACCACTTGCTGACCAGGCCTTTTCCTTTTATTTTTTGCTAGAAAATTACTTAGAACCCCAAACATTATATAGGTAAGTATATACTTATGCGCGAACCACAGTAAAATAAATGAAACTTTTTTTTTTCTTATTTTACTTTTTAGTTTTTAGTTTTACACTTTCACTTTATTTATTTTTATTTTTTATTACTGTTATTCCTAATACACGGAATGTAAACAATAAGGATGACAGGTCCTCTTTATTGAGAGATCTGGGGTTGAAAAGACCCCAGATCTCTCATTTACCTTTAAAAGCAAAAGGCAGAAAAAAAATTTAAAATTTTTTGAACTTTTGCTGTAAAAACAAAAACAAATAATATATATAGAGAGAGTATATACCAGTGATGGCGAACCTTGGTACCCCAGATGTTTTGGAACTACATTTCCCATGATGCTCAGCTAATTTGCAGAGTGCATTAGCATCATGGGAAATATGGCCCGGGAACAGGAAGTGACGTCAGACGTCGCTCCGGTCTTCCAACGGGCATAGAGATGAGTGGCGGCCATCTTGGCCTCCCTGTTCTCCATACCCAGCTACTACCAGCATCGGATTGCTCCCACGCTTCACCAATCGGTCCCCTCCAGCTGCTTCTAAAAGTGATTGCATATTGAATCTGCCCGTAGGACCCCTTTTATCTTAAAGCGGAGTTACGCCTTGGGTAAAAAAAATTAAAAGTCAACAGCTACAAATACTGTAACTGCTGACTTTTACTGTATGGACACTTACCTGTCCAGGGAGCATGCAATGTCAGCACTAGGGATGAGCCGAACACCCCCCTGTTCGGTTCGCACCAGAACATGCGAACAGGAAAAAAGTTTGTTCGAACACGCGAACACCGTTAAAGTCTATGGGACATGAACATGAATAATCAAAAGTGCTAATTTTAAAGGCTTATATGCAAGTTATTGTCATAAAAAGTGTTTGGGGACCCGGGTCCTGCCCCAGGGGACATGGATCAATGCAAAAAAAAGAGCAGTGATTTTAATAATGCTTAAAGTCAAACAATAAAAGTGTAATATCTCTTTAAATTTCGTAGCTGGGGGGTGTCTATAGTATGCCTGTAAAGGGGCGCATGTTTCCCGTGCTTAGAACAGTCTGACAGCAAAATGACATTTCAAAGAAAAAAAGTCATTTAAAACTACTCGCGGCTATTGCATTGCCAGCCTGACAATACACATAAAAGTTCATTGATAAAAACGGCATGGGAATTCCCCACAGGGGAGCCCCGAACCAAAATAAAAAAAAAAAATGATATGGGGGTCCCCCTAAATTCCATACCAGGCCCTTCAGGTCTGGTATGGATTTTAAGGGGAACCCCGCACCAAAATTTAAAAAAAAACGGCGTGGGGTCCCCCAAAAAATCCATACCAGACCCTTATCCGAGCATGCAACCTGGCAGGCCGCAGGAAAAAAGGGGGGATGAGAGAGCACCCCCCCCTGAACCGTACCAGGCCCCATGCCCTCAACATTGGGAGGGTGCTTTTGGGTAGCCCCCAAAAAAACACCTTGTCCCCATGTTGATGAGAACAAGGGCCTCATCCCCACAACCCTGTTCGGTGGTTGTGGGGGTCTGCAGGTGGGGGGCTTATCGGAATCTGGAAGCCCCCTTTAACAAGGGGACCCCCAGTTCCCGCCCCCTCCTGTGTGAAATGGTAAGGGGGTACAAAATTACCCCTACCATTTCACTAAATTAAATTTAAAGGGATATTACACTTTTATTGTTTGACTTTAAGCATTATTAAAATCACTGCTCCTGAAAAAACGGCAGTTTTTAAAACTTTTTTTGCATTGATCCATGTCTCCTGGGGCAGGACTCAGGTCCCCAAACACTTTTTATGACAATACCATGCATATAAGCCTTTAAAATTAGCACTTTTGATTTCTCCCATAGACTTTTAAAGGGTGTTCCACGGCATTCAACGAACATCCCAAAATGTTCGCTGTTCGGCGAACTGGCGAACAGCCGATGTTCGAGTCTAACATGAGTTCGACTCGAACTTGAAGCTCATCCCTAGTCAGCACCCCAGACAATCTTCAGATCGACTGTCAGGTGCAGCCCCCGCCATTCCAGATAAGGGAACCCAGCAGTGAAGCCTTTCAGGGGAAGGTGGAGGGGGCAGTGGCCTGGTCACCCGGAAGTGGGGAAGGGGACCTGTCAAAAAAGGTTCCCATTCCCCTCCCCCCTGAAAGGTGCCAAATGTGACACCGAAAGGGGGGAGAGCAATTAAGTAGAAGTTCAACTTTTGGGTGGAACTCTGCTTTAAATAGAATCGCATGCAGTAATAAAAAATACTGGGGTTACGGCAGCTAGCTGCTGCCATAACCCCAGTATTTAACATCAAACAAATGACGTATTTTTACAATAGGCCGGTCAGCAAGTGGTTTAAAACAGAATCAATCTGCATTTCTCACTTTCAAAAAAAGGAATGTGCTTCTCCTTTTAGAACAGTGGCCAGTGCCATGCAAATCATTCAACAACAACTTGCTTTGAGCTTCCAAATATTTTTGAGCTGCCACAGTTTATATGTATTTCTTTTAGGCAGCAAAAAAACAAAATTGCAGCAATTGTCTTGAGTGTTTCAGTTTCAGGTAATTTCCCTAATATGTCCACAAAAGGTGTATGTATACAGATCAATACATATTTATATGTATTTAAACATTTTATATATTGTCATTCAACAGTCAATCTTACAGAGTTTTCTGCAAATGTAACTGCACATCATGCATTTGTATTGTTTTTTCTAAAACAGTGATAAGTATATTTTGCCAGTGGCAAGATTGGTGCCCAGGCATTTTTTGGTATGAAATGTCTTTGCTGAAAGTAAGTGGTTAGTTCCCAGGTGCCTCTTTAATCCTGTCTGTCTAACATAACTGTAAGCAGAGTCTATTGATGTCTGGGACCAAATTTAGCAGCGGCAGCATGTGTCAGTTAAAGCGGAACTTCCCCATCACAACTTGATAAAAATGAATGTTCTTTAGCAAGGACCATACATTACACATTATTAATTATTAGGGCTGTTACTGATTAAAATTTTCGTGTTCGATTAATCAATTTTTTTTTAATCGATTATTCATCTAATTTTGATTAATTATAACGCACATACAGATCCAACTAATTAGCTGATCTCCTTGCATTGCAACTCTGCATTAGTCAGTGGTAAATGTGGTATACACTATATACGATCACCCGACACTAGTTAGTTTCATTGGGCAGTTGTGTTTTATTGAATTTCAATCAACTTCAATATAGTTCTGCTACTGTAACTGGAATCTAATGCCGCGTACACACGGGCGGACTTTTCGACTGGTCTGACAGATTTTCAAGCGGACTTTCGACTGACTTTTGACAGACTTCCGACGGACTTTCTAACGAACGGACTTGCCTACACATGATCACACCAAAGTCCGACGGATTCGTACGTGATGACGTACACCGGACTAAAATAAGGAAGTTGATAGCCAGTAGCCTATAGCTGCCCTAGCGTCGGTTTTTGTCCATCGGACTAGCATACAGACGAGCGGATTTCTGGGTCCGGCGGAGTTACGACGTAAAGATTTGAAGCATGTTCCAAATCTAAAGTCCGTCAGATTTGCGACTGGAAAAGTCTGCTGAAGGTCCGGTGAAGCCCACACATGATCATATTGTCTGCCGGATTTGGTCTGTCGGCATCCGTCAGACCAGTCTGGTCGAAAAGTCCGACCGTGTGTTCGCCCCATAAGTGTTTACTGCCGCTGCATTGCCCCACAAGTGTTGTACCCAGTTTTCATGTTAGTGATGCCATGGTATTTTTTCCACCCATCACTGATAAACCTAAAAATGATTCTGTCTCCTTTTTAAAAGTATTTAGCCATCTCCTCATTTTCTTTGTTGATTTCTCCACCAAGAGGATCCAACTATTTGGCCTTTAGATACACTTTAAGATGACCATGGGATTATTGAAGGGTCACATTTTGCTGCATTAAGACAACTGTACATGGATAAGATCCCTGAATCATTTTCAGCACCGTACAACGTTAGACCTTGCTCAGCTCTCCTCCACCTCCTGGACTTGGACTTTCATCTCCTGGTCCACACTCCACCCAGAGCTCTAGATCTCTCTCCCTGCAGAATGTAGAGTCACGGCTCGTGACTTCAACTGTTTCCCCAGGTAGGACACCTGCCTCAGGTCCTGACAAACCAGCTCTGGTTTGTCAGGCCTTCGTTAGCAGACGGAGGCACTTGGGGAAGGGGGGAGGAGTCCGGTGACGTTGATGTCCGTGACGTCACCAGATCTCCGACGGAACTCCCTGAAGACCTGGAAGCCGGCAGAGAGGTGAGTACCAATCAAAAGAATTTTGATCGATCAAAAAAATGAACGATTAATCGAGGAATTAATGGTTAATTTCCACAGCCCTATTAATTATGCTATCAAAATAAGTGTGTGCTGTAAATTGTCTCCAGCATTGTTCCTGTTTCTTCTTGCTGGCAGTTGCCATGTTGCTGAAGCCCAGAGCCCCTGAACAGCAGTAAATCATAAAGCGAAACTAAACCCATCTATTTACCAGTTTAAAAAAAACAGCTACATTCCTGGAATGCTGGAAATGCGAACTGTCAGATTTGCTTGTGTCCTCAACCAAACTGGTGACATCTCCTTGGATGCTTTCCATCTAGGTATGTACGCTGATTGTGCCTCTGTTTCTACATATTTATAATCCCAAAACAATCCTGTTGGCAATATGGTACCATCACCCTCTCTTTTAATTTCAGATCTCCTGATCTGATTTTTTTGCTGGGGGCCTTTTTTGGACCTTCATTGAGATAGCCGCATAGACTGTCGGGGATATACGGAAGCAGTTGTCATTTAATTTCTCTGCTTTATAGGACCTTCCCCTCTCTTCCATTTTTTATGTGTTAATGATACTCTTGGTACGTGACCTATGCTGTCTATTCTGTGTGCATCTCATTTTTTGATGTATATATATTGCTTGTACAAATGTTTTTCTTTACTGATATATATGCATTTTTAATAGACACCTGGCTCTGTATGTTATAAAACCCTTAAGAAGGGCATCAAGATGGAAACGTTGAGTTCATCAGAGAGCCTACATGTGTTTGTACATGTATTGTAATCCATATAAATGCTACTGTATACTTTAGTCCTTTATGACTGAAGTTTCTTTTATTGAATATGTTATTTTTGTAATAAACTTTTTTATATGATATAATTATTGTTTCTGGTCACTTTTAAAGTCCCACCCACCAAGGGGGTCTTTAGTTTTTTTTTATATTCTTGGGATGTGGTGACCGCAAACATTTCATCCTGCAGATCTTGGACTTTTTCTCCTGTTTATTCTTGCTGGCGGCTGCCATGTTGTTGAAGCCCAGAGCCCCTGAACAGCAGTAAATCATAAAGCGGAACTAAACCCATCAATTCCTGGAATGCTGGAAATGCAAACTGTCACATTTGCTTGTGTCCTCAAATAAACTGTCAAACCATCAAATGGCTGATGTCATAACTGATCACATGAGCAGCACTATGGCAGTTGCAGTTCAAATAGAAGCAGCTTCCTTGGCTGTAAAGGATTGGAAGGTTTATTTCCTCTTTAAGGCTGTCAGCAGATCGGCCTCTACAAACTCAGCAGTGCCTAAAAATGCCTAGAAATGGAGAGCATCTGAGCATGTGCAGAGCGGGGTGAGAAAGTATATTGCTGGATTTTATACAGTATAGGCACTTATTTTTTTATGTTTTACATAGCTATACCTGCAACTGGAGTCAGACTGAAGTGATATAGCAGGACTTAATTTCCTGACTAAAGTTACACCTTAACTTGACAATAACTTTTTGACTAAAATGCATACCTAAATATGTTTTATATTTTAAAGGGTATACTGTATAAGGCTTTTATTTGATACACTGTTAAGGTAAAAAAAAACACATATACATGTTAAAAAAAAATGTTCTTTATTTGGTTTTTAATACTGAAATTGTGTTTAACAATTATAGTATTAAATAGATGAACACTGTTATCATCGGGCTGCAATGCTATAGGGTTATTTTGTCAGGTGAGTGATCACATATTTGAGAACCACTTTCACACTGAGACGCTGGCCGCGTTGACGGTAAAGCGCTGCTAGTTTTAGCAGCGCTTTTCGGCAGCTAGCAGCCGCTTTTAAACCCTGGTAGTGGATGACAAAGTGTGAAAAGTGCCTGCAAAGCTTCACTGCCAAAGCGCTTTGCAGGCACTTCGGCAGCGCTGCTTATTGATTTAAATGGCAGGGATGGTTTAGGAACAATTTGTGCAGTGCTCCTGCACCGCCCCAAAGATGCTGCTTGCAGGACTTTTTTTCGTGTCCTGCAAGCGCACCGCCCCAGTGTAAAAGCACTCAGGCTTGCACACTGGGGTGGCGTTAAAATGCCTGAAAGCGCCTCAGTGTGAAAGTGGCCTTATGCCACGTACACACGATCGGAATTTCCATCGGAAAAACCTTGGATGGTTTTTCCGGTGGAATTCCGCTAAGCTTGCCTGGCATACACACGGTCACACAAAAGTTCTCTGAACTTTCGACCGTCATAAACGCGGTGACGTACAACACTACGACGAGCCGAGAAAATGAAGTTCAACGCTTCCAAGCATGCGATGAATTGTTTCTGAGCATGCGTAGGAATTTTGCACGTCGGAATTCCTACAGACGATCGGAATTTCCATTAGGAACTTTTTCCGTTGGAAAAATAGAGAACCTGCTCTCAATCTTTTTTTGGCGGAAATCCCGACTGCAAAAGACCAATGGAGCATACACACGATCGGAATTTCCGACCAAAAACCTCACATCGGACTTTTCTTGTAGGAATTTCCGATCGTGTGTACGCGGCATAAGTGGTGACTTGAGCAAAGAGTGTCCTCTTGCCAGTTGCAATGAATTTAAAATGAACAGCAACAGGAACAGACTTGTTGTATGGAGCATTTATGGTCAGGTGCACAAAGATGTAATAATTTACTGATCTTTGTACTCTGTAGTAATATTATTTAATTTATTTAATTATTACAGGTACTTATATAATACTGTCAATTTACGCAGTGCTTTACATAGTATAGTACATTTGCATCAGTCCCTGCCCTCAAGGAGCTTACAATCTAAGGCTGGGTTCACACCTATGCAAATTCGATGCGAGTTTCTCCGCATCCAATTTGCATGGTAGGAGATTGTGACCGTCTCTCTATGGAGCCGGTTCACATTTCTCCACTGCAGCTCCAGTGGAAATTTGCACAGGGGTCCTGTGCGTCCTTTGTGTCGGTTTCAGGTTTGATTTCAGCCCAAAAATTCAGGCTGAAATCAGACTGGAAACGGTGAATGGGGATGCCACAGACTCCTGCTGGAATCCTAACATGCATTCATACATACACATACTAGGGCAAATTTAGATAGGATCCAATTAACCTACCAGCATGTACTTGGAGTGTGCCTACCAGCATGTCATTGGAGTGTGCCTACCAGCATGTATTTGGAGTGTGCCTACCAGCATGTCATTGGAGTGTGCCTACCAGCATGTCATTGGAGTGTGCCTACCAGCATGTCTTTGGAGTGTGCCTACCAGCATGTCATTGGAGTGTGCCTACCAGCATGTCATTGGAGTGTGCCTACCAGCATGACTTTGGAGTGTGCCTACCAGCATGTCATTGGAGTGTGCCTACCAGTATGTCATTGAAGTGTGCCTACCAGCATGTCTTTGGAGTGTGCCTACCAGCATGTCATTGGAGTGTGCCTACCAGTATGTCATTGGAGTGTGCCTACCAGCATGTCTTTAAGATGTGCCTACCAGCATGTCTTTGGAGTGTGCCTACCAGCATGACTTTGGAGTGTGCCTACCAGCATGTCATTGGAGTGTGCCTACCAGTATGTCATTTGAGTGTGCCTACCAGCATGTCTTTGGAGTGTGCCTACCAGCATGACTTTGGAGTGTGCCTACCAGCATGTCATTGGAGTGTGCCTACCAGCATGACTTTGGAGTGTGCCTACCAGCATGTCATTGGTGTGCCTACCAGTATGTCATTGGAGTGTGCCTACCAGCATGTCTTTAGAGTGTGCCTACCAGCATGTCTTTGGAGTGTGCCTACCAGCATGACTTTGGAGTGTGCCTACCAGTATGTCATTGGAGTGTGCCTACCAGCATGTCTTTGGAGTGTGCCTACCAGTATGTCATTTGAGTGTGCCTACCAGCATGTCATTGGAGTGTGCCTACTAGCATGTCATTGGAATGTGCCTACCAGCATGTCATTGGAATGTGCCTACCAGCATGTCTTTCGAGTGTGTCTACCAGAATGTCTTTGATGTTCCCTAAAGACCTTGTGTAAATGCTTTTAAGGGCACATAAATGTATGTGTATACACACCTAAAATTCTTCTTCATTGCCAGTGTTGTGGTACACTAGACAATGTTCCAAATTAATATTCAGACAAATTTTCCGTTATTCTGAGATTCGAATATATCCGAATACCCGAATCACAATATAAACAAATTTTACCGAATGCTCCAAATAACGTAACAAAATTCATCCGAATTTCAGAAATTTGGACTGAAATTTGAATCAAATTTTACATTGAACTCCAGTCGAATTCTCACTACACATATTGCTGAAATCAAAGACTGTGTGTGTTATTAGAGTAGCAATTCAAAATAATGCTGTTTTTGTTATGCCAAAGGTCACTTAAAGAGTCATTGTAATCGTTTGATGAAGATTTTTCTTTTGTTTGTTCACTTTGCTGCATTCGAATCGAAAACAATATAACATTTTCTTTTCGACCGATTCGAAAATTTATCGATTTGATCTTTTCAAATAAAAAAAAATCTGTAAATTCGAAGATAATTCAAAAATTCCGAAAACAAATTCCGAAAGCCAATTGAACGAATCAACCAAATTTAACTAAACAAAATAACTAGATTAACGAATCAAAACGAAACAAAACAAAACAATTTTTTTTGTCACGCACATGTCTATAATACATGTGTGTCAAATCTGATGTATGAGTGCAGTAATTTACACATGTACATGTTGTGACAGTGCAAGGCCCTGCCATTGTGAAAAAGGCTGGAAAAAGAACACAGGATGTCCATGCATACAGAGTGCGGGACTCCAGGGAATTGATTATAAGCAGAGAAATTTGTTTTTACAGCTTTCTCCAGATTTCTCCATAGTTCGAAGATTTTGGAGTTTTTTGGGAGGGAAGAAATCTCCAACCCAGTGTCCTGGTTTTGTTGACAACCAGCAGGGTGTGGGTCCAGGTGCACGCAGCCCTTATAATGAAGTCTTGGGAATAGCTCAGGGCTCCAGCTAGGAGGGAGGTGTGCTTCCATCTGAAGACAGGTATGTGTTCCTGCCTGGAAACAGAGGCAATCTACTCAAGAGACAACACTCCATCTGGGAGGTATTCCAGGCCCGTTGAACTGAGAGGGTTGAGACAGATGAGAGAGTCTGGGAGATTAAGAGAGCTGAGGCAACTAGGAGAGAATTCAGGGGACTGGAATCTGTTAATTCTCATGCCACGTACACACAAGCGGATTTTTCGACCGGACTGGTCTATCGGTCTATCCGATTGACTTTCGGCAGACTTCCGATGGACTTTCCTAACAAACGGACTTGCCTACACACAATCACACCAAAGTCCGACGGATTGGTACGTGATGACGTATGACCGGACTAAAATAAGGAAGTTGATAGCCAGTAGCCAATAGCTGCCCTAGCGTCGGTTTTCGTCCGTTGGACTAGCATGCAGACAAGCGGACTTTTCAATAGGAACTGGGTCAGACGTAAAGATTTGAAACATGTTCCAAATCTAAAGTCCGTCAGATTTTCGGCCGAAAAAGTCAACTGAAGGTCCGATGTAGCCTACACACAGTTGAATTGTCCGCTGGACCAGTCCGGTCGAAAAGTCTGCTCGTGTGTACGCGGCATCAGAGGAGTGAGGGAGCCTGGGGTGTCAGGAGGGCCCCTACCTAGAGGTTTGGATTGGGCCCATGCAGTAAGGTGCTGTAACCAAGACTGAGTGAGCCAAGAGAACCAGATGGTTTGTTTTTGTTTTTTTTCTGTTACCTGTTGCTGTCTGAAACAAAACCCCCCGCATGGGCAAATTTGTGGACATTACTTTTTCTGTTTTAATAAAAGTGCACTACTAGGCCCTTAACCACTTCAATACCGAGCACTTTCACCCCCTTCCTTCCCAGGCCAATTTTCAGCTTTCAGCACTCTTGCACTTTCAATAAGAATTGCGCAACATGCAACACTGTACCCAAATGACATTTTTATCATTTTGTTCACACAAATAGAGCTTTCTTTTGGTGGTATTTATTCACAAATCAATTTTTTATTTTTTGTGATATAAGTGAAAAAAGAGCGGAAATTTTCTGTTTTAAAAGAAATCCAATAAAATCTAATTTTGTCATAAATTTAAGCCAAAATGTATTCTGCTACATGTCTTTGGTAAAAAAAAATACCGTTAAGTGTATAATAATTGGTTTGTGTGATCACGGACATATGTGTGCAGATGATCATTGGGACATATGATTTTACTAGTGGGGGACAGGTGTTTTGGATTCCAGACAAGTGTCTGTACAATTATCTGCACCTGGCCTAATTTCAAATGTATATACACGTGCACGTTTGAAAGAAGAAACACATCTGACACCTTTGTTCAGTTTGAATGAATCCTCCTTTTTATTGCTTGCACGTATGTCTTCTTTTATAATAGAACACAAGTCAATCTTTGCAAAAACATCATCACAGTCTGGTTTGCGCTGTCATCTGTGGATTTGACAATCCTTATCTAAGGCTCTCCTGGACAGTTTCATCCAGGTTTTCTGCTGATGTGTAGGCTTGTGGAGTCCTGGAATCACTCCGATGGGAGGGGGTCTCTAGTTACCCCATTGAGTAACGAGATTTATTTTGTATATGTACATAATAGAAAATAGTCATTTTATCAAAGCATTAATCAATCCATAACACAGGTGTTTTTACTGTGTGGGGACATGTGTGTGGAGACAGTGTTTTGCGGACATTGTGTGTTAACATGTGTGGGGACACTGTGCCGGTGATCAGTGGGTAAAAAAGCTGTAAAAAACAGCTCATATTCACTGATCACTGGCTGGCTGTGGCGATCTGCTCTCCTCTCCTCACTGACAACTTCCGTGTAAGGAGAGGAGAGCCGATCGCCTAGCAACCAGCTCTCTATTTACATCACATGACGGCTCTGATTGGACACAGCCATCGTGTAATCAGGAGGGCCAATCACAGAGCCCTCCTGCCGATCAGAGATGCGCCGTATCCGGGTGACACAAGTGCATTGGGATCATGCAGGGACGATCCTGAACGTCCACTCAGAAGGAGGAAGCACCCCCCAGCGGTATATGTGCAGTGGCCAGGTGGGAGGTGGTTAAAAACACAGTTTGGACTGGCATGGACTTCACTACAAAAAGCATCTACCACGTTGAACCAACCCACCCCCCATATCACAATTAGGGATGAGCCGAACACCCCCCGGTATGGTTCGCATCCAGAACATGCGAACTGCCAAAAAATTTGTTCGAACACGCGAACACCGTTAAAGTCTATGGGACATGAATATGAATAATCAAAAGTGCTAATTTTAAAGGCTTATATGCAAGTTATTGTCATAAAAAGTGTTTAGGGACCTGGGTCCTGCCCCAGGGGACATGTATCAATGCGAAAAGAAGCTTTAAAAACTGACATTTTTTCGGGAGCAGTGATTTTAATAATGCTTAAAGTGAAACAATAAAAGTGTAATATTCCTTTAAATTTTGTACCTGGGGGGTGTCTATAGTATGCCTGTAAAGGGGCGCATGTTTCCGTGTTTAGAACAGTCTGACAGCAAAATGACATTTCTAAAGGAAAAAAAGTAATGTAAAACTACTATCGCTAGCGCCGGCTATAATGAATTGTCGGTCCGGCAATACACATAAAAGTTCATTGATAAAAACGACATGGAATTTCCCCACAGGGGAACCCTGAACTAAAATTTTTTTAAAAAAATGCTTGGGGGTCCCCATAAATTTCATACCAGGCCCTTCAGGTCTGGTATGGATATTAAAGGGAAACCCTGCGCCAATTTTTTTTTTTAAATGGCGTGGGGGTCCCCCTCAAAATCCCTACCAGACCCTTTAGGTCTGGTAGGGATTTTAAGGGGAACCCCATGCCAAATTTTTTTTAAAAAATGGCGGGGGGTCCCCCCAAAAATCCATACCAGACCCTTATCCGAGCACGCAACCTGGCAGGCTGCAGGAAAAGAGGGGGGGATGAGAGAGCGCCCCCCCTCCCAAAGCACCTTGTCCCCATATTGATGGGGAGAAGGGCCCCATCCCCTCAACCCTTGCCCAGTGGTTGTGGGGGTCTGCGGTGGGGGGCTTATCGGAATCTGGAAGTCCCCTTTAAAAAGGGGACCCCCAGATCCTGCCCCCCGTGTGAATTGGTAATGGGGTACAAATGTACCCCTACCATTTCACAAAAAAGTGTCAAAAAGGTTAAAAAACACAAGAGACGGTTTTTGACAAGTCATTTATTAATTTCTTCTTCTTCCATCTTCTTTCTTCTGGTCTTTCTTTGGTGTTCTTCTTCTTCCTCCTTCTTCTTCTCCATCTTCTTCTTCCTCCGCTCTTCTCGTCCTGCATCTTCCTCCGGCTTCTTCTCCACTCCGTCCGCACAATCCGCCTCAGTGGGAGTTTTCTGCCGTGTGACGCTTCGGTTCTTCTGACACTACTTATATAATGGAGGGTGGAGCCACCTGGTGACCCCGCCCTCCTCTGACGCACGGAGACTTCCCTCTGGCTTTCCCCATGTTATCAGAGGGGAGCGGGGTCACGCGGTTGCGTAAACGGGTGACCCCGCCCCCACTGACAACACGGGGAAAGCCAGAGGGAAGTCCCTGTGAAGTCCCCGTGCATTAGAGGAGGGTGGGGTCACCGGGTGGCTCCGCCGTCCGTTATATAAGAAGTGTCAGAAGAACTGAAGCATCACACGGCGGAAGACTCCCACTGAGGCGGATCGTGCGGACGGAGTGGAGAAGAAGCCAGAGGAAGATGCGGGACGAGAAGATTGGAGGAAGAAGAAGATGGAAAAGAAGATGGAGGAAGAAGAAGAACACAGAAGAAAGACCAGAAGAAAGAAGATGGAAAAAGAAGAAATTAATAAAGGACTTGTCAAAAACTGTCTCTTGTGTTTTTGAACCTGTTTGACACTTTTTTTGTGAAATAGTAAGGGTACATTCTTACCCCATTACCAATTCACACAGGGGGGGGCGGGATCTGGGGGTCCCCTTGTTAAAGGGGGTTTCCAGATTCCGATAAGCCCCCCGTCCGCAGACCCCCACAACCACCGGGCAAGGGTTGTGGGGATGAGGCCCTTCTCCCCATCAACATGGGGACAAGGTGCTTTGGGGGGCTACCCCAAAGCACCCTCCCAATGTTGAGAGCATGTGGCCTGGTACGGTTCAGGGGGGGAGCTCTCTCGCCCCCCCTCTTTTCCTGCGGCCTTCCAGGTTGCGTGCTCGGATAAAGGTATTGTATGGATTTTGAGGGAAACCCCCACGCCATTTTTTTTTAAATTTTGGCACGGGGTTCCCCTTAATATCCATACCAGACCTGAAGGGCCTGGTATGGAAATTAGGGGGACCCCACGCCTTTTTTTTTTTTTAATTTTGGTTCGGGGTTCCCCTGTGGGGAAATTCTATGCCGTTTTTATCAATGAACTTTTATGTGTATTGCTGGACCAACAATTCATTATAGCCGGCGCTAGCGATAGTAGTTTTACATGACTTTTTTTCCTTTAGAAATGTCATTTTGCTGTCAGACTGTTCTAAACACGGGAAACATGCACCCCTTTACAGGCACAAAATTTAAAGGAATATTACACTTTTATTGTTTCACTTTAAGCATTATTAAAATCACTGCTCCCGAAAAAACTGCCGTTTTTAAAACTTTTTTGCATTGATACATGTCCCCTGGGGCAGGACCCAGGTCCCCAAACACTTTTTATGAAATAACTTGCATATAAGCCTTTAAAATTAGCACTTTTGATTTCTCCCTTAGACTTTTAAAGGGTGTTCCGCGGCTTTCGAATTTGCCGCGAACACCCCAATTTGTTCGCAGCCAATGTTCGAGTCAAACTCATGTTCGACCCGAACATAAAGCCCATCCCTAATCACAATGTGTTTACATCCCTATACACATGTTTATGCTAGTATATTGCAACACTGGCATTGAAGAAGAGTTTTAAATGTGTATACACATATGCACGTAAGATCTTTATGGAACATTTTACTCAGCATCTTTCAGCCAACAAGATCCTGAGTGTAAACATCAGTAATTTCTTACATCCATTAGCAACTGGTCCTAAAGGCAAGGACAATCTACCATTTTTAGATCAGCAAAGGTCTTTAAAGGATAAGTTCACCTTTTCAGAAAAAAAAAACAAATGCACATTTTTTGCAGGTAAAAAAAATGTGCATTTATTATTTTTTGTTGCAGGAGCCTGTAAAGCATTGCACCAACGATCAGCAGATCACTGATGCCATGCAGGTCTCCTGTAGACCTGTCAGTGTATAGGCTTGTACTTCGTATGAGGAAGCCGATACATGCTGACAGGAAGAATGAATGAACTACCACAGCGCTCACAGTGCTAGTTCCTTGAAAACTACAAGCTGAGGGTCTCAAAGGCTGCCGGACCTTGTAGTTTTCCATTCACAGAGCGCTGTTAATAAGTGACGCAGCCTGGTAGGTGGCACGTTATTTTTTTTTTACATTTTGACTGCTAGCAGGAGGAGATGATCCTCTGCTAGCTGGCACAGTGGGAGAGTGGGTGGTGCGGGGTCGTGCATTCATAACATGTTACATTATACACCCTAGGTACATCTACAGCGGCAAAGCGGCTCTTCTGCTCTGGATCACGTACCTAGTATGTGATCAGCGCCTCCAGGTACTCCCACCCGGGTATGCTGCAATTTGTTACAGCACTAGCCAATCAGCAGGTCCCGGTTAATGATTGACCGTCGGGTCCCGATAATCGGCTCAGTGATTCATGGAAAGAGCTCTGTGATAACAAACATCACAGAGCACTGTATAGTGGCAGCCGATCTTGTTGTTTTTTCATTACCTGATGAGAAGGGAAAAAAAACAAGATCCCTTAGGCCGAGTTTATACATATGTGAATTGGATGTGGGTTTCCCCGCATCCAATTTGCATGACAGGCAAGTGTGACTGGCTCTCAATGGAGCTGGTTCACACAGGTCCGGGGCGGCTGCAGTCCGGATTGAATAAGTGTCCGGTGCGTGTTTAGGTCCGGTTCAGGAGTGAATTCAGGCAAAAAATTCGGACCTGAATCACATCTGAACCGATGAACAGAAATGCACCGGACCCCATGCTAGGAACCGCACCTGTACTATGTTACATAGTAGGTGAGGTAGGTGAGGTTGAAAAAAGACACAATTCCATCAGGTCCAACCTATGTGTGTGATTATTTGTCAGTATTACATTGTATATCCCTGTATGTTGCGGTCGTTCAGTGCTTATCTAATAGTTTTTTTAAACTATTGATACCCCCGCTGAGACCACCGCCTGTGGAAGGGAATTCCACATTCTTGCCGCTCTTACAGTAAAGAACCCTCTACGCAGTTTAAGGTTAAACCTCTTTTCATCTAATTTTAATAAGTGGCCACGTAGGGTTGCCATCGGTCCAGTACGGAAAACCCGGACAGTACGGGTTTAGCATGCTGTGCCCGGTTTTCCTCTGCCTGAGACCCGGGCACCAGTGCTGCTGACAGGGAGTACCATGGGACCTCCTATAAGGGCCCCAGCACACAAAGGGGACCCAGACAGCAGGGGGATCGGAGTGGCGGGGAGTGATTACAGAGGAGTCAAAACATAAGGGAGAGAGAGGTGACAGGCAGCTGCTGGTGCGGAAGTTTTTAATAAGATAAATGTTTAAAAACAATCCACTCACTCTCCATGTCAGAGCTGTAGGCATGTCAGTCCGTGAAGTCCGCTGTCCCATTCTCCCGATCCACGCTGCTGTTTCACTGAATCGCTGGAGGAAGCCAAGGATACAGAGCCACGGGGAAACTGCAGTGAGCTGTCAAATAGCCTGGGACACTGTGACCAATCAGAGCATTCCGGAGGCTTAACCACGCCTTTCATCATCATCGGCTGACAGTTGACATGAGTTTCCCGAGGCTCTCTGTTTCCTCCAGCAATTCAGTGAAACAGCAGCGTGGATCGGAGGGGAGAATGGGGCAGCGGACTTCACAGACTGACATTCCTACAGCTTTGACATGGTGAGTGAGTGGATTGTTTTTAAACATTTATTTTATTAAAAACCTCTGCACCAGCAGCTACCTGTCACCTCTCCATCTCCCTTATGTTTTGACTCCTCTGGAATTGCCCCCCTCCTCTATAATTTGTCCCCCTCCTCTGTAATTGCCCCTCCTCCTCTGTAATTGCCCCTCTTCCTCTGTATTTCCCCCTTCTCTGTAATTGCCCCCTCTGTAATTGCCCCCCCGCCCGCCACTCCAATCCCCCTGCTGTCTGGGCCCCCCTGTGTCCTGGGGCCCCGTGGTACCCCCTATCGGCTGCTATGGGGGTATTGGAGGGAGGAGGATTTGTGCTGGTAGGGGAAGAAGATTTGTAATAGGAGGGGATAGGGATAATGGCACCCTAATCACAAAGTGAAACTTCTTTTGGGTGACAGGCATCCCACAATTCTGTTTACATGATTTTGCTGCAATTTGTCGGGTGACAATCGCAGCAAAATTGTGCCGCGGTTAGGGTGCCATGCCGTGCGCTGCTAAAGTGTTCAAGTTTGGTTTGAAGAAAAGGTGGCATCCCTATGGCCACGTGTCTTATTAAATTCCCTTTTGCTGAAAAGTTTTATCCCTATTGTGGGGTCACCAGTACGGTATTTGTATATTGAAATCATATCCCCTCTCAAGCTTCTCTTCTCCAGAGAGAATAAGTTCAGTGCTCGCAACCTTTCCTCACAACTGATATCCTCCAGATCCTTTATTAGCTTTGTTGCCCTTATTTGTACTCCCTCCATTTCCAGTACAATCTTCCTGAGGACTGGTGCCCAGAATTGAACAGCATACTCTAGGTGCAGCTGGACCAGAGTCTTGTAGAGCGTGAGAATTATTGCTTTATCTCTGGAATTAATCCCCTTTTTAATGCATGCCAATATTCTGTTTGCTTTGTTAGCAGCAGCTTGGCATTGCATGCCATTGCTGAGCCTATCATCTACTAGGACCCCCAGGTCCTTTTCCATCCTAGATTCCCCCAGAGGTTCTCCCCCCAGTGTATAGATTGCATTCATATTTTTGCCACCCAAATGCATTATTTTACATTTTTCCACCTTAAACCTCATTTATGTGAACCTGACCTTAGCAAAATCAGCACACAGTACACACATTAACACTTTCCCAGGCACACAGTTAACCCTTTGATTTCCCCAGATGCTAACCTGTTCCTACCCAGTGTCATTAGTACAGTATCATTGCATATTATTAGCACTGATCACCGTATTAGTATCACTGGTGATTTCAGTGACAGCTAGTCAGTTCTCACTCAGTAACAGATTGCCCGCTGTGCTGTCACAGTCCTGCTATAAGTCGCTGATCACCGCCATTACTAGTATAAAAAAATGATACATAAAAATTCCAGTATATATGAAGTCATTTGTAGACGCTATAACTTTCATGCAAACCAATATACACTTATTGGGATTTTTTTAATACCAAAGACATTGAGCAAAATATATTTTGGCCTAAATTTATGAAGAAATTAGATTTTTTTTTTTTTAATCGGATATGTTTTTTAGCAGAAACTAAAAAATATAGGTTTTTTTTTCTAAATTTTTTGTCTTTTTTTGTATATACTGTATAATAAAAAAATGTAAAACCCCACGGTGAGCAAATATCACCAAAAGAAATCTCTATTTGTATGAAAAAATTATGTACATTTCATTTTGGGTACAGCGTTGCATGGCCGCGCAATTACCACTGTAGTACTGTAGCGCAGTGCTGCATAGGAAAAATGGCCTGGTCATGAAGGGGAGGGGGAATCTTGCAGAGGGCAAGTGGTTAAAAAAGGAAAGTGTCAATAGAAGGCTGTACTAATCCATTTCCGCAAAACTCCCCTTGAACTTTCGAAAATATTTTTTTTAGTTTGAATTATACATCTGCTGCAAGCGTGTTTTTGTACATTGATGGCAATTAGCCCAATTTTACCGGCCATTAAACTATCTATGGCCTCCACACAGAACTTTAGATCAAAACTATGAATTCTTCTGCATGCCGAAATGATAAACATTAAAGTTATGTTTATACTATCCGGAGCTGAGAGTGTTTTAATATTTTAATATAATCCACAGTATAATTTGATGAAAAGAATGCATATTTTATGTGAAGGCCTATCAAAGCGTAGACAAAAATAAAAATCAGCGATAAAAATGCAAAGTGTTGCACTTTAGCGTATCAACAAATACTAAAGTCTGTTACATCAGCAAAGATGGCCTGATTCAAACAGACAAGCATAACATCTGAGTGGCAAATGAGACTATTTTCAGTGCCACCCTGTCATCTGTTACTGCTAATACAATCCAGTTACCAGGTTTCAGCTAATTTATGACAGCCATCGGAAAATACAAAAAGGGTACAATGCTTTGCTTTCAGTATATGAATCCCAAATGGTTGGCTACTACAAAAAAAAAAAAAAAAGATTGCCTTTGATGCCTAGGGAAAAATATATCAAGATTACAGTTCATGTACAAGAAAAAAAGGGCTCCAAAGAACATGTAGCATTACTCTAGGTTAAAGTTATTAAATACACAATAGGGATGATTTGGTTTGCTGCTAACATGGGTTCAAGGTCAACCCTGCCGATTTGAGATTTGTGGTCCCAGCACATTTTTGTACAGATTCACCTGGGAGAATTTTTTCTTCTGCTGCAAAGCCTCCCATTAAAAAATGTAGGCCTCTGTTTCAAGGGTTGTATTTTGGGAGTTTGCCTTTCTTTTTTTTCTTTTTTTCTTTTATGTTGATATGGGCTTTTACATGTTTTTGGCGCTCAAGGCTGAGCATTTCTGGACGCATACATCTATTTTTGAAGGTGCCTTTTGTACGCAGCATGCTACTACTACTACAAAAAAGTAAGCTGTAAGCAGAGCTAATGTGCAGCTAAATCCCCTCACATTATATCACTCACATTCACCACTTTATGAAATAAAAGTTAGGCATGCATCAGTTAGGTCTATTAAACCCTGATTCAAAGTGTTCTACTGCTGGCCATTTTTAAACTGCTGTATCCTCTAAAGCAGTGGTCTCCAAACTGCGGGCCAGGGGCCAGATGTGGTCCTTTGCTTGCTTTTATCCTTGGGGCACTATTTCATCCACTGATACCAACAATGTGGCATAATCTGCCATCTGCCCCCCCCCCCCACTGAGACCAGTGAAGGGGCACAATTCCTCCCAATTACACCAACGGTGGGGCATAATTCCTCCTAATGACACCAATAATTGGGCAAAATGACATCAAGGATGAGGCACAATTCCTCCCACTGACACCAGCGATGGGGCACAACTCCTGCCACAGACACCACCAAGAGCACAATCCCTCCTAATGACACCAACATTTGGGCGCAATGACACTAATGATGGGGCACAATTCCTCCCAATAACACCAACAATTGGGCCCAGTAACACCAATGATGGGGCACAATTCCTCCCAATTACACCAACAATTGGGCTGAATGACACCAATGACCGGGGACAATTCCTCCCACTGACACCAACGATGGGGTATTGTTTATTCCCACGTCTGGACCTTCTCTACTCATGTTGGCCAACGTTCGGCCCGCCTAAAGTCTGAGAGACAGTAAACTGGCCCTTTGTTTAAAAAGTTTGGAGACCCCTGCTCTGAAGTATCTTAATTCTTGAAGGAAAAAAAACCCAGCTTGTGCTATTTATCTCTAGGGCCTTTCTTTGCTCATTTTAATAGCTGTGCTGCTGGACAATTTTACAATTCATTCCTGTAGTAAAATATCACACTGTAATCTTTTTTTCTTGTACATTTAGACCATTAGCAGAATGTTACATGTTACATCCATATTTAAGGTGTATCATGCAACATGTTCTTAAGAATCAAACACCCTCACCCCCTGATTTTGCCCTCCGTGACATTGGGCAAGGATTCCTCTCCCCCGCAGATGCTGTCGCATTTAAAAATGACAGCTCTGCGGGGCTTTGCCCGTACAGCCACATTATTCATTTACAGAAATCTGTAAATGAATAAACTACAAGGCCCATCTACCACCACAGCAGAAGGCTTCTGGTCCTCACTGGATTACCAGTGTGCTAATCATTCACTTGCTAATGGAGCTAATAATGATTACAGGTGGCAGACCCAGCTTTCGGATGAAGCCCCATTGAAAGCAATGAGTGGCTGACAGTTTTTGTAATCATAAGCTGTCTGAATCCAGGGTCGATCATTCGCTGGCAATTATTTAAGTGATTGCATGTGAGATGCAACAATTTTCTGAGTCAGTCTCTCATTGCTTTTAATTGTGTTTCGGTCCACAGCTTATGGACAGGACCCCCTGCTGGGTCTTCCACATTTACCCTAGGTTCACATCTAAGTGTGCTGCGCTTGATGCACGTTTTGCAGTGCATTTTGCATTTTTAAACCCTTGTTTTTTATGTATTTTTGCATGCAGTTTTCATGCATTATGCGTTACACTTTTTTTTTTTTACTCTTTAAATACACTGTAAATACATGGTATATAGCTGGTTGCTAAGGAGTGAGCCGGGAAACCGGGTGCCACATCCTTAACAACTGATGAGTCATCAGCTGTCAGTGGGGTTCCTCATTGACAGCTAAATTTGTTTAAAAAAATGGCGTGGGGTCCCCCCCAAAATCCATACTAGACCCTTATCCGAGCATACAACTTGGCAGGTCAGGAAATGGAGGGGACGATCGAGTGCCCCCCTTAACCATACCAGGCCGCATGCCCTAAACATGGGGGGTTCTCCGCACCCCACCCCAAAGTTCCTTGTCCCCATGTTGATAGGGACAAGGGCCTCTTCCCAACAACCCAGGGGGGGTGGTTTCTGGGGTCTGTGAGCAGGGGGCTTATCGGAATCTGAAAGCCCCCTTTAACACGGGGACCCTTAGATCCCGGCCTTCCCCTATGGGAATAAGTATGGGGTACATTGTACCCCTACCCATTCACAAAAAAAAAAAGAAGTGCAGTGTTACAAAACACAAGAGACGGTTTTTGACAAGTCCTTTATTAAGAATCATGTCTTCTTCCTCCAATGTTTCTTCTTCCTGTTCTCCCTCTGGTGCTCTTGGTCATGCAATTTTTTTCATACAAATACTATACTAACTACATGAAAAATGTTCATGTTTGTCCATAACGATCAGCTTATTGGATGATCGCCCTGAAAGAAGTTTTTTCATTCGATTTTCTCATGGTGTGTACTAGGCATACTTGTTTAAAACTTGGCAAAATTATCTCCTATGTAGCCGATTGCATTGCCAGGCAATGAATGCATCAGTGCTGACACAGGTTATATTTCGTTCGATAGAACCACTACAATACAGTCATATTACCCTGGCAATTCCCTTCTTATAATTTTCTATTAAATGTGCAGAATGACTAACAAGCCAAAGATATAAAATTAGCATATTTAAGTATGTCTGACAAGTGACAAACTTATTTTACTTATTCAATTTCCTTGTCGAAATCTGAGCAGTGATTGCAATTAAATGAATTAAAGAAAGTTCATAAATCTGAAACACCAATTTCCTTCAAATCATTTTACTGTCAGTACTTAAATTAATAATTGCCAAATCCAGCTAGATACCACGACTGGTTTAAAGGGGATAAGAACGACCTGATTGCATATCATAGACTGAAACTATGTTTGCTGTCTGAAAAATATTTTACGCACACCTTAAAGGAGAATTTTATATCCGGAGCTCTGGAGGTATAAGAGGAAAGCCTATGTGGTGCTATCAACCGACCAGCTGTCACCTGACTCTTCTTCTTGATCACTGTCAGAAATTCTGATCTAAGGTTCTCATGCATTTAATGGATTAAAGAATGTATTATTTAAAGTGCATCTAAAGCAAAATTACTTTTTTTTTTATGTATTAATGTATTTATTCATTCTAGTTTAAGACACTTGACTTTGGAGAGATTTTCCCTCACTTCCTCTCGTGTCTATAATAAGGGCATAAAGTAAAGCCTCTTGAATGGGAGGCAGGTAGCAAAAAAAGCAGAAAACAAAGGCTGCGGGAAGGAAAAAGATCTGTGTAGCCACCCTGCCTTAAGAAGAAGTGTTTACAGTGGGTATAGAAAAGAATCCCCCCCCCCCCCCTTTAAAATAATCACATTTTGTTGCTTTTACAGCCTGAAATGAAGATAGACACAGTTTTTGCTTTATCCAACTGTATTCACTCATTGCAATTTATAAAATCCAAGTGAAAGATATAACACCAACATGTAAGGAAAAAAAATAATAATCAAAAACAGAATCACTGAGTTGGAAAAAGGATCACCCCCTTGTGTCAGTATTTTGTTGAACCGCCTTTTGCTGTAAGTGTGTTGGGATATGTCTCTACTAACTTTCCACGCCTAGATTTTCCAATATTTGCCCTCTCTTCTTTGCAGAAGTGCTCAAGCTCAGTTAAAATTGATGGTGAGGTTCACCTAGTGACAGAACGGAGAGCTGACAGCCAGGCTGAACTTTGGGGAAGCTGAGCAATCCACCGACTACACATTGGCTTTGGCTGACTACAGCCATGCAGAACTAAATATATACAGTGGATATAGAAAACATTCACCCCCCCCCCTTTAAAATAATCACGATGAGTTGTTTTGCAGCCTGAAATGAAGACAGACACAATTTTTTTTTTATGCAGCTGTATTTAGTAGTGCAATTTAAAACATCCAAGTGAAAGATATAACATCAACATGCCAGAAAAAAAAATTAAAACAGAATCATTGAGTTGGAAAAGGATCACCCCCTTATGTCAGTATTTTGTTGGACCACCTTTTGTTTTAATTACAGCGTTTAGTCTGTTGGGATTTGTCTCTACTAACTTTGTACATCTACAGTTAGCAATATTTGCCCACTCTTCTTTGCAGAAATGTCATGGTGACTGCTTGTGGACTGCAGTCTTCAAGTCATTCCACAGATTTTCAATGGGGTTCAAGTCTGAGCTCTTGGATTATAAATATAGGTTTGGATTATAAATATTTATATCCATTCCCAGCCCACCACAAGGAGATTCCTTTACCAGTGGTGCATTATAGGAAAGGGTATAAATTTGCAAGGCTGGCTGATGCAAGCTCTCTTCATGCAGACTCCAGCCTGGGGAGGGTGTATGTGCTGGAGCTGCTGATGTAAGCTAGCTTGCCTGAGGGGGCCTGGAAAGTGATGAGGCCTGGAGCTGTGACCTGGTAATGCTGATCTTCACTGGAAGCAGGACTATGTCCCATGGAGGCTGGATGAATCTCCTGCAGAAGATCTGGATCACAATAGAAACCCAGAGGAGGAGCCTGAAGGTGTCTGTAGGGCCTGTACACTGGAGCCTCAGATGTGGGAGCCTTTCCTGGAGTTGGTGAGCTGGGTGCAGCGTGGTGCGGTGGGCAGTGAACATATTTAACAATAATTAGCATATGGTAAAAGCTTAGCAATACACACAGACAGGCCTGGCAGGGGTGCAACCCACTCGGAGCCACTTACAGATTGAAACAGAGATGTGACAGTTGTCTGGTGGTGATTGTGCCAAAAGCGTGTGCCAAGAGGGGCAGAATGCAGCTCGGCCCATCCATACCTAAAAGGGGAAGCTTCCTGGAAGTTTGGCGTAGTCTCTGCACTATCCCTACTTCTCTGATGCTAAGCACTGCTAATACCCTGCCAGATGGGTATCCTGTCCCTACACTAACCGCTTGCAAAATGCGAGCCAATCCCAGAAGCCAGATTACTAAATAGATCCTGCCTGAACCAAGATGGCCACCAAAGTTACTTAGGATGCCAGCATCCAATTGGATAGCTGCCACCTTGTGACCATGAACTCCCTGAAACCATAGAGGTACTAAGTCCCTCTCAACCTCTCCCACCTGCAATGCAGCTGCGGTTGAGTTGATGTATTTTGTCATATTTAGCTCTTTGACTGCAGTTCTCAGTTATAGGATTTATTAACCTTTTCCCAAAAAACATCCTTTGTATTACAATGCCCTGAACACTTAAAATGCTGTGCTCCATTTTGCAATAAAATAGTTTTTCAGGGGCTCGAATTATTGTTCTCCCCTCCCCATTCTGCAGATGGCAGGATGTACCCAGCATTGGATGAGCGGACCTTGAAACGTATAAACAAACACTCCCAGCTTTGTTCCCTATCCACTCATGTGCAGTCCACTCTCTCTGCTGCGTACTTTATAGAGGGGAAAAAAATAATGTGAGCATATAAAAAACTAAATGGAGCACGGCATTTTAATGTACAACAGTATTAAAGCGGCATTAAACCCAAAAGCAAACATTTATTATATTGCAGCTTACCAATTCTTAGATGTGATGTCTGCATTGGTTTCCTTTCTTAGGCTTCTTTCTTTTATTTTCATCTGGCGATCCAGCCAGCAAGTCTGTTGTTTTTTTTTTCAAAATCACAAACTCTCCGAGCAGAATGTATCAGTTTACATGGATGAGACAAACCATTTATCAAACCAATAATGAATAAATAAAAGCTGTTCATTTTATCACCCCTGATAAAATGAACAGCTTTTATTTATTCATTATTCATAAAATATTTATAAAATGTTGCTGTAACTGATTATAAAGTGTGAACTGGAGTTTGGTTTCAATTTGTTATTATAAATAAATCTGCTAATACATTTAACCCCAACCCCGCCCCAGACTGACAATGCTGCTGTCTGCTGTGCCTCCTGTGCTCGTTCCTCCAGATGTGTGTCTCACTAATACAGGAGGTGTGTTACTTGCCAGATCTTATAAAAATAATAGTGCATTGTCTCATGAAAACATTGTAAATGTAAAAATCACATCATACCCATAAATATATAAAGCCAGGCGTTGTAGTATACTTCTGATCAGAGCAAGATCTTAAAGCATGAATCATTAGCTGCTACACCTTCACCAATCCACCTCGTGCACACCCCTTTGTATATCTGCTTACCAGAGGTAAGTATTAACAGGGCCTGTAAGATCCTTCACAATGTAAGTCTGCAGCTCTCTTACTGGAAACTTCAGCTCTCCTTGTCAGGAACGGTTCAGTAAGGTGGATATACCCTGTTTCCCCGAAAATAAGACCTAGCGTGATTGTCGGTGATGGCTGCAATATAAGCCCTACCCCCCAAATAAGCCCTACCCTGTTTCCCCAAAAATAAGCCCTACCCTGAAAATAAGACCTACAAGGACTTTAACTAGGGCTTATTTGGGGGATAAGGCTTATATTGCAGCCATCACCGACAATCACGCTAGGTCTTATTTTCGGGGAAACAGGGTATCATGTAAGAATACAAGGGGATGCCTTCCATAGTGTTAAACTGTTTATTGCAAAAAAAAAACAATCCCCCACCTTGTACAAATTATGCTTACTAGAAAGATGTAAACAATCCAGCATGTCACATTATCAGCATCAAGCTGACGCGTTTCGGCCCTCTAAAGACGGAATTACGAAACGCGTCAGAGTGTGACCACACGTCTTACCAGCTCCACAATAAGCGTCATCCTATGACTCATCACGGTGGGAGGTTCATTTGGAACCACGATCAGCGGTGAGCTTGATTCTGGTAATGTGACTACAAGTATATAACTAACACACTATACGGTGCAAACTATGTGCAAAAAATTACACAATAAACATTGCATATAAATTTCTTGCTCACATATAAATTGCAAAGTGCAAAAAATTACACGAATGAATAAATGTATTAAATAATCCAATAATTCAAACATTGAGAATAAAAAGTCCAAAAAAGTCCATCAAGGCGCTAAGAAAAGTGCTCTGTGCTGGAAGTTACTGCAATAAAGTGCTTCTGTGCCACCACTGTGCTCCTTAGGCAAATAGACTGCTTACTAGACCACAAGATCTTGCAAAGGAGGTAAGAATGTTTCCCTCTGGATGACTGCAACTTGTTCCTAAAGAGTCACTAGATACCGTGGTATATTCCACGATCCGAGTCCTACATGTCCATGCGTTTAAAGACAAGGAAGAGAGCTCATAGCGCTATACTGCTTATAAAAGTTTGTACAATAAAAAGTATTGCACTTACAGAGTAAATCTTATAAACAGGCAATAAAATCCAATAAGCAAGGCCACTGTGGCTGTAGCTCGGTCCATGCGCGCTGATGTCACAAGCTCCGCCCAACGCGTTTCTCCTTGGAAGGCATCATCTGAGATTGGAGGCTAGCGCGCAATGTTTCACAGCATGCCTTTTAAAGCAGAAGTATACCAGAACTGATCATCTCCTGCATGTGAACCCCTACATGGGAAAACAAAGCACTTCCGCCTCACCCTGCTAGATAATACCAGCAAGTTTAAAATGAGACATCCCAGTATAAGCAGTATAGCGCTACGAGCGAGTCCCGAGGATTTTTAAGCTACTGGCCAGATCACCAGGTGAAAACAGAGGGGAAAATGTCAAAGAAAAGAAAACGAATACAGCCACAACATCTAATAATTTCTGACATTTGTTGCTTACAAGTTAAAATCCATATTTTTTGCTAGAAAATTACTTAGAACCCCCAAACATTATATATATTTTTTTAGAAGAGATACTAGAGAATAAAATAGTGATCATTGCAATATTTTATGTCACACGGTATTTGCGCAGCGGTCTTTCAAACACAATTTCTTGCAAAAAAAGAACACTTTTCTGAATTAAAAAAAAAACGAAACAGTAAAGTTAGCCTAATTTTTTGTATAATGGGAAAGATGATGTTACGCCGAGTAAATAGATACCTATGATGTCATGCTTTGAAATTGTGCACACTCATGGAATGGCAACAAACTACGGTACTTAAAGATCTCCATAGAGGTTAGAGTTACAGAGGAGGTCTTTTGCTAGAATTATTGCTCTCGCTCTAATGCCCCGTACACACGGTCGGATTTTCCGATGGAAAATGTCCGATCAGAGCGTGTTGTCGGAAATTCCGACCGTGTGTGGGCTCCATCGGACATTTTCCATCGGATTTTCCGACACACAAAGTTTGAGAGCAGGATATAAAATTTTCCGACAACAAAATCCGTTGTCGGAAATTCCGATCGTGTGTACACAAATCCGACGCACAAAGTGCCACGCATGCTCTGAATAAATAAAGAGATGAAAGCTATTGGCCACTGCCCCGTTTATAGTCCCGACGTACGTGTTTTACGTCACCACTTTCAGAACGATCGGATTTTCCAACAATTTTGTGTGACCGTGTGTATGCAAGACAAGTTTGAGCCAACATCCGTCGGAAAAAATCCTAGGATTTTGTTGTCGGAATGTCCGAACAAAGTCCGACCGTGTGTACGCCCTATAAGGATCACGGTGATATCTCACATGTGTGATTTGAACACCATTTACATATGTGGGCGTGACTTACGCATGCGGTTTCTTTGTTGTGCGAGTTCGTGGGGACGGGGGCGCTTTACATTTTTTTTTTTTTCTTCTTTATTTATTCATTTGCATTGTTACTTAAAAAAAAATCTGATCACTTTTATTGCTGTCATAAGGAATGTAAACATCCCTTATGACAGTAATAGTTGGTAACAGGTACTCATTATGGAGGAATCAGGGGTCTAAAAGACCCCAAATCCCTCCTTTGCACTTCAAAGTATTCAGATCGCCAAAAACAACGATTCTGAATACTGTTATTTTATTTTTAAATCAGCGCCATTGGCAGCCGAGTAAACCGGAAGCGACGTTGCTTCCGTGTTTTTACATAGGAGACCCGATCAAAGCCGTTTCCGGCTTTGTTCCAGTCCCATCCTGTGGGACTGTGTTGGATCGTGGCTCGGGTCCCCCGGTGGGATGGGAGGCCCGGGAAGAGCGGCGGGAGAGGGGGACTTCCCCTCCCGCAGGATAACAGCTGAGTGCATCGCTCCCAACTGTCCCTGATTTGGAGCAATGTCCCTCTGTCCCTCATTCCTCCTCATTTGTCCCTCATTTTGATCTGATCTATCTAGCTGTATATAAAATGCACTTTTTATCTTTCAAAAAGTGTTTCCCAGTGCTGAACCTTTCTTCCAAATTCTAAATTTCTGCGTTTGTACACATTTTAAAAGCCAATATAAAGGAATAGTAGTGGTAAAAAAAAAAAGCCCTCATGGATTTAATTAACCTTTTTCTTGGGTTAATTCTCCTTTTAAGGGGGTGTGGCAGGGGGCGTGTCCCATGCCTACATATGTTTGCTGGTAGGTGTCCCTCATTCCCATCTCAAAATGTTGGGAGGTATGGCCGAGTGGTTTTTAGCCGCATCAGTTGTTATCCCTAAAGAGCCGACCGCCCACTCTAAAAAAACAGTACTGGGGTGATGTCTGCAGCTGAAGGCATTACCCCGGTTTAACCCCTTCAAGCCGAGGACATATATGTACGTACGGTCGGCGGTACAGGAGTAAGCTGCAATATAATAAATGTTTGTTTTTGCATTTTTGGCAAAAATAAGTACAGGGAAAGTAAAAAAACAGTGCACTGAAAGAAAACAGTCCCAGACAGTAATGGACTAAAAGAACATCAAAACAGTCAATGGGGTGTAAAGTCCAGTTGGCTGCATTAATGGCAGCTGCTGCTGGAGAGCTAGAAAACACTCTGCAAAAGGAAGGGAAGAGGAAGAAGTGCCATCTAAGTGTAGCAGATTGGACCGCCTTTTCGCACATTTAATGCAGCAAGCCGGCCCGGCTGTGCGAAACAACGAACCCGTACATGGATGCATGCAGCAGCTCCTGGGGGAGCCAATCAGCGGGTCCAGCAGACCCGATGTCCGCCTGCCACCCGTGATCATTCCCGAGAGAGGCAGAACGACAATCTGCCTATGTAAACAAGACAAATCGCCGTTCTGACAGGGGAGAACATAGAGATCTTGTGTTCTTGATAAGCAGGAACACGGATCTCTGTGCTCCCCCAGTCAGAGCATTCCCTACACAGTTAGCAAGCACCTCCTAGTGACACATTTAACCCTTTGATCGCCCCTGATGTTCACCCCTCCCCTGCCAGTGTCATTAGTAGAGTAACAGTGATGTAAATGGTCTGGAGGATATTAGTTATGAGGAAAGGTTGCGAGCACTGAACTTATTCTCTCTGGAGAAGAGACGCTTGAGAGGGGATATGATTTCAATATACAAATCCCGTACTGGTGATCCCACAATAGGAATAAAACTTTTTTGCAGAAGAGAATTTAACAAGACTCGTGGCCACTCATTAAAATTAGATGAAAAGAGGTTTAACCTTAAACTACGTAGAGGGTTCTTTACTGTAAGAGTGGCAAGGATGTGGAATTCCCTTCCACAGGCGGTGGTCTCAGCAGGGAGCATCGATAGTTTCAAGAAACTATTAAATAAGCACCTGAATGACTGCAACATACAGGGATATACAATGTAATACTGACATATAATCACACACACAGGTTGGACTTGATGGACTTGTGTCTTTTTTCAACCTCACCTACTATGTAACTATGTAACTATATAACTATGTAACAGTGCATATTTTTAGCACTGATCACTGTATTAGTGTCACTGGTCCTTTAAAAAAGTGTCAAAAATGGCAGTTAGGTATTCGAATTGTCCACCGCGATGTCGCAGTCCCGATAAAAATCGCTGATCGTTGCCATTACTAGTAAAAAAAATAAATAAAAATTCCATAAAAAATATCCCATCGTTTGTAGACACTATAACTTTTGTGCAAACCAATCAATATACGCTTATTGGGATTTTTTTTTATCAAAAATATGTAGCAGAATACATATTGGCCTAAATTGATAAAGAAATTCGATTTTTTTCAATTTTTTTATTGGATGTGTGTTATAGCAAAAAGTAAAATATATCGTTTTGTTTTTTTCAAAATTGTCACTCTTTTTTTGTTTATAGTGCAAAAAATAAAAACCGCAGAGATGATCAAATACTTGTGGGGAAAAAAAGACCTCAATTTTATTTGAGTACATCATCGCAGGGCCGCACAATTGTCAGTTAAGGTAAAGCCGCGCCGTATCGCAAAAAATGGCCTGGTCATTAAGGGGCTAAAACCTTCCGGGGCTGAAGGGGTTAATGACAGCAACAATTAAGCAATTCACAGGAGTAAAAGTAGATCATGGTCATAAGTCGATAAAAGTCTCCGCTGCAGCTGGCCGGGTGGCCGGGTGGCCAGGTGGCCGATGTTCCTCCTCACTGGAAAACCGGATGGATCCTTGGTGATGCTGTTTGTTCCCAGCACTTCCAGGATGGCTGTCTGGGAATTCTCGGCAGACGGGGGATCGGCGTCACTGGCGTCACTAGCGGTGGGTTCCAATGAGGAGGAATGTTGGCCACCTGGCCAACCGGTCAGCTGCAGCGGTGACTTTTATCGAATGATGAGTGTGATCTACTTTTACTCCTGTGAGTTGCTTAATTGTAGCTGTCATTAACCACTTGCCTACCGGTCACTTACACCCCCTTCCTGCCCAGGCCAATTTTCAGCTTTCAGCGCTGTCGCACTTTGAATGACAATTGAGCGGTCATGCAACACTGTACTCAGACAAATGTTTTCTAATTTTCTTCACACAAATAGAGCTTTCTTTTGGTGGTATTTAATCACTGTTGGGTTTTTTACTTTTTACAAAAAAAAAGTCCAAGCATTTAGAAAAAATTATGTTTTTTACATTTCTCTGTCAGTAAATTTTTGCACTGATGAGCACTGATAGGCGGCACTGATGGGCACTGTTAGGTGGCACTAATAGGTGGCACTGGTGGGCACTGATAGGCTGCACGGATAGGCGATACTGATGGGCACTGATGAGCATTGATGGGAGGCACTGATGGGCATTACTGATGGGCATAGATTGACAGCAGTGATGGGCATTGATGGGCAGCACTGATAGGCGGCACTGATTGCCAGCACTGACTGGCATCGCTAATGGGCACTGTTTGGTGGCACTTGTGGGCTGTGGTGGGCACTGATTGCTGCCACTGGTGGACATCGATATCTGGCATTGGTGGGCAATGGTGGGCACTGATTTGTAACATTATATTGCAATTTTGTAATCAGGGCACTGATGATCAGTGCCCTGATTACATTCCTAGATGTCCCCCTTTGTGGAGATGCCGCTGATCGGCTCTCCTCGCCACACACACTGTCAGTGTGAGGCGAGGAGAGCCAATTACTGTCACTTCCTTGTTTACATGTGACCGTCTGTGATTGGACACAGCCAATCACATGGTTAAAGAGCCGCGGACGCGGCTCTTTACCAAGATCGGGGTCGCACCATGTCCTAGCAACGCGGCGCGGCCAGAATTGCCATGCTGCGCGCCCCCCGCGGGTGAGCAAGGGTGGCTGTTCTGGGATGCCATCATATGAGGTCGTCCCAGAACGAGAGCCGCACCGTCCTGCCGACATTTGACAGTGGGCGGGAGGCAAGCAGGTAAATACCTATCTGCTACACTTAGATGGCGCTGCATCCTATTTCCTGGGAAAAATAAGTAAAGATAAACTAATGCTTTAATAACCAGTGGAGAATTGCCCCCTTAAATTGGTGGTCAGTGAAAGATGCCTCTTTACATCAGTGGTCAGTGCAGTACCTCCTTACCATAGTAGTCAATGAAGTGCCCCCTTAATTTGGTAAGCAGTAGAACAGAACCTCTTTATATTGGTGGCCAGGAGAGAAGCACTTGTACAATTGAATTCATCTGTGTAATTCTTTCTACTGCATTTTAAAAATATTGGTGAACATTGTGACTTCAAAGCATCTTGTAAGGAAATCTGATAATAAGGCTTCTGGAGTTCCTTTTTAATTGTCAATTTGGAAAGCAGGTAAGCAATGTGCAGTGCATGGTCTTCTCAGTTCTTTAGATCAGAAGGAACATACAGGTCCCTTCATTAACAGAGACTGGTTAAAACAGAAGTATTACTTGTCTGTTTTCTTGGCAGGTTGAACACATACTGTATGCTTTTCCGCTTAGCTTCCCCCTGGGAGGATTGTTGACTAAACATTTCAGCAAAACAACAAAAGCCCTTTGGCAGCCCTTCACGTACAACTGTATGATCTTATAGGAAGGTGGATTGAAGACAGAATCAACCTTATCTGGGGCCAATAATCGGAAATTCCAAAAAAAGGTTTGATAACTAGCAGATATTTGCTGCAAAGCCACACAAAACCCTTTGAATGGGATTTTGGCATTAGCACCGTACATAGTTTCCAACATTGCAAAAAAAATATGTGGGACACTTTTTTGGCTGTAGGCGGAGCCGTACAATAATTAGGGGGTGGGGCATTCATTTGTAGGCGTGGCTTGGAAAAATACAAACAAAAACGGGCGTGGCTTACATGGCTTAAATAGGCATGGCTCAAGAGGGTGTGGTTAGAGTCTGAGATGAATGAGAGATATAGAGGGAAAGGGGGAGAGGGAAAGGGGGATAGGGGAATGAAGGGACAGCAGCCCCAGATCCTACACAATAAAAATATGTGTATTCTAGAAAGTTTAACAATCGGCAGATAAAGATACTCCAAACACCTGGTGTTAACGCTTCAATCATCCCGGCACCATGGTTGTTATGTCAGGATGATTGAAGCGCATTATTTCTATTATCACATTGTAATATAAAATTAAATCATTCAACTCACCATAATGCCGAATCAGTGGGATCCCTGAGCGTGTCACTAGCCACGTCGCCTGCCACCAGCAGAGTCTGTGCTTGCATCAGGTGCCCCCGGCAGAGTCTGTCCTTGCATCTGGTGCCCCCAGCAGAGTCTGTCCTTGCATCAGGTGCCCCCGGCAGAGTCTGTCCTCGCATCAGGTGCCCCCAGCAGAGTCAGTATAGACCCCCTCAGTGCAGACCCCCTCCATCAGTGCAGACCCCCTCAGTGCAGACCCCCTACATCAGTGCAGACCCCCTACATCAGTGCAGACCCCCTCTATTAGTACAGACCCCCCTCTATTAGTGCAGACCCCCTCTATTAGTGCAGACCCCCCTCAGTGCAGCCCCCTCTCTATTAGTGCAGACCCCCCTCAGTGCAGCCCCCCTCTATTAGTGCAGCCCCCCCTCTATTAGTGCAGACCCCCCTCAGTGCAGCCCCCCTCAATTAGTGCAGACCCCCCTCAGTGCAGCCCCCCCTCTATTAGTGCAGACCCCCCTCAGTGCAGCCCCCCTCTATTAGTGCAGACCCCCCTCAGTGCAGACCCCCCTCTATTTGTGCAGACCCCCCTCAGTGCAGACCCCCCTCTATTTGTGCAGCCCCCCCTCAGTGCAGACCCCCCTCTATTTGTGCACCCCCCCCCTCAGTGCAGCCCCCCTCTATTAGTGCAGCCCCCCTCAGTGCAGCCCCCCTCTATTAGTGCAGCCCCCCTCTATTAGTGCAGATCCCCCCTCAGTGCTGCCCCCCCTCTATTAGTGCAGACCCCCCCAATTAGTGCAGCCCCCCTCAGTGCAGCCCCCCTCTATTAGTCTAGACCCCCTCAATTAGTGCAGCCCCCCTCAATGCAGCCCCCCCTCAGTGCAGCCCCCCCTCTCAGTGCAGACCCTCCCCTCATCCAGAAGCGGCCGGTGTTCTGCCAAGAAAGTTCCCCTCGGTAAGTAAGGACCCCCTGTACTGCGCAGGCACAGCGCTTGTGCAGTACGAGCTGGCGGAAATAGCCGAGCTGGGGAACTTTTCGGCAAGACACGGCAGCGCCGTGTCTTTAGTGGAGAGGGGAGGGGCTGTGCAGCTAAAGAAGCTGATTCATTGGCTGCACAGATCGAGCCCCCTTCATCTCTCCACTGACTGAACACTAGGGGGAAGATCGAGCGGCGGCGCCGGCCGCCATTTTGCTGGAGCCAGCTGCTCCAAAAATAAAAAAAACAACATTCCCGATTTTCCTTATGGAAAATCCCAATTCGGGACAGCCTCCAATCGGGAGGATCCCAAAATAGGGATTGTCCCGGGAAAATCGGGACTGTTGGCAACTATGACCGTATAGACAGAGGAACCTGGGCACTTGGCCAGATGGGCCTTGGTGCTTAGGTCAGCAAATCATTTAGCCTGGCACCTTGTGGGGTAGATCAGTGTTTCTCAACCTTTTTTCAGTTAAGGCACCCTTTAAATTCTGCACACTCTTGAGGCACCCTGTTCTAAAATGTAAAAATCGAAAAACGAATAGTTCTAAATAATGCAGAAACAGCCACACACGTAGGACACCTAACATTAGTGGTGATTTATTCCTCAACCTTTGCACACTGGTACCGACTAGTATTCCAGCGTTTCTCTTCTGACTCGGTTTCTCTCCCTCACATAGCTATTGTGCCCCCCAGTGCTGACAGAGAGGACCAAAGAAGGATGCTGTGTAGGTAACCTGAGGTCCCCATTATCAACAGATGACATCTGCGGTGGTTAGAATGCCGAAGGGTGAAAGGTTGTATTTTGCACAATGAAATCCTGTCGCTTTGTGTAACTAAAAGGGAAACTTGATTCACCCCCTAGCTTTGTATACAGTTTTTGGGCAATTTTTAGGCAGTTTGCCAAGGCACCACTGAAGAAACCTGCCTCGGCACCCTGGTTGAAAAAGGCTGATGTAGAGTTCACATAGAAAGAAGAAAACTGAGGGACTTTAGAGGTGTCAAAAAATTGAAAGATTGAATTATTATTAAAAAATATATACTTTATTTATAACAATAAAAAATCATGAAAATTCCTTGTTGTATTGCTTATTCAATTCATATACAGACACTACAGCTCTACATGTTTCGCTTCGCAATGGGCTTCTTCAGGAGACTCTAGAGTGCTGTATGAAGCGAAACATGTAGAGCAGTAGTGTCTGTATCTGTATATGAATTGAATAATACAACAAGGAATTTTTATGAATTTTTTATTGTTATAAATAAAGTATATTTTGTAATAATAATTAAATCTTTCTATTTTTTTGACACCTTTAAAGTCCCGCAGTTTTCTTCTTTCTAAGTATTTGTCATAAAAATTGGGATGTGGTGTCCACTCTGATCCCGTTTCCCTCACCTTTTTAAAAAACTGGTGTAGAGTATGTTTACATTCAAAGTAAATGCTCACTTATCTTAGTGAATTAAGTGAATCCCATGATCCCCATGACTAAGCTCTGGGGGTGGAGCGAAATGTGTTGGAGGCGTGGCCTGGCAGGAGCCCAGGCTGAGGTTGTCTCTCTAGGACTCCATGGATGTGCGGCACCGGGGATTTTGTCTCTCTTCCGGTGACTACAAGACCTGAGACGAGCTCCATCTCTTGCTGGCACTCCTGCAGCAGACACGGAATCCCCCGCAATACTCCCCACAGTGATTGAGCCTGAGCAGGACCCTAATAAACTGTGGATCACATCAGCTCTTTACCAGATGCTCAGCTTTGTCCAATCACAGCTGATCGTGTTGTAACCAGAAGCCGGTTATTGGCATTCCTTTCCTCATGCTGACAGCTTGAGGAGAGGAGAAGAGAGCCGAAAGCTGGCTTGTGTAAAAGGTACACATACACTGATAATCAGGGCACTGATTATCAGTGTCCTGATTATCAGTGCAGTCCCAAAAGTTCCCACCAGTGCTGCCAATCAGTGTTCATCAGTGCCGCCTACCAGTGCCCATAAGTGCCACCCATCAGTGCAGCCTCATTAGTGCAGCCTCATCAGTGACTCCTCATCATTGCCCAGCAGTGTCGCCTCATCAGTGCCCATCAGTGCCACCCATCAGTGCAGCCTCATCAGTGCCTCCTCATCATTTCCCAGCAGTGTCGCCTCATCAGTGCCCATCAGTGAAGCCTATCAGTGCCAATTAGTGCAGCCTCATCTGTGCACATCAGTGAAGGAAATCGACTACCCGTTTGCTAAATTTTTTAGCAAACTATAAAAAAAATTTTTTTTAAATGTTTGTTTTTTTTTTTTTTTTTCCGTTTATTTAAAAATAAAAAACCCCAGTGGTAATTAAATACTACTAAAAGAAAAAGAGCTCTATTTGTGTGAAAAAAATTATCAAAAATTTTGTTTGGGTACAGTGTTGCATGACCGCGCAATTGTCATTCAAAATGCAACAGCGCTAAAAGCTGAAAATTGGTTTGGGCAAGAAGATGGTAAAAGTGCCCAGTAGGCAAGTGATTAAGGTAAAAATGTTTTATTGCACTATGTTAGTGCTGATTCACACCGAAATCGCACAGGAACGTGCTCTGCATACCTGTGTGATTCCTGCACATTTCATTGCAATGTGATTTTCAGCCCATGAATTTGAACGGGCTGGAATCGCACTGGATCACATGACTGTTGTCACCCAAGGACAGGAAGTATGATATCGGAAGAGACGAAGGGGCTGATTTACTAAAGTCAAGTAGACTGTTCACTTTGCAAGGAATGTTGCATTTTGAAAGAGAATGAATTAAGACGAATGAGGTAAAGATCTGCTGGATTCCATCACTAATTATTCAAACTATACTAAATACCCAGTGCTACAGAGTATAGTGAACTGTGCAACTCAATGTATATAAATTAAAAGAAAAATCTAGAAAAAAATATTATTAATAACACAACATAAAATCCCACCACCTTTAATCGTCAAAGACAAGCACCCAGTCACTGCTGCCACCTTAATAATATAAGTAAGATTATGAAATAAAGATGATCTTACTGGAAAAAACACCACAACTTCACAGTGGTGCTGTAGGCAAAAGCCATTGATTACTAATCACTAAAGTGCATAAACAAAAGTCCTCAAATAGTCCCGAAATGATGTGCAAGGAAAAAGTGCTGCGTGTCTTCCATGATTTTCCACTGCACACCACTTGAGCACGTAAGATCCCTTACCCTTCGGGGAAAGACTCACCAGAGCTCAATGCAGTGTTTTTTTTTTTCTTGCACATTATTGGATAGTGAAATGTCACCAAATTCACTAAGCTCCAGGGAAAATTCACAGTCAACACGTGACTTCTCTTGCATAGTGAATGGTCTACTTGTCATTCTCATGACCAGCATAACTCGCATCGACTCCCAGATATCTTGTCAATGAATCATTCCTCAAAAAGTCCTCATAAGTCATCACAATGTATATGGAAAAGAATGGAATAGCCTTCAAAGGTACAGTAAACCAATCTACATAAATATATTCATAAAAAACAACTTACAAATTCAAACCAAAAATAACACCCATCAATAGTGAATACTGGTATCAGGGAATGGAGTACAGTGATATCTCAACTGCCTCCCCACCTCCGGAACCATCGGACACCTCAGCCCCATCACTTCTGTTTCCGGCTCTGACGTCAGCTCTGGTTGCCTCGTAGCCATGAAGGGACAGGGATCTCATATGCACAAGTGTTGTGTGGTGGAAAATCTTGGAAGACATGGAGAACTTTTTACCTAAATAATCATTCATAAATTATTTAAGGACTTTTTTACGATGTTTATGCACTCTAGTGGTAAGTAATTGTTGGCTTTTGCCCACTGCTCCACTGGGAAGTTGGGGTGTTTGTTTTCTAGTAAATTCACCTTTATTTCACATGCTGATAATCATTAATTAATGTTCAAGCAAAAATGCTGTTTTTTTTTTCCTCGCACATGATTGGATAGTGAAATTTCACCATAATCTCTAAGCTCCATAGAAAATTCACATGCAACATGCAAGTTCTCTTGCAAAGTGACTGGCCTATTTGCCGTTAGTAAGTCAACCTCAAACTCTGAAATAAAGAAAGCAAATTCAGCCACCATAGCTAAGGACTGACTAGCTAATTAATAAAATATTTTGTTTTGGGGTTTATATACACTGGAGCCTCCCTGGTGGTATGATTATGTCAGATTTTTGAATGTCAACCTGTTTTGCATAGAAATTTGGCGTTTTATATTGTAGGCTTGTAATTCTTAGTAATAATGCACTTAAATCTGTCCAAACAAGAGTTTAGTAGATATCTCGGATATGATAAAGTTTGAAACACAAAATCATAAATTATAATATAATAAATAACTATAAATAATTATAAAAAATAATAATATAATAATAATAAAATACATTTCCCCACAATTCACTATCGCTCAATTCTGCAAGTGTTCTAATTTATTATCGCTGTTTTCTAGCTGGTCTAAAACCACTTTTGACATAAAGGGACACTTTTTGGTTGCTATGGACAATCTCAACTTTCCAGGAAGAAAGAACAGTATATATAATATAAAATTGCATGCAGGGCACTGGACAAAGCACTGGGGACAAAAGGGAGGTGAAATGATTTTATACAGTAATGTAATCTGTAGGATTACAGTTCACTGCATAAAAAAATGTATATGTGGTAAGCCGCGCTTACCTATTAAAGTGCAAACAGTGCAAAATTACACACCACCCGATTCACTCCAATGGAACATAAACAACAGTTGAATGAATACCAAACATCTACTAAACAAAGTAAAAAGTATATATAAGTGGATAGATGCAAAATAAACAAAAGTCCTGCATCAAAAATCAAAAACATAAAGTCTAACAAAGTGAAGAAAAAACATCCAATATGTTCAAGTATTAAAGGTGAGGTTTTCCAATGCTTGAGTGAATAGGGAAATCCTCCACCAACACCGAGCTAACAGCCTACTCACCAGATGGAGATGATCCCCATTACAGAGATCATAAACGCCTTAAGGTTGTCAAACTGCATCCAGGAATCCGACACTGCCGATCCAAATAATGTCTCCAATAAAATGAAAGGCCGCGCATATCCAGGTTAAACATAGAATGCGACACAATCTCCCATGGTGATATATGTCAAAAAAACTTGGTTTATTGCTAAAAAATGGCGTCAAACACCAACTGGCATGATAAATTTAAAAAACACAAACAAGTGGACGTGGGGACGCCGTGGAACGATCCACCTGCGTTCCACTAGGGCGGAAGTGACGTCTCACGCTTAGACCACACCCTACACATTTCGTCAGAGCATCTGACGTCTTTAGGGGTCACATCTGCGTGTACTGCATGTGTTATGTTTTTTGTACTTTTTGAACTTGCCGCCGGGCTCCGCCCCAATGCGTCGCGACGCTCGCAGGGAACAGAGCCCGGAACACAGAGCGTTGGGCGGATGATCTGGCAGGATCCTGGTGACAAGGTAAGTAACCTGGACCAGGATTCTGCAATGCAATCCTGAGTGTGGCTCGGGGTTGCCGCTAATGGTACTGAAAGTTAACCCAGAGCCACACTCGGGATTACCGCCAGGAGGGTTCAACTTCAAGTATATGCAATGGGGTTGTTTTGCTAAAGACAAATAGACTGCTCACTTTTTAATGTCATTTTCTTCAGAGCTTAGTGAATGAGATGAAGCTCTGCTGACTTCCCTCAATCAATCATGTGCAAGCAAAACATTTGGTATTTTTGCGGAAAAATAAAATTCCCCACATTCATTGAGCGCTGGGGAAAATTCCATTGCAAAGCGCAACTTCCCTAGCAAGTTTGCCTTTAGTAAATCAACTCCTATGAGTTCCTTATTTTGGAGCACTTTTTCTAAATGAACGCAGGCTTGCCTTACTTTGGTATGGAGTCAGATGTATGAAGTACATATACATCTTTGCTCCACTTGGATTTTCTAACCATGAGCATATTGTGCCAGGCTACTCTTTTCGTCCAGCATGAAATGTGTTTTGAGTGTGGTCTGACAAGCACCCGAGGTTCATCTGCCTGACCCAACAGCTAATAAGTCTCTAAAAGACATTCTTTTCATGTCTTTTTCTATTGCTGGGTGGCCAGACACACAGTGTCGGTGACTGCTAGTTCTCCGCTCACAGCCAATGAACCCGACCAGCATGGTGCCAAAAAGATGCATTTCTTTTGCAGTTCACATTTAGTACAACTGGACTCGGATTATATATCTAGACACTGGGCTGGTTACATTTACTGACACCAGGTGCTAGTTTTATATGTTTACTGACAATAAAGGCCAACATTCTAGCTCTGGAAGATTTACCCCCTTCATGACCATGCCATTTTTTGCAAAACTGCACTGCGTTATCTTAACTGACAATTGTGCGGTCGTGCGACATTGTACCCAAATAAAATTGATGTCCTTTTTTCCCCACAAATAGTGCTTTATTTTGGTGGTATTTAATCACCTCTGCGGTTTTTTTTTTTTTTTTTTTGTTTTTCGCTATAAACAAAAAAAGACTGTCAATTTTGAAAAAAAAACCTATATTTTTTTACTTTCTGCTTTAAAACATAACCAATAAAAAAATGTAAAAAATCTACTTTATTCATCAATTTAGGCCAATATGTATTCTGCTACGTTTTTGGTAAAAAAAATCCCTAATAAGCATATAATGATCGGTTTGCGTAAAAGTTATAGCGTCTACATACCATGAGATATTTTTATGGAATTTTCATTTATTTTTACTAGTAATGGTGGCGATCAGCGACTTATGGCGGGACTTGCGACATTGCTGTGGACAAATCTGAGACTAACTTTTTTGGGACCAATTAAACTAATACTGTGATCAGTGCTAAAAAATATGCACTGTACTAATGACACTGGCAGGGAAGGGGTTAACATCAGGGGCGATCAAAGGGTTAACTGTGTCTCTTGGGAGTGCTTTCTAACTGTGTGGGAGGTGCTTTAGAGAATTCTCCTTGATAAAGTCACGTGGAGTGTGACGAAACTTGTCGGGGCAGGGCCAGGTGACGTCAGCGTGCTCTTATGCCCTGTACACACGATAGGATTTTCCGATGGAAAATGTGTGATAGGACCTTGTTGTCGGAAATTCCGACCGTGTGTAGGCCCCATCGCACATTTTCCATAGGAATTTCCGACACACAAAATTTGAGAGCAGGCTATAAAATTTTTCGACAACAAAATCCGTTGTCGGAAATTCCGATCGTGTGTACACTAATCCGACGCACAATGTGCCACGCATGCTCAGAATAAATGAAGAAACGAAAGCTATTGGCCACTGCCCCATTTATAGTCCCGACGTACGTGTTTTACGTCACCGCGTTTAGAACGATCAGATTTTCCGACAACTTTGTGTGACCGTGTGTATGCAAGACAAGTTCGAGCCAACATCCGTCGGAAAAAATCCATGGATTTTGTTGTCGGAATGTCCGATCAATGTCCGACCGTGTGTACGGGGCATTAGAGGAAGATTGCACCCTGTTTGGTGGTTGCCAGCACAACATCCAAGCGATCCTTAAGGGGGTTGCACACCCTTATTGTGCTACGCATGCTATCTGAGTGATCCAGAGCTAGTGCACTGAAAAATGTGAGTTGTCATTTCTTAAGGTTTTTACTAAAGTGGTTTAAATGGTTCAGCACTATGTCAGTTTTCTGATTTCTTTATGAGTTCTACCAATAAGGATTGTCTCAGAAGATAGAGAATTTACTTATCACCAAGGATCCAACCACCCATCAGAGGTTTCTTAAGCCCCTTAAAGGGGAAGGCGCATATTGACCTGTGGAAGGTCAGTAATAGAGGTGAGTGAATAGTTTGGAAGGTGCCGGGCACTAGAAATTGCAGTGAACTTTTTATGGAACCCATGGACTAGCCCAAAGGCGGTGCGTCCATTAAGGGCGCATGGGCGCCGCCCCCTCTGTCACACCCACCCCCACTATATGTAAAATGGATAGATTCACAGTATGAATCTATCCATGGCCGCTGTAGCCACCCCCTATTCATGTGTCCGGCCCCTTTTCGGACACCTCAATTACAGCAGCGGGAGTGTTTTTTTGAAGCACCTGATTAGAGCCATAGGCCCTAATAGGCTTCAAAAAAGGTGGACTCGGAGTGCAGAGCATTATGCTCAGAGTCCACCGAGATGTGTTAGAAAAGCAAATGAATATTTGCTTTTATAAGACTGAACCGTCTCTCCACCAATCAGGAAATGCGGGTCTGATACCAGTCACCTGATTGGCCAAAGGCACAGGCATCCCTATTAGACGCCTAGCTGGACGGAGAAGAGATGCATGGGAACCTTGGAGGATGCAGGAGCCATCGCCTGACCCGCTGCATTTCCCACAGCTCGCTGCCGTCGCCCGCTGCCTGACCTGCCACCAGGATGGGGTAAGAGCCGCTCAGACGGCAAGCGGGCGAGGGGGGGTCAGAGTGGCTGCATATGATGGGCACAGAGGCTGCATATGATGGACACCGAGGCTGCATATGATGGACACAGAGGCTGCATATGATGGGCACAGAGGCTGCATATGATGGGCACAGAGGCTGCATTTTATGGGCTCAGTGGCTGCATATGATGGACACGGAGGCTGCATATTATGGGCACAGAGGCTGTATATGATGGGCACAGTGGTTGCATATGATGGACACAGAGGCTGCATATGACGGGCACAGAAGCTACATATTATAGGCACAGAGCCTGCATATGATGGGCACAGAGGCTGCATTTGATGGGCACAGTGGCTGCATTTTATGGGGCACAGTGGCTGCATTTTATGGGCACAGTTGCTGCATATGATGGGCACAGTGGCTGCATATGATGGGCACAGTGGCTGCATATGATGGGCACAGTGGCTGCATATGATGGCACAGTGGCTGCAATTATTGGCACAGTGAGGCTGCAATTGATGTTTTTTTTCAGTATTTTTCAGAATTTTATAGTTTGTTTGCACCCCCCCCCCCCCTCCAAAATTGTGAGCACCAGCAGCCACTGGACTAGCCTCTTCACTATATTGGACTTTTTATATTTCAAGCTTACTTTATATCACTGGAAACACCTATCACTGATTATCACTGGTGTAGGCATCACAGTGGTGTTTTATGTGTCTTTTGTTGCTTACTATTTATATATTCCCCACAATGTTTTTGGTTCTAATGATGTATAGGACCGGCTCACATGTAGTGTGCTCTTAGTGTGTCGTATTATACATTATCAGTGTGTTTTACTATGCAGTACTAGTGGGGAGCGCTGTACCTCATATCTAATTTTTATCACTGCTTACAATCAATTAGAACACTAGCAGATGTTCAGCAGCAGACCCATACACATATATTCACTTGTGGTTTTCTCTTTATTTTATGTATTTTTTGTTCAATTTATACATTTCTTTCACACAATCCATTTGTGCACATACTGTAGTAGCGCAGGGGATCAGGCACTTTTTAAACCCACATGATTTAAAACTGTCAGTATATGCTGTGTTACAGGCTGTTGATACTCACTCACTATGGGATTTGTTTTTTGTATTCTGCAATAAACCTTGTTGATAACGCTGTTTACTGTCCATCCCTCCTTGTCTGTGTCCCCGCTGCAGTCTGAGATTGTGTAGACCAGCTGTTGTCATCTACTGAACATGCTCCAACTGCCTTCTTAAATCCTTTCCTCCTTTTTGTTATCTGAGCAGCCCATGTGACTAAAAAGTCATATATGTGGGCATATACGCTCTAGTAAATGACAGCCCACTCCCTCCCTCCTCCTCCTCCATGCCTACTAAACTGTTCTACACTTTGGAGGCAGGATATTAATTGATGGAGGCTTCACCTCCCTGTAATCCTAAGCATATACAAACAATAGAGACAGGCTGGAGGGGCATGAAACAGGCTGTGATTGGCAGAACCTCCCACTAGATAGCCCCACACCATGTTGTTTGCATAAAAATAATGAGGATTTGAGCTCAAATACATATTTGTAAGACAATTCAATTATTTTTTATGTCTTTTTCCTTTGTATTTTGAAGGCTGTTTTTTTATTTAACCACTTCTGCCCCAGAAGGATTTTCCCCCTTAATGACCAGGCCATTTTTGTGCGATACGGCACTGCGTCACTTTAACTGACAATTGCGCGGCCGCGCAAAGCTGTACCCAAACAAAATTGACGTCTTTTTTTCCCACAAATAGAGCTTTCTTTTGGTGGTATTTGATCACCTCTGCAGTTTTTTGAATTTTGGTGGATCCCCTTAACCTTAGCATGTGATTAATGTTTAAAAATATGTTATTACCAGATTTTACTGTTTCAGAAATTGACACTATGCAAGTGTGCATTTCTATGTATATGAAATTTAATGTATGTAAACATGTATTTATGGATTATTAAATATTTTATCAACCACCTTCTATTCATTTGCTATCATGAGCTTCATTTAAAGTCCCACCCTTTTTGCTGCTTTTTCCTCGTAATGATAGGGATGGAGGCACATGACCTTACCCGGCCATGGCTTCCTTTTAAAGTCCTAGTTTCCCCAATGCCCCTTCTTGTGACAATTAATTTAGAGATGCACTGATCAATGTAAAAATTACACTGACAGGGAAGGGGTTAACAGTAGGGGGCGATTAAGGGGTTAACTGTGTTCCCTGGGTGTGTTCTAACTCTAGGGGGGATGGGCATGCCAGGGACATGACAGAAATCACTGTTCCCGATGACTGGGAACAGTAGATCTCTGTCATGTCATTGTAAGAATGGGGATCCGTCTTGTTTACAAAGGCAGATCCCCATTCTGCGACTGTACTAGGCGATCGTGAGTCATCGTGAGACATCGAGTTAGGCCGACCCGTGGGCATGCTCCTGCAGCATGCAGCGAGCGTGCGCCGCCACCGGTGCGTGCCTGCTGTCGCACCTGCGCGAGCCGCTGTACAGCTACGATAATTTGCGCAGGAGAGCTGACCTGCCGCCGTATAACGAAGGCGGATGGTCGACAAGTGGTTAATTATGTGACCAGCAGCAGAAAACTAGAAGCTCCTACCACTAATGTTTCCCTGCAGACAGGCTGAGAAAGATCTGGTTCACATGACAGTTGTATATTGATTAAGGAAAAGGTATTTAGATGTTTTTTTTATTAAAATAATTACAGTGCTATCATCCATATACATAAGGAGAAGTGACAATGTAAATTAAACAGAGGTTTATTTACTAAAACTGGAGAGTGTTAAATCTGGTGCAGCTCTGCACAGAAGCCAATCAGCTTCCAGGTTTGATTGTCAAAGCTTAATTGAACAAGCTGAAGTTAGAAGCTGATTGGCTAATGTGTACGACTGCACCAGATTTTGCACCCTTCAGTTTTAGTAAATATAAACCCCTGTGTGTTTAGTTTCACTTTAACTGCATAATAACTAAAATAGGAAACCAGCCACACAGGGAGTGTCTTGTTTTCAATGAGTACGTCAACTCAAATTTGTATTGTGAGTACATTTATATGCAATGAAAAAAAACATTTTTTTTTTTTAAGCTTAACACACATTATTATTAAAATCAAGCTGATCTCTTTCACATGGATATCTAAAAAAAAACATTGAGAAGATTATGCACCCGCTTTAAACATTTCAGATACTTACAGACAGCAATAGACAGAGCAGAAAAGCATAACATTTAGTCCCGACATTCGCTTTGGGATCCATGCTTGCTGAAAAGGCACTCATCCCACCCAGCGGTAAAAGCTTTATTGTTGTTTAAGTGATAAACACAGTATAAATAAAATATTCTTCTCAAGTGTTCCCTTTGGTCTATAAAAAATCCAATTTTCAATAGTTTTTTTCTTTCTCTTTTTTTAAGCAAAACTCCAGGCAAATAGCTAAATACACAGTTGAAATGTATAAATCTGTACTGCTTTACCTGTCAAAGGATTCATAAGACCTTGTGTAGATGGGCAAAGGTAATGTAATTTCAGGTTCATAAAGTTTGCATTTGAGATCAGTTTGAAATCAGTTTGAGATGCTGCTGAGTGCCTTTCAGGCTGTACACGCATTCCCAATGATTCAAATGGGGAGAAAAAAAAGATTTGATGGAAACAAATGTCAGTTTTGACAAGTTCTAATTCTATAGCTAGTCTTGTGATTTACACCTTTCGTTTTAAAGAAATCTAAAGCCTCGTACACACGATCGGATTGTTGGCCAACAAAACGGTGGTATTTTGTCCGAAGGGCGTTGGCCCAAACTTGTCTTGCATACACACGGCCACACAATTGTTGGCCAACAAATACAAACGTAATGACGTACTTCGTTGTTTTTCAGCTCTTTAGCGCCACCCTTTGGGAGCCTTCTGCTAATTTCATGTTAGAAGAAGTTTGGTGAGTGTTGATTTGCGCTTTTCATTTCTCACTTTTCATTTCGCGCGTTTCTGAGCGGCCGTTCGTCAACCAGACATGTTGGGGAATCGGAGGAGATAATGTGTTATTTATTATTGGCCTTGGAGTTATTGCTTTGACATTATTTTTTTGGTTGGACAATAATTATTTGATTTGGTATATTTTCTATATTTTTGGATGCATAGAATGCACTTTTTAGTTAAGTTCTATTGGCAGATAGCATGTCTAATTTTATTTGTTTTCTATTTTTTTAATGCACAATAAAAACATTGTGTGGAATAATACTTGGCTATGTGTTTTACTTCAAATGACAGTTTGGTAGTAGGCAGTTACATTTTAAAAAATACAACGTAAAATTAACAAGGGACACCAACATAGTTTACATACTATCTTTGATCTTAAAAACTACGGGATAATGTTGTTGTGGTAACTTGCCCAAATAAAAAAAAAACAAAAAAAAAAACCATAATAATATTATTCTTGATATCACTAGAAAAAAAAGCCTTTGGAAATTTGTTTTTATTACTCCATCAGTATCACCAGCAAAGCAGCTTCATTATTCACCCATTAAAGAAGAAGAGAATTGTGCGCTGCATTTCGAGATTTCATAATTTGCCACGTCACGAATGTTACTTCTCCATTATGAACTCTAGTTTACAAGACCGACTGCTTATGGCTCATCCTTGATTCGGAGCATGCGTGTTAATACTTTAGACTTTTGTCCGACAGACTTGTGTACACACGCTCGGATAATCTGACAACACACATTTGTCAGCGGAAAATTTGAAAACCTGCCATCCAACATTTGTCCGCGGAAAGTCTGACAACGATTGTCCAATGGAGCATACACACGGTCGGATTTACCGCCAACAGGCTGTCACCGAACATTTCCTATCGGAAAGTCCGATCGTGTGTACGCGGCTTAAGAAACATTTCAGTTTTAATTTTCCTGATAACTCTGATGCTCAGTCAGAAACATCAGATATATGCAAGACCAATAGCCCAACAACTTCCAACTTGGGACAGTTTGTCATCAGAGTCCTCAAAAAATGACAAATCAAGTTGTTACAGTTGCAGCACCTTCTAAGTTAGTTTACTAGGCACCTAAGGGTAAAACAAATTTAAATGCCTAAGCACAATTTTGCAACTTTGACATATGTTAGTAAAACTGTACATATCATCACATCTACTTTGTGCATCCAGGTGGAGCATAATGTAATAAGTAATGGCTATCTCCTGATTTTTTTTTTTTATTAGCAAAGGAAATCTGGCATAAAATAAAAAACTCTTTTTTTTTTTTTAAATGTAGCCATATATCTCTTGCTTCTACCATAACCTACCACCACCAAAGAACAGCCCAAATTAAATTTTCCTGCTTCTGACGATCGCAGCAATACCTATATGTGTATGTTAGTTGTTGTTTGTACCTGTAGTACAGCCCTAAAACAATAGTTTGCCTTTTCCTTTTTTTATCCTACCTAAAACACACTGACACTGACAGTAACTGACACTGATACTTCTTTATTTTTAAAAATATTCTGTCCAAATTTTTTTTTGATTCTGGCCTTTGACCCTGACCTTGACCTTTGACCTTGACCCAAACATTAACTCTGGCACTGGCCTAGATCAAACCTTGATCTAGATATTTGTTTGTACCGTATTTTTTTTTTTTTTTACATAAAGTTTCTTTTTTTTTTACTCTGCAAGGAGAGGGTGAGATACAATGCATCTCTCTCCTCTATTCACAGAGAAAAAACATGAGGGTGGGCTTCACAGGGACTGATCACTGTTATAGCCAAACAGAGGCTATCAAAGCGTTTAGGAGACCTGGAATCGGGAGTTCCGGGTCCCGATCATTATTACAGAGCCCTGCAGTGCACTCCCAGCTCTAAGGGAGATACATAAATATGGAAAAAAGCCCAGTCCAGTGAGATATTTGTGTTAGGTTGGCGTGAAGGGGTTAAAGTGGTTCTAAACTCTCTGCATTGACATTAAAAACTTCCCACCACTTTTAATCGCCCCCCTATCCCTTAACACTTACTTGACTCCTCCCACCAATCGATTTTTGTCCAGGCTGCAGCACCTCTCTCCTCTCTTTCTGGTCTCAAAGGAGCCACTGAAGGCAGTGGGAGCTATTGGCTCCTGCTGCTGTCAGTTAAACGCCTGTGAAGAGGAAGCTGAGGCATGGCTTATCAACACTGAATGTGTCTATAGATGCACACAGTCAAGCTCAGGAGCATTGCCTCCTTAGCACCGTGCTTGCTTAGGAAGCACCCTGAGGAAGGAGGAGCAGACAGTGTTGGCAGGGGACTGTCTAAGAGGAGGTAACTGATCCCAATCTATAATTTCTTTGCACAGAGCAGGTAAGTTTAACATCTCCTTTAATATCACTTTAGGGAGAGATTGACTTGGAATATACTCACATTTCTCCTGCAATGCACTGGTTGTTAAGGAGCAGGCTGGGAACCGATAAACAGGGCCGGACTGGGAATAAAAACCAGCAAACAGCAACAGCAAATTTCGGTTTAAAGTAGTAAAAGTGAAGCAATCATCAAGGGGGACACCTGGGACTCCGGGAATGTGAGGGGGGGTGGGGGACTCTGGTGACCAGAGACCACCTTCCGCAGAAGATACACTAAGGTAAGAGGGGGGTTACTGATATAAGGGGAAAACCTTTATATCAGTGTCCTCTTACATTATTGTATTCACTCCCCCCTTACATCAGTGACCCCCCCCCTCAGACTGGCCTGGCGGTGCTGTCACTGACCTCCTCTCAGGTGCACCATGCAGGGATCAGTCAGTGGGCTCCAGCTTGGTGGTTCTGGTTTTCCTATAGTCTCCTCTCCACAGTCCACACATGTTTACTTTCTCCCATGACCCCCATCCCGGCGGCGCTCCCACTCTTGACTCCTCTCCAGACATGATATAAGACAAGATATGGTCAGAGGCTGTGGCATAGTACAGGAGATGGTCAGAGGCTGTGGGCATAGTACAGGAGATGTCAGAGGCTGTGGGCATGGTACAGGAGATGGTCAGAGGATATGGGCATGGTACAGGGGATGGTCAGAGGCTGTGGGCATATTACAGGAGATGGTCAGAGGCTGCAGGCATAGTACAGGAGATGGTCAGAGGCTGTGGGCATATTACAGGAGATGGTCAGAGGCTGTGGGCATGATACAGGAGATGGTCAGAGGCTGTGGGCATATTACAGGAGATGGTCAGAGGCTGTGGGCAGCATGGTACAGGAGATGTCAAGATGTCAGAGGCTGTGGGCATGGTACAGGAGATGGTCAGAGGATATGGGCATGGTACAGGGGATGGTCAAAGGCTGTGGGCATATTACAGGAGATGGTCAGAGGCTGCAGGCATAGTACAGGAGATGGTCAGAGGCTGTGGGCATATTACAGGAGATGGTCAGAGGCTGTGTGCATGATACAGGAGATGGTCAGAGGCTGTGGGCAGCATGGTACAGGAGATGTCAAGATGTCAGAGGCTGCGGGCATGGTACAGGAGATGTCAGAGGCTGCAGGCATATTACAAGAGATGGTTAGAGACTGAGGACATGATACTAAAGATGTTAAGAGAATGTAGACATTATACAGGAGATGGTCAGAGACTGCAAACATGGTACAAGAGATGGTTAGAGACTGAGGACATGATACTAAAGATGTTAAGAGAATGTAGACATGATACAGGAGATGGTCAGAGACTGGAGACATGGTACAAGAGATGGTCAGAGACTGCGGACATGATACAAAAGATCAATTCAGCCTCACCAGTGCCCATCAAATGCAGCCTCACTGTGCCCATCAATGCAGCCTCTGTGCCAGTCCGTGCAGCCTCACTGTGCCCATCATTGCCGCCGTTACTGTGCCCATCATTGCCGCCTTACTGTGCCTATCATTGCCACCTCACTGTTCCCATCATTGCAGCCTCAGCGTGCCCATCATTGTAGCCTCACCGTGCCCATCATTGCAACCTCACATGCCCATCATTGCCGCCTCACCGTGCCCATCATTGCCACCTCACCATGCCCATCATTGCCGCCTTACCGTGCCCTCATTGCAGCTTCACCATCGTTGCAGCCTTACTGTGCCCATCATTGCAGCTTCACATGCCCATCATTGCAGCCTCACCGTGCCCATCATTGCCGCCTTACTGTGCCAATCATTGCTGCCTTACTGTGCCCTCATTCCAGCCTCACCATGCCCTCATTGCAGCCTCACCGTGCCCTCATTGCAGCCTTACTGTGCCCATCTCATTGCCGCCTTACTGTGCCCATCTCATTGCCACCTTACTGTGCCCTCATTGCAGCCTTACTGTGCCCTCATTACAGCCTTACCATTGTTGTAGCCTTAGTTCGTGGATTATGCACAGTGGGCATCTCCCACTGTGTCACAGAACTGAGTGTGAAATCATGTTCGGCCGTGCTATGACAAAAGTCTTGCCGTCCTCCTAGACCAGCTTGTGTGATAGACAGAACACTGCGTCTATCACATGATCTGGTCTAGGAGGAGGGCGGGACTTTTGTCATAGCGCGGCCGAACATTTCACAGCTCCGTGACACAGCAGTCTCCCGCTGTGCATGATAAGGAGGGAGGGGAGCGCTGCGCTGCAGCCACAGCATAGCCATAGATCCAAAGCAGCCCCAGGGCAGCCAGCCTACCAGAAAATGTCCCAGTATCCCGGTAGACCAGTCCAACCCTGCCGATGAATTATCAGCTGTCAATGGACTTCCCGGCTGACAGATAAATAATGAAAAAAAACCATTGCCGGCATTAAAAAGTGGGGAAAAAATGGTGTGAGGTGCATGCTGGGTCAGTGACATCACAAGGGGTGTGGCCACCAGGTGATGTTTGCAGGTGGCCCCATCCCTTTCCAAATGTAAGAATTGTCAAACAGTGGAGCCTGCAGTAGGCGGCCAGCCTTTATTTACCGCGGAGCGTTTTTTTTTCTTTTATCGGGTCTGGCAGCAGGCATCGGCTCTAGATTGGGGACATTGTTTTTTATTTTTTTTTTAATAAAGGAATTATCAAAAACCTGTCTACTGTTTTGATTTAGTTTTGACACTTCTTTTGATGAATGGGTAGGGGTACAATGTACCCCATACTCATTCACATGGGGGCCAGGATCTGGGGGTCCCCTTTGTTAAAGGAGACTTCCAGATTCCGATAAGCCCCCCTGCAGACCCTCACAACCACAGTCCAGGGTTGTAGGGAGGAGACCCTTGCTCCCTTCAACATGGGGATAAGGTGCTTTGGGGTGGGGGGGGAGTTTGCATTGCTACATGTGCCCCAGGGCAGTACCCGGACCGCCTTACCCTTTTTATGGTCAATTACTTACATATAAGCCTTCAAAATGGGGACTTTTGATTTCTCATGTTCGGCTTCCATAGACTTCAATGGAGTTCAGGGCAGAACTTTTCCCCTCTTCGGGAGTTCTGCTGCTAACCGAACAGTTGAGTGTTCAGCCCATCTCTACTCCAGTCTCTCAGATGCAAGGCACAGATCCTGACAGCAGGTCCATCCTCATCGTTTTCTTTCCTGGACTGCCTTGCTCTGGGCCGATTTGCCTGGGTGTCAGAAACCATGAAATCAGGCTGAGACAGAAGTACACTTAAATCACACTTGTTTAATAATAAAAAAAAAAAGAAGAAACTTAGTCAAAACATAGCCAAAGTTCAGTAACTGGAACGGACAGTCAGCCAAGCCAGAAGTCAGGGATCAATGTAATGGAACAGCAAGCAGGATCTGGAGCCAGAAGGGATGTCAGAAAAGCAAGTCTTGAAAAGGATCGCAGGAGAGTTTCTGTGATGTTTGACCAAGGCGAAGGCAGAGAACCTCTGGACTGGACAGCTTAAGTATGCAGGACTGACAAGCAGGACATCGTCAACAGCTGAGTAACTATGGAGAGATAGGAGCTGGCAATTACCCGACAGCTGAGTGGCCAGCTCAGAGAAGGAAGGGCTGAGCCCAGCCCTGACACTGGGAAAAGCAGCCCTGTCTGCCCCCTCTGTAAAAAGGGATCTTGGCCCCTATAGTTTAGTGTCCATCTGTCCTCCAGTTACGTACCTGAGATATGAGCCTGAAGTGCAGAGGAAGGCCTCTCGTACAACTCTGGCTCATGGGCTACTGACAGTGGTACAGCAGCCACAGGAGCACGGTGGGGTATGAGTGCCTGTAATCAGTTCAGTAGTCTGTATAGTAGCGGCAGTCAACAGGCAGATAGCAGATGAGCTGACATGGAGCAAGCACCAGATGTAGGCTTGCAGGGCTGGAAGCTGTAGCAGGTTGGATGAGCGAGATGCAGGGTCAGACAGGCCAGGTCGGTAACAATCAGGCAGATCAGGCATAGACGGTAGGCAGAAGGGAGGTCAGGTCACAAGCCGCGTAGTACCAGAAGACCAGCAGACAGAATCAGTAGACAGGATCAGAGTATAAAGGCAAGCCGGGGTCAGAACAGGTAGCAGACAATTACAGGTAGAGACAAGCCAGATCAGGTCACACAGGAATCAGGATACACACACCTGCAGGAGCCGTGTTTTAATAGCCCACCTGGCATCAGCATTAGTGACAGGCATGCACCTAGGAGCGCGAGTGCGCAAGTGGCAATGCGTTAATGCGCAAGTGCGCATGTGCGCACGTCGGGGGCTTACATGGAGAACCTGCCTTCCCTAACACCTCCAAACACTTGTATTGTGCTCCCTCTGAGGAAACTACAAATCCCAGTGTCCATAGCTTCTTCCCAGAAGGTTCTTTCTCTTGCTTCAATTGGCTCTCACTCCCGCTCCCTGTGATTGGATCTGATCCTGCACTGTTAGAAGGGAGGGGGAGAGTGTGTGGGGAGGAGAAGTTCGCACAAGTCCGAGCCGGCACTAAGACACAGAGTCCCTCCCTGTCTTCCTATGCTGACAGCCTAGCGGGGGGCAGCAGGAATAAGCAAGGAAGGGAGGAAATTGGCGGTCTGGCTACAGAAGATACCACTCAGCTTCTTAGAACAAGAATTGGTGGTCGTTATTGTGGAGCTCAAAATCCCTTCTGCCCCTATCACTAAAACATTTTTAAAAACGTTCTGGTAAAGCATAATGGTGATATGTCATCATTTTACATCAATCTACACTGCCTCCCTGGGTCAACTGATGGCTTCCAATACCACCTCTACGCTGATGACACCCAAATCTATTTCTCTACCCCTCAGCTCACTCCCTCTGTCTCCTCACGTATCAGTAATTTACTCTCAGATATATCAGTCTGGATGTCTCACCACTTCCTTAAACTCAATCTAGCCAAAACCAAACTTATAATTTTTCCTCCCCCCTATGCCTCTTCCTCTGATCTCTCTGTCAAAATCGATGGGACAACTATAAGCCCATCCCCACATGCCAAGGTTCTGGGTGTAGTCCTGGACTCTGAACTCTCCTTCAAGCAACACATCCAATCACTGTCCAAATCCTGCCGCCTCAACCTCCGCAACATCTCCAAAATACGCCCCTTTCTAACCAATGACACAACAATGCTCTTAATTCACTCGCTGGTCATCTCTCGCCTCGACTACTGCAACTCCCTTCTCATTGGCTTACCTCTACATAGTCTATCACCTCTTCAATCCATTATGTATTCCGCTGCCAGACTCATCCACCTTACCAATCGCTCTGTGTCTGCCACTCCTCTCTGTCAATCCCTCCACTGGCTTCCGCTCGGCCAAAGAATGAAATTCAAAATTCTAACAACTACGTACAAAGCCATCCACAATTTTGCCGCCAGCTACATCACTAGCTTAGTCTCTAAATACAACCTACTCGCTCTCTTCGTTCCTCTCAAGACCTCCTGCTCTCTAGCTCCCTTGTCACCACCTCCCATGCTCGCCTCCAGGCCTTTTCCAAAGCCTCTCCAATCCTATGGAACTCCTTACCCCAATCTGTCCACTTATCTCCTACTTTATTAGCTTTCAGAAGATCCCTGAAAACCCTTCTCTTCAGAGAAGCCTATCCTACACACACCTAACAACTCTACTTTCATTTTTTTCCATCAGCTCATCCCCCATAGTTATTACCTTTTGTCTCCACTTGACCCTCCCTTCTAGATTGTAAGCTCTAACGAGCAGGGCCCTCTGATCCCTCCTGTATTGATTTGTATTGTAAGTGTACTGTCTGCCCCATGTTGTAAAGCGCTGAGCAAACTGTTGGCGCTATATAAATCCTGTATTATAATAACAATAATAATAATAATAATTTTTTTGTCATGGCATTAAGAACGTTTTTCCATCAGGAAGAGGGGACAATCATCTCAGAAGGTTCCTGGAGAGGGATTTTTAAGTGAAAAAAAAAAAAAAAACCTGTGAGAAAAAACTGTAGGAGAGAAAAAAACTGTGAGCAAGTTTCCCACCAATAGTTTTCTTTCTTGTTCGTTATGTGACCATTTTTTTTTTCTTTCCCATCCCTTCCTTCTTTATTAAAGCTTTTCTTTATAGACTGTTACTCTACATGCACATGGTTTGACCTCTCCAGAAGCAGCACATCATAGGACCTAAGGCAAGATTTGAATATTTCTAGCAATATTCTTAAGAAATGGGTAAATGCATCTTGGCCGATCACCTAATTCTATCCGTGAAATTATTTTCTGTATCAAAGGAGGACACTCAAGGAAAATAGGGTTAAAACGGAAAATTATTTAAGGCTGTTGCTGCCAATCCCTCAAGTCGAGCCACCAGCTCCCGAAAATGTGAAGGAGATTATTAACGCCTCCATTTTACTAACCTATAACACAAAGTAAACGACACCTGATGCTTTTGGCATATGAATTTTCACTAGCCTTGAGATATGGCCGACCAGAGATGGGAGATCATGACACATTACAAATGGCTTAGTGTTTAGGCTACATCTGCTCATATTCCTCTACATTTAATGAATGTGAAGGCGTTCTTAGATCTGTGGACATGATGAATGTCCGAACTCTTCTTTATGAGAACATTTTAGATTTGCAATGTAACATTTTTTATTAGAAGTCTCCACAGCTGATGGCAAACAGGACAATGTTTCATTTCTACAGCCTTCCATAGTTTTCCCGACATACATCATAGAATACAATCATGCAGCATATTGTGTACCAGCCATTACATATTTATTAGGTGTCTGTGGTCTGTCCCTTTAAGAGAGAGCCTGATTTTACATATTGAGCAATTACACAATGCAATACATGTGATTTTATTTTTTTTAGAAGATGCCACATGTGGTGTTTACTATCAATTCATCATATCTGAAATGGTTAATGTTTAAAATTGTTATTTAGTAATCATACCATGATGGGATTTGATGTTGTCGGCAACATGGTTCTTCAAGATCATATCACAAGTAACTATTTTAGATAAGCCTTTTAAAGTATACCTAAAGCCACATTTAAAAATAAAGTTTTAGGTACATCTGGAAGTGGTTTAAACCCCTGTCAGGTTTTTTATTTATGTTCTTTTTGCTGTTTATATACCATCTTAAAGTGGTTGTAAAGGCTAAAGGTTTTTTACCTTCATGCATTTGATACATGAACGTAAAAAAACCTTCAATGTGTAGATACCTACCAATAGTTACCTAAGCCGATGTTGATCCAGCGATGTGCATGAGAGCCGAGACTCTCCTGGGACTCTTTCTCCTAATTGCCTGAGATGCAGGAGTAGGAGCCATTGGATACCACTGCTGCAAATCACAGCCAGTGAGGCAGGAGGGGGGGCGGGGCTGAGCCACATTTTCTGTGTCTTATGGACACAGAGAGTCACTTGGGAGTGCCCCCCCCCCCCCCATAGCAAGTGAGCAAGGGGGAGGGGCCCAGAGCCCCTGCAGGGGGAACGTGAGAAAAGGATGATCAGGGCTGCTCTGTGCAAAACCATTGCACAGAGCAGGTAAATTGGACATGTTTGGGTTTTTTTTTACATTTTTAAGTGTTCTTGCATAGCAAGACCACTTACTGTTATCTCACATATATATTATTCTTATTATTATAGCCAAATTTACCACCCTAACTCCTCCCACAGTTTTTACACTACATAGACAAGTAATATACCGAAACGTGCGGATTGTTCCCAAATGGTGTGCTATTACTTTGTGGAACGTTTCACCGAATGGTTCACGAAATATCGTCGTTTTTGCGGCGAAATTGGTCCCATAGGAATGAATGGGGAAACTAGAGTGGGAGATGACAAAAGCTGGAAAATCAGAACATGATTTCTAAACTGCCGCCACTCCCTCATTTTCAAGCCCACCTACACAAATCTTATATCAAAACGTTCAGCTATCCCTGCTGCCACTAAACATGTCCACGGCTAAGCCATAGTCCTGATAGTTTTCACAATATGACCATTTGTTTGCAACTCACGCCGTCCATTGACATTCATTGAAACTACACTCTAGCCCCCTCCAAATTTGAAGGGCAATTTCTAAACTGCGACTGTGCCTTCATTTTTAATATTTCAGAGACATACTATACATCAAAATCTAGGTCTGGGTCTTGTGATTCTCACAATATAAAGATCTTCGCTGTAGGATGTATAGTTTTTAAAATACGGCCATTTGTTTAGAGGTCATTTCAGGAAATTTTAGCCATTAATCAGAGTGTACTGTTAGTGTTTGTTTTGTTGCCATGGTTACCAAAGCTTCTGTTATACACAGGGGGGAAGGTGGCTGGAGCATCTCAGCTGATTACAGAGCCCGGGGGAGGGGACAGACACACCATGTACTGATTTATAATAGAGGAATATGATGGGGCAGTTTTGATGGGGTAATTCTGATGGGGCAGTTTTGATGAAGCAGTATTTGGGAAGCATAAACAGGGCATGAGCGTTGCTAGGAAACAGTGGTTGTAAACACAAGATGCTGAGACACTCCAAATGCATGTGACTTCATCTGCTAGACTTGATAATGCTTGTAGACTCCTCCCACAGTTTTCACACTACAGAGACAAATAATATACCGAAACGAGCGGATTGTTCCCGATTGGTGTGTTATTACTTTGTGGAATGTTTCGCCGAATGGTCCACGAAATGACGTTTTTGCGGCGAAATTGGTCCCATAGGAATGAATGGCGAAATGTTCAAAACTAGAGTGGGAAGTGACAAAAGCTGACAACCCCATGATCAGCCAAAACATTATGACCACCCCATGATCAGCCAAAACATTATGACCGCCCCATGTAAAAAAAAAAATATTTTTGAAAAAAAAAAAAAATATTTTTGAAAAAAAAAATATTTTTGAAGAAAAAATTTCTTTTAAAAAAAAATTTTTTTTTGAAAAAAAAATATATTTGAAAAAAAAATATTTTTGAAAAAAAAAATTATTTTTGAAAAAAAAATTACTTTAAAAAAAATAATTTTCGAAAAAAATTCATTTTTGAAATAAAAAAATTACCTTTGAAAAAAAAAATTACTTTTGAAAAAAAAAATCATTTTTGAAGAAAAAAAAAACATTTTTGATTAAAAAAAAACATTTTTGATTAAAAAAAATTCATTTTTGAAAAAAAAAATTACTTTTGAAAAAAATGTTCAGCTCTTTCAGCGAATGATGGAACTTTTTTACTACTATTTATACTTTTTAAAATATTAAGCTTTTTAACACTTTTCACAGTTACTCAAGCCACTCCACCCCACCCAGTTACTCCGCCCACTCCAGTTGTAGAGGCAAGAACACTTTCACAATTTCCCCAGAAATTGTACCTTTTCTAGTTTCCTTTTACAATCACTTTAATATTTTTCAATATGAGGGTAAGATCAGGATCATGGGGCATTACCTCAAACTAGAGATAGGAAAGTGCAAAATGAATCTTAGAAAGTATTTTGTAACAAAAGAGTAGTTTGCGCTTCCAGTAGACTTCCAGCAAAGGTAGTGAGTCAGTCAATACAACAGTAGGTGGGGATAAACATGCTTGGGACAAACAAAAAAATAAAGAAAAATCATAACAAATAAAAAAATGGCGCAGACTTTTTGAACCACTTGGTCTTTTTTTCCCATTACACTTCTATGTTTCTATTGGCAGATTTACTTCACTTTCTATTTCTGTTGTAGCACCCTCCTAGGTAGGTGCTACAAGAGAGAGTATAGTTTTTGGACTTTCTGCTTACTAGGAAGATGGTCATTTAAAACTTAGAGTGCTCTCTGCCAACCAGGGAGCAGGATCTATTGTTTCGGTCTGCTCATGGTGCTCAGGTGCAGCTCAGCTTGTTTGACTGTCCCTCACTGGTCCAATAGGGAGGCATATTGGACAGTGGGAGGGGACCTGACAAGTGAGTGCACAGGCTTTCTTACAAACCTGGCTATTGGCAGAGGAAAAGTGCTGCCTTTCATGCTTGGATAGTGTATAAAAGCCCAGGGCACATGTGCTCAGAGTTAGTTGAAACGGAGAGCAGAGTCCAGGAGGGAGGGGGACGGCTGCCCTTGCCTCTGTGGAGGCTGTCGTGCAGCCTTGGGTTTTTCGACCCAAGGGCCTAGAGTTAAAGAGTCAGAGAGAAGCTGAATCCAGAGGTCCTGCAGAGCTGCCTGGAAGGGAGACACCAGCACGGATCGGATTCTGCCTACTGTGAGTACAGATCTGCGTCTTTGGGGCCTGTCAAGTGAGGGCCACCCCTTCAGCTAACAGAGACAGTGGACGGGTGTCAGTCAAGGGGATGCTAGAGAGTATCCTGAAGATAATGTAGTGCATCAAGTCTGCTACTAGCAAGAGCAAGAAGCCTTAATTCTTCCATACATGTGGCGGTATGGTTAAAGCAGTGTGACTGCTTCCACAAATCTGTGAGAGTTGTCCTTATCCACTGTGAATAGTTCAAGTTGGAGTATCCCACTAATCCCTTCTCCCATCCAAGTTCCAAATACAATACAAAAAAACACAAACACCCTGGACTGGTCATTGAGTAACGAGCAAGCAGGAGTAAGGGGGGATAAGTGTAAACCTCTAGCAACCAAAGTGGAAACCCCTAGCAACCAGCTGCAGGTAACTAGAGAGAGGCCTATGAAGTCAACACTGTGGGGACAGTGCTACACTGGGATAAAATGCAAATGCAAAGGTCTCTAAATTGAGGGAAATCCTGTTGCTAGAACAGCTGTCCAACTGGAAAGACTTTTCTTATCTCCTGTCCTGTTAAAACATATTTCGGATCTCCCATCACTTTCTGCTTCCATGAAAGTGGTCGTTGGAAGAAAGAGAGAACTTAAAGTGGTGGTAAACCCCATTCATGAAATCTGACCTGGGCACAAATATCTGTAGTGTTTTCTTATCTCTCTCCAAAGCTCTGAGTCCCGTTTTTTTCTGCTGCTCCGTTCCTCTATCAGCATGATAACGTCTGAAAAGTTCTCTGACACAGGAGATAAAAGCAGCTGGAAATCTGTGTCGGGGAGGGAACTTAGAGATAGATTAGCAGACAGCTTGCCTATTCACAGTACAGCTCTGCAAGTTTCTTCATTCCTCAGCCTATGTGGAGGGGGGGGTGTCTTTCCTCCAACAAGCTATCAAACAGTGTATGCCCAGGCTCCCCTCCCACTGCTGAAACAGGAAGAAATATTTGTAACACAATGTGCATTTTCTAAAGAGTGTAGAAAGGGAAAGACTGCAGATATACAAGTAAAACTTATGTAGGGAGATTCGTTTCATCTCTGTGTTAGACATGTGCAATTTGTTTAGTTCCAAATTCATTTTTCTTATGAATTTGACAAATTCGTTAATTCGGACATATCCCGTTTAACAAATTTTTCTGAAAATTCGTAAATTCGTACATTTGTATATTCGAAAATTCGGAAATTCAAAAAATTAGAAAATTTGGAACAAATGTAATGTAACAAATTAATAATAATAAATAATAATAATAATAAAAACATTTTAATTATTATTATTTATTTTTAATTTGTTCCGTTCCATTTGTTTAGATGCGGCATTCGTTATTTCGGATAATTCGTAACTTTGAATAAATTCGTATTCGTTACGTTTACTAACAGCCAAATTTGAAAGGAAATTCCAATACCTATAATTTAATAGTTAGTTATTATTAGTTAGTTATTGTTTTGAATTTTTGGATTTATTTTCTTATTTTTGGATTTTCGAATTTTCAAATTTACGAATTGTGATCATAACGAATGACCCAAAAAACGAAAAAAAAATAAATAAAAACAAATGAAATGAAAACATAAATGAACAAATTATTCGGCAGTGCACATGTCTACTCTGTGTATCATCTGAGGCTATTCACTTCACTACATGTGAGGATTTAAGGGTTTACAGACACTTTAAATCTTCTCAATGAGTTAAAAGGACAGCGATTAAAAGCCAAATAGGTCCACATAGGTTCTATTGCTTCTTCATTTTATCCAAAGCTAAAAAACAAGTTTGGGATTTAGATATACTTTAGGCATCACAAGCTTATATTGGAAATTGAGCCTGGGTGCCCAGAGCTGCAAGGTAAGCGTACTAACGACTTAGAACAGTAGTGGTGATCAACTTTTTGGATATGGGAGGTCTCAAGTAAGGATGAGCGTAACATCCCTCAGGTTCAGTTCGCACCAACTTGCGAACGGGCAAGAAATTAGTATGAGCGCGCGAACACCGTTAAAGTCTATGGGACACGAACATGAAAAATCAAAAGTGCTCATTTTAAAGGCTTATATGCAAGTTATTGTCATATAAAGTGTTTGGGGACCTGGGTCCTGCCCCAGGGGAGATATATCAATGCAAAAAGAGTTTAAAAAATGGCTGTTTTTTCAGGAGCAAACAATAAAAATGAAGCACTTTTGGTTTTTCATGTTAGTGTCTCATAGACTTTAACAGTGTTCTGCGGCTTTCGAATTTGCCTCGAACACTGCATAAACACTGTTTAGCGAACAGGCGAACACCTGATGTTCGAGTCGAACATTAGGCTCATCCCTAGTCTCAAGTGCAGCCCCCCACATCACCAAAGGGCCACATATAAAATTTTGAAAATATTCAGTCTCAGAGACAGCAGACACCCAGTAGGACAGATTTAAAGACCATGGACATGATACAAGAAATGGCCAGAGGCCACAGGCATGATACAAGTGATAGTCAGACAGTAGTGGAGATTGCGGGAATGATACATGAGATGGTTAGAGACTATGGGCATTATACAAGAGATGGTTAGAGCCTGCTGACATTATAAAATAGATGGTTAAAGATTATGGACATGATACAAGAGATGGTTAGAGACTACAGGCATGACAGAAGAGAAACTCAGTGACTATGGATCCTTAGCAGGAGACTGTCAGAGACTGTGGGAATCATACAAGAGATCATTAGAGACTGCAGACATGTTGCAGGAGACTATCATGTGAACCTGATATAGGTGTTCTTGGAGGCTGGTAACATGCTTCTAGAGACAGTCAGACACAGTAAACGAGACTGATAGAGATCACTGCTAAAACAGGCAAAAGGGAAACAGATTAGTGTGTGTAGGGGCCCAAAGGGCAGCATAAAAGGTGCAAGAGGGCTGCAGGTTGGCCACCTAGGACTTAGAACCTTGAGGCACTTAAAGTGAATATCAAATTTGACCGAGCAGGGAAGAGCAACACGTTTACATAAAAAAATTAAATAGCTGGTGCTTCCAGGTATGTAAAATGTGAATCTCCAACTCACCATGATGCAGCACTGGGTGCCTAAGTACCCAATAGTAAGGCCCAAATGCTCTCAGATGGAGAGGAAATATAATTCCTGTAAGCCCTGTGTAAGCTCTAACTAATCCATTTTGGACCTTAAACAGCACTTTGTTTCTTCATATTGGCTGGATCTTCAGCAAACAAATGAAGTGTGAGTATAAGCAGTGTGGGCAAGCGGGAGGAGGAGGTCAGTATTTAACCAGCTGTGGACATTGGCTGGGCTAAATAAAGCCCAAAAACTTAGCGGAACTATTGTGGATATTTGTAGTACACCCTATTTTTCTGCCCCATTTTCACACCTTTCCTAAAACAAAGCAATTCCCAGCTGTGCTGTTGTCTAAAAATGGACTGTCTTATGCCCCGTACACACGGTTGGATTTTCCGCCAGAAAATGTGTGATAGGACCTTGTTGTCAGAAATTCCTACTGTGTGTGGGCTCCATCACACATTTTCCATAGGAATTTCTGACACACAAAGTTTGAGAGCTTGCTATAAAATTTTCCAACAACAAAATCCGTTGTCGAAAATTCCGATCGTGTGTACACAAATCTGACGCACAAAGTGCCACGCATGCTCAGAATAAATTAAGAGACCAAAGCTATTGGCTACTGCCCCGTTTATAGTCCCGACGTACGTGTTTTACGCCACCGCGTTCAGAATGATCAGATTTTCCGACAACCTTGTGTAACCGTGTGTATGCAAGACAAGTTTGAGCCAACATCCATCGGAAAAAATCCAAGAATTTTGTTGTCGGAATGTCCGATCAATGTCCGATCGTGTGTACGGGGCATTATACAGTGTTTAGAAACTCTCATCAGATTCAAGAGAGAGAAACCAGAGATAACAAACAAAAAAAGGGTAACTTTTCTATATACTCTGTTTTATTCATCAAAGGCATGAGCTTTAATTTGCATATTTAAAGTAAAGCAACCTGGTAGGTAGTTTTTTTTTTTTAAATAAAAATAGTTTCTATGTAACTAACACAGGGCTTACGTGTTGTAGCCCTAGTCATAAGCTATGACTAAGGCTACACGTCGAAACGCGTAAGTCCTGTATTATTTTGTACCACACCTGGATTATGAAATGCATTCATTGCGGAAGATCGAGCCGCTGGCTTTCCCTTATCTACAAGTTTGCTCGAGTGCTAGGTGGACACTACAAACCAGTGCACTGACCGCTCACCACCTCGGGGAATTACTACAGGTGTTTTCTACTATATTGTTTTCATCTATATTTGTTTTGTTTATTAATTATTATTGCATTTTAAAAATCTGCACATTTAAAAAAAAGCGTTAATTTATTATGTGAGTAGCTGTCATGCTTTGAACCAAAGCTATAACTTTAGTATCATTCTAAACATTACAAGTTCTAGAATAATATATATTTTTTAAAATCTATAGTAACAAGTTGTTTTTTTTTGTTATTTTAACTAATGATAATGTTATTGCTGAATTAAAAAAATAAAATAAAAGTTGCTTTGGTCCATAGGGGTGTACAGGTGTAGGAGTTGAACTGTTCAAGTGGTCGGCTAGATTTCGATCCGTATATGGGCAGGCTGGTTGTACACAGATTGAACCATCCTTTGGAAAATGTTCTCTATAGGCTATATCCGGCAGTGCTGATCAATGTAGTCAAGTATTGAGTACAATATCTCAGTGGGAGCGATTCCCCCATCCACATCAAGTGTGTGGATGATTGAATCAAGTCATTTTCTCTCGTTCAACCCAATGGTTTGATGAAAAAAAAAATGACTCGTGTATGGCCAACTTAAAGGGGTTGTAAAGGTAAAAGTTTTTTCACCTTAATGCATTCTATGCATTAAGGTGAAAAAACTTCTGACAGAACCGCCGCCCCCAGCCCCCCCGTTTTACTTACCTGACGCCTCGAAAGTCAGCTTCGCGTTCCCGACATCTGTTCCTCCGCTCACCCTGGCCGCTGATTGGCTGCAGTGGATGGATTGAAAGCAGCGCAGCCATTGGCTCGCGCTGCTGTCAATCACATCCGATGACGCGGCGCGCCGGGGGGCGGGGCCGAGTGATACAGCGAGCGGCTATAGCCGCCGGCTGTATCACGGGAGCGCGCCCGCAAGCACTCACCACCGTGCGAGAGAGCTCGCATGAAGGTGGTAAATGCTTGCGGGGAGGAGCTGAGACAGCCGCCGAGGGACCCCAGAAGACCAGGTTCGGGGCCACTCTGTGCAGAACGAGCTGCACAGTGAAGGTAAGTATGACATGTTTGTTATTTAAAAAAAAAAAAAAAAACACCTTTACAACCCCTTTAAGCCTGTTTAATTGCTTTAATAAAGCACAGGTCTACTTTAAAGAAAATCTGAAAACTTCTGTTGCTTTTTAATCTGTTCAAGGTTATTATGCTAATTCGTGTTTTTCTATTTAGTAAGTCACTGACCCAGAACAAAATCAAACGATTAATACAGAATAATAAATCCTTTGGCAGGTAAAACAGTAACTATACTGTATACCTATCTCAACTGTGTATTCCGCTGTTTGCTTGTCTTTTAATTTTAAGGCAAAATCTGCACAAATATCTTGATTTTTGGCTTTCAAATATATTTAAAATGTATGCACAATATATGTATAGAGATCTCTGTTTTTATGGTATGTAATAGCAAGGAGGTCCTCTAGGCAAGCTATAAAATGCATATACTGTATAATATGTATATATATAGATATATATCTATATCTATATATATATCTATATATATATCTATATATATATATCTATATATATATATATATATATATATATATATATATATATATATATATATATATATATATATATATATATATATATATATGTATGTATATATATATATATATATATATATATATATATATATATATATATGTATTTATATATATATATATATATATATATATATATATATATATATATATATATATATATATATATATATATATATATATATAGATAGATATATAGATATAGATATAGATATATATCTATATATCTATATATATCTATCTATCTATATCTATATCTATAGATATTTATATAGATAGATAGATAGATATATAGATCTCTCTCTCTCTCTCTCTCTCTCTCTCTCTCTCTCTCTCTCTCTCTCTCTCTCTCTCTCTCTCTCTCTATATATATATATATATATATATATATATATATATTTGCATTACTTGGCTACAGATGAATTGTATATTTTGCCTACAGAGCACAATCCACTGGGAGTTAAGGTAATATATTTTCCTATAGGTTAAGAGGGTTACAAACACCTGCTTGGCACATCTCTACATCTCCTAGTATATGACATTATTTAATATCTCAATGGAAATATTTAATCTTTGAAGTAGTGCTGGAAATGGACATTACAAGGATGAATTTCAGCCAGTCTTGTAGTGTTGGAGATTACAGAAAGAAGTTCCCTGAGCTTTTACTTAGACTTGTTCTATATATAGTATGCCTGTGAATACGGTGGAATTTAATCTCGGCAGTGGAAGCATGAAATCTCCTCTGACACATGGGATAAATATGAGATATCTGTTAGCCAAACTTGGAAGAATTGGATAGCGATTATGAATTATATATTTAGGTAAAGGGCATAAGGCAATCTTACTGATCAAAAAAATAAAATAAAAATACATACACATAGAAAGATATTTGGCCAAAGACCTCTCTTTCATCGGGTTATTGATTCCCCTATACACACATTGATAAATTGATAGAATTAAAGGTAAAGGAGATGAGAGGGAAAAAGGCATGAAGGATGCATGGAAGTTAATTGACAAAGGCGAATATGAAGATACAAAAAGAGAATAAATAGGGAAGGAGGAGGATGAGAGAAGATGGCATGCTTGGAGAAAAAGAGAGGATCTTTACAGTCTTTTGAAAGACTTCTAAACCAATTATGAATGTAGAATATTATCCATAGATTATAGTAAAAGCAAGAGTTGATCGGTATCGTTATATTCTGTAGTGGACATGGTTTTCAGAAGATCTCTGAGGCCAATCTTTCTCTACTATCCACTCCCACTTTTTATTGGGGGTTTGACAGGAGCTGAGTAGGGGGTAGGGATAATAGTAACATGTGTGTCACATAAAATTTTGAGTGTGCCCAAATTCTGCAAAAAGCGGGAAGGCCTTTAGGGGTATAGTTTAATAACACTTGAGTCTACTGTGTTTTGGGTCAAGAGTGCAGGCCCAGACATGCACTGCAGGTCGCCATCACAAACAAGGACAAGGTGGAAAAGGATACACATAAACATAAACCTGGACACATTATTTTACCTGGGGATGAGATCAGGGACATTTTTTCCTGGGTACAGACCCCTAAAATCAGGGACTGTCCCTGGAAACTAGGGAAGTCTGTTCTCCCTAGAGTAAAGCGAGTCAAAGAGAAAAATGGAGAAAAAAGGAAAAGGAAGGATAGGAGTGGATAAGAGAGAAAAAGGAGCAGAGGTGAGGGTGAAAAAAGAGGTCACCATCACAAGGAAGGGTAAGGCGGCAAATGATCCACATCCTTACTTCCCGCAATGAAGTCTGCGCAAACCAAAAGGGGAGGGACTGTGAAGACCATGTAATATCAACATGTGACATCATCAATAACCATGGATACAGCCAGAAGCAGACACACCTCTCCTCCTCTTTCAGGTCAATCACGGAAATACTGCTAAGATGGACTACTCTGTAGCTGCCTGGAGCGAGGACGCCATAAATCAAGCTGGAAAGTAAAAAACACATCAGAACACAAGAGGTTACCATCACAATTAAGGGTAAGGCGGCAAGTGATCCACATCCTTACCTCCCGCAATGGAGTCTGCACAAGCCAAGAGGGGAGGGAGTGGGAAGACTAAGTAATATTGACATACAAGGTGTGTCCAAAAAGTTAATTGAATGGTCCGATATCTCAACGGCAACATGAACTAGGTGTGTGCACATGCACATGGCTATCCAGAGACACGTCGAGAAGTGCCACTAGCGTGACGTGCACGTGACCGTCAGGATAACCCTGCTGCGGGCAGTGAAACGTAGTGTGAAAGGTAGGGTCACAGTGCAATGGAAAAACAGGTGAACATCAAATTCTGCTACAAATTGGGGAAAATGGCAATAGAGAAGTATGAAATGTTGGTGCAAGCGTACAGGACAGAAGCCGTGAGCAGAAAATGTGTTTTAACGTTTGGTTCAAACACTTTCGCGATGGGAAGGAAAAGACTGAGGATGAGCCACGTTCAGGTCGGCTGTCGACAAGCAGAACCCCAGACCTGATCAAGCGAGTGCGACAAATGCTGGCACGAGATTGACGACTGACTCTACGATTGATGGCAGAGAAATTGGGCACTAGGTGCGCATCATCGTGCAGGAAGATTTGGGTAAGCGGAACATCTGTTCCCTGTTTGTGCCACACAAGCTGACAGACGAACAGAAAGCAAAATAGATGGAAACCTCTGAAGATTTAATTACCATGTGTGACCAGGATCCATCCTTTCTGCGAACCATCGTCACAAGGGATGAGACCTGGTGCTACCAGTTCGATCTGGATTCCAAACGATAGAATGACATTTACCGTCTTCCCAGTGACCCAAAAAGATTTGCCTGATCGCCATGAAAGGCGCACATTCTATGGACGTGGCGGGAAACCAAGAATGTGTGACAGTGGTTCTGCAATTGATTCCTAAAGAGACCTTTGCTGACAGTTTCCAGAAACTTTATGAACGTTGCCAAAAGTGTGTTGTGAGCGATGGTGATTATTTTGAAGGCCAATAAAGGTAATTTGTTTGTATCTTCTGTTTTGTTTGTTTTCTGATACCATTTACCAAACTTTTTAGACATACCTCGTGTGAGATCATCATTAACCCTGGACACAACCAGGAGCAGACACACTCCTCCCTCCCTCCTCCTACTCTAGGTCAATCAAAATGTTGCTAAGATGTATTACCCTGTAGTAGGGATGAGCTTCGAGTTCGAGTCGAACTCATGTTCGACTCGAACATCGGCTGTTTGCAAGTTCGCCGAACAGCGAACAATTTGGGGAGTTCGCGGCAAATTAGAATGCCGCGGAACACCCTTTAAAAGTTTATGGGAGAAAGAAAAGTGCTAATTTTAAAGGCTTATATGCAAGTTATTGCCCCAGGGGACATGGATCAATGCAAAAAAAGTTTTTAAAACGGCCGTTTTTTCAGGAGCAGTGATTTTAATAATGCTTAAAGTCAAACAATAAAAGTGTAATATCCCTTTAAGTTTTGTAGCTGGGGGGTGTCTATAGTATGCCTGTAAAGGGGCGCATGTTTCCCGTGTTTAGAACAGTCTGACAGCAAAATGACATTTCAAAGGAAAAAAAAATAATTTAAAACTACTCACGGCTATTGCATTGCCGGTTCGACAATACACATAGAAGTTCATTGATAAAAACAGCATGGGAATTCCCCACAGGGGAACCCCGAACCAAAATTTAAAAAAAAATGACGTGGGGGTCCCCCTTAATTCCACACCAGGCCCTTCAGGTCTGGTATGGATATTAAGGGGAACCCCGGCCAATTTAAAAAAAAAAATGATGTGAGGGTCCCCCTAAATTCCATACCAGACCCTTCAGGTCTGGATTTTAAGGGGAACCCCGCGCCAAAATAAAAAAAAAAACGTTGTGAGGTCCCCCTAAAAATCCATACCAGACCCTTATCCGAGCACGCAACCTGGCAGGCCACAGGAAAAGAGGGGGGGACGAGAGAGCGCCCCCCCTCCTGAACCATACCAGGCCACATGCCCTCAACATTGGGAGGGTGCTTTGGGGTAGCCCCCCAAAACACCTTGTCCCCATGTTGATGAGGACAAGGGCCTCATCCCCACAACCCTGGCCGGTGGTTGTGGGGGTCTGCGGGCGGGAGGCTTATCGGAATCTAGAAGCCCCCTTTAACAAGGGGACCCCCAGATCCCCCCAGTGTGAAATGGTAAGGGTTCCATTTCACTAAAAAACTGTCAAAAATGTTAAAAATGACAAGAAACAGTTTTTGACAATTCCTTTATTTAAATGCTTCTTCTTTCTTCTATCTTCCTTCATCTTCTTCTTCTTCTGGCTCTTCTGGTTCTTCCTCCGGTGTTCTCGTCCAGCATCTCCTCCGTGGCGTCTTCTATCTTCTTCTCCTCGGGCCGCTCCGCACCCATTGCATGTTGGGAGGCTCCCGCTCTTTTCTTCATCTTCTTCTCTTCTTCATCTTCTTCTTCATCTTCTTCTCTTCTTCTCTTCTTCATCTTCTTATCCAGGCCGCTCCGCACCCATGCTGGCATGGTGGGAGGCTCCCGCTGTGTGACGCGTCTCCTCTTCTGACGGTTCTTAAATAATGGGGGGCGGGGCCACCTGGTGATCCCGCCCCCCTCTGATGCACGGGACATGACGGAACTTCCCTGTGGCATTCCCCGTGACGTCACAGGGAAGTCCCGTCAAGTCACCGTGCGTCAGAGGGGGCGGGGTCACCGGTGGCCCCGCCCCCGATATGTAAGAACCGTCAGAAGAGGAGACGCGTCACACAGCGGAGCTTCCCTCCATGCCAGCATGGGTGCGGAGCGGCCTGGAGAAGAAGATGAAGAAGAGAAGAAGATGAAGAAGAGAAGAAGATGAAGAGAAGAGCGGGAGCCTCCCCCCATACTATGGGTGCGGAGCGGCCCGAGGAGAAGAAGATAGAAGATGCCGCGGACGAGATGCTGGACGAGAACATCGGAGAAAGAACCAGAAGAGCCAGAAGAAGAAGAAGAAGAAGATGAAGTAAGATAGAAGAAAGAAGAAAGAAGAAGCATTTAAATAAAGGAATTGTCAAAAACTGTCTCTTGTCATGTTTAACATTTTTGACAGTTTTTTAGTGAAATGGTACCCTTACCATTTCACACAGGGGGGGGCGGGATCTGGGGGTCCCCTTGTTAAAGGGGGCTTCCAGATTCTGATAAGCCCCCCGCCCGCAGACCCCCACAACCACTGGCCAGGGTTGTGGGGATGAGGCCCTTGTCCTCATCAACATGGGGACAAGGTGTTTTGGGGGGCTACCCCAAAGCACCCTCCCAATGTTGAGGGCATGTGGCCTGGTACAGTTCAGGAGGGGGGGCACTCTCTCATCCCCCCCCCTCTTTTCCTATGGCCTGCCAGGTTGCGTGCTCGGATAAGGGTCTGGTATGGATTTTTGGGGGGACCCCACGGCGTTTTTTTTTTTTAATTTCGGCGTGGGGTTCCCCTTAAAATCCATACCAGACCTGAAGGGTCTGGTATGGAATTTAGGGGGACCCCACGTCATTTTTTAAAAAAATTTTGGCCGGGGTTCCCCTTAATATCCATACCAGACCTGAAGGGCCTGGTATGTAATTTAGGGGGACCCCCACACATTTTTTTTTTTTAATTTTGGTTCGGGGTTCCCCTGTGGGGAATTACCATGCCGTTTTTATCAATGAACTTCTATGTGTATTGTCGGACCGGCAATGCAATAGCTGCGAGTAGTTTTAAATGACTTTTTGTCCTTTGAAATGTCATTTTGCTGTCAGACTGTTCTAAACATGGGAAACATGCACCCCTTTACAGGCATACTATAGACACCCCCCAGCTACGAAATTTAAAGGGATATTACACTTTTATTGTTTGACTTTAAGCATTATTAACCACTTCAGCCCCGGAAGGTTTTACCCCCTTCCTGACCAGAGCACTTTTTACAATTCGGCACTGCGTCGCTTTAACTGCTAATTGCGCGGTCATGCAATGCTGTACCCAAACGAAATTTGCGTCCTTTTCTTCCCACAAATAGAGCTTTCTTTTGATGGTATTTGATCACCTCTGCCGTTTTTATTTTTTGCGCTATACGCGGAAAAAGACCGAAAATTTTGAAAAAAAATGATATTTTCTACTTTTTGTTCTTAAAAAAATCCAATAAACTCAATTTTAGTCATACATTTAGGCCAAAATGTATTCGGCCACATGTCTTTGGTAAAAAAAATGTCAATAAGTGTATATTTATTGGTTTGCGCAAAAGTTATAGCGTCTACAAACTAGGGTACATTTTCTGGAATTTACACAGCCTTTAATTTATGACTGCCTATGTCGTTTCTTGAGGTGCTAAAATGGCAGGGCAGTACAAAACCCCCACAAATGACCCCATTTTGAAAAGTAGACACCCCAAGGAATTTGCTGAGAGGCATGTTGAGCCCATTGAATATTCGTTTTTTTTGTCCCAAGTGATTGAATAATGACAAAAAAAAAAAAAAAATTACAAAAAGTTGTCACTAAATGATATATTGCTCACACAGGCCATGGGCATATGTGGAATTGCACCCCAAAATACATTTAGCTGCTTCTCCTGAGTACGGGGATACCACATGTGTGGGACTTTTTGGGAGCCTAGCCGCGTACGGGACCCTGAAAACCAAGCACCGCCTTCAGGATTTCTAAGGGCGTACATTTTTGATTTTACTCCTCACTACCTATCACAGTTTTGAAGGCCATAAAATGCCCAGATGACACAAAACCGCCCCAAATGACCCCATTTTGGAAAGTAGACACCCCAAGCTATTTGCTTTGAGGCATGTTGAGTCCATGGAATGTTTTATATTTTGACACAAGTTGCGGGAAAGTGACACATTTTTTTTTTTTTTTTTTTTTTTTGCACAAAGTTGTCACTAAATGATATATTGCTCACACAGGCCATGGGCATATGTGGAATTGCACCCCAAAATACATTTAGCTGCTTCTCCTGAGTACGGGGATACCACATGTGTGGGACTTCTTAGGAGCCTAGCCGCGTACGGGACCCCGAAAACCAAGCACCGCCTTCAGGATTTCTAAGGGCGTACATTTTTGATTTTACTCCTCACTGCCTATCACAGTTTCGGAGGCCATGGAATGCCCAGGTGGCACAAACCCCCCCCCAAATGACCCCATTTTGAAAAGTAGACACCCCAAGCTATTTGCTGAGAGGCATGGTGAGTATTTTGCAGCTCTCATTTGTTTTTGAAAATAAAGAAAGACGAGAAAAAAAAATTTTTTTTTTCTTTTTTCAATTTTCAAAACTTTGTGACAAAAAGTGAGGTCTGCAAAATACTCACTATACCTCTCATCAAATAGCTTGGGGTGTCTACTTTCCAAAATGGGGTCATTTGGGGGGGTTTTGTGCCACCTGGGCATTCCATGGCCTCCGAAACTGTGATAGGCAGTGAAGAGTGAAATCAAAAATTTACGGCCTTAGAAAGCCTGAAGGCGGTGCTTGGTTTTCGGGGTCCCGTACGCGGCTAGGCTCCCAAAAAGTCCCACACATGTGGTATCCCCGTACTCAGGAGAAGCAACAGAATTTATTTTGGGGTGTAATTTCACATATTCCCATGGCATGTTTGAGCAATATATCATTTAGTGACAACTTTGCGCAAAAAAAAATAAAAAAAATAAAAAATTGTCTCTTTCCCGCAACTTGTGTCACAATATAAATTATTCCATGGACTCAACATGACTCTCAGCAAATAGCTTGGGGTGTCTACTTTCCAAAATGGGGTCATTTGGGGGGGGTTTGAACTGTCCTGGCATTTTATGCACAACATCTAGAAGCTTATGTCACACATCACCCACTCTTCTAACCACTTGAAGACAAAGCCCTTTCTGACACTTATTGTTTACATAAAAAAATAATTTTTTTTGCAAGAAAATTACTTTGAACCCCCAAACATTATATATTTTTTTTAAAGCAAATGCCCTACAGATTAAAATGGTGGGTGTTTCATTTTTTTTTTCACACAGTATTTGCGCAGCGATTTTTCAAACGCATTTTTTGGGGAAAAAACACACTTTTTTACATTTTAATGCACTAAAACACACTATATTGCCCAAATGTTTGATGAGATAAAAAAGATGATCTTAGGCCGAGTACATGGATACCAAACATGACATGCTTTAAAATTGCGCACAAACGTGCAGTGGCGACAAACTAAATACATTTTTAAAAGACTTTAAAAGCCTTTACAGGTTACCACTTTAGATTTACAGAGGAGGTCTACTGCTAAACTTACTGCCCTCGATCTGACCTTCGCGGCGATACCTCACATGCATGGTGCAATTGCTGTTTACATTTGACGCCAGACCAACGCTTGCGTTCACCTTAGCGCGAGAGCAGGGGGGACAGGGTTGCTTTTTTTTTTTTTTTTTTTTTTTTTTCTTTATTATTATTATTTTTTTATCTTATTTTTAAACTGTTCGTTTCATTTTTTTTTTTTTAAATCATTTTTATTGTTATCTCAGGGAATGTAAATATCCCCTATGATAGCAATAGGTAGTGACAGGTACTCTTTTTTGCAAAAATTGTGGTCTATTAGACCCTAGATTTCTCCTCTGCCCTCAAAGCATCTGATCACACCAAGATCGGTGTGATAAAATGCTTTCCCAATTTCCCAATGGCGCTGTTTACATCCGGCGAAATCTACGTCATAAAATGCTCGTAGCTTCCGGTTTCTTAGGTCATAGAGATGTTTGGAGCCACTCTGGTCTCTGATCAGCTCTATGGTCAGCTGGCTGAATCACCGGCTGCATTTTCAGGTTCCCTGTTGAGACAGGAGAGCCAGAGAAAAACACGGAAGATGTTGGGGGGGGGGGCATTCCCTCCCACTGCTTGTAAAAGCAGTCTAGAGGCTAATTAGCCACTAGGATTGCTTTTACATGAAAGCCGACCGCTGGCTGAAAAGAATGATACCAAGATGATACCTAAACCTGCAGGCATCATTCTGGTATAACCACTCAAAGTCGTGAATGGCATACCTGAAGACAAAAAAATGGTTAACAATAAAGCACAGTAAACGGTAAGGTATAAAAAATTGCATACCTGAAAAGCAAACATGATAAAACATAATAACAATAAAACATTGCAGAATAGAATACAGTAAAAAAGAGCAGAACAATAGAGAGAGAATAGAGAGAGAGAGAACAATAAAACGACAACTATTTTTATTTTATATTTTTGTTTGTGTTTTTTTTTTTTTACACTTTTTTTTGTAACTAACTTTTATAACTGTAACCGGTTCCAGGTTCGGGTCTCTCAAAATGCGATGGCATCTCGGGAGACCCTGTGAAAGTGCGCCTAGTCTGTGAAATGCTGTACCCTACGCTAATACTCAACTAGTGCATGGTAGAGTTCAAAACATTCACCAATGCAAAGACCAGGATTGTCAGGACAGGAGGGACAATAATAGCCGGTGTTACGCCTATATACGCGATTGCTGCAGACACAACATCTTTTTTGGGGGGTTCGTTGGGTAGGGGTACTCGGGAGGACATAAAGAAAATGCCTCTCATGCAGCCGACTGCATTTGGTTGGGGATGTGAATGGGGGAAGTACGGGCGCTGCAGAAGCGGTGGGCTCCCAATTAGGATTGGCGAATGCAGCAGGAAGGGCACTATGGGCACGACGGGCCTGTGGTTGTCTTTTTGGTGGCAGCGGGACACTACTTGTGCTTGGCACCTCACCAGCTTGAACTGCACTTATGGGACTCGCCACGTCACCAAGTGTTACTGCAGTGCTGGTTTGACTACGACCGGGGTGTACTAGGCCGCTGGCGCTTGCCAGTTCACCAAAACGCTACAAAAAAAACTGTTAGCGATCACAGGGATCAGGCCTGACTCTGCGAACGCTGCAGTTATGCGTTTAGTGTTTTGTAAGTGACAGTGATCGATCGATACTGCACTTGGGTGGGCTGGGCCGGGCCGGGCGGAGGGGCAAAACGCAGGTGCTAGCAGGTATCTGGGCTGATCCCGCTAACACTGCGTTTTTGGGAACCCTAAACTGCTGGGGACACTAGTATAGATCTAATCGGATCAGATATTGATGCGTTCAGATACTATACCACTAAGGGAGGCGTATGCTGCGTGCGTGGGTGTTAGCGGTACTGGCGCTAATCTGACGCTGCCTGGGGCTGGTGCTTGCCAGTTCACCAAAACGCTACCAAAAAAACTGTTAGCGATCGCAGGGATCAGGCCTGACTCTGCGAACGCTGCAGTTATGCGTTTAGTGTTTTGTAAGTGACAGTGATCGATCGATACTGCACTTGGGTGGGCTGGGCTGGGCGGAGGGGCAAAACGCAGGTGCTAGCAGGTATCTGGGCTGATCCCGCTAACACTGCGTTTTCGGGAACCCTAAACTGCTGGGGACGCTAGTATAGATCTGATCGGATCAGATATTGATCCGATCAGATACTATACCACTAAGGGAGGTGTACGGTGCGTGCGTGGGTGTTAGAGGTACTGGCGCTAATCTGACGCTGCCTGGGGCTGGTGCTTGCCAGCTCACCAAAACGCTACCAAGAAAACTGTTAGCGATCGCAGGGATCAGGCCTGACTCTGCGAACACTGCAGTTATGCGTTTAGTGTTTTGTAAGTGTCAGTGATCGATCGATACTGCACTTGGGTGGGCTGGGCTGGGCTGGGCGGAGGGGCAAAACGCAGGTGCTAGCAGGTATCTGGGCTGATCCCGCTAACACTGCGTTTTTGGAAAACCTAAACTGCTGGGGACGCTAGTATAGATCTGATCAGATCAGATATTGATCCGATCAGATACTATACCACTAAGGGAGGTGTATGCTGCGTGCGTGGGTGTTCGCGGTACTGGCGCTAATCTGACGCTGCCTGGGGCGACGCATATCACCGCCGGGCGATCAGGGGGCTAAACCTTTATTCGGTAATAAACGGCGGGTGCCCTGACACTATAAAAAATAAACGAACTAACCAGCGTCACCCGTAACGGTTATACGGTGATCAGTGGTGAAAGGGTTAACTAGGGGGCAATCAAGGGGTTAAAACATTTATTCGGTAGTATATGGGGGTCCCTGTCGCTATAAAACACTGACGGCGAACCTCAATATTTACGTTCCTAACTACCGTCACCAGCGACACTAATACAGCGATCAGAAAAATGATCGCTTAGCGACACTGGTGACAGGGGGTGATCAAGGGGTTAAAACTTTATTAGGGGGGGTTAGGGGGGTATCCTAGACCTAAAGGGGGGTAATACTCACTGCCCTAACACTAACTGTCACAAACTGACACTATGCAGTAATCAGAAAAAAAAAATAAAAAAAAATACTGCTAATGTCAGTTTGTGACAGGGGGGGGGGGTGATTGGGGGGGGATCGGGGGGCGATCGGGGGGGGGATCGGGGTGTAAGGTATGCCTGGCATGTTCTACTGTGTGTGTGTGTGTTTTGTGCACTCACTTGTCATCTCTCCTCGGCGCTGGAACGGAAACTGCCAGACCGAGGAGAGATGACATCACATCCTCTGCCTGTGTGAAACGACACACAGGCAGAGGAGGATTCCCATTGGCTGGGAGCGATCGCGAGGGGGGGGCCACGATCGGATGGTCTCCCCCTCGCCTCCCGACGCTCCCAGTCAAATGCCGACCGCCGATGGCACCGGGGGGGGGTCCGATCGGACCCCCCGCCCGCGGGAGGCAGATCACGTACGGGTACGTGATTTTGCCTGCCCGTGCCATTCTGCCGCAGTATATATGCGGTAGGCGGTCGGCAAGTGGTTAAAATCACTGCTCCTGAAAAAACGGCCAGTTTTAAAACTTTTTTTTGCATTGATCCATGTCCCCTGGGGCAGGACCCAGGTCCCCAAACACTTTTTATGACAATAACTTGCATATAAGCCTTTAAAATTAGCACTTTTGATTATTCATGTTCGTGTCCCATAGACTTTAACGGTGTTCGCGTGTTCGAACGAACTTTTTTCCTGTTCGCATGTTCTGGTGCGAACCGAACAGGGGGGTGTTCGGCTCATCCCTACCCTGTAGCCACCTGGACTGGGAAAGCCATTAATAAAGCTGGAAAGAAATCAGGGACACATTCTTTTAACCAGGCTTGGAATCGGGGCCATTTTTTGCCAGGGACAGCTCCCTCAAATTGGGAACTGTCCCCAGAAACTGGGGGTTTGTCTGGTCACCCTCCTTTATGCATTTTCCTGCTTTGGTTTAAAGTTTGCCACAAAATAACATCTCCTAATCAAGTTTTGCAAAACAAAAACCAAAGGCTTTAATAAAAAGAAATTTGAGCAAATAGAACTTTGCACTCGCTCTCAGAAGTTGTTGCAGTCATTGCTCATCAGAGGCATGCATAGATATCACAATATTTTTCTTCTGTTGCGGCAACTTTCCCTCTCATAAATCGGTTCGTCCCCACTCCCCACAGCTTATGTTGTTCCACATCTCAAATGCAAATCTCAATGATCAGAATAACAAGCTCAGCTGACAAAACATTTTGATTACATTACAAGCACATCTATTAGTTATCCTCAACAACTTGATTAACAGAGGAAAAAAATGTCACTAAGCTCACAGAACTGACTTTCTAATTCCGAGAAGTGTGATATTTCTACCAGGGAATGCGAGGATTAAGCCAAATTTCATTTATCACTTCATTATTAGTTCTCTATCAACTGACAATTGAATTTCCTCCTTGAGATGCTGAGTAGTTTTGCCAGCGTATTAGAAAACTTAGTTCTGATATTGAAGGGAAAAACATCACCTAAGGGAGCAAAGTAGGCCTGGACTGGTAGCCCAGAAACCCCAAATATTGCTGGATGGGCTAGTCAAAGTGAGCATAATCAGGGCCAGATTTGCACTAAGGGTTAGACTACCTAGGAAAGAGAACCTAACTATGAAAGAGAAGAGCACTACTAAAGCTGGCTAGTAGATTTTTGAACAAACGTTCATTTGAAAATTCTCGGTACATTTGATGATGTGAGTCACGTGATGTCATTCGAAAGTACTTAAATATTTCACTTTGGACATTCGATCTTGGAATGAATGGGCTTTACTGAATAAAAGCCACATTTACTGTTAGAAGGTCATTATTTCAAAAAAAATTCTCCATCCTGCTCCTTTGAATTTTCACTGTGGTCGAAAACGAATGTCAATTTGGCCCCACTAACAACTAGAAAATCGGCCAAACATCATTAAAGTGGTTGTAAAGCCACTTTGTTTACTTATTGGAATCCCCTGTGTTCCCAACTGTATGTGCTTTATAAAACAATATGTAGATATATACCTTATCTCAGAGCATCTCTCACCTGACCGCCCGCCAATGTCTTCCCTGATCTGAGAACTACAGGCTGTAAAAACCCCACTGACGTCAGCCAGGAGGAGAGGAGAGTGGCAAGTGGCCCATCAGTGCCACCTGTCAGTGCCCATCAGTGCTGCCTATTAGTGCCTATTAGTGCCGCCTATCACTGCCCGTCAGTGCCACCTATCAGTAGCCATTGGTGCTGCATATCAATGCCGCCTATCAGTGCCCATCAGTGCTGCATATCAGTGCCACCTATCAGTGCCCATCAATTCTACATATTAGTGCCTCCTCATCAGTGGCCATCAGTGCCACCTTATCAGTGCCCATCAGTGCCACCTTATCAGTGCCCATCAGTGCCGCCTCATCAGTGCCCATCAGTGAAGGAGAAAACATTATTTTATAACAGAAAAAAAGAAAAACTATTTTTTTTCAAAAATTTCAGTCGTTTTTAGTTTGTTTAGCAAAAAATAAAAAACCCAGTGGTGAACACAAATACAACCAAAACAAAGCTCCTTTTGTGGGAAGAAAATGATAAAAATTTGTTTGAGTCCAGTGTAGCATGAAAGCGCAATTGTCATTCATTGTGTATCAGCGCTGAAAGCTGAAAAATGTCCTGGGCAGGAAGGGGGAAAGTGCCCAGTATTGAAGTGGTTAATGGGACACTGGGGATTCTATTAAAGTTCCAGCCTCTGAAAAAAAAATGTAATAGTACAAATACTGTAGCTGCTAACTTTTAATATAAGGACACTTACCTGTCCAGGGATCCCACAATATCACCCCCCCCCCCTGAAGCCGATTGCAGGTGCCGGTATTGCAACTAAGGGAAACCGGCAGTGAAGCCTTCCCGCTGCGCTTTCTACTGGCACTTTTGACCCCCACTAGTGGCCGAAGAAGGGCTTAAAAGATGCTGCTAGCAGGACTTTTCCTAACATCCCGCAAGCGCACCGACCCAGTGTGAAACATCGCACTGAAGTGAGTAAGCACTTGCTAGGGACACATTTAACCCTGTGATTGCCCCTTGCTGTTAACCCCCTCCCAGCCAGTGCCATTAGTACAGTGACAGTGCATATTTTTTAGCACTGATTACTGTATTAGTGTCACTGGTACCCAGGGCTGGTGCAAGGATTTTTGACACCCTAAGCAAAACCTAATTTTGCTGCCCCATTGTCTCCACCCCCGACTCCACCCCCTTTGCCCTGCCCATGTATACCCCACCTTTTTAATGAAGCCCCCATCAAATGCAGCCTCACCAGCGCCCATCAAATGCCGCTGTGCATCTGACACTATGTGCAAACAGAGCAGTGGCTAGCTGCTGATGCTGAGACTTAGTTGCTTGCTGCAGAGAAAAGAGAGCAGGAACACCAGTGGCCGGGCGCCCTAGGCAGCAGTGCACCCTAGGCGGCTGCCTAGTTTGCCTAGTGGTAGCACCAGCCCCTGATGGTACCCAAAAAGTGTCAAAAGTGTCAGTTAGGTGTCTGCCACAATATTGCCGTCCTGCTATAAGTCGCTGATCTCTGTCATTACTAGTAAAAAAAATAATTAATAAATAAAACTATACCATAGTTTATAGACGCTATAACTGTATCAGAATACATATTGGCCTAAATTGATGAAGAAATTAGATTTTTTTAAAAATTTTTGGATAGGTTTTATAGTAGAAAGTTAAAAATATTGATTTTTTTTTTCAACATTGTCTGTCGTTTTTTGTTTATAGCGCAACAAAATAAAAACCACAGTGATGATCAAATACCACCATAAGAAAGCTCTATTTATAGGAAAAAAACTGTATTTGGGTACAGTGCCGTATTACAAAAAATGGCCTGGTCATAAAGGGGGGTTTATTTCCCGGAGCTGAAGAGGATATATACCTGGGGACAGCCATACTGGCTTGTTATTTATGCAGGCAGTGCTTCCTTAGTAGTGCTGCACAATGACTGTACTTTCTTCTTCCTCTCTTTCAGAGTGTAAAACTGGCCATATAATACACAATCTGATTGTACAATCTCCCTATGTAATGTGAGGACAAACCTCTGGCAACAACAGGGAGACTGGCAGCAAGAGCTTAGATACATAATGCAAGTTTTTTTAACCACAATACAGGGCACTTATACACCTTCCTGCCCAGACCAATTTTCAGCTTTCAACGCTCTCACATTTTGAATGACAACGACGCTGTACCCAAACAAAATTGTTATATATTTTTTCCCACAAATAGAGCTTTCTTTTGGTGGTATTTGATCATCTCTGTGGTTTCTATTTTTTTCTCTACAAATAACAAAAAAACAAAAATTTTGAAAAAAAAAATAGTTTTCCTTTGTTTCTGTTACAAAACTTTGTAAATAAGTAAGTTTTCTCCTTCACTGATGGGCACTGATGAGGCTGCACTGACAGGCACTGATGAGGCAGTACTGATTGGCACTGATGAGGTGGCCCTGATGAGGTGGCACTTATATGCAGGACTGATAGGCACTGATAGGCGGCACTGATAAGCACCATTGATGGGCACTGATAGGTGGCACTGATAGGTGGCACTGATATACAGCACTGATGGGCACTCATAGGCGGCACTGATGGGCACTCATAGGTGGCACTAATGGGCACTCATAGGTGGCACTGATAGGTGGCACTTGAGGGCACGTATAGGCGGCACTGATGGGCACTGGTGGGCACTGGTGTGCACTGATGAGCAGCACTGATAGATGGCACTGATAGGCATCACTGATGGGTACAGAGTGCCATCCCTAATGGGCAATGATTGCCATCCCCGGTGGTCTCTAGTGGGCTTACCTGGTGGTCATGGGTGGGCATCCTTGCTGGCCATGGGTGGGCATCCCTGGTGGCCCTGGGTGGGCATCCCTGATGGTCCTGGATGGGCATCTTGGGGGGACTGCACTGATAATAAATTAGTGCAGACCCCCACTGTCAGGAGAGCAGCCAATCAGCTCTCCTCTACTTGCGTCTGTTAGCGTGATTAGAGGAAAAGCCAATACACAGCCTTTCCTGTTTACACTGTGATCAGCTGTGATTGGAAACAGCTGATCACATGGTAAAGAGCCTCCGTCAGAGCCTCCGTCAGAGGCTCTTTACCTAGATTGGAGATGCAGTGTGTCAGTCTGACACACAACACCACTGATCGGCGCTCTGCGTGCCCCCGTGGGGGTGCGATCGTGGCTTATCCTGCTGGACATCATATGACACCCAGTCAGGATAACTGAACCACTTCTCTCATTCTGCTATAGGCCGGGCAGGAAGTGGTTAAATAGATTTTATTTAATGACAATACACAACAGTCTCCCTTTACCATCTCTCTATATGTACTGTAGGTCATTTTATAACTACTGGTAACCAATACAGTTTTAAAAGGTGGCCAATAGAATGAAAAGAAGCATGAAAAGGGGTAAAAGAAAGCTTAATAAAATGTAACATAACTAATGAATGTACATAAAATGCTGCAATGGTGAACCTAAGAATTCTGCAACAGCCAAATAAACATTAAAAAGTAAATTTATCATTGATATCATGTATGTTCATTTGTATCTCTTCATAAAACATTTCTAGAAATGTTCCTAAAATTCCAAATATGACAAGCAGACACATAAATCTACAATTTGAAGCCATGCCAGGATCTGGGAGCAGGCAAATGAATTCCAACAAATGTCTGCCATCTGGGTAGAGCTCCGGTGGTGTGGTGTAGACAATGCTCTGGAGTCGGCTAAATGAAACTGACTTTGATTCTGAGATACAGCTGTGGATGTCAATGTCCTTCATTAGGAAACCTGGCTGGAATGTGAATCATTCACTTCTCTGCATTCACCATTTCTACAGGAACAACTGACAATCAAGCCACACGAAGCTCTTCAAATAATATCGATGTACTTCTCTCCAGTGTCTCAGTACTAATACGTTTATGGTAGGAAAATCCTCCTCCCCAAACCCTCCCCTCCCCTCCCCTCTCCTCTCGTCTCCTCTCACTATTTCCATCCTTCCCTCCCTCCCTCCTCCCTCTTCTTTCCTTAATTCTTTATTTTCTTCCTTGCTTCCCTCCCCCCTTCCTTCCTTTCCTCTTTCTTTTTTCATCTCTCCTTTCCTTCCTTCTATCCCTCCATCCCTCAATTCCTTCCTTCCTTCCTTCCTTCCTTCCTTCCTTCCTTCCTTCCTTCCTTCCTTCCTTCCTTCCTTCTTCATTATTTTTTTCTTCCTTGCTTCCCTTCCTCCTTTCTTCCTTCCCCTTCCTTCCATCCTTCTTTCCCTTTTTCCATCTCTCCCTTTCTTCCATCCCTCCATTGCCTCCTTCCTTCTTTCCTTCCTTCCCTCCCTCCCCTTCCCTTCCTTTCGTTCCTTCTTTCCCTTTTTCCTCACTTCCTTCCTACCATCCATCCACTCCCCCCATTCCCTCCCTCCTTCCTTCCTTCTATTCCTTGCCCCCTTCCTTCCTATCTTTTTTCCTACCATCCCTCCCTTTCCATCCATCGGTCCTTCCTTCCTTCTTTCCCTCCCATTCCTTCCTTCCTTTATTGCTTCCTTCCTTCCTCAATTCTTTCTTTTCTTCCTTGCTTCCCTCCCTTCTTTCTTCTTTCCTCTTCCTTCCATCCCTCTTACACTTTTTCCATCTCTCCCTTCTTTCCATCCCTCCATTCCCTCCTTCCTTCTTTCCTTCCTTCCCTCCCTCCCCTTCCCTTCCTTTCCTTCCTCCTTTCCCTTTTTCCATCTCTCCCTTCCTTCCTACCATCCATCCATCCCCCAATTCTCTCTTTCCTTCTATTTTTTCCTTTCTTTTTTCCTTTCATCCCTATTCCTTTCAGCCGTTAGTGGTAAATATATCTCAATAATAATAATTTTTGTGTCAATATCAACATGTATTGTTTCTGATAGTATTCCCAACTGACCTTACTGTTATAATGCATCTTTCTTTAGAGTTCCTCCTTTTTCCCCAGAAGACCTCTACTGGTAATGTTGAAACGCGTTGGGGTCTTTAGTATGATCACATTATTCATATCATGCTATGTTTTTCTATGTGTACCCACACAGAATTATGATGTACATGTTTAAGCCCCACTTCCAGAGCTCATGTTTTAATACAAACAAATGTCCTCTTTATGAAATTTTTCTTAATAAAATGTATATATTCCAACAATTTTTTGACTCTTTGCTGCAAACTAAAATCCCATGGAGAAATCTTTCCAATTAATCCATCCCTATTTCTTTCCTTCTTGCCTCCCTACTTCCATGCTTCCTTCCTATGAATCTGAAGCACGCTGTATCCTGCTACCTTTCTTTGGTGAAAATAACCCAAATCAGTGTTTATTATTTAGTCTGTAGGAAAGTTATAAAGTCTAAAAATTGATAAATCCTGATGTACTAACAAACTAATTTCTTGAGGCCCAAAATTGCCAGAAAAATACAAATATTACTCAAATAACCCCTTTTTGGAAAGTAGATAGTCCAAGTTATTTAGTACAGGATAGGGCAAGTTTTTTGAAGTTGTAACTTTTTGTCAAATTTTTGGGGAAAATGAAGAAATTAAAAAAATATAAATATTTTCCCATTTTTTTTTAACATACCGTAACCAGAGGAGTACAATGTCATCATACAACTGATGTGGAAGTGATCAGAGACACTGACTGGTAACAGTACGTAAAAAAAAAAATGCTTTTTTCAATTCTTTTTTATTTTGATTTTTTTATTACTTTTTTTTCTTTTTTCTTTTTTTTTTACCATGACCAGAGCATTACTGTGTTACCATAGTACTACTCTGGGGAAGTGATCGGGATTTATTTTTTGAATTGTGAATTTCTAACAATTTACTAAAACCACCAAAACTGCAATATAAACAGTTTAGACAAAGCAGTGGTGTATGAAAACACAAGATCAGTTAAGAAACTGCACTTTTGGGGTCACGTCCAGTAAATGTGATGTCATAACAGGCTCCCAGTGATGCATTTCGTCATAGCGCAGCACATTCGTTGTTTGCGTTGTTCACTGTGATAAATATTTCATAGCAGGCTAGCGGCTGACATTTTTGTATATTTGATTTTTCTAATTGAGAGTTATCTTTGTACAAATTACATCTATATTTATATTATATTTTGTTTTAGCCCTGATGAGTGGGAAGTGTTTTCTGGCCCACAAAATGCGTTGGATATTATGGAGAGGTGACCCCGTGTCACGTTGGGGATTAGCAATATACACCTGATTGTGGCAGAAGCAGGCATGCTAATTAAACACCTGTGGGCTGGGTTCATATGCATCCCATGGATAGAGCTCAGAGCTCCCACTTGGAGACAGCTCCACCCAGGAAGTCTGGCCCAGGAGTCAGGGGGACTCCGCCCTACTGACATGACGTCTGTGTATGAGTGTCAGGAGGACTCCGCCCTACAGACATGACATCTGTGTATGAGTATCAGGAGGACTCCGCCCTACAGACATGACATCTGTGTATGATTGTCAGGAGGACTCCGCCCTACAGACATGACGTCTGTGTATGATTGTCAGGAGGACTCCGCCCTACAGACATGACATCTGTGTATGAGTGTCAGGAGGACTCCGCCCTACAGACATGACATCTGTGTATGAGTATCAGGAGGACTCCGCCCTACAGACATGACATCTGTGTATGATTGTCAGGAGGACTCCGCCCTACAGACATGACATCTGTGTATGATTGTCAGGAGGACTCCGCCCTACAGACATGACGTCTGTGTATGATTGTCAGGAGGACTCCGCCCTACAGACATGACATCTGTGTATGATTGTCAGGAGGACTCCGCCCTACAGACATGACGTCTGTGTATGAGTGTCAGGAGGACTCCGCCCTAGAGACATGACGTCTGTGTATGAGTGTCAGGAGGACACCCCCTAAAGACATGACGTCTGCGTATGAAGGTCAGAAGGACACCCCCTACAGACATGACGTCTGTGTATGAGTGTCAGGAGGACTCCGCCCTACAGACATGACATCTGTGTATGAGTGTCAGGAGGACTCTGCCCTACAGACATGACATCTGTGTATGAAGGTCAGGAGGACTCCGCCCTACAGACATGACATCTGTGTATGATTGTCAGGAGGACTCCGCCCTACAGACATGACATCTGTGTATGAGTGTCAGGAGGACTCCGCCCTACAGACATGACATCTGTGTATGAGGGTCAGAAGGACTCCGCCCTACAGACATGACATCTGTGTATGAGTGTCAGGAGGACTCCGCCCTACAGACATGACGTCTGTGTATGAGTGTCAGGAGGACTCCCCTACAGACATGACGTCTGTGTATGAGTGTCAGGAGGACTCCGCCCTACAGACATGACATCTGTGTATGAGTGTCAGGAGGACTCCGCCCTACAGACATGACATCTGTGTATGAGGGTCAGGAGGACTTCGCCCTACAGACATGACGTCTGTGTATGAGTGTCAGGAGGACTCCGCCCTACAGACATGACATCTGTTTATGAGTGTCAGGAGGACTCCGCCCTACAGACATGACATCTGTGTATGAGGGTCAGGAGGACTCCGCCTTACAGACATAACATCTGTGTATGAGTGTCAGGAGGACTCCGCCCTACAGACATGACATCTGTGTATGAGGGTCAGGAGGACTCCGCTCTACAGACATGACATCTGTGTATGATTGTGAGGAGGACTCCGCCCTACAGACATGACATCTGTGTATGATTGTCAGGAGGACTCCGCCCTACAGACATGACGTCTGTGTATGAGTATCAGGAGAACACCCATGTTCCCTATGAGAGGGAGGCTGCAGCTGGCAGCGTGAGCATACGTTTTGAAGAGCAACCCAAAGGCCTAGGCCTGAGGTCTGAAGCAACGGTCTGCAAAAGAGTAAGCCAGGAGGCTGAAAGTTTGACCTATACAGTAATGGTGGAAGGGAAATTTCTGTTATTTTCTTTGAACTTTGTTTCCTTTAACCACTTAAGGCCTGGAAGAATTTCCCCTTATTGACCAGGACATTTTTTGCGATATGGCACTGCATTGCTTTAACTGACAATTGCGCAGTCGCGCAACGTTGTACCCAAACAAAATTGATGTCATTTTTTTCTTCCAACAAATAGAGCTTTCTTTTGGTGGTATTTGATCACCTCTGCAGTTTTTATTTTTTGTGCTCTAAACAAAAAAAGACCAACAATTTTGAAAAAAAAACCCCCAATATTTTATACTTTTTGCTATAATAAATATCCCCCAAAAATTGTAAAAAAATAAATGTCTTCATCAGTTTAGGCCGATATAAACTTCTATATATTTTTGGTAAAAAAATCGCAATAAGCGTATATTGATTGGTTTGCCAAAGTTATAGCGTCTACAAAAAAGGGAATAAGGGAATCCATTTTTGGCATTTTTATTATTTATTTTATTTTTACTAGTAATGGCGGCAATTTTTAGCGAGACTGAGACATTGCGGCGGACAGATCGAACACTTTTGACACATTTTTGTGACCACTGACATTTATACAGTGATCAGTGCTATAAAAATGCACTGATTACAGTGTAACTGTCACTGGTAGGAAAGGGGTTAACACTAGGCGCCCCTAGTGTCAACCCCTTGCCTACCAGTGACATTTACATCAAGGGGTTAAATGTGTTACCTCCTGTGTGTTTCTAACTGTAGGGGGGATGGGACTAACTAGAGGAGGAGACAGATCTGCTGTTCCTACTTAGTAGGAACAGCAGATCTGTCTGCTGTTCCTACTAAGTAGGAACAGCAGATCTGTCTTTCCTCTCTCCCCGTTCTCCCCATTCTGGCTCTCGCGCGTGACATCACAGCCGCCGGCCATGCAAATCGTGTCCCCCCCCAGCTGTGCAGCGGGCGCGTGCCTGCTAGATCTGTTTCAAGGGCCAGGGTACAGCTACAGCGATTCGTGGGAACGCGCCCACCTGCCGCAGTATAATGACTGCGGCTGGTCGGCAAGTGGTTAAATAAAAGTGGGCTGCCGAGCCTTTAAAGTGGCTGTAAACCCTTACAGCCTATAATTAGGCTTACCTGTAGCTACCCAGGATATCTCCTAAACCTGCACGGTTTAGGAGATATCCCCTGTATTTGCATGCGCCAACGTCATCGGCACATGCGCACTGACACAAACTGAAGCAATGGCACGTATGTGCCGTTGCTTCAGTGAGTGTGCCGTTACCACGCGCATGCGCGGGAGTGACGTCATCACGGGTCTGACCAATTACAGTGCCGGAGCCGTGATACCCGGAAGTTACCCCCGGGATTGATGTCGGCTGGCGGAGTGGTGTACGGGCACCGCAGCGAGGACTTCGATCTCAGGTGAGTATTACATAATCAGCTAGTATGCTAGGCATACTAGCTGATTATGCCTTTGTCTTGCAGGTGTTTGTTTTTTTTATTCTTTTAAATGGGTCTACAACAACTTTAAAATACAGTCTGGACTGACACGTGTTTCGAAAATGGCATGCACCACTTGAGTTGAATCGCCCCGATATCTTACAATATCTATAAGTGCAAACTAATAAATCAGTTTGGATTCTTTTTATCCTATGGTCTGGTGCTCCTTCTATTGGGCATTGGTGTCGGTGTCAAATTTGTAAGCACTAAAAAAAAAAAAAAAAAAACCTAAGTTCCATTTAAAACAGAATTGGTCTTTTAAATATACTATGTCATTCGAGGATGATGTATGAGGAGTACCAAAAATGATCGGATGTGCAGTATTGGACTTTTAAACCATCTACAGTATGTAGTAGTAGGTGGAAGAGCTGCTAGGAGAAGCTGGCAGTACATTTTTATGTGTGAGCCTTTCATGGCAGTTTGACATCTATGAGTTGTGCGGAAAGCGTACAGTAGTTCCCAGACACTGGAAAGCACCGGGTATATATCAAGGGGAGGAGTAGCTACAAAAGCAACCGGTGCATCGTGTGATGATCTGTTACAGAAGATTTAACAATTCATTGACTACAGTAAATCTGCTGAATCGCAAAAAGACTTTCCTCGCCACTTTTCTCAGTTCAGCTGTTTTTCTTTCATACTCTGAATGTCTCTATTTCTTATTGCCAATGGGTATAAACCAGTCCTTGTGTTTGTTGTCCATATGAACACATTGCTGTTGTTAATTCTATTGTTTATTAAAGTACAACCATAGGCAAAAAAGAAAAATCTGCATCTTAAACATACATTTGGGGGTTGATTTATAAAGAATGTACATTATTTTCCTAGTGAATGCATATGTACATTCGTTTTGAGTGAATGGGGAAATAAAAAAAAAATTATTGCAAATAGGCTGTATCCTGTGCTGTTTAAACGTAATAAAATATACAGTGGAACCTTGGATTATGAGCATGATCCGTTCCAGAGGAATGCTTGTAATCCAAAGCATTCAGATATCAAAGCGAGTTTCCTCATAGAAGTCAATGGAAAAAAAGATAATTCATTCCGCATTTACTTCTATTGCATGCAATACTGCATGTGGCCAGAGGTGGGGGGGCACCGGAGAGCCTCAGGAATACTCGGGGACAGCTCGGCTGAACTCAGAAACCCTCGGAAAGGCTCGGAAACACTCGGGAACGGAATAGTTCCGAGTGATTCAGAGTATTTCCGAAGGGCTCTGAATGGCTCCGAGTGTCACCGGTGCCCCTGCAACTCTGGCCAAGTGCGGTACTGCACACCCCATTGGCTTGAATCCTGCTTGTTGTATGAGACAACACTCGCACCCCGAATCAGGATTTTCTTTTAAAAAGTTGCTTGTCTTTCAAAGCGCTAGTTGATGCTCTTTCCCAACAGAAGATACGAAATACCCCTTGTATCAAACACGCGTAGGGGAAGGGGACAGGACGGAACGTTATACATACAACCTGTTGGGAAAGATTAGCACGCCACCCCATACCGGCCGCTGTTGCCTGTTCGTCTCTGTTGTTTTAGTGTGCACCTTGTTACTGTGAGTACCCATTGCGGGATTTGTTTATGATTTTAATAAATTTAGTACATACTGCACCATGAAGTCCTTTTTGTGTTGATATATTGAGGTGCAAACGGGACTGCTGTGAGGAACAGAGGCACCAGTGCAAATCTATCCAGGACCCTGCATATAACATCGAACCCAGAGAGGTTCTAAGGCGCATTCTGACCAAGCTTAACTGCAAGGTCGCACGCCCTAAGGTGAGGGGCTATCAACTGGGGGGGGAGCACTTGCATGAGCGCACAGCACTTTAGTTTGTGTTCACCATAACACATGAATGGATTGTGGAAGATCTGTGGACTGTTAATTTGATCATTGCACAGCAACATAGCACTGAATTACATAGAATCACATGGATGCAGCACCAAATCGCATGGATGCCGGGACCGGCTCCTTACGAGGATCGGTAATCAGCCGAGTCATAGTGACTCGGTGATCACAGCGCGCGCAGGGAGCGTGCACAGGAGAGGCCGTCATATGACGACCTCCCGGGAATGCAGACAAAACAGAGAAAGTGATTCACCGCTCAGGTGGACCTGATTCCAGGTGTGTGTTAGTAAATCCTTCAGAGGAGGGGAGTCCCAGGTGCTGGCTAAATGCAAATTGGAACAAGGTTTGAAACAGGAAAATCTGGATGCCGCACACCGGATAAAGTTGAAAAATCTTCTTTATTGTAAAACTTGGATCATCAAAAATACAGGACAATCAGGCAGATGGTACAGACACAGCTGACGCGTTTCGCACTCTAATTTGCGTGCTTACTCATAGCTATGAGTAAGCACGCAAATTAGAGTGCGAAACGCGTCAGCTGTGTCTGTACCATCTGCCTGATTGTCCTCCTGGGAAAGCAGGTCCGCGCTGTGGCTGTCATTTGGCCATAGCGCGGATGTCTAGTGGTTAATATTAGTGCCTCTCCATCAATGCCCATCAGTGCCGCCATATCAGTGCCCAACAGTGCCACCTATCAGTGCCCAGCAGTGCTGCATATCAGTGCAAACCAGTGCCACCTATCAGTGCCCAGCAGTGCTGCATATCAGTGCCACCTATCAGTGCCTATCAGTGCCGCTATATCAGTGCCGCCATATCAGTGCAGCCTATCAGTGGCCGTCAGTGCATCCTCATTATCGCATATCAGTGAAGGAGAAAAATTATGCATTTACAGAATTTTGTAACAGAAACTAAGAAAACATTTTTTTTTTTTTTTTTTATTGATTTGGAAAAAAACTCAGTAGTGATTAAATACCACCAAAATAAAGCTCCATCTGTCTAAAAAAAAATGATAAAAATGTTGTCTGGTAGAGAATTGCATGAATTGTCATTCAAAATGCGACAACGCTGAAAGCTGAAAATTGGCCTGGGCAGGAAGGGGGTGAAAGTGCCCGTTATTGAATTGGTTAATGCCATTCCAAACGTGGCAAGCAGACACGTGTTTTGTGTTTTTCACACAACAATAATGCAAAAAAAGCACTGTTAAAAATGTGCAAAGCTTGATGCTCAAAAATGTAGAGCAGCTTATTGATATGACTGGGCTGCCCTATGCCTGTAGTGCTACTACAAGCAAAAAAAAAAAAAAAAAACTTCACATGCATGGCATTATAGAGTACATTATAGGATACATTATAGAGTACATTACAGGGCACATTACAGGGTACATTATAGAGTACATTGTAGGGTACATTATAGGGTACATTATAGAGTACATTATAGAGAACATTATAGAGTACATTACAGGGTACATTATAGGGCACATTATAGAGTACATTATAGAGTACATTACAGAGTACATTACAGAGTACATTATAGGGTACATTTTAGGGTACATTATAGGGCACATTATAGGGTACATGACAAAGTACATTATAGGGTACATTATAGAGTACATTATAGAGTACATTATAGGGTACATTTTAGGGTACATTATAGGGCACATTATAGGGTACATGACAAAGTACATTATAGGGTACTTTATAGGGTACATTATAGAGTACACTATAGGGTACATTATAGAGTACATTATAGGGTACATTAAAGGGTACATTATAGGGTACGTTATAGGGTACATTATAGAGTACATTATAGGGTACATTATAGAGTACATTACAGGGTACATTATAGAGTACATTATAGAGTACATTATAGGGTACATTATAGAGTACATTACAGGGTACATTACAGGGTACATTATAGAGTACATTATAGAGTACATTATAGGGTAGATTATAGGGTACATTATAGAGTACATTACAGAGTACATTATTGGGTACATTATAGAGTACATTATAGGTCACATTATAGGGTACATGACAAAGTACATTATAGGGTACATTATAGGGTAGATTATAGAGTACATTATAGGGTACATTATAGAGTACATTATAGGGTACATTATAGAGTACATTATAGAGTACATTATAGGGTACATTATAGCGTATATTATAGTATACATGGGTTCTTATAGCTTTAGCAGAGTGGCTAAGCTTCCTGAAAAACTTTAGCAAATCATTAATTGTACTTACAGCCTGGAGTTGCTCTTTAGCTTTAGGCATATATCCACCTTTCTTGAAATTCCAGGAAAGGAAAGGACTTGTTATTAAGCTCTTAACTCATATTTATCACCATTCAGCAGACAAAAAGAGCACCGCTTCAGGGAGCCATCCCTCCATCGTCTGGAAAATGTCACAGGCTCACCTGTGTGTGCCGGCCCTTGTTCCTTTCTGCTCACTCTTCCCCTTTAATGTCTCAGCCTATTGTGGATGCAGTTTCTGTCGTAACCTTAAACTATGTGATTCTGATTTATCAAACTACCTAAAAATGTCACGGCTTGCTAATGCACTGTTATATAATAGGATTTGGAGTTGTAGTCTCAATGGAGAGCTTTTTACCCCCACTTGATAAATCTAGGACATCGCATGCTGTGAATCTGCGTTGCATAAAAATACCTTTCATCCTGTTCTGCCGAGTGTGTTTTATTTTTGTAGTGCTTTGTACACCGGATCGGTTTAATAATTTTATTACACTGTATCGGTGTCCTGTACTAGAGGGAATACTGCTATAAAACAACTAGAACACTACTACCTGCTGGAAGCCGTTCACTTCTAGATGATTTTTTTTCTCCATTAAAGAAGAACTATTAGTTGTTTTAAATATATGTGTGAGATATCAAAAAGATATCAAGAAGGATTTATATTTTTTTCCCTCAAAATAATAATTTGATTTGGTAGTGATAATGTCGGCAAGCATTGTGGTTTAACCACTTCAGCCCCGGAAGATTTGGCTGCTGAATGACCAGGCCATTTTCTGCGATACGGCGCTGCGTCGTTTTAACTGACAATAATGCGATGATGTACCCAAACAAAATTGACGTCCTTTTTTTTCCCACAAATAGAGCTTTCTTTTGGTGGTATTTGAGCACCTCTGCGATTTTTATTTTTGGTGCTATAAACAAAAGAAGAGCAACAATTAAAAAAAAAACACAATGGGGGTTATTTACTAAAGGCAAATCCACTTTGCACTACAAGTGCAAACTACAAGCGCAAAGTGCACTTGAAATTGCACTGAAAGTGCACTTGGAAGTGTAGTCACTGTGGATCCGAGGGGGACATGCAAGGAAAGTAAAAAACATATTTTTAGCTTGCACATGATTGGATGATAAAATAAGCAGAGCTTCCCCTCATTTCAGATCTACCCCTCAGATTTACAGCGACTGCACTTCCAAGTGCACTGCAAGTACACTTTCAAGTGCACTTGCAGTGCACTTGTAGTACAAAGTGGATTTGCCTTTTGTAAATAACCCCCACTATCTTTTACTTTTTTGCTATAATAAATATCCCAATTTTTTTATAAAAACTAATTTTTTCCTCAGTTTAGGCCGATATGTATTCTTCTTTTTGGTAAAAAAAAATCACAATAAGCGAATACTGATTGGTTTTGCGTTGCGCAAGAGTTATAGCATCTACAAAATAGGGGATAGATTTATGGCATTTTTATTATTATTATTATTTTTTTACTAGTAATGATGGCGATCTGCGATTTTTTTTGGGACTGCATTATTGTGACGGACAAATTAGACACTTTTGACAAATTTTTGGGAACATTGACAATCATACAGCGATCAATGCTATAAAAATTGCACTGATTACTCTATAAATGTCACTGGCAGGGAAGGGGTTAACATTAGGGGGCGATCAAGGGGTTAAATGTGTTCCCTAGGTGTGTTTCTAACTGTAGGGGGGATGTGACTATCTAGGGGAGGAGAGACTTAGTATGAACACATGATCTGTCTCCTCTCCCCTGAGAGAATGGGGATTTGTGTGTTTACACACACAGATCCCGGTCCTCGCTCTGTCACGAGTGATAGTGTGCCCGGCAGTCATCACGCCCGCCGGGCAATTGAATTGGTTCTGGGCTCACGCTGCGGCCGCGCACCTCCTACAGCGTCTTATAGGGCCAACGTACAGCTACAACGGCTCACCAGGGGAGCCATTCTGCCTCAATATAACTGTGGCGGCCAGTCAGGAACCAGTTAAAGTGACACTAAACGATATCCTAATTTTCCAAAAATAATCCTCACATATTCCCCTTCTTAATGGCCCTGTAATTTATTTTCATGAAATTGTACAAATACGTCCATGTGCAGCTTCCTGGCTGATGAATGCAAATGTTCCTCCAGTATTTTTTGATAACACTGCATTCATCTTGCCATCAATTTTGACCAAATTTCCTGTGCCTTTGTAGCTCACATATCCCCAAAAACATCAGCGATCCACCTCTGTGTTTCGCAGTAGGAATGGTGTACCTTTCATCATAGGCCTTGTTGACTCCTCTCCAAATGTAGCGTTTATAGTTGTGGCCAAAAAGCTCAATTTTGGTCTCATCACTCCAAATGATTTTGTGCCAGAAGGTTTGAGGCTTGTCTCTGTGCTGCTTGGCGTATTGTAAGCGGGATACTTTGTGGCATTTGCGTAGTAATGGATGTCTTTTGGGGACTCTACCATGATGCCCATCTTTCTTCAAGTGCCTCCTTATTGTGCATCTTGAAACAGCCACACCACATGTTTTCAGAGAGTCCTGTATTTCACCTGATGTTATTTGTGGGTTTTTCTTTGCATCCCAAACAATTTTCCTGGCAGTTGTGGTTGAAATTTTAGTTGGGCTACCTGACCGGGGTTTGGTTCCAACAGAACCCCAACAGCTTCCATTGGCATTCTCCAACAGCTTCCCTATAGTATCAGAGGGGGCGGGGCCACCCGGTGACATCACCGGGTGACCCCGCCCCCTCTGACGCTACGGGGAAGCCATAGGGATGTCCCCGTGCGTCAGAGGGAGCGGGGTCACCTGGGGACATCACCGTGTGGCCCAGCCCTCAGTTATAAAAGACCTGTCACCTGAGAGGACGGTCATTACAGCGGGTTCCTCCCATTTATTTTTTATTTTTCGGTCCGTCTGAGCGAGAGAAGAAGAAGATGAATGGACTTTGTGGGACATTTTTTTTTTTAATAAAGGACAAGCCGTGTCTTGTCATTTTTACCATTTCAACACTTTTTTGGTGAAATGGTAGGGGTACCTTTGTACCCCGTTATCATTTCACACGGGGGGGGAGGCGGGGATCAGGGGGTCTCCTTGTTAAAGGGGGCTTCCAGATTCCGATAAGGTCCCCACCCGCAGACCCCCACAACCACCAGGCAAGGGTTGTGGGGATGAGGCCCTTGTCCCCATCAACATGGGGACAAGGTGCTTTGGGGGTCTACTCCAAAGCACCCTCCCCATGTTGAGGGCATGTGGCCTGGTACGGTTCGGGGGGGGGGCGCTCTCTCATCCCCCCTCTTTTCCCCCCTCTTTTCCTGTGGCCTGCCAGGTTGCATGCTCGGATAAGGGTCCTCACGCCATTTTTTTTATTTTGGCGTGGGATTCCCCTTAAAATCCATACCAGACCTGAAGGGTCTGGTATGGATTTTGAGGGGGACCCCCTCGCCATTTTTAAAAAAAAATTGGCACAGGGTTCCTCTTAATATCCATACCAGACCTGAAGGGCCTGGTATGGAATTTGAGGGGACCCCCACGCAATTTTTTTTTTTATTTTGGTTCGGAGTTCCCCTTAATATTCATACCAGACCCAAAGGGCCTGGTAATGGACTGTGGGGGAATCCCATGCTGTTTTTTTTTAATGACTTTTATGTGTATTGCCGGGACCGACAATTCATTATAGCCGCGAGTACTTTTAAATGACTTTTTTTCCTTTATAAATGTCATTTTGTGCAGGGACTGTTGTAAACATGGGAAACATGTGCCACTTTACAGGCATGCTATAGACACCTCCCAGATACAAAATTTAAATTAATATTTCCCTTTTTTTGTTTCACTTTAAGCATTATTAAAATCACTGCTCCCGAAAAAACTGATGTTTTTAAAACTTTTTTTGCATTGATACATGTCCCCTGGGGCAGGACCTGGGTCCCCAAACACTTTTATGACAATACCATGCATATAAGCCTTTAAAATTAGCACTTTTGATTTCCCCCATAGACTTTTAAAGGGTGTTCCGTGTCTTTTGAATTTGCCATGAACACCCCAAATTGTTCGCTATTCGGCGAACAGGTGAACACCTGATGTTTGAGTCAAACTTACGTTCAACTCGAACATCGGGCTCATCCCTATTCTCCAGCAATCTGTCAGACTTATGGGACAGAACTTCACACTGCATGTCAGTTTTGTCACACTTTAATTATCCAACAGCTGAACTAAGAGACTCTATAGATTGCTTATCTGTCGTGAATGCTACCAGTGGCTGTTTGCAAAATACACAGATTTCTTGCAGGATTGTAATATAGAGGACTCTTCAGCAGAACTGATCAGGGCTGATGCACTAAACCAAAAAAGGAATCTCTTAGTGCAAAATGCCCAGCGTAAGGCAGAACTCCTCATTGCTCAACTGCAGGAGGCCAGATCTCACAGATCCACATCAACCAAGCACACTACACGTTCTTCTAGATCCTCTCGCTCCAGAAGTTCAACATTAAGCGACAAGCTAATAGAGGCCCGTTACAAGTCTGGAAGCAAAAAAAGTGCAAAGCTCCTTTACGAGAAAGGAAGCAGAAATAGAAACAAAGCTGAAAGCTCAACAAGCAGAAGTAGACGCAAAGATGAAAGCTCAACAAGCAGAGGCAGATTCCCAATTAAAGATTCTGCAAATTGAAAGGGAGGAAGCAGCAGCCTTAGCAAGGCTGAGAGTCCTCGAACAAGCAATGGGAGAAAGTACTATCTCAGACTGGTCCATCCCAGCAGAACTGCAAGACCCAGTTGATCGCACCAGTGAATATGTATTAAAGCATAACGTTTGTAATGATACAGAGTTATCTCCTGTATGTCTTACTAACAACACTGTTCTGACTCTCAACACAGAGACCTCTCAGCTCCAAATGCCTGAGCCTCTATAAGTCTACAACACAAGTGCATCTATGCAGAAAACCGCATCACCTCTTGCTAACAACAAGGTGACTTCCAGTGAAAAGCCGCAGCTCCAGCCACAGCCAGCACAAGCCTTAGGGACTACACCACAGTTAAACACTCCTGCAACATCATTTCATCCTGGCAAACCTCACCCTACTTCACCAGAGAACTTTCACACCCGAGGGGATCCACAAGTTACTTTGGCACCGAAGAGTGAGAGATCAGACTTGAATGACTTTGCCGGATATATGGTACGTTGTGAGCTCATTAACACTACCCTCTCAAGGTTTGACGACTGTCTGGAGAGCTACAGGGCCTGGAGATCAACCTTTTCAAAGCTGTCATTGCTGATCTCAACCTTACTACCAAGGAGGAACTTGATTTGCTCATAAAGTGGCTGGGGCCAGAATCTGCAGATCGTGTTAAAAGACGGAGAACAGTGCATGTTGACCACCCAGATGCAGGTCTTGGTGCATGGGCAAGACTTGAGCAAGCCTATGGTAGCTCTGAAGCCATATAAAGCGCTCTATTCAAGAGACTGCAAAACTTCCCAAAAATAGGGAACAAAGACTATTGCAAGCTCCAAGATCTGAGTGATCCTCTCATGGAGCTGGAGTTGGCAAAGACAGACCCGCGTCTACCTGGACTAAGATTCCTGGACACTGCTCATGGTGTCAACCAGTGGTGTCTAAACTGCCATACATCCTGCAAGAGAAATGGGCACAACAAGGCTCAAGGTACAAAAGAGACTATAACGTATATTTTCCTCCATTCGCATATTTTTGCAGGTTCATCAGTGATCAAGCCTGGACGAGAAACGATCCCATCTTCAGCTAAATTGAACCCAACTTGCCTGCTTCATCATCATCATCTTCATCAAGGTATGATAACATAGCAGCTAAACATAGAGACTTTAATAGAGCAATATCTCTTAAAAGGACAGACATCTCACCACCTGTATCCTCTCCTGCTCACCAGAGCGATTCGAGTGACGGAGATAAAGACCCTAATCATTAATGCCCTATTCACAAGAAGTTTCACCCCCTAAAGAAATGTCATGGGCTTAGGGCAAAGACGTTACAAGAGCGCAGGGAGATTCTTCAGAAACTTGGAATATGCTACAGGTGCTGTGCTTGTTATGGACATTTTGCTAAAGACTGTAAAGTTGTCATCAAATGCACAGAATGCAGTAGCGACAGACATCTTACAGCTATGCATCCGGGCCCATCTTCAGACAATTCACAGCAGCCTCCTACCTCCAGCCCTGTCCCAAGTCATGGCGGGGAGCAACAAGGTCATGCTCCAGCCACAGCTGTTTCTTCTTCATGCATAGAAGTCAGTGGAGATGGCTTAGATCCCAAATGCTGTGCTAAGATATTCCTAGTCAAGATATACCCAAAGGGTCAACCTGAGGAAGCTACTAGGATGTATGCCATAATAGATGAACAGAGCAACATATCCCTAGTTAAGCCTACATTCTTTGAGATCTTTGGTATAGAGGGACATGCATCACCATATACTCTCAGAACCTGTTCTGGTCATGAAGAGACCTTCAGCAGAAGGACCAATGGGTTCATGGTCTCTCATATCAATAAGGGAGAGGGCATACCCCTACCAACATTAGTCGAGTGTGAACAGATACCAGACAAAAGGGAAGAAATTCCTACTCCAGAGGCTGCATATCACCATCCTCACTTGAGGGACCTTGTTAATGAAATTCCTGCAATGGACATGAATGCTGATATCCTGATCTTGCTAGGAAGAGACATTCTCAGAGTATACAAAGTACGCAAGCAGTGCAATGAACCTGATGATGCCCCTTACGCACAAAAACTCAATCTAGACTGGGTAATCATGGGCGACGTATGCTTGGACAGAATGCGTACGTCATCTGAGATCCACTCCTTCAAAACTTACATGTTAGGAAACGGATGTGCACCCCACTTCAAACAGTGCCCTCGCCATTATGAAGTAAAAGAGAAGCCTCTTGACATCATCCAAGTCCCTGGATGTCACTCTTTGTGATGACAACCTAGGTACCACAGTGTTTTGTACTACAAACGATGACAACAAAATAGCCTCGTCAGTCGAAGACAGAGAGTTCATAAAAATAATGGATATACCACCTGTACAGAGAAGTCTGGGCCTATGATGGGACTTGTTAAAAGACACCTTCGGTTTTCAAGTCAGCTCTGCAGACAAGCCATTTACCAAACGTTGTGTTCTGTCAATAGTGAACAGCCTATACGATCCATTGGGATTCTTAGCTCCCATTACCATACAAGGTAAATCCTTACTTAAAGATTACTTAACTATTAAAGATTGGGATGCTTCACTAACAATAGACCAGTTTTCAAAGTGTGAGTCCTGGAAACAATCTCTACATGCCTTAGGCCCCTTTCACACGAGGCGGGCTCCGTTTCTACGGAGCCCGCCTCGGTCCGCCGGCTCAGCGGGAGATCTGTCCGTTGATCTCCGCTGAGCCGGCGGATGACAGGTCCCTCTCTGCTCACTGAGCGGGGAGAGGGTTGTCAGGCGCCGCTGCCGCCTATGGAGGGATCGGACGAAAACGGACAGTGTGTCCGTTTTCGTCAGATCTCACCCGATCCGATCCGCCAGCGACGGATCTGGACGTAGAGCCATACGTCTGCTTTTAGCAGATCGGACGGGGTCGGATGTCAGCGGACATGTCTCCGCTGACATCCGACGCTCTATAGGCTAACATGGATCGCCCGTTCAGGTCCGCCGTCAAAACTGACAGGCGGACCTGAACGGTCCGATCGTGTGAAAGGGGCCTTAGATGGAATCCATATACCACACTGCTACATTTCTGCCTCCCTTGCCACAAGTCAGAGGAAAGAGCTTCACATCTTCTCAGATGCATCTACTGAGGCCATAGCAGCTGTCGCTTACCTCAAGGTAAGAGATTCTTCTAATCAAGCCCACATAGGGTTTCTGTTTGGGAAAGCTAAGTTAGCATCTAAGCCTGAACACACACAATTCCCAGGCTTGAACTTTGTGGGACTGTGCTAGCTGTAGAAATAGCAGATTTCATACTGCGTGAGCTAGACACTCAGATGACGTCAGATTCTACACAGACAGCAAAGTTATTCTGGGCTACATATACAACCAGACTAAACGTTTCTATGTCTATGTCAGCAGCCATGTAGAGAGAATAAGGAAATCATCTAAACCTGAACAATGGCATTATGTTCCATCTGAAATTAACCCTGCAGATCATGACACCAGGCCAGCGTCTGCATGTGTCTTTGCAAATTCTTCTCAGGTCCTGAATTCCTACTGGATCATCCAGAAGAAACCAGAGCTGATGTCTTCAGTCTTATAGAACCTGACAAAGATCCAGAGACCCCAACTATCCTTACCCCAGCTACTCTCCTTATCCAGAATCTTGGGTCTGTTCCTGTTCCACCTGGAAACTTTAAAGCAGGAAATCTGTGCTATGACCAGTGGAAGCGAGTACAACACCTCGCCAACTGCTTCTGGAATTGTTGGAAGATGGAGTATCTTTCTACTCTGCAAGGATGCAGGAAATGGCAACGGCTGAACCCTAACATACAAGTTGGAGATCTTGTTCTGCTTAAGGACCAGCAAGCTGAATTAATCGAATGGCCCATGGGACTTATTGTAAAGAGTGTTCCTAGTGATGATGGTAAGATACGTAAGATGGAGGTGAAGGTTTTAAGAAAAGGGACTTTAAAGACTTTCATCAGACCTATCACGAAACTTATTCTGCTCTTACTCTTTGGAGAATGAACTTGTTTGCCTGCGCTGCTGGATCCTACCTGTGACTTCAAGAAGAAAGTGTCTTGAACTTCAATTGACATAACTTGAAGCCTTGAATTAAGAGTTATTGTTATTGCATTATATGCATGTTTTTTTATGTCTTTCAGATCTTTAAGACATCTAGGAAATTACACTGTTTGTTATTTGCAGTTGCATAACTACCGTTCTGATGTATATAGTGACATTTACCATGCCAGATGGGGAGTGTGCTGCCCCAACGGGGCATAGAATTTATATAGATTGTTTGCTTAACCATTTTCTGTGGACTTTTATATTTAGTTCACATGCTGCCATCTAGTGATCTTTTGTGGTAATGCACTTGTTTTCTCATGTTTCTTTTCCCTAATGTTTTGAAACACTTCCTTTGTATGTAATGCTCCACCCTTCTTCCTGTTATTGTACTTCCTGTGTCATGGATGCAGCTACAAGCCACATGTAGCAGGGCACATGTATTCTGCATAGTAAGCTACAGACAATATCATCTTTTGACCGCATAAATACTACAACCTGTTCATCTGTTGTATACTGTCATCTGCTGTAACCTGATGTTCACAATAAAAGCATCTTGTGGATGGAATCGGTATTTGGTGAGTTCAAACTATCTGATGAGGATTGTCCTCAGTGATATCTTATACAGGCCAGGCATAGAAGTCTCACAAGGGATAGTCACAACAATTGGAGACAAAATAAGTGGCTTTGTGAGTATGCACACCCTGTTATATATCATGCAATAAGAGTTTTTCATAGTCTGGTTTATTGACATTTTTTTATCATGGGGTCTTCCACCTGTCCATGTGATGTCTTCAGGTCATCCTCCTCTTCTTCCTGGGCAGCTATGGGCAGTCTTCAAACTTCAAAAGAGTGGCACTGACGCTATAACATATGTTCTCTGCAGTATCATGCCATAAACCCAGGCCAACATGGTGACATACCCCCAGGAGGTATTTCCAAGACAGCCTGGGCTCTTTGTATGAGGGTTGAATGAAGCTGGTTGTCATTCCGCTTTGAAGAACACTGGGGTCAGGACAGAGTTAAAGTTTCTGCAGGAGACAATGCTGGTGATCATTTCATTTTGAAAATAGCCAGGCAAGCGATAACAAAAAAATAATAGAGATCTAAGGCCATTTTTCTGGGTGAAAATTACTCTAAAATTATTGTCACAATTATAGCTAAATCACTGACATAAAGGACATTATGAAGCAATGTACAAAATTAATTTTTTTCCATTCCATTAACAAAAAGGTAATTTCTTATAACTGAGCCCTTACAATAATTTGTGTAGTTTAGTCCTTACTATAGTACATTTTTGACAAACACCCAATAAAAATATAAATGGCATCCCTCTGATTCAAAATGTGTCTTTTGTGCACTGCGTCATTGCACTGCGAGAAGATGAAGACGCAATTCAGATTGTGCTATAAAAACATCAAAATTCTGATCCATGCATCTCTTATGCATGGCTTCAAACTTAAAGGTCTAAAAATCTCACGAGACCACTGAGCAAGAACTATTGTTTTCTCCAAGACACTGATTCACTGTTGGTCTATTTGTCACAGTGTTTCATATGACACCATAGAATCGAATGGTCACAATTCTGGCATCTAGCTTTGTATGATTATCCAGCAATAATGTCGCACTTGCCTGCTGAAGAATTTGTAATCCAGATCTTTTGCTACTCTTGACTGCCATCTGATGGAAAACATCTTATGCTGCAGATTTTTGTATTGCTGTCAAGTTCTGCAAACCTCTGCAAACCAAGCTTGCTTACCCTACTACTAGATTGGGGCACAGTTATATTATTATTAACGTGTGCATCAGTGTTCACACATACTTTTTTTTTTCTTTTCTTTATACAGGATTTATTTTGTTCCAACAGCTTATGCTGTTTTTAACAAAATAAAGAGAAACAGTACAGTTACAATACAATTCAATACAAGAGTGTTAGGAGAGCCCTGCTCACGAGAGCTTACATTCTGCAAGGATGGGGAAATTGGTACTAAAGGTAATACCTGTTGGAATGAGCTGATATTGGTTTTTAGATGGAGGTGGGATAGGTTTCCAAGAAAAAATGAGTTTTCAGGGATCGTCTAAAGAAGGACAGAGTATTAAACGGCCGAACAGATTGGGTCAGGTAGATCCTGAGGAAGGGAGAGGCTCTGGAGGAGTCCTGGAGGTGAGCATGGGAAGATTTTACAAGGGAGGGAGAGAGCAGGAGGTCTTGGGAAGAGCAGAGAGGATGGTTTGGGTGAAATATTAAGACAAGGTTGGTGATGTAGTTTGGGGCAGAGTTATATATGGAGTTGTACTGTATATTGCTGTTGGTATTTTGAATTTTATTTGTTAGACAATCGGAATCCAGTGGAGGGATTGGCAGAGAGGAATGGTGGACACTGGGCAGTTGGTAAGAGAAATTAGTTTTTCAGCTACGTTCATAATAGACTGAAGGCAGGATAGCTTGTATAGAGGTAGGCCTATGAGGAGGGAGTTGAAATAGTCACTATTTTAGTAGCCTAATTTTGTTCATATCTAGAATGCATGAAGACTTTTTATGATAATTTTAAAATTTAAAATAATAATTTTATTATGTAGTTGTACCATGTGTGGTGTAGTCTATTGTTTTTTTAATTTGATCTTCTAGAGCAGCCTTTTTCAACCATGGTGCCCAGGCACCCTGGGGTGCCTTAAGGTTTCTCCAGGGGTGCCTTGGCAAAATGCCTAAAAATGTATCAAAAATTGTACACAAGCCAGCAGGTGGAGCATGTAACTTTTAGTTACACAAAGCCACCGGTTTTCATTATGCACCATTACAACTTTCTGGACACTGGCATCCTAACAACCAATGAAGTCATCAGTTAATAAGGAGGATGTCTGTTGCCTCCACAGCATCTTTGTTGGACCCTCCTGTGCCTCTCTCCCTCAGCACTGGGATAACATTAGCTGACTGATGGAGAGAAATTGAGGGAGAAGAGAAACATTGGAATACTGGTCAGTACTAGTGTTTAAAAGTGTATTTGCCTTGGAAGAATAAATCATCCCTAACTTTAGGTGTCCTATGTGTGGATGTTGCTGATTATGTAAAGCTATTAGAACAGTATTTTACATTTTAGAATGGGGTGTCTCGAGACTGTCCATAATTTTAAAGGGTGCCTTGAGGTTGTCTAAAATTTTAAAGGGTGCCTTGACTGAAAAAAGGGTGAGAAACAATGTTCTAGAGCAGGGATCTGCAATTAGCGGACTTCCAGCTGTTGCAAAACTACAAGTCCCATCATGCCTTTGCCTCTGGGTGTCATGCTTGTGGCTGTCAGAGTCTTGCTATGCCTCATGGGATTTGTAGTTCTGCAACAGCTGGAGGTCCGCTAATTGCATATCCCTGTTCTAGAGCATTAACAATCCAAAAAAAATATTTAGAAAACGATTATAATTTATCAGGTTTTGCACAGAATTATAAAAAACAGTAGGCATATGTGACGCAAGCATTTTTGGGAGATTTTAAATTTCTCATAAACGTAAATGATTTTTAATTAAAGTGTATTTAAACACTAACAACAAACTTACGGTATATTATTTGTTTTCTTTTGGTCTGTTAAATCCATTTGATAAGTAAAAAAAAAAAATGTTGTTCCTGCGAGAAATTCAGTGTCCTGTTCTTTCTGCAATGGTATCTCAAGCAGTATTATCACCCCGCCGTTTCACTTCTGAGAACTACAGAACAATTCCCAACTATGGTAAAAGAAAAAGGAGCGCAGGAAGTATTCTGTGGTGATCATCTTTATCTCCTGGGTTCTGTGCCGAGATATTTCCTTTCTGCAAAAAAGGTAATTCTCTTGAATCACCGGACTGAATTTCAGTGGTGTGATTTCCACAATTAAATCTAACCTATCAGCCATAATAAACATATAAATGCAACATTTCTGCCTAAGTTACTTGCCTGCTGCTCTCTAATGACCATAAAAATATCTGCAATGAATGTACGTCTTTGATGCCTGTTTCACTTTGTTACTAAAGGCTCAACTTGGCTTTGGAGCTCAGCCTTGCTAAGCCCCACCTACCCACCATTGCCTTGTCCAATAAGAGCATCTTTAAAGGCCACCAATGAACTCCTACTAGACATGTTGGCAGCCATTAGATTGGCTTGGCTGCAGTGGCAGAGCTTTGTATTAAGGTCAGAGAACCAGACTGTTCCCTGATGCCAATACATTTGTGTTATCCATTTCCCATTTGTCTGAGTAAACACATTCTCAGACTAAACCTTCTTGTAGCCACTGTAGCCCTAGTTTTCTAGGAGTGGGGTTATGGGAAATGACTCTCCACATATAGGCTGTGGCATCAATCATGCAGGTAAATAGGTGAACCAGAACCTTAACCAAGTGGGTTTAATAGTAAATTTGGCAGTGTCTTCATCAAAGGCAGGGTCTCTGTTAGCAAAGGGAAGTTCCTTACTGGAAAATTAACCAATAATCTAATCAACTGGGAGCATAAAAACTACTGCACTCAGCATATAACAATACCTATACATTTATAGATACACATTACACAGTACAGAGATCATGCAAATGTTATATGATAAAAGATCAGTAATAGTACATACATCCGATATACAAACATATAACATTAGCAAATAGGCCCAACAGGGGTCCTGATGGAAATGTTTACATATACTCAGGTATATAAAGTTAGTAGCAAAAATACCTCCAGATAAAATTGGTAACAAGCCCAAATTGCAGGAGCCACTGAAAGATGATTTTTAGGTGTGGTGTTCATTCTAGTTTCAAAGAAGTTTGTTGGATCAGTGGGAGTGGTGGTACTTAATCAGGCTGAGAGGCAGCTTCTTACCAACAACATCAGTGGTGTGACACTGGTACTTAACCTATCCATTCACCTTCTCAGTGCCTAACAATTTCTAATCTGCCATTCAACCAGACCTCTTGCTACCTCTGGGCCACCAGATTCCCAAACTGTCTCTGCCCTATGCTGCTTACTGAGCCCTGAGCTAAAGTTAGCTGAAGATACCCAGACCAGAAGTGAGAGCAGCTGACTAAGGTAACAGGAGCTGCATATAAACTCTATTTTAATAAAGAGGTTCACCTAATAATATACTGCAAGGTGACCACTACACACATACAGTACAGTAGCACAAACCTAGCTATCTCACACTTTGCATGTGAGATAATAACAATAATACAGAGACACTTCTGTCACCAATCTTCAAGTATAGAAATTGGAACAGGTAAACAATTAGAACACAGAAACACTTGCTGAATATTCTCTGCTTTTAGTATGAATGAATAACAACAGCAGCAACTCCTGCATGGAAGATCATGTGGTCGAATTCTGTCTCTACTTCCATGAAACTTACCCTTATAAAATATCACAGTTCTCCAATCTGGGGATTCTGCCCCAGCTAGCAGGGACAGGACATACCAGTCTGTAACTAGCTCTGTGATTATTTACAAATGCAGACACTAGAGAAAAGCAGCTCCCTACAATTTGACCAATCTTACCTAATATTATAAGATTCCAATTTCCCAAAATTACAATCAATCCAATCTTACTTAATATTACCTTACAATATATTGTCTCTCTTTAACCACTCGCCGCCCACCATATAGCAAAATGACGGCGGCAAAGTGGTTGCGATATCTTGACCGGATGTCATATGACGTTGTCAGGAGGACATCAAGCCGATGCGTACCCCCGGGGGCGCACTTCACGGTGATTGTTGTTGCGGTGTGTCAGTCTGACACACCGATCTAGGTAAAGAGTCTCTGACGGAGACTCTACCACGTGATCAGCCGTGTTCAATCACGGCTGATCGCAGTGTAAACAGGAAGAGCCATTGATTGGTTTTTCCTCACTCGCGTCTGTCAGACGTGAGTAGAGGAGAGCTGATCGACTGCTCCTCTGACGAGGGGTCTGTGCTGATTGATTATCAGCGGAGCCCCCGGAGGATGCCCACACTGGACCACCATGAACGCCACCAGGACCACCAGGGATGCCCACCACTAGTCCCCACCAGGTATGCCACCCATGGCCACCAGGGATAACAATCAGTGCCCATAATAGATGCCAATCAGTGCCCAACAATGCCTGCCAATCAGTGCCCACAATGGATGCCTGCCAATCAGTGATGCCCATCAGTACCATCCATTAGTGTACATCAGTGCCACCTATCAGTGCCCATTCATGCCCATCCATGCCACCTATCAGTGCTCATCCATGCCGCCTATCAGTGCCCATTCATGCTACCTATCAGTGCCCATCCGTGCCACCTATCAGTGCCCATCATTGCTGCCTTTCAGTGCCCATTAGTGCCACCTTTCAGTGCCCATCAGTGCTGCTTATGTGTACCCATCAGTGCCACCTATCAGGGCCGCCTATCAGTGTCCCATCAGTGCCGCATATTAGTGGTCATCATCAGTGCCCAACAGTGCCACTTCATCAGTGCCACCTCATTGATGCCCATCAGTGCCGCCTTATTAGTGCGCGTCAGTGTAGCCCCATCAGTGCCCATCAGTGAAGGAGAAAACATATTTATTTACAAAGTTTTTTAACAGAAACAAAAAAAAAACATTTTTTTTTAAATTTGTTTAGTAGAAAATAAAAATCCCAGAGGTGATCAAATACCACCAAAAGAAAGCTCTATTTGTGGGAACAAAATGATAAAAATTTAGTTTGGGTACAGTGTAGCATGACCGCGCAATTGTCATTCAAAGTGCGACAGTGCTGAAAGCTGAAAATTGGTCTGCACAGGAAGGTGCATACATGCCCTGTATTGAAGTGGTTAAAGACTGGCTGTAGAATGTTTACAGCAGGGGTAGGCATCCTGGGGCCCTCCAGCTGTTGTGGAACTACATTTCCCATGAGGCATTGCAAGGCTGGCAGTTACAACCCCCCCCCCCCCAGAGGCATGATGGGACTTGTAGTTCTGCAACAGCTGGAGGGCCCCAGGTTGCCTACCCCTGGTCTACAGCATATAGATACTGATTATTAAAGGCAAGGGGAGACACTAAAATTGTTTTTGGTCTTTAAACTACTTTGAGGACCATTCATTTTATTGAAAGCTTTGAAAAAATGCACCTCAGAAATTTGAGAACATTTCCAAAAGTCGACCTTGCATGAAAATCCTTTGTCCAGTTTTCAGGCAGCCCTGCGTCAAAATAAAATACACATGTTAAAGGCTCAAAGAAAATTAACCATAGGACAAAAGAAAAAAAAAAAAAGCTTTCCTTGGATCCCAGCTTCCATTCACGTCCTAAGGCACCAGTGATGTCACTGTGCCTCAAGGTTACCTCCTAGTAGAGCTGAGAACCCATAATATCGTTAAGTGTAGCATAATGCAGGCTAAGCCCTGAGCAGCCAATCACTCGGTTCAAATACTGTCACATGAGGAATAGGACATCATAATCCCCATGTAAAATCTAACGCTGTCCAAAAATGGAGATTACACACGGATTGACTTCCAGAGTAACTGGTTGGTGTGGGAGTGCAAGGAAGGTGTGTATAAGTGAATCAAGGAGTGGATTAGCAATAGACTCTGAATAGGCAAAGTCACTTTAAAACAAAATAGTTCTAAACATTTTAGTAAATTAAAGAAAGTATACACAAAAACTCTCCCTAAAATGTTCCATAGATGGCATACAAGATGTAACAGCCGCACTGTACTCATCTGTTATTGCATGATACCAGGAAAACAATATTTGCTTGCTTTAACAAACCTTGACTTTCATAAGACAAAAAAAAAAAATAACCAGTCAAAGAAAAGAAAAGGTACACCTTTCACATATTGTGTAATACGTGAACCAAGCGGCTGTTTAGCTAATGAATAATGTGGGCTGTAAAGATGGGCCTGAACACTCGTACTTAAATGTTTGCAAAAGCTGAATATGTTCTTAGTTAAAGATGAAAGACTGGAAAATAAATGCAAATGCAAACGGTAACGTGGGATGCCAAGAGCCACCATCAGGACTTGAATTGTGTTGCAAAAAAACACAGCAGATGTTACGGTAATTATCAGTGCATGCCAGCAAGTTAATAACATGTCTCTTCTCCTACCTCACATGTTACCGTTCAGGATCTGTAACAACAACAGAGTACTTGCCGTAGTCGTAGTCGCTCCTTCAACGACTATTTATGTTTACCTTGCAACTTCGACTATCTCGTGCCACAAGATGGCATAAACCATTGGGCGGCAGTTAAACAGGAAAACACGGCAATCTATTCAGGTTTACAACTTCAGAATCACTCTGTAGCGGCAATAAACTAGTGTTTAATAGTCGGGGAAGATAAAGCGATTTGGAACTTGCAAGACACTCTGTGGATCAAACTTCTACACAAGGAAAACAACGCAGGAAAGAATTTATTAAAACTGTTTAGGAGACAATAGTAGATTCATGGGGTCATTAGCTTTCACTGGTTGAATATGTTTTTATTATAAGTTTATAGCAGTTAAATGTTTAAGGTTAAAAACGGAGGTTTGCCAATTTACAAAATACAGTTGGTTTAAGTGGTTTTTATTAGGTCTTTAAGGTTTAAAGCAGGGGTGTCCAACCTGCGGTCCAAGAGCCGCATGCATCTCAAGATGGCTATGAATGCAGCCCAACACAAAATTATAAACTTAAAAATGTTGACTTTTGGAGGGGAATTTTTTGTGAAAATGCATTTACACTTAGCAAACACATGTAGCCGAAGAAAAATTGGACAGTGTCTATTTTCTGGACTTTTATAAGTTTTATCTTCCCAAAGAAAACTATCCCACTCTTCACAATCACACCTTACTCATGTCATCAGTTTTTGGCAGCAACTATATTTGTGACCAACTATTTTAAAGGATGAAGTACACAAAGGGTAAAATTAGAACCAAAATATCTGATGCGCACCTTAATAATTCATTGAGAATTGCTACTACATCCACCCAACCAGATATTGATGCATTTGTTTATTAAAAACAGTGTTAAATATTGCACTATTTTTATGTTGCCCTCAGTCTTCTGGGCAGGCCATGATATCCACTGGGTCTACTATACAGGCTCAAACATTTTGGACATCATAAGTGTCTCTCTGCACAGCAACATTTTTTACCTTTTTGTTTCAAATTCCCATTGACCCAATCTGTGGGGGTGTTGGTTCCATCGGGTGGGGGTGGGGGGGGGGGCTTCCATGTTTACACCACCCAGTCTCACCCAGATCTGGGGCCAGGTTGCTCTTAGATGTGGAACTCTTGCATAATTTCACTGCAGGGATACTGCATGCCCATAATCTGAGATACAAACGCATTCTCACCCTAATTGCCCAGAGGAAGGTTTTCTATTACCGAAACACGCTGGGAAAGGGAATTAGTGATTATAGCATTACGTATCTGGCAATCAACATGTACACACATATCTTTCTCTCCCCAGTGTTGGAAGGTGGGAAATCAACATTTTAATTATAGATAGTTGCATTTGTGCATCGTTTGGCCTTGTTTCCTTATACAGGCATACCCCACTTTTAAATACACAATGGGGTTTATTTACTAAAGCTGGAAAGTGCAAAATCAGGCTCACTTCTGCATAGAAACCAATGAGCTTCTAACCCCAGCTTGTTCAAATAAGCTTTGGTAATAAAACCTGGAAGCTCTGGAACAAAACGAAACAAATTTATTGAGGGTGCACATGTCTAGCCTGAACCATTGATACAAGGCAGGATGGATCCATGCTTTCATGTTGTTTATGCCTGATTCTGACCCTACCATCTGAATGTCGCAGCTGAAATCGAGACTCATCAGACCAGGCAACATTTTTCCAATCTTCTATTGTCCAATTTTGGTGAGCCTGTGCAGATTGTGGCCTCAGTTTCCTGTTCTTAGCTGACAGGAGTGGCACTCGGTGTAATCTTCTGCTGCTGTAGCCCTGCTTCATGGTTGAATGGGTTCTGCATTCAGAGATGGTATTCTGCATACTTTGGTTGTAACGAGTTGTATTTTGAGTTACTGTTGCCTTTCTATCGTCTCAAACTAGTCTGCCCATTCTCCTCTGACATCAACGAGGCATTTTCCTCCACACAATTGCCGCTCACGGAGTATTTTCTCTTATTCAGACCATTCTCTGTAAACCCGAGAGATAGTTGTGTGTGTAAATCCCAGTAGATCAGCAGTTTCTGAAATACTCAGATCAGCCTGTCTGGCACAAACAACCATGCCACGTTCAAAGTCACTTAAATCCCCTTTCTTTAATGTATTTCCTGAAGCCTCATCTGTGTTGCTTCCCCTTTGTTTCAAATTGTGTCTGACTCACCAGTTGCATTCAAACTTTTAAGGCAAGTTTTAATCTTTTAGATGGCTCTAAAAAATTTTTTATTCTGGGCATTTTTTTAAAATGAGGTTTAATTCAGATTGAGAGAGACAAGCTCTCAAAACTGAAGCCTTCAGTGGGTGTCTCTCCTAAAACAAAAGCAGGGGTTCTCAGAGTATTGCATTAGGAAATAGGGTGGGCTGGTGATGGTCTAAGCAACTCCATGCAAGCATCCCAAGGGTTCCTTTCAAGGAAACATTAGCTTGATTAAAAATAAATATTTTTTTTTCAACACTAGTCGCTCTTCAGATGTAAATCTGTGGCTAGCAAAAAAATTTCAATAACTAGCAAATATAAAATAAATGTTCTCCTTGCAACCATGGTAATGGTGTTCGGTTTGCAGACAGGATTTCCCTGAACTCATATCCTGCTGCTTCTTTAATTGGCTCTCTGCCTTTCCTAGAAGTCTTCATGGAGCATATACTGTGCCAGGCAGCATGTTACAAGGAAAATGATATCTAAGTCCACGTCCTCAGGCAAGCATCAATATGAAATTCCACTTAGCAATTATTTAGAAACATTTAGGGCCACTGAAATATGGAAGATTATCAGGATATTTTTTTTTTTTTGTTGATAATAAGACACAGGTCTTTAATATTTGCATTCTGTCATCTAATTCGATGTTCTAGGTTATGCTATGGGCTTTTAATTTTGTATTACCATATTGTTTTTTACAAATTACAATATACCTGTATGATATTAAAGCCAAACTCCAAGCAAAGAGCTAGAGGTTAAAGCAGTACTAAACCCAAAAACAAACATTTATTAGACATGTGCGCCGTCAATAAATTAGTTTTGTTTCGTTCCGTATTAGGATTAATTCGTATTTCGTAATTCATGTCCGAAATTCAATTTGGATTCGTACGAAATACGAATTTTCATTAGGTTCGTTAACTTTTCGTAACAATTACGAATGTTCGTTATGATGAATTTATTATTATGAGGGGCTCCCACCATCCCTGTGCTGTGCTGACTTCCTGGGTTTTTAACTTTTAGGTTTGTTAACTTTTTGTAACAATTGCAAATGTTCGTTATGATGAATTTATCATTATGAGGGGTTCCCACCATCCCTGTGCAGAGTTCCTAGGTCTGTACACCCACTGTGCCCATTTTATGAGGGGTTCCCATGATCCCTGTGCTAAGTTCCTGGGTCTGTACACCCACTGTGCCCATTATGAGGGGTTTCCACCATCCCTGTGCTGCGTTCCCAGGTCTGTACACCCACTGTGCCCATTATGAGGGGTTCCCACCATCCCTGTGCTGAGTTCCTGGATCTGTACACCCACTGTGCCCATTATGAAGGGTTCCCACCATCCCTGTGCTGAGTTCCCAGGTCTGTACACCCACTGTGCCCATTATGAGGGGTTCCCACCATCCCTGTGCTGAGTTCCTGGGTCTGTACACCCACTGTGCCCATTATGAAGGGTTCCCACCATCCCTGTGCTGAGTTCCCAGGTCTGTACACCCACTGTGCCCATTATGAGGGGCTCCCACCATCCCTGTGCTATGCTGACTTTCTGGGTTTTTAACTTTTAGGTTTGTTAACTTTTCGTAACAATTACAAATGTTCGTTATGATGAATTTATCATTATGAGGGGCTCCCACCATCCCTGTGCTGTGCTGACCTCCTGGGGTTTTTAACTTCATCATAACGGATAATCGTAATTAACAAACATTCTTATTTTGTCTGATTCTGTTTCAACTGAATTTGGTTCCGAAGTTCGTAAACAAAATTTTCGTATTTCGTACAAAATGCATAAAAATTCGTATTTTGGATCCTCACGAATGTACGAATTTCCGGAAATTCGTACAGATTTTCGATTCGTACGAAACTAATCGCACATGTCTAACATTTATTATATTGAAGCATCCCAATTCTGTGATGATTGCATTTGTTTTCTTTTTTTAGGCTTTCTTTCTTCTGTTTTCATGTGGTCATCTGGACAGCAAGTCTGTTGTTTTTCAAAAGCACATGCTCTGTTTACATGGATGAGACAAATACACATTTTTGGTTTTGGGTTCAATACTAGCTTACCTGCCAATGGATGTTTAAAGTATAACAAAAGACAAAATTTTTTTGTTTTTGTTTTGGATCGAGTGAAGAGGCATTGGAATACCTGTCAGGTTTTTATTGCTACCTCTGTCCCCGTCATGGAAATACACAGAAATAAACCCTCAACATTTGTCCTGTTTACCATTATCATTAAAAGTGAAATAAAATAAAAAAATCACAAATTTTGTGTTGTCAAAAGGGAAAATGTTCCCATGGGGACACAGGTTCTGGTGACCTGCAGGGCCAAGGATTCCCTTCGTTTTCAGGAAATTCTTCTCACTTCCTATTTGGCTATGGGACAGGATGTGAAGGTAAACCTCCCCAGTGAGACACAGATGGGGAAAAATCCTCTTGTAACACTCCCGTACTTTATCCAAAATGAAAAAAAAAAAAAAAAGGGGGTTTTGCCTTTAGTTCTACTTTAATTCTACTTAATCAGCACAGTAATATTTTGCTCTCCTATGACCACTCTGTGGACTACATTGCAACTGAGAAGCACAAACCTGTGATTGGTCAATGAAGGAGCAGTGATGAGATACTCATTCTGGACTTTTCTTTTTAAAAACTTCTGGTACCGGATTCAATGCACTAAATCTAATTGGCTTCCAGCAAAGCCCAATCCTCTCCCAGAGGATTACTGGAAGCTAATATTAAAAGTGGATTCAAGTACCCTTTCCAGCTACTGTATATACTCGAGTATAAGTCGATCCGAATATAAACCGAGGCACCTACTTTTACCCCAAAAAACTGGGAAAACTTATTGACTCGAGTATAAGCCTAGGGTGGGAAGTGCAGCAGCTACTGGTACGTAAATTTCAAAAATAAAAATAGATACCAATAAAATTACATTAATTCAGAGTGTCCCCATCTCAGAGTGTCCCCATATGTGTTTCCACATTAGCTATGTACCGGTACTGTGACTTCAGCTCTCCTTCATCTCCCTACTCCCGCCCGCTGCAGTAGGATCTTTAATACAAACAGCGGGTGGGTAGACGCGGAGGTGCCGCGCCAATGACGTCACTCAGAGGCGGCTCTCTAATTAGGCGAATTAGGCGGTAGCCTCAGGCCTCGCAGTCACAGGGGCCTCGCATAGCTGGCTAGTTTACCTAATTAGAGAGCCGCCTCTTCCAGCAGCAGAGATCTCCGAAATCACACAATCCCGAGTCCCCTCTCTCTGCTAAGGGAGAGATATAGGCTGCGAGTGAGACGTGTGATCGGAGCTCACATATATATCTCCGGATCACAGACAGGGAGAGTCGCTCAGTAGAGCCTGCTCTGACAGATCTCCCCCCTTCCCCTGCTACCCGCACAGCCAGACAGAAGAGGAGAGAGAGCTTCCGCTCCTCCTCCTCCCGCAAGTCTACAGCATGAAAATTTAGCGGGATGACTATTGCACAACATAACTGAACCAGAACTTGCAGCAGACTTGCAAAACGTTTGCAAAGAAAGTTGATCTGAAGTCATGCAATGCAGACTTGCTGCAATTGTGCATTAAACTTGTGAAGCCTGGCAAGTCTAGCAATAGCTTAGCAAGTCATTTTCAAACTTGCAGCACAATTGCTTGCTATCTGGGCAGGGAAAAGAGGGACATCATTGCAGTGAACTAACTTAACAATGTAATTTTCCTGCTAATTACTCTATTCTCATTAGCACTAAGGGTAAGCTCAGGCGTGTTCGCAACTCCACGTGCCCACGCCCGCCAGGAAGCTGACATTCTGCAGCGCTAATCACAGGCAGTGAGACATTTTCCGATCCGCAGCTGCACAGATTGGGAAATATCTCACTACCTGTGATTAGCTCTGTGGCGTGTCAGCCTCCTGGCGGGCACGGGCACGTGGAGTTGTGAACACGCCTGAGCTCATCCTTAATTAGCACACCAGTCTTTTTTTTGTCTCACTGTGTGGCGAGTAGGGACGGGTCCTCGGGCCAGCCCTGAGAGTCTTGGGAAGGGGTGGACATGGCCTTCTGGCTTAGTTCGCTCTCTCTCATGAGGTCTCCCTTCGGGGGAGCCCCACCTAGTACTTGGGTGGGTTCTGTTTCGGCAGGCCCTCCAGAGAACGGGGTCTGTCTGGTTTCGGCCAGATAGACCATTGTAGAGTACCTTTGTCCCCGTCTGGAGCCTAACGCCCTGGGGGATCAGGGAATTGGCATGTCTGTGTGCCCGTTGCACTTTTTTGTGAACACTCTTTATGTGTGTGCACATTTTTTTGGCACCGGGTAAAGTTTTTTGGGTGTGTTATGCATGCCATAGGCTTTCAAAAAAAAAAAAAAAACAGTCTTTTTTAGCCCTTCCAATCTTAAGGTCTCAGTGTAAATTCTAAATCCTCCTACTCCACCACCACACAAACCAAATGTTAAAAGAGGTGGTCTAGTAGTGATTAAAAAAAAAAAGAAAAAAAAAGGGAGTTGTAGTAGCAATAAAAATGATCTTCACAATATTTTATATTACAACATAATTGCTATTACTTTTGCACACAATTACTCTATAACCCTAATACAAATGTCTTGGTTCTGTGCCTTTTTTTTTTTTTAGAATTGGGAACAGCTATCTTGTCAGTTTTCACTAGAGTAGCCAGTGGCATTTTTTACAGCCTAAGAAAGTCTGTACTAGAAAACATTTCAGTGCTGGTTGGGATGACCAGAAGCCCTGAGGGCAATGAAACTGTGCAGCTAAGACAGTTAGATAAATAGCTATGGCTAAGATCAGTGATAGTGACAACAATACTGGAGTTTCCTCCTGTAAGTCTGATGTCAGCTGTTCTTGATAGCTGATATAATTGGGTACAGGCTTAAGATCCACAGTAACCTCTGCAATCCTTAATAATACCTCGATGAATAAGTGCTATCGTCACATGCACACAGGTTTCTATGCTTAAAGCGGGATTCCGGCCAGCTAAAAAAAAAATTTTAAAGTCAGCAGCTACAAACACTGTAGCTGCTGACTTTAAATAAGTAGACTTACCTGTCCTGGGTGCCCGCGATGTCGGCCGCCCGAGGCTGACCCGTCCCTTGGCTCCCGTGTCCCGGCACTGCCATCCTAGGTAAGGGAAAAAGGCAGTGGAGCCTTGTGGCTTCACTGCCAGTTTCCTACTGCGCACGCACGGGCGGCGTGGCGCTCTGTGAATGGCCCCGTGGTGTTCTGGGAACACACACAGTTCCAGAAGACAACGGGGCCGCTCACCGAGGAGGAGAACACGCCGCGGAATAGGAAGAGGCAGATTAGGAAGACTGCATAGCAACAAGGGTTTAGGTAAGTATAATTTTTTTTTTTTTTTTACTAATTTTTTTTTTTTTTATTAGGATTTTTGGTGGAATTTTTTTTTTCAGGGTGGCCCTTCACTTTAAAGTAGTTCTCCAGTCTGAAACAAAAAAAAATAAAAGTCAGCAGCTACAATTACTGTTAATAAAATTACTTTTTAATAAATAGATACTTACCAGTCCAGGGATCCAGCACTGTCCTCACCCAGGCCAGTTCTTCACCAGTCTTGGGGTCCCCTGCACATGCGCAAGCAGTTGAGGGCAGGGGAGGGAGGAGAACTTCTGGTGGCAAAGTGGAAAATCTGATAGAAATAGGTACCTGCCCCCCTCTCCCCCCAAAAAGTTCCAAAACAGGTAGAAGAGGAGGTAAGGAGGAGATAAAGTGGAACTTCCCTTTAGGGGTGAACTTCCACTTTAATTTGCTTCAAGTACCCTTTATTGAAGCCCCCTTCCACCCCCAGGCCCTATAACAGCTTTGTGGGCGTCTATGGCTATTGTTATAAAGCTGACCACATTTTCCGTACCCCTTGTTCTTCATCCTTTTCCATGCTGTCATTTGTTTCCTACATACAGTATAAGTGAAGAATTTGCAAAAAATGTATTTTTTCTTAAAGCGGAGTTCCGCTTAAAAAAAAATAATTAAAAGTCAGCAGCTACAAATACTGCAGCTGCTGACTTTTAATAATCGGACACTTACCTGTCCCATGGTCCAGCGATGCAGGGGAATGAAGCCCCGCCCATCTCCCCCTGCTCTCTGCGGCGTCGACATTGTCACTGTGGGCGCTCGGCTGTGGCTTAACAGCTGGGCACACACTGAGCATGCGCGAGCCACGCAACGCGACATGACTGGACAGGCAATCATCTGGGACCGGTGACGTGTCCCAGATGATTGCCAAGAGGGAGGGGGGAGAGTTTAACTTGCTTCTAGGGACGCGGTGCGCCAAGAGGAAGTGGGAGCGGGATCCATCTAAAAAGAGGGTATCCGCTCCCCCCCCAAAAAAAATGACATGCCAATTGGCATGTCACGGGGTCACCTTCCCTTAAAGTGGAAGATTCAATTTTGGGTGGAACTCCGCTTTAACTTGAATAACTTCAATTCAGATGCCTAAGTATTAGAAGTTGACTTGAAACACAGACATTGGGAAAGAGATAGAACTCTTAGGCTACTTTCACAGTATGGCGGGCGGGCGCCGGTGGTAAAGCGGCGCTATTTTTAGCGCCGCTTTACCGTCGTTTTAGCGTCGCTATTCAGCAGTTAGCGGGGTGGTTTAAACCCCCGCTAGCAGTTGAAAAAGGGTTAAAACTGGCGGCAAAGTGCTGCTGCAGCGGCGCTTTGCCGGTGCTGCCCCATTGTTTTCAATGGGCAGGGGCACTTTAGGAGCGGTGTATATACCACTCCTATAGGGCTGCAAAGATGCGGCTTGCAGGACTTTTTTGACCGTCCTGCAAGTGCACCGCTCCAGTGTGAAGGCCCAAGGGCAGGTGAGGCTCTTTACAGGCATTATGCAGGCACTGTAAAGCGACTCAGTGTGAAAGTAGCCTTAGAATTAACTTTGGCTTTGTATAATTTTGTTTATTTCATATTCTTGTGCAACCTACAAACCTTTCCCTTGAGAACACATAGTAAGAACTGGTTGAAGCCCAAAGCTCTTTTGCTCTTTGGAATTTTGCATAGCACAGCAGAAAAATAAGTATTACTATTTGTTATATTCCTCTGTGTAAAAGTAGAAGAAAAGACTACAGTAAATATAGAACACCATGTTATGACTTGGTTTCTTCTTATTTGCTGTGTGAGACATTTCACATTGTAATCAGTAAAAAGAACCCGATCAAATGTCCTAGTGTAAGTAAAACTGTGCAGTTCAGTGCCATAAAACCTGTGGGGCATGAATGCCTGTGATGCCAATAGCAATGCATTATAATTTCCAGTTGTTATTTTCTACCCCTAGCTGAAAAATTTTAATTGACTATTATGGGCCATATCGGCAGATTTCCCAGTTTAAAACCCCATTCCAGTTTTGAAAGTCCCCCCAACCTTCAGTTAGAAAATTCCAGTATACATACCCTCCATCATCTTCCTTCTCTTCTTCCTTAAGCAGTGGTTGGTCCTGAATTCTTCATAGAACTGGCTCATATAGTGATATAAGTGCATTCTCTAAAGCATTCTTATGTTAGGCAAAAGCAACTTGATAATGCAACCAAGGAGATGTGTCCTTGATGCCTTGGGCTTACAGGATATGGATATCCTGGATGTGGTCCTTGATGCCCTTGGCTTACAGGATGTGGAATGAATGAAGAGGACCACAGGGGACAGCACCAGAGATAGGGCGAGTATTGCTGAGAGACGTGTTTTTGTTGTTTTACAAAGTGCTAGGCAATAGATTTTTCTTCACATATAGTTGGAATTTGATTTTCAATGTGTAAGACCCCTTTCACACGGGCGCCTCTGTGAAGCGGAATACACTTGCGCAGCAGGGGATCTCTCCCCTGATCCCTGCTGAGTAGGCAAATGACAGGTCTGTGTCCACTCCACTATGTAGAGGGGACATGGACACAGTCCTGCTCTCCTACATGGGGCAATCGTTTGGAAACAGACAAGCAGTCCAATCCGATCTGCCAGATAGATGAGGAATAGGACCACCATCTGTCTGTTTTTGGCGGACAGGATCGGAACGGATGGATGCACGTGTCCGTTGACATTCGCCGCTCCATAGAAGAGGTTGAAAGGTCCAATCAGGTCCTCCTATCAGTTGGATCACTTCAATTTATCTGTAGTAATGTAGGGAATAGGACCACAACATGTCCCTTGGGAAACAGGCATCCAACACTCCCAGAAGTGTTCAATGCTGAGGAATCAGATGGACCCAAAGTAGGAGATTAGGTCTTCAAAAAAGTGAGAATCATAATTAGAAGAAATCTCTTGAAAGGGAAGACACCGTAACAGGTGTCCTTTTGGCAGAATTCTCTCACTTCCTATTCCTGTGACAAGTCTAAAATGTTGGATTTCCCATATTTCACTGTATCAGAGACAATGGTCGACAGGACAAATAAAGAGGATGAATCTTCCCAGTAGGGACACAGACAGCAAACAAAAAAACTTAAGTACTAATTCTTCCCTACTTTATTCAAGATTTAAAAATAGCATTTATGCACATATTAGTTAAAGATTTAGGATAACGTGAAATATATTGGTAATTAACCTCCCTGGTGATATGATTATTTCAGATTTTTGATGCTGAAGGCGGTACAATTATTTTGCATGTAAATTTGGCGTTTTATAATGTAGGCCTGTAATTCTTAGAAATAACTTACTTAAATCTGTTTGAAAAATGAAATCATAAATTATAATATAATAAATAACTATAAATAATTATAACAAATAATAATATAGTAATAATAAAATTATTCAATAAAGTAATCAAATCAAAAACAGTGAAATTTTCTCAGTTGCAGAATTGTCACTGTCATTACTTTCAGTGTTTGATGACGGATCTCCCCACAAATCACTATCACTCAATTCTGCAAGTGATTCTAATTTATTATCACTGTTTCTAGTTGGTTTAAAACCGCTTTTGATGTAAAGGGACGATTTTGGTTGCTATGGACAATCTCCAGTTTCCAGGCAGAAAGAACATTATTTATAATATAAAACTGCATGCAGGACACTGGAGAAAGCACTAGGGACAAAAGGGAGGTGAAATAAATTGATACATTAATGTAATCTGTAAGATTACAGTGTACTGTATATGTATTGTGTGTTTTACTTTTTGAATTTGGCGCTGTTCTCCGTCCCCGTGTGTCGCAACGCTCGCAGGGAACAGAGCTCGGCGCTGTGATAGATCGAGTGGAGGACGGCGGGGAGACATTGCAGGATCCTGGGGACAAGGTAAGTAACATGTACCTGGATCCTGCGATGCAACCCCGAGTGTGGGTCGGGGTTATCGCTTTTGGTACTAAAAATCCACCCCGAGCCACACTCGGGAATAATGCCAGGGGGGTTAAAGGGGTTTGTAAAGATTTCTATTTTTTTTTACCCACTTGCGGACTGCTGCACACACATATACGTTGGCAGAATGGCACAGGCAAGCAAAAGGGCATACCTGTACGTCCCTTTAAATTTGCTGCCCATCGCGCACGTTTCACCGGGAGCAGTGATCTCTGTCATATTGTAGTGAGCCCATCCGCCCTACAGTTAGAGTCTCTTCCTAGGACACACTTAACCCCTTGATCGCTCCCTAGTGTTTAACCCCTTCCCTGCCACTGCCATTTATACAGTAATAAGTGGCTATTTGTAGCTCTGATCGCTGTATAAATGGCAATGATCCCAAAATAGTGTCAAAAGTGTCCGATGTGTCCGCCATAATGTCGCAGTCCTGATTAAAATCACTAATCGCCGCCATTACTAGTAAAAAAAATAATAATAAAAATGCTATAAATCTATACCCTATTTTGTAGACGCTATAACTTTTGCGCAAACCAATCAATATACGCTTATTGCCAATTATTACCAAAAATATGTAGAAGAATACATATCAGCCTAAACTGTGGAAGAATTGTGTTTTTTTTTTAAATATTTTTTGGGAATATTTATTATAGCAAAAAGTAAAAAATATTGCTTTTTTTTCAAAATTGGCGCTCTTTTTTTGTTTATAGCGCAAAAAATAAAAACCACAGAGGTGATCAAATACCACCAAAAGAAAGCTGTATTTGTGGGAAAAAAGGACATCAATTTTGTTTGGGTACAACGTCGCACAACCGCACAATTGTCAGTTAAAGAGACGCAATGCCGCATCACAAAAAGGTCAGGAAGGGGGTAAATGGTGGCTGAAGTGGTTAAATAACAAACATGTTATACTTGTATACTTACATGTTGTACATGTTATACTTACCTGCTCTATGTGTATGCACAGGATGTCCCCGATCCTCCTCTCCTGGGGTCCCCGCCTTGGCTCTTGGCCCCACTCCCTCCTTACAGAATGGGATTGACAGAAGCAGGAGCCAATGGCTGCTGCCACTGTGTCTGTGTGAAGAAGAGGGGGAGAGAGCAGCGTTGGCTGCACACAGGCACAGCTCTGGATCAATATGGGATTCAGGTAAGTACATAGCAAGGTGATGGGGCAATACACTTACTGAGACATTTTTTTACCTTAATGTGGGTAATGCATTAAGGGTAAAAAGGTCTTGCCTTCAGAACCACTTTAAGCATTTATTTACATTAAAGTGTATGAAAACCTTAAAAATCATTACTTTTATTTGTTCATTTTTGATCTGTTAAATATTCCAAAGGATATTGTTATATGTGCTTGATATATGAAACAAATTACCTGTTGATTTTGCCAGAAAAGTTGTTATCAGTTACATTGTTCCCAGCTCTCTTTTTAGACTACAGAATACTTTCTCTAGGTTATAGAGCTGCACAATTCTGGCCAAAATGAGAATCACAATTTTTTTGCTTAGAATAAAAAGATCACGATTCTCGCTCCATAAAATCTTTCACATTATACAAAAAAAAATGGGCTAACTTTACTGGTTGTATTTTTTTTAATTTTTTTTAATTAATTAAAGTAATTTTTTCGAAAAAAATTGCATTTGAAAGACCGCTGCGCAAATACAGTGTGACATAAAATATTACAACAACCACCATTTTATTCTCTAGAGTGTCTACTAAAAGAATATATATGTTTGGGGGTTCTAAGTAATTTTATAGCAAAAAAAAAATGATTTTAACTTGAAACCAACAAATGTCAGAAAAAGGTTTAGTGTTTAAGTGGTTAAACTTTTTTCACTTACACAGGAAGTCTATTCCATTGACAAATTGTTACAATGTTTATACTTAAGTTCAACTGATAAAGAATGTTTTGTTTCTTGTCAGACTGCCCAGTTTTTCTCTTCCTTTCTTTTGACAGCTGTGGCTTCAGAAGAGCAGAGAGAATTCTTTGTAGACATGTGCAAATCGTTTTGTAACTAATCGAAATTCGGACAAATTTTGCATCTTTCGGACATTCGGATGCATCCGAATGTCCGAATAAAAAAATAACGAATTTCAACTAATACGAAAGAAATTATAGCGAATATAACGAATGAATTCGACATGATTCGGTAATTCGTTAAAGGTCTAATGAAACAAAAGGTCAACTCAAAGTAAATCTTACAGTCCAATCAGCTGATTAATTTTGTGCTGGAGGTTGGATTACTGGCAAAGTCCATTCCTGAGAACTGAGTGAGAAGGGTGTTGTATTGTATTTGAGCAGAGGAGAAGAGATATTGTCATTGTGTGTGTTAATGGATTCAATAAACAAACGACTTTCCAAACTACGAGTACTTATCACGAATATATATATACATATATAAATATTGAATTTCAACTAATACAAAAGAAATTATAGCGGATATAAAGGAAGAATTCAACATGATTGAAGATTCAGTATAACGAATATCGACACTCTACGAATAATAACGAATTATCCGAAAACGAATTAACGTAACATAACGAATATAACAGAACGAAATTATGTATTTTGCGAATGACAACGAACCGAAACCAAACAAAATTTCCCGCTGTGCACAAGTCTAATTCTTTGCATTGAAAGAATTGTGAAACACTTTATTCAAGATCGCGATAACGATTCTTGACGAATAATCACGATAACGGTTCTTGACGATTAATTGTGCAGCTCTACTAGGTCATGGAGAAAATAGAGGGGGTGTTCTGTAGCTGTGTCTTATAGTGATAAAGCTGCCCTTCAATAGATACAATACAGGGAGTAAGTGTTGATTTGCTAGGACAGGAATAATTTTATTGGAAGGATCACAAGGTGACCGTGAAGGGGAAGGGGCCGTGAAGGGGCAAAAAAAGGGGGCCTGAAAAAAAGAAAACTAGTGCAACCACCACTTCTAAGGACTTGTAAGCTTTTTTTTTTTTTTTTTTTTTGGGGGGGTTTACAAAATCTTTAAAGAGGAAGTAAACCCTGATGAGTTTACTTCCTCTTTGTTTCCCTGCAAAAGTAAAGCATAATGGGCTACTATGCATCGCATAGTAGCCCATTATGTGTCACTTACCTGACACATTGATTGGCCGGAGCCGCGATGACATCACTCCTGCGCATGCGCACGGGAGCCGCCACTAACAGCATATTGCCGTTAGCAGCGGCATGCTCAGTGCGCCTGCGCGCCGCTGACTACGGCGCATGCGCCGTAGACAGCGGTATCTGTCTTTTTGTAAATATCTCCTAAACCATGTAGGTTTAGGAGATATTTCGTGGACCTACAGGTAAGCCTTAATCTAGGCTTATCTGTAGGTCAAAGTGGTCTGTAAGGGTTTACAACCACTTTAATAGTATCATTAATTGTGCATGATTATTTCTGAAGGAAATACAATGTAAAAGCAATTCATCCACCAGTTTGTACATTCTTATTCGTTCTCATTCTTTAATCGATTAAAGAAGCTTGTTAAGTTGTCTTTAAAAGAAAAGTGTCTTAACATTCTGTTTTAATTATCATTTCCTTTTCAAAATCAGGTTACACTTGTACCTAATAAACCTAGCAGATAATGCAAATTACACAAAATATCTCTAAACAGTCATTTGTTTCATTAATCACGAGAGCACAATTTACTGACTCAAAAAGAAAAAAAAAAGATGTAAATAATTAATATTTTTAGGAATAATTTAAGCAAAAGGCATCAAGTGAAAGTTAATTAAAAGCTTCAAATATACAATGTTGGGGTTTTAATTATATATTTTTTTCCATTTCACAAAGCTCCTTCTCATCATTAAGAGACAAACAAATATGGTATTTTGTGTAACCTCGGAGGTAATAGGGTCTGGCGTAGATGTTTTGATGGAAATACTTAGCAAATGAAAGTTAATATTTTCCTCTGGGTCTCTCATGTCTCAAAGGAAATGAGCTTTGAATTATATAAGAAAGAAATGTTATAACAAGAGGAATTAATAAGAGACGAAAAGTTAGTCACATTACAAGTTCTTATGTAACTGTGAAAAGCCCTTGAGGAAAAGTAAAATAACTTGATCGTGGGTGAGAGAAGAAGGAGAAGATCTTGGTTAAGGAATTAAGCCGAACTTATAAAAGAAAGATTAAAAGGTTCACGTAATGTAGTCCAGGCTTTCTCGCCTTCCCATTAAGAAGAGAGAAAGAGGATGAATTTAAAATGAGCTTTTTGAGCTCTGCCAGGATTACATGTATGGTCAGGCTAAGATTTGTGGAAAGGCAACTGTAACTTATTTGTGACCCACTCTTGCTTTATAAGCCTGCATGGTCCAGTTCTTTATTACTGATAGTCCTGCACAGCAAATAGTTTTGGCAATTTAAATTATCTTTACAAAACAGCTAGGCTTTTGTTGCATAAGAAACTTTGTGGAGTCATAGGCGTGTGCACGGGGTGTGCCGGGTGTGTCTGGGCACACCCTAATCACCCAGAGCTGTCTCCCGAAATCTGCCCCGAAATGTTGCATTCAAGAGAGTGTGTCACAGACAGCAGATCATGAGGCTTGCCAGAGCCGCTCAGTGTATGTGAACTGTCAGGTAATGTCTCTGCTTGCAGAGAGAAAGAGCAGCTGTCAAAACTCAGTGGTGATGTCGGAGGTGGGCGGGACTGAACAGCTATCAACACCAGCCAATGTGATGGGGTCTGGGCGGGCCGCTGCATTTATGTGTCTCAGCCCCCTTTCTTAAGCAGCCCAATCATTGGCTGGTGTTTGATAGCTGCTCAGTCCCACCCACCCCCGACATTGCGGCTGAGTTGTGACCGCTGGTCTTTCTCCCAGTAAGCAATTACATTATCTGACAGTGTCACACACTGAGTGGCTTTTGCAAGCCTCGCTATCTGCTGAATGTGAAACTCCTCCTCTCCCCTATCAGTGATCAATCAATGCTGACTATCAGTGCCAATCAATGTTGGCAATCAGTGCCAACCATTGCTGCCTATTAGTGCCAAACAATGCTGCCAATCAGTGCCAAGCAATAGCTGCCAATCAGTGCCCATCATTGCTGCCTATCGGTGTCCATCAGTGCTGCCAATCAGTGCCCATTAGTGCTGCCTATCAGTGCCAATCAGTGCCCATAAGTGCTGCCAATCAGAGCCCATTAATGCTGCCTATCAGTGCCCATCAGGGCTGCCTATCAGTGCCAATCAGTGCCCATAAGTGCTGCCAATCAGAGCCCATCAGTGCTGCCTATCAGTAATATATAATCTACAATTCTGGTTATTTCACAATTGATAGATTTTGTGACTCATTTGGGATCTCAGTGCAGCCAACAACAAAACCTTAGGTGCTGATAAGTATTTGCTATTGGGGTGTTTTACAGAGTAAGGGGTGAATTCACTAACGTCTACCGCGTGAGATAACATGGTCACTTGACTCATTTGCATAAATTATCGCAAAGGCGGTAAAAAGTCTGATTCACAAAAAAACAAGATTATGCGATATTTACTGCAAAATTCAAAATGTGCCAGTAAATATCATCAAAAAAATTTTTGGTAAGCTCTTAAAGTGGTTCTAAACCCACTAACAAAACAAACAAAAAAAAAACCTGCAAGACAAAGGCATAATGAGCTAGTGATGGGCCGGAGCCGCGATAACGTCACTCCCGCGAATGTGCACAGCACAGTCTAACTGAAGCAACGGCACGTATGTACAAGGGCTATCTCCTAAACCATGCAGGTTTAGGAGATATCCAGGGTAGCTACAGGTAAGCCTTATTATAGGCTTACCTGTGGCAAAAAGTAGTTGTAAAGGGTTTACAACCACTTTAAGTCCAATTCACAAACGGAACAGAGAGTATAAGTGTAAGCCAGCTGCCGCGTCCCCCCCCCCCCCCTACACAGTCAGTGGACTACTAATATTGTCTAGGACTGACTGTAACAGGACTAAAACTAGAAAACGGCTTGGATGGGCTGCAGGCACTTTTGACATAATTCTGTGCTCTGAAACCTCCCACTCAATCTCCATTATATGCAGGGGTACATAGGAACACAGCAGGTGTCATTTTCACAAGCTCATTTTCTTGACCAACTCCAAAATAAGGATAATGGCAGCTCTAGGGATTTAGCTACAAGAATGGCAGAATACAGTGACACAACATGTAGGTTATATGCTTGATAAAGGACACAAACAAAATTATTTACGAAAGGCAAATCCACTTTGCACTATAAGTGCACTTGGAAGTGCAGTCGCTGTCGATCCGAGGGGGACATGCAAGGAAAATAAAAAACAGCATTTTAGTTTGCACATGATTGGATAATAAAATCAGCAGAACTTCCCCTCACTTCAGATCTACCCTTCAGATTTACAGCGACTGCACCTCCAAGTGCACTTTCAAGTGCACTTGCAGTGCACTTGTAGTGCAAAGTGGATTTGCCTTTCGTAAATAACCCCCAATGTTTGTACTGCAAGAATAAACTACTTTACTTTGTAATAAGGTGATGGAAGTCTTCCTTTACAGAATAAAAGTTAGAGTCATTCAGAAGATAGGCTACCTCCCATGAGTCAGTTTGAATTCTAAATTTTAATGTTTGACCAGCTCGTATCTTCAAGACCTCCAAAGCAATGATGCCATCAGGTGACTTCAAACTGTCAAGATAAATGTAAAGATCTTAACACTTTATTCTGTAGACCTGCCTTCACTTTCTAAAGACTTTAAAAGAAGAAAAATAGAGAATTACAGGTCTTTTGTTACCACATTCCAAGGGAAAAAGTCAACAAGAGAGTTTAAAATGAATTCAACTCCCCAAAGTATTGTGCCTGCTAATGGAATACTAAGGAGAATCGGGCTGTAGCACTTTAAAAAGACTTACAAAAGAGATCCATCACTGCTTTAAAGACTGAAAGAGCAAAGGGAAGAATTACAATGTTATCAGATGTTATTTGCAGACAGTGAATGATGGAATCTTAAAGAGGGTACAAAACTTAGTAAATTGTGAAAGTCTTCAGGGATCAAAATCTGTTGGTTGTATACTCCTTGGAAATTCAGGCTAAATACAATTTACATCTATCTATCTATCTATCTATCTATCTATCTATCTATCTATCTATCTATCTATCTATCTATCTATCTATCTATCTATCTATCTATATAGATAGATGTTACCTAATTACCCAGTCACCAAAGGAAGAGGAGAAAGTCTTCCCCCACTCACTACACCAGGAAACCAGGTATACTTATTGTGAACCAAATGGAAGGGGAGCAAAGGGAAGGAAGCTGATTGGGCTACCATGCAGAGAAAAGCACAGATTCACTTTAGAGACTTTTTTTGGCATTCATTTTTATAAAACTGATACAACCTCTCTTATATGTTCAGCTCTGGCCCCACTGAGAGTGGAACATTGGATACCGGGGGACAGGAGGAACACGAGTGCCAGCAGGCATTGATAGGAGAACTTGCAACTGGAGTAGAAGATCCTGGGAAACAGGTAGACCATCAGGATAGGAAGCTGAGCTGAGCCCAGGAAGCTGAGCCCAGGAAACCAACCAAGATTAATGGGGCACTCTTGAGCTGCAGGTTCAGGATACGTGGCCTCTCAGCGAAATGCAGATCAGTTGCAGTTGACAGCCAGGCAAGCACTCGAGCAGGAAGGAAAGCCAGGATCAGAGGTAGAAGCGTGGTCACATGTATAGCCAGTTTAATCAAGAGGCAGGCAGCGGGGTACCAAATCATAAGCAGGGGCAGGAATGAAATGAAAAATCAGAAGCAGGGTTCAAGATCAGGTCAGGGGCAGGACAGGTCAGCAACGAGGGAAACCCAGAGGAAGAACGCAGGATGCAGATAACAGCTGAAAGACCAGTCAGCAACTAAGTATAAGCAGAAGCATCCTTGTCTATAATCCCATCTCAAAGATTCCTGGATTACAGGCTCATCGTAGCGGGTGCTGTAGCAATTACCAGCTGGACACTGGATATATCACAGATCAGAACACATATTTGCCAGCACAACATGGATTTTCAATTGCAGTCCAAAACTTTTATTGCAGAAAGATCGCATCACAGAAGAATCAGTGCAATGTTTCGGAGACACGCAGGAGCCCTTTGTCAGGCATGTGATAAAGTGCATACAGTGGAAACTGGAAACGGAATATAAATGAACTACCACCAATCAAAATCAAGAACAAAAGTGACCACCCCCTCCCCTCTGACATCACATGACGTCACATTCCCACGAAAAGGCCCTTCTGTCATCACTATGTGTGTGCCCATGCATGTGTATACCTGGTCACTATTCTGCTAATGTGTGTTTCTGCGAGCCAAACGTCTGATAGGCATTCTCTGAAATAATCCCTAGTTCACATGCTCACCTCCCTTGCACTGGGGTACCTTGTACTAAAGCAGGGTTTTGGAATCTACTGTTTTTTTTAATCTGCCTCCATTCTGTCCAGAACCAAAGGTAAACCAAAGTTTTGACTGGAGTTTTATGTGCAGTAAAAAATACAAAAGTGGTTAGGATCTATAATTGATAAAGGATCTATAATTGATATTAGGTTTAGTCACATTTTATTTATTTATTTTATTTATTTTTATCATAATGATACCCAAGAGAATAATATCAGCAAGGAAAGAATAAAAAGCTATAAATGTGTAACCGATGCTGCCTCTCCTAAATGAATCCCATGACAAGTGCCATAGGGAAGATTGCACCTGCTATCCATAATGACAGCAGCTTGATTTGCTTTTGGATGTAATCCTCAATTTTTTCTTCTCCAACATGGAAATGGACCTTATGTTCAACTCCAAAAAAACAAAAGCTTCTTCCACTTACATGGCTGCCAACTCAAGATGTCTCTCCCCAAGCTTCAGGCTTGCTGACAGACAGCTATGAAAGCAAGAATTTCCTTTATAAAGGCCAACCCGAACAGTGGCATATTGATATCTAATTAAACCAGTTTAGCAGGAGTAGTGATCAGGTTCTGTTTCACTGCTACCATGGGTTTAATATGTTCTAAACTATAATACACTGCACGGCCTTTGAACTATGGCCAGCAGGCTTAGAAGAGCCAAGAAGGGGGCTTTTGGTTAAAACCAGCCCCCTCACTCTAAAAAGAGCAGCCATAGTGAACTGGAAGTTGTTGTAGGGACAGCTGACAAAGACGGTATGGTGAGACTACGGCAGTTAGGAAACAGTACTTTAATTCTAATTTCTAGCTTTTTTGACAATCAATCTCTTTGCCATACTTTTGGTTGTTTTTATAATTGGGGGCATTTTTGTTTTTCGTTTTATTTTGGGGGTTGGTTTGAGTCAGGGGATACTTAAAGTGTTACTAAACCCAGAAGCCTACTTTTACAATATCTGGTCTCCCACAGTACACAGAACATGGAAACGCAATTATTTTAGTAAATATGAACTGCTAAATTTTCTCATCAGCAGTTAGAGCAGTTTGTGACTTCTATCAGTGTCTGGTTAGAACTTGTAGGAGGAGTTTTCATTCTCCCCTGATTGTCCTATAAGGCTGCAGGCCTCCTGACCCTCTGTTTGGACAGTGCTGATTGGCCCTGTGCTGATCACATGCACCCTCCCAAGAAAAAAAAAATCTCTAGCAACACACACCAAACTGAACATGTGCAGAGTGCTCTGTTCTATTAGCAGATAGATTGGGACTGTGGAAGAAGGGGAGGATCAGAGTAGACATGATCAAACAGAATTTTTACACAATGCGGAGGATAAACCCCTTAGGTTCCACAGTGAGTATAACAAGCATGAAAAAAAGAAAAAGGGGGGAATTTAAGGGACTTGAAATAAACTTTATAACAAGCATGCTGATTTAGTAACACATTACGCCCTGGTTCACATTGCTGCTACTTTGAAATTGTGCCACTTCACTTGAAGCAGCATGATTTCAAAGTAGCAGGTCAGCGCGATTTCAGCTGCTACTTAAAAGACATCTGTGCGGCTTCAAGCACAGATGTCTATGGAAGTCGCACCCGAACCACTTTTGGTGTGGCGCCACAAAGTCTGTGTCGCACCGATTAGAATGGTGCCTTTGCCGGCAATTGGCTGCCACTTGTCAGTAGGCTGCCACTATGTATTCTGCTATATATTTTTGGTAAAAAGAAATCACAATAAGCGTATATATTGATTGGTTTGGGCAAAAGTTTTAGTGTCTCCAAACTATGGTATATTTACTGGAAAAAAAAAATTCTTACACTAGTAATGGCAGCCCTCAGCGACTTAATACAGGACTGCGATATTGCGGTGGACATTCAGGGACTTACTGACACTTTTAACACTTTTTGGGGACCAGTGACATTAATAGAGTGATTGTGCTAAAAGTATGCACTGTCACTGTACTAATGAAATTGGCTGGGAAGGGATTAAACATGTAGGGCAATCATAGGGTTAACTGTGCGCCTAGCCAGTGTTTTACTATACTGTGTAAGGTGCTTTTATTCAAATAAGTGATGGATTTTATTCCCTGCTTTGCAGAAACACAAAATACATCCCTTCCCCCTGTCAGAACAGAGATCTGCCTTGTTTACATAGCTAGATTTCCATTCTGTGTCTCTGCCCGATTGGTGGGTGCCAGCGGACATTCAGTGCCCGACACCCACAGATTGGCTTCTGCTGTGAGTAATCACAGCAGAAGCGGGCCACTGATGGCCCCCATATATATATATGATCCTGCACAGGAAAGCCGTCCTGTAGCAGTAAATGTGCTATGGGGCAGTCTTGCCTCCTATGTGCAGTTGGTTTTGCACAGGGCAGCCCGGATCCTCCTTTACAGGGTGATTTTTCTGTTGTGGGTTTATTAACACATTAAGCCCCTAGTTCACATTGATGCTACTCTGAAATAGCACCACTATACTTGAAGTAGCATGATTTCGAAGTAGCAGTTCAGCGCGATTTCAGGTGCTACTTGAAAGACATCTGTCGCACCTGAAATCAGGCAAAAGTAGTTTTTGCAAAAACTATTTTTGCAAATTGGTGTGGCACCGCAAAGTCGGCGTTGCGCCAATTGAAACGGCGCTTTTGCCAGCAATAGGCTGCCACTTGTCATGCGATTTGACCTGTCAAGTCAAGACTTTTATTTTTGGTGCAAAAAAAAGGCATTTTTGTGGTGTGATATTTTGGGATTTTCATTTATTTTGATGGTATATTGTGCTTTATTTTACATTGATATAGCCTTTATTTTAAGTTAAAGTGTTTTTTCTGCATGACTTCACTTGTCTTCAAGGTGATATTTTGTGTGTTTAGTGGAGATTTGGTGGTGTTTTTTTAATTTTGGAGCCTTTTTTTGCATTTGGAGCGCTGTATATATAGTATTTAAAACATAATATATATATATTTTTATATATGTATATATATATATATATATATATATATATATATATATATATATAAATATATATTATGATTTATGAACCACCTGTTAAAATATATGTAATGTCTTTTGCAGAAAACTAATCCTCTGAAGAAGACCCTAATTGCATGGGTCGAAACGTGTCAGACTTGTCAGACTTTTATACAACTGACATTCTGATATGTAATGCCATGTATAATTCTCTGTTTGCTTTTTATGTATTTGGAATGGTTTTTATTCTCCCACCAGAGCTCATATTTTAAATGGTATTATCTTATGTATAATTCAATAAAATATTTTTCTATATATATTACCTACTTGAATTACCTACCTTGCTACTAAAAAAAACCCCTGGGGGAGTCTTCCCATATGGTATTTAAACAGTTTTTTTTGTATTGGTGCATGTCCCCATGCCTTTCTTGACTGTTAAGGGGCATCACCTGTAAGTTTGGATTTGTGAACCCGTTACAAATTGAACCTGGGAAGATTTACCCATCACTAATCAGGAATACCTAGCACCCTTTAATAATCAAACCAGCATTCCCAAGAGAAAGAGGGCAACGTGGAAACATTGAAGACCTCTTCTACCAACGTTGCCAATCCTTCTTTCACACACCATTAAGAATAGACCACGTGACCAGCCAAGAATTGGCCATGTGATTGGTTGTCAAAGAAAGGAAGGAGCACTGGTTTCTTTACTGTAACATACATTTTTGACATTTCCCCTTATTTTGGGAATAACCATTTTTTTGGTTAAAATATAAAGTAATATTTATATATTTGTCCAGTGGGACAAAGATAGCTTTTATTTCAGAGATTTTTTTTTTCAATTGGTTTTCAAATTACAGTATTTATCAACAGTAAAAACAAATGACAGTAAAAGAGTATACATTCAGTTGGATGTGTTGGAGATATAATCTCAAGGCACAAATACTTAGTCATGCAACATTGAGTGGTTTGAACCTCCTCGTCCCAGATAGTCCACCAAATTGTCTCAACCATCACATAGATGACCACTGAACCAAGAGGGACTGTATGAGGAGGTTGTTTCTATTTCATCAGCTATTAAATGCAATATGGTGATGAATAGATACAGAGAAGAACCTATGTAGGGAATACACTATAGGGTGGGAGTAAGGGGGGGAAGGGGGAGGGTAACAAATTGTGGTCTGACCTTCACATGTGCAAGTGGGGGAATTGGATAAAGGTGGCATGTAACACCATAAAGGGATGAATCTGTTGACTTTAAACCAGTTTATCCATATTTTCCATATATTATCAAACTGTTTCTTATTGTCACATCTACTAGACAGTAGCGATTCATATATATAGTGGGTTTGAGTGGTTATGAATACCTCAGATGCATTTGGTGCTCTATCCACCTTCCAGTGTCATGCTATTAATGTTCTAGCAACCAAGATAATGTGTGTAATCACTACTCTATACTCGGGGGGGGGGGGGGGGGGGGAGGTTTCAATACCTATGTTTAGTATTGCTAGGCTTGGGTTGAGGTGTGTTAGAACCCCAGTAATGCTTGAGATTGAGCGGAAGATGGAGTTCCAAAAGCTGGTTAGGTGTTTGCAGGCCCAAAACACATGGAGCAGGTTTCCTATCGCACCGCAGTTCCTCCAGCACATCGGGGAGTTGTTTTGCCCAAATTTGGATATTCTGCAAGGTGTGAGGTACCACCTAAGGGCTATTTTTTGGGACAACTCCCAGTGGTTAATGCATCTAGAGGCTTTATAAAGCGATCAAAGTGCGTCTTTCCACTGTGAGTTTGTAATGGTTGTACCTAGATCGGATTCCCATTTCCTGTATAGATGGGATTTAGTGAAGTCTAGTTTTTGTTGGAATAGATTATAGAAAAGAGAATTACCCGTAAGGGGAGAAGGGTTGGTGGTTTAAAACCACCATATTTCTTTTGAGAGATATATGTGATGTGATTTTATAGATCTAAGTAGGTGGGAGATTTGTATTTCAGGGATTTTGATCAACAAGAACCATCCTATTGTATGTTGTCTACATAGATTACATCAAATGGATGGCGACCTAATCAGCAACATCATAGCCTTCCTAGCCAACAGGGAAATGCAATCGGGAAGGTTGTCTGTTTATTTCAAGCTTAAGAATTCGTAATTTTCTGTTACAAAGCAAAACTGACTAGTAATGTCTAGGAAAAGTATCTCATTTATTTGTGACCAAATTGTGTCATGCTTTGTGACCTTGTGCACATAATGAATTTTTACGATTGGGACCCGAGACTTGTCCATGGCTGCCATTAGATCTTTTTCCCCCTGTGAATGCTGAAAACTGATATATTGTTTAACGTACAATTCATTTTACTTGTTTCTATATGTTTCAGGAAATAATGCCACGTCAAAGGTGATTTTAAACGGTACCTGCCAGATGAGATGGGCTTTATCTAAATCCATTCAAACATTTTCTAGTTAAGTATGTGAGAATAAGATTACAGATGTCATTACAAACTACTGCAGAAACCAGATTAGCTCCAAATAGCATACATGAAGTTAAAGGTTTTACAAAGTGATTTGACATGGGTACATAAAAGATTTACGCACATATGGATTTCAAGGCGAAGGTTTTATTGATTTATTTTTGCATTAATCAAAATGAAATTTTCAGCAGTTTAAAGTAATATGTATTCTAAGGTACATTGGGTTTTGGGTGGCAATAAAACGGAGGCAGCTAATTATTGGTGTAGGGTGTTCAGAGCCAAAACTAATATAAAATTAAAATGACCCTTCCACATTCTATGAACTTACCCACTTGCCCTCTGGAAGATTTACTACCCCCCCTTCATGACCAGGCCATTTTTTGCGATACGGCACTGTGTTACTTTAACTGACAATTGCACGGTCATGCAATGATGTACCCAAATAAAATTTATATAATTTTTTTCCTACAGATGGCGCTTTCTTTTAGTGGTATTTGATCACCACTGCGTTTTCTATTTGTTTGCACTATAAACAAAAAGACCTACAATTTTGAAAAAACAAAACAAAAACAATATTATTTACTTTCTGCTATAAAACATATCCAAAAAAATAGAAAAAATCTAATTTATTCATTAATTTAGGCCAATATGTATTCTTCCACATATTTTTCGTAAAAAAAAAATCTCAATAAGCGTATATTAATTGGTTTGCGCAAAAGCATCTATAAACTATGGTATATATACTGGAATTTTTATTTTTGTTATACTAGTAATGGCGGCAATCAGCGATTTATCGCGGGACTGCGATATTGCGACGGACAGTCGGAGACTAACACACTTTTGACACGTTGTGGGAACCAGTGACACTAATACAGTGATCAGTGCTAAAAATATGCACTGTCCCACTGGCTGGGACAGGGTTAAACATCTAGGGCAATCAAAGCTTTAACTATGTGCCTAGCCAGTGTTTTTTACTGTACTGTGAGTGCTGCTTTTACTCAGGTAAGTGATGGATTTTATGCCCTGCTTTACAGGGAGACAAAATCCATCCCTTTCCCCCTGTCCAAATGGAGATCTGCCTCTACATAGGCAGATTTGCATTCTGTGTCTCTGCCTGGCGATCAGCAGATGCCGGCGGATATCCAGTGCCCGACACCCTCTAATCGGCTTCTGCTGTGAGTAAACACAGGAGAAACTGGCCACCAGCAGTGCGCGTGCGTCCCCTAGGGGGAAGTGCAGAATCACATATATACAAGATATGTGATCCTGCACAGGAGAGCCACCCTGTAGCAGTAAATGTGCTATGGGGCGGTCCTTGAGCAGTTAAAGTGTACATCTAAGTATTACCCAAATTTACCTCCAAGCTCCCTTCTTACCTTCTAGAGCATGTCCCGGGAATTATTATTATTAGTTTTTACCTTTACGTTACCTAAAAGACACCTATTGTACCACATCCATAATATCTAGGCCAAACACAAATAGAGGAACATTTTCGTTGTTCTACAATATCGGATTTTAAAGCTACACCATGAGGCCAATACATTTTTCGTCAAAGCATGTATTTTATTCTTAAATATTAAAACATATGTATGAGCCCCCTAAACGTGTCCAAAATTTTGGAATAAACTTAAAAAAAAAAAGACAACTCCTAGTTTACTGAGCCAGAAGGGTGAATGTTGCTGTTTGCCTGGCTTCCGTCACAATAGTGGGGAGAAAACCTGGGACAAAATCCTTTGTGGGGGTTCATCGCTACATTTGCGAGTAATTTTTATGAATACAATGACCCAACTGTACTTACATTTTTTTCTGTCTGCTTAAAAAATGATTAATAAAAATATTGAACGTAAAAAAATATATTACTGTAATTTTAGTGCACAGAAACACAATTTAAATAGTAAATAGTAAATAGATTCTAATATGTCAAGCCTTAAAAAAAAAAGTTTTTTACAGCTAGGATTCTAAGATTTAAAATCCTTTACAGCCCATCATTTTAGCGTTAACCATAAATAGCAGACCTAGAATTATTCCTTTCACTCCGTACCTAATATGTGTTACCTAATAACTGTTTAAGTAGTTTGCATACTATAATTATTTACAATTGATTATATGATCAGTTAAATATCTAACTTTTTTATTAGAAAAAGAGGAAAAAAGTTTTCTCAAAGATCATATTTTAAATCTTCTTGTCAAAAACGTACTGTATAATAATGCGGAAATTTAATTTGGTGCACAGTTACATTCCTATGTAGAAAATGATAGAAGATTATCTACAATAAGTATAGTGCACCATTAATAAATATGGCTATTGTACTTTCATGTGAAACTGAGAATATTGGATACGTTAATGATTTGCTGCTCAACATTTGACTGACTGAGATATTAAAATCTGCCATTTAAATATCAAGGAGATATTTCATTTTGTATACATTTGCAATCTCACCACTTTTATTACTGGCAATATCCAGTCAATTATGAATGTGTCTTGTTATGCAGGCAGGAATTCTGATAGCATAATGCACTGAGAATAAGCGTACAAAGTAAAAATAAATTATTGGCCATGGAAACCTATCTGGTGTGTTTTACAGGATTTAGAATAAATGTAAGAGGAAACAGACTGGTTGAAATATGGATAAGTATTGCTACAATTTAGATTAAATATAATCTCTTTATGGCCTTTGTTTTATAGAAAAACCAAGAAAAAATAATACTTAAAGTCGATGTAAAGCCAATCACTAAAATCTCATATAAGCTTAAAGTGACACTAAAGCTAATTTTTTTAAAAATAACAAACATATCATACTTACCTCCACTGTGCAGCTCGTTTTGCTCAGAGTGGCCCCGAACCTCATTTTCTGGGGTCCCTCGGTGGCTCTCTCGGCTCCTCCCCGCTTCAGATAACCCCCTAGGAGAAGCGCTCTCCCGGGGGGTTACCGTGCGGGCGCGCTCCCGAGTCCAGCATTTGGCGTCCATAGACGCCGAATGCAGGACTTGGCCCCGGCAGCCGCGTCATTGGATTTGATTGGCAGCGGCGGGAGCCAATGGCTGGTCTGCTATCAATCTATCCAATCAACAGCTGAAAACCCCAGACAGAGAGACGGCGCGTCCCAGTGGGACAAGTTTGAGGGGTGAGGTAAGTAAAACGGGGGGGGGGGCTAGGGGGCGGTCACTGACAGGTGTTTTTCACCTCAATGCATAGGATGCATTGAGGTGAAAAAGCACAAACCTTTACAACCCCTTTAACTGCTTCCGGACCATCTGCAGCAGTTAAACTGCGGCAGGTTGGCTCCCCTGCATGAGCCGTCGTAGCTGTACGTTGGCTCTTTAAGATGCCTCCGGCGGCATGCGCACTCCCGAAGCGCGTCCCCAGAGCCGATGCGAGTGCCTGGCGGGCGCGATGACTGCCGGGCACCTGCAATTGATCATTAAAGAACGAGAACGGGGATGTGTGTGTGTAAACACACAAACCCCGGTTCTCTTAGGGGAGATGAGACAGATTGTGTGTTCATACTAAGTATGAACACCAATCTCTCTCTTCCCCTAGTCAGTCCCATCCCCCCTACAGTTAGAACACACACTAGGGAACACAGTTAACCCCTTAATCGCCCCCTAGTGTTAACCCCTTCCCTGCCAGTGTCATTTATACAGTAATCAGTGCATTTTTATAGCACTGATCACTGTATAAATGTCACTGGTCCCAAAAATGTGTCAAAAGTGTTCAATGTGTCCGCCGCAATATTGCAGTCCCGATAAAATCCCAGATCACTGACATTACTAGCAAAAAAAAAAATAATATTAAAAAAACTTATTTTCTATTTTGTAGATGCTATAACTTTTGCGCAAACCAATCAATATACGCTTATTGCAATTTTTTTTACCAAAAGTATGTAGAATAATACATATCGGTATAAACTGAGGGAAAAATGTTTTTTTTTTTTTTTGGGGGATATTTATTATAGCAAAAAGTAAAAGATATTGGGGGTTATTTACTAAAGGTAACTCCACTTTGCACTACAAGTGCACAGCAAGTACACTTGGAAGTGCAGGTGCTGTAGATCCGAGGGGGACATGCAAGGAAAATAAAAACAGCATTTTTGCTTGTACATGATTGGATGATAAAATCTGCAGAGCTTCTCCTCATTTCAGAGCTTCCCCTCAGATCTACAGCGATTGCACTTTCAAGTGCACTTGTAGTGCAAAGTGGATTTGCCTTTAGTAAATAACCCCCATTGTGTTTTTTTTTTTTTCAAAATTGTCGCTCTTCTTTTGTTTATAGCGCAAAAAATAAAAACCGTAGAGGTGATCAAATACCACCAAAAGAAAGCTCTATTTGTGGGAAGAAAAGGACGTAAATTTTGTTTGGGTATAGCGTTGCGTGACTTCGCATTTGTCAGTTAAAGTGACGCAGTGCCGTATCGCAAAAAATGGCCTGGTCATTGAGCAGCCAAATCTTCCGGGGCTGAAGTGGTTAAACATAGTAATGTAAGTTTAAGGGATATGTTGCAATAGCGTGTGCATTACTGTAATACTCGTTAAAGCATCTGAAATGCATTAGCATGTTGAGCCCAACCCACAAGGCAACACTGCTTTGATGCACCTACATTGCAACTCACCACAGCGCACAGTAATGCACTAGGTTGTGGTGTTCAGAAAAATGCTGCATGTACATTTTTTGCTCCATCCCTACAGATTGGAAGCTCATTCAAAATGATGTTGTTTAATGTGACAACGTTCTATTTTGTCACTGGTCCCCCACCCATCTTTACCTGCTTGGAAGACCTAATCCAGCCCTGGAGATTTGGTTGCCATGCCTGGATCCATACTCGCGGATTGATCCAACGTCTGCTCCTGGAGTGATCCCTCTACAGACTCCGTCCACCTCCGAGTTAGTATTACCAATGAGCGTCTGGCTTTCGGCCAACCCAAGCCCGATTGACCCACTGTCAGATGACAGGTGGGTCCACCTTCTCTGGTAAGAAGTATCTATCTACAACCTTCCATTAGACGAATGTCCTTTCCGTTTTGTATGTGCCACGCAGCCATCCTTTTGTCTTAACACAATGCATGTTATTGTGTGACACTTCACATGGTAAGTTATGGGCATTGACACAAAGCATAGGATAGGACAGTGATGGCGAACCTTGGCACCCCAGATGTTTTGGAACTACATTTCCTATGATGCTCATGCCCTCTGCAGTGTAGTTGAGCATCATGGGAAATGTAGTTCCAAAGCATCTGGAGTGCCAAGGTTCTCCATCACTGGGATAGAAGATGTGATTGCAATCTAAGTTTGTTCACATGGGCATAAAGGACAGGTCATTAATAAATCCTTCTAAATGCCACTCAAAAAATAAAAAATAAACTTGATCTTTGCATGCATAGTCAATGATCTAGTACACACAATGAGAATGCGCCATTTCACATTAATCTTGATCTTCTCTGCAACTTTTGGCAGGCATTACAGCTTGCTAAGCTTGCCAGATGTCTCCATCCAAACTATACAAGTGTGTTTGGCACACATTTGTGGCTTGGTATGGCAAAGCTCTTTATCATGCTTCCCCCTCCAAAAAAACACATGTATTTGGGGAGATTCAGACATCCCATTGCAACACCTCCAAATGTCTTTGCATCTAAAACATATCTGAAATACAGAATAACTTTATATGCATTTGAGAGGCATGACCTTAGCCTAAAAGTTATTTTAAATAATTTTAAAACTGCAGCTTTCAATAGGATAAAACATTGTGATCACACTTTGAAGGAGCTTGTTTAGGCATTTCCTATTAACCGCTTCCCGACCGCCGCGCTCCGATGTACATCAGCAGAATGGCACAGGTGCGCAAAAAGGGCGTACCCGTACGTCCCTTCATAATCCGGGGCGCTCTCACGCCGCGGGAGCCGCAGACTCGATGTCCGCCTGTGTCCCAGGATCACGATGAGGAGAGGCAGAACCGCAGGGGCGGACTGATAACTCATGGGGCCCCCGGGCAATAGGAGATTATTGGGCCACACAGTATACATTCACACAGTATACACAGACAGATGTAAAAAAAACACAGATTTATACATACTGTCCCTGGCAACCCTGATGGGGCCCCCTAGTGGCCCAAGGCCCTCAGGCAGTGCCCAAGTGGCTCAATGGTCAGTCCGCCCCTGCAGAACGGGGACATGCCTATGTAAACAAGGTATTTCCCTGTTCTGCCTAGTGACATGACAGAGATCACTGCTCCCTGTCATCGGGATCAGTGATCGCTGTCATGTCTTAGGTAGCCCATCCCCCCTACAGTTAGAACACACTGAGGGAACACATTTAACCCCTTGATCGCCCGCTAGTGTTTAACCTCTTCCCTGCCAGTGACATTTACACAGTAATCAGTCGCTATTTTTAGTTCTGATTGCTGTATAAATGACAATGGTCTCAAAATAGTGTCAAAAGTGTCCGATCTGTCCGCCGCAATGTTGCAGTCCCGCAGATCAACGCCATTACTAATGAAAAAAAATAATAATAAAAAATGCCATAAATCTATCCCCTATTTTGTAGACGCTATAACTTTTGCACAAACCAATCAATATACACTTATTGCGATTTTTTTTTACCAAAAATATATCGGCCTAAACTGAGAAAGAAATTCGTTTTTTTATATATTTTTGTTTTTTTGGGGGATATTTATTATAGCAAAAAGTAAAAAATATTGCTTTTTTTTCAAAATTGTAGCATTTTTTGGTTTATAGCGCAAAAAATAAAAAACGCAGAGGTGATCAAATACCACCAAAAGAAAGCTCTATTTGTGGGGAAAAAAGGATGTCAAATTTGTTTGGGTACAACATCACACGACCGCGCAATTGTCAGTTAAAATGATGCAGTGCTGAATCACAAAATATTCTCTGGTCATTAGGGGGTAAAATCTTCTGGGGCTGAAGTGGTTAAAGCAGGGTTTGTTAAATTCAATTTCACTATGGGTGACATCAGCCTTATGGTTGCCCTCAAAGGGTCAGTTGTATCTGTAAGACTAGATGTCCAGAGCACCCACCCCACCCCCCTTACATCACACTGCACCCCCCTTACCTTGTGCTGCTGCCGGGAAGAAGCTGGGGTGGAGCTGGGAAGAAGAAAGTGTAGGGTCTGGAGCAGGACCATAGGAGGGCTGGAGTTAAAGCAGAGGTTCACACAAAAAACTGAACCTTCGCTTTTCGGAACCCCCCCCACCGGTGTCACATTTGGGACTTTTCAGGGGGGGAGAGGGGTGCAGATACCTGTATAATACAGGTATTTGCACCCACTTCCGGGCATAGACTCCCGCAGGAGTCTACGCCTCTCCCCCCCCCGCACCCGGGTCCCAGAGACAGCAGAGACCATCCGGATTGCGCAGAGCGACTCGCGCATGCGCAGTAGGGAACCGGGAAGTGAAGCCACAAGGCTTCACTTCCTGATTCCCTCACCAAAGATGGCGGCGGCAGCACCCGAGAGCCAAGTGACAGACCGGCTTCGGGTGCCGACATCGTGGATGCCCTGGTCAGGTAAGTGTCCATATTTTAAAAGTTAGCAGCTGCAGTATTTGTAGCTGCTGACTTTAAAAAAAAAAATTGTGGCGGACATTGTCTGTCATTAAGAACCAAATCCCCTCATATTCTTCCACAGATGTCTTTCTTTTAGCTCTATAAATTTACCTGCCAAGGTTATAGGAAAAGTAGCGGTGGAAAATTCACCAGTGGGATTAATTTGTATATAAAACCAAAACTTTTTGGAAAAGCTAGAATCTTTTTTTTTTTTTTCCCTTTTTTGCTGTTGGTGTCCCCCAGGGGTGATTCACCATCACTGTTGGTCCTTGTGACCACTTGCCCTGCTACAAAAAGTGATATGAAATTCTAAATTGTTGAGTTGCCACAGCAAAAGGAGGTAGGGGTAATTCTTCCAATGGGTAAACCTGTTCTGGTGATATCTGCCTAATTGGGGGATATCCCTGATTTTGAGGGACCTTCTAATGTGTTTCCAGGAAAGGAAGTGAAGGGTAATCTCATGATTTACAGTAAGAAAAAAAATCTATGGGGGCTTGACTAGGGATGGGCTTCACATTCACATATTTGCAGTAACTGTGCAAACTTTCAATGCTAAAAGTTTGTCAAAGAGGAGAATTAATAAGGGTGTTTGCCTGCCTGCCAAAGTGAACCTTTGGCTGTAACTGGGATTCATTAATTGAGTGGTAATATTAGTACAGCCATTAAATGACAACTTCCTGCTGTGCGAGCTGTAAGCATCTTTGGTTGCTGCCTCCTAGCAACCAGGGACATTGTGCTGGTCGGCCGCCAGGGTCCTAGCCACCAAAAACATCTCTGGTAAATAAGACACTGGGGGTTGGAATTGAAAAAATATATATTTGAGGCTCCCTAAAATTTCATACCAGACCCTTATCCTAGATAGGGATCTGGTAGGGTATTTTAAGGGGGGACCCCATGAAGAAAAAATAAATGAGATGGATTCTCACCCAAAAACAATACTAGACCCTTTCCCTTTTGGTCAGGAAAAGGGGGGTAGAACGTGTACAGCCAACCCTCTTGAACCATACCAGGCCACATGCCCTAAACATGGGGAAGGTACTTTGCCAGGGGGGATCACCCAGTGTGCATAGATTAATTTTTTAGCACAGGAGCCTGAGAGATGAAGGGTGAGTACTCTGTTGCACATATGATGACAAGGAACATGCTAATAGATGGATAAAGGAGAAGGATGAGCTCAGTGTTTATTGCTTCTCTTCATTTCCCACTCACAGACTGGGGGCAGGGAGCTGACTTCTTTACTGCTAAACTACATTGGAGAAAACTTATGTTAACAACCTGGCTGTGCTGTCTGGCAGAGCATCATCAGGTGCAATTCACACCTAAGCAATTTTCTCAAAATGCTTCAAGGCTCAATATCAAGATTCCCATTATATAAAATGGGGCCTGTTCACACCTAAGCATTGTATTGCTTAAAACTTGTCGCCCAAGGCTCGAAAAGGCACACAAGCTTCTTTGGGGCAGAGCCGTGCATTATTGGCCCCTATAGACTTCAATGGGAGCACCAGAAAAATGCCTAAAAATGAGCTTAAGGTACATTTTTCACACTGTTTCCTACCTCTTCTTCTAACCAGTGGAGGCTGGTGTTCAAAATTTTTTTTTTTTTTTTGGGGGGGGGGGGGCGCAAACAAACTGAAAAATTCTGAAAAAAGAAAACCATAAATTGCAGCCACTGTGCCATCAAATGCTGCCACTGTGCCATCAAACGCAGCCACTTTGCCAATTAAATGCTGCCAGTGTGCCCACCAAATGCTGCCAGTGTGCCCATTAAATGCTGCCAGTGTGGCCATCAAATGCTGCCAGGGTGCCCATTAAATGTCAGTGTGCCCATCAATTGCAGCCAGTGTGCCCATTAAATGCTGCCAGTGTGGCCATCAAATGCTGCCAGGGTGCCCATTAAATGCTGTCAGTGTGCCCATCAATTGCAGCCAGTGTGCCCATCAATTGCAGCCAGTGTGCCCATCAAATGCTGCCAGTGTGCCCATCAAATGCTGCCAGTGTGCCCATCAAATACTGCCACTGTGCCATCGAATGCCACCAGTGTGACCCCCCCGCCCGCTCGCCGTCTGCCCGGCACTTACCCTGTCTTGGTGGGGCAGCGGGTGACGGCGTCAAGTGGGGTCCTTCAAGCCAGCTTCTCCTGCCGTCTCCATCTCCCGACTCCGTCTTCTCCTCCTGATAGGCATCCAATAGTGGTGCCTGTCGTTTTAGCCAATCAGGTGACAGGTAACAGATCCGAGCACCTGATTGGCGGAGAGGCGGTTCAGTGTTAGGAAAGCCAATATTCATTCGTTCTCCTAACACAGCTGAGTGAACCGTTTTTGACGTCTATTAGAGCCTATGGCTCTATTTAGGTGCTTCAAAAACACCCCCCGCCACTGCAATTTACGCGCACGGCGCCCGAAAAGGGGCCGGACGTCTGAATGGGGGGTGGGCGCAGAGACCATGGATAGATTCATGCAATGCATGGATCTATCCATAGTGCACAGAGGGGGTGGCAGGAGAGAGGAGGCGGCGCCCATGCGCCCTTAATGCATGGGCCGCCACTGCTTCTAACTATCTTTCAATTGGCTAAAACTAAAATGCTGAAGCTTATAAGTGCCTGAAAAGGCCTGAAAACACTTGAAGAAATGAACATAAAAAAAGGCTCCAAAAATGTTTGAAGATGTTCAAGCTCAAGTGTGGACCTAGCATAGGGATGTATGACTTTCCTCCGACTTTCCTGATCTGCATACTTTAGGGTCAGTAACTACATTGAAGCCAGAGACTCGGTACTTAGAGAACAGAAGAAGGTAAAAATTTGCAATGAAGCTTACTAAAATCCATGCAAGATACAAATTCCCTGTAGAGGATTATTTTAATATTTTATCTCAACAAGTAAGTTGAGTTTCACTTTTTAAAAGAAACTCATTTTCCTAAATCACTTTTCAATTAGTATAATAAGGACATAATTAATGTACAGTTTGTTCCAAAAAACTTATATTAACATGCTGTTAAAGAATAAACTATATATGTAACTTATCACACACTGCCAAACGAACCGCTGTGACGGATTGTGTTCAATCTGTTGCGCTGTTAAAATTGTATATTTTTCTGATTTTCAATATCACCTGATTTCATCCTTCTTCTCCCAGTATTTACTGTATTTCACGTGATCCTCTTTTGTCACCTTACCTTTGACCACCATCATTATTATGTTACATTTTAGCAAACACTGCACTACTAATGCCAGAAAACCTTAAAGTGTTTGTTACCCCAACATTTCATATTCCTGATTTGTGGCTGCTGTACCATGTACTTGTAGGAAAAAAGTATGCTGTTCTCTTTGTATTGCTTCCTTTGTGTGAAATCCCTGGTGTTCCTGTGCTTTACTATTGAAAACTGACCACACTAAGCATACATCTTGGTCAGTTCTCTAGCTGTGCTGGGAACTCAGCCTGCTGTCCTCCACTGATCAGGCTTGTCCTGACACGCCTCCCTGCACAGCCTATCACTAGGAAGCTCAGTGTACTGTTGTTTCTCCTGTTGCTTCTCCTCCCCCAGCTCGTATGCAGCTGAAAACACATGGAACAGAGGAAATGTGATCACTTCTAAAAAAAGTAAAAAAGGGGGATTTGTAGATATTTTTTATATATTTTATATATTTTTTATATCTATACACACATGTTTTGTCTTCCAATTTGATTTTAAACTGAATGGGTTGTTTTACAAGGTGATCTTTTATAATCACTTTAACGAGTCGTTTTCACTGACAATAGCGCGATTGTGCAACGCTGCACCAAAACAAAATTGACGTCCTTTTTTTTCCCACAAATAGAGCTTTCTTTTGGTGATATTTGATCACCTCTGCGGTTTTTATTTTTTGAGCTATAAACAAGAAAAGAGCGACAATTTTGAAAAAAAACCCCACAATATTTTGTACTTTTTGCTATAATAAATATCCCCATTTTTTTTTAAAAAAAGCTCATTTTTTCTCAGTTTAGGCCGATATGTATTCTTCTACATATTTTCGGTAAAAAAAAATCGCAATAAGCGTTTATTGATTGGTTTGCACAAAAGTTATAGCGTCTACAAAATAGGGGATAGATTTATAGCATTTTTATTATTATTATTTTTTTACTAGTAATGGCGGCGATCTGCGATTTTTATCATGACTGTGACATTATGGCGGACACATCGGACAATTTTGACATATTTTTGGGACCATTGGCATTTATACAGCGATCAGTGCTATAAAAATGCATTGATTACTGTAAAAACGTCACTGGCAGTGAAGGGGTTAACACTAGGGGGCGATCAAGGGGTTAGCTGTGTTCCCTGGGAGGTGATTCTAACTGAAGGGGGGAGGGGACTGACTAGAGGAAGTGACGGATCGTGGTTTCTAGCTAATAGGAACACACAATCTGTCACTCCTCTCAGAACAGAACACAGATTTGTGTGTTTACACACACTCATCCCTGTTCTGTCCCTTGTGCTCGCGATATCTCGTTGCCGGCAGTCATCGAGACAGTCAGCCACGAGCATCGGCACCCCCGCTGTGCGGCAAGGGGCGCGCCTGCTATCCCGATCCCACGAGCCAACGTATAGCTACGACGGTTCGTGGGATTGTGCCGACCTGCCACAGTAAAATGACGGCGGCAGGTCAACAACTGGTTAAAGTGATTATAAAGGCAGAAGTTTTTTTTTATCTTAATGCATTCTATGCATTAAGATAAAAAGCCTTCTGTGTGCAGCAGCCCCCTCTAGATCCAGCGATGTTGTAGGAATGTAGAGAAAAACTCACCCAAGATCTACCGCATGATTGTAGAATGATGAGCTGAATAACGGTGCTCAGGCTTGTTGTGTCCCATAAACATCAAAATAGCAAGAAATGCCAGCAATTCGATTGCTTCTTAAATCTTTATTGAGCGCTAACAACAGTACAACATATAAAATGCTAACATGTTTCGGCCGGAGCCTATGAAGCTATGAGGAAGGCTCGGCCAAAACATGTTAGCATTTTAGATGTCGCACTACTGTTAGTGCTCAATACAGATTTAAGAAGAAGCAATCGAGTTGCCGGCATTTCTTGCTATTTTGATGTTGTAGAATTGTCTCAGCTGCCTGGGACTCCCCTCCTCTTTGACTGAGACTCCCGCTGCTGTCAATCAAAGTCAGTCAGCCAATGAGAAGAGGAAGGGGGCAGGGCCCGGCTGCTGCTCGGTGTCTAAATGGACACAGGGAGCTGTCACTCGGCTCAGTGCTCCCATAGCAAGCTGCTTGCTGTGGGGGCACTTAACAGGAGGGAGGGGCCAGGAGCACCAAAGAGGGACCCGAGAAGAGGAGGATTGAGGTTGCTCTGTGCTAATCCACTGCACAGAGGAGGTAAGTATGACATGTTTGTTATTTTTACCTAACAAAAACAGACTATACAATCACTTTAATGTAAGGTAAGATCTAAAAGGGTATGAACAGTATGTAAAAGTGAAAAAAATCCTTAGAAGAAGAACCATAATGTTTTTTATTTTATTTTTTAATTGCTGGAAGATAGGCCTTTATTGTGGAAGCAGTACCAGGGTAGGTCTGTGCAGCACCCTGTGAAAGAATGCAGAACTGCATCCGTCTCCTTATGCATGCTGTAGACTTGGTATATACTTTTTTCCTGTTCTTTGCTCCCTTGCTCCAATGGTTCGCACAGAGTGTGTACTGCCCATGCATGGCCAATCGTTTGCTATCTTGTGGCTAGAAGATAGCAGCACATGCACACTGTGTGTTTGTGTCAGCTGTGGGCGGATGGGGTAGAGAGCAGGTATGTTTGAGCACAGCGTGACAGCAGTAGCTGTCAGAACAAGTATGAAATTGCATCCCCATAGTTGGTAGCCACTTGTAATCACACAGACTCAACTGTATTAATGCAGAATCCGGTAATCCACAACAAACCCGGCAGGAAGGCACCCGACCAGGAAAACTTACGGCAAGTAACAGCAGTTTGTATCAGAGCAGGTCTCAGATGTGCTAACAGCGTCTGCCTTGTCGGGGTGGAATGTGACCTGGCCAGTCCGGAGGTCTCCAGGTAGGATGGCATGCCTCTATTTTTTCCCTACTCATCTGGAACCTTTCCCTGCTGCTCATCTCTGTCCCTTTCAGACAGATAACCTGTCTCTACACTACCCACACATGAAATGTGCACCAAGCCTCAAAGTCAGGGCTTTAAATAGGCTCTGCCTGACCCAAGATGGCTGCTAGAGTCACATGGGAAGGCAGCATCCAATCGGATAACTTCCCCAGTGACCCAGGAAACCATGAGGAACCATGTTCCCCCTCAACTTCCTCTTCCCCTGCAATGCTGCTGCAGTTGAGGGACACCTGCAGTGGAGAAAGTAGACTACACCTTTCTACACACTGATCTGAATCTTGTGTGTGTTGAGGGAATCCCCAGGTGTCACCAGGGCCACCATTAGAAGAGCTCCCCTCTGTTCTAACATCATCCCAAAATGTGGGATTTTCTCTTACATTTGATAATAACGGTATACAGGACAAATAGAGAGGGAGAATCTCCCTAGGGGGGGGCACAGACGGCAGTAAAAACGAATAGGTATTCTAATCCCTCTCCACCCTATGCAAAACAAACAAGAACAAGTAATAAATATTTATTTATTTATTTATTTATTTATTAAGGCCTGCTTGTAAATTGGAGTCATCTGTAAACACGAAATGCTACTTTTAATCCCAAACTCTATATTATTTATAAACAAGTTAAAAAGTAAGGGTCCCTACCTTGTTATCTTCCTATAGCTTCCAGTAGAAACTCTTTGCATATACTGTGCACTAATTCCAACCATTTTATTGGCCAAATTTTACTCCTGCTCATTAAGGTGTACTAAATGTGTAATATTTTTGTGTTTTTAAACAGTGCTATGGTTATCATATACAAATAAAATATGTCCTGCAATTTCACATATCCAATGGGTTATTACTCATTCTACCCAAATGTGAAGAAATAATAACAACCACTGCTAAACAGTTCAGTGAATATTATTATATAAATCATGGGTACTCAACCAGTGGCCCTCCAAGTCTTATGAGGCATTACAAGGCTGACAGTTACAACTATGACTCTCAAAGGCAGAGGCATGATGGGACTTGAAGTTCCGCAACAGCTGAAGGGCCACAGGTTGAGCACTCATGATATAAATAAATAAATTAACTGGGTAACTTCTTCCACACTTTCTAGGTATTGCCTAGGAAGTGTGGAAGAATTTACATTCAGACCGAAACGAATTGCACATGTCTAGGAAAAGCCCTTGTCAATTACACAACCATTACATGTTGTATGTCCTGCTTCCTCCACCACTGCCTTCCAGCTACCCATAATATTGGGCACCTGTTGCTGCCAGGGGCCTACCATTACCATCATAGCTATAGGGCCGCACTCCACTATATTTTGAAACAAAGAAGAGTGAATAAAAAAGATCACGTAGTCTATCGAGTCTGCCCCATTTGTTTAGATATTTTTTTATAATTTTTTAACTTTATTATTATTATTATTATACAGGATTTATATAGCGCCAACAGTTTGGCATGAGGGCAGACAGTACAGTTACAATACAATTCAATACAGGAGGAGTCAGAGTGCCCTGGTCGTTAAAGTTTACAATCTAGAAGGCAGGGTGGATGGAGCTGATGGAGAAAATGAAAATACAGTTGTTAGGTGTGGGTAGGATAGCCTTCTCTGAAGTGGAGGGTTTTCAGGGATTGTCTAAAAGCTAATAGAGTAGGAGATAATCAGACAGATTGGGGTAAGGAGTTCCATGAAATTGAAGAGGCTCTGGAAAAGTCATGGAGGCGAGCATGGGAGGAGGCGACAAGGGAGCTAGAGAGCAGGAGGTCTTGAAAGGAACAAATAGAAGCATTAGTTTGGCATTTTGAGACTACTCTAGTGATGTAGCTGGGGGCTAAGTTGTGGATGGCTTTGTAAGTAGTTGTTAGTATTTTGAATTTAATTTGTTGGGTGAGCGGAAGCCAATGGAGGTATTGACAGAGAGGAGTATCAGACACTGAGCGATTGGTAAGGTGGATGAGTCCAGCAGCAGCATTAATGATGGATTGAAGGGGGAGTAGACTATGTAGAGGTAAGCCACTGAGAAGGGAGTTGCAGTAGTCGAGTTGAGAGATGACTTAACTTTTAACTTTTTTTTTTCTGTCTCAAGCATGTTTGTATCCACTTACTGTTGACTGACCCTCTCCGCTGAAAGCCTATTCCAAGTATCAACTACTATTTCCATAAAATAATACTTTCTGAGATTAGCTTTGCCCATGACAAGTGTTTTAGTTCTGTGCAGCTGGACAGGTATTGACTTGTAGCCTTGTGTTTATTATTGGCTACTTAGTAAAAGTTATGGCAGCAAGTTCTTGTTCAGTCTCTGCTCCTACTGTGTTACACTGCTGCCAGATTATTACAAGATCATTTTCACATATTTAATTAAGGCACCGACACTGTAAACACATTGTTTCTGCAATTCTGCAAGGATAGAGAACTTGTTTATTCCCACCAGCCAAAACACTCAGCCCTAATTTGACGTACTGTATTCATTCAATATTTGTATTTCAGTCCTTGTTCAGTGGTCAGCATATTTTTATTTCTTGGTTGTAGAAATGACAATAACTGGATGTAAGCTTCTGGTTTATTTTTTAAATTATTTATGAGCTATTTGAAGCCACCTTTTAAAGTTTTGATTAGCGTAGGAAAAATCTTGGCTCTTATTTTAAGGCGTGCCCACCTGCTGCCACCACTAATTGGGATATTGCCCATTTGGATTTATTTTTTACACTTTTTAGAATGCAACAGAAGGTCCGATGTTCCTCTGCTGCAGAAGGAGAACTGATATTGTATGGTTCGCGGGATCAGAAATTAGAGTGGTGCTGCCTGGGGTGTTCTAAGGAGCCCTGACCAATCCCCAACCTGGATTGGCCTCCCTAAATACCCAGGGTCAGGAGTTGGTGTTGTTCAGAGTTTGAAGATGGAATGCTAGGCTGTCATGGCCTTTGAGAGAGCTCCCTAGTCTGGGGGGTTGGGGGGTGACCTTGGGCCCGGGGGGTGGTGTGCAGACGAGGCCCTTCAAGAAATAATGAAGGCATCTTGGACAGGAGGCACAGGAGGAGCAAAAAGGACAGCAGGAGAGAGCATTGCCGGGCAAGTCTTCAAGAAGAGGAATGATTAGTCGCAGCCAGGAGAGCTGGTGAGTAACAAGCACAGTCAGGAGGACTGGGGAGGCACACCTGACCTGAGAGGACTGGGAGCATTCAGTCTGGGATGGGTGCAGAGCCAGTGGAGTTGACTGTGTTGTCAAGGGCAGCGGAGAAGGGCAGCTGCAGCCAGGAATGGCTTAGTAACCAGAGATAGGACAGCTAGCACCACAAACTTTCTATCTGCTACACTATAGGTACCCGCGGTCCCTGCCTGCAAAAGGCTGTTGCTAAGGCCTGGCTGAGTCAGAGCCAGGCCTAACCCCATTGTGCTAGTTGTGCCTGGAACCTTAAAGAGGAAGCGATGTACAGGAGTTGAATGGAGCGAACCTTAGTGAGGAAGCAATGTGCAGGAGGAGAAATAGAGTGAACCTTAGTGAGGAAGCAATATGCAGTAGGAGAAATAGAGTGAACCTACTGAACTGTACATAGTTGTCCCAAGCAAATTACTATTATTTTCACTGGGCATCCCATATTTCCCCTACTCCATCCAAGTTCAATTCCCTCAATAAAATACAAAAACAAAGCTGATGGGCTGTTCATTGTCTTGGAGTGTCTGGGAAGTGAATGCCGGACTGGGCAGGGTGAAAGGTGGGCCACATCACTTAGCAGCCCCTACAGGGGTACCACTACATATAATTAGGTATAAGCCAAGTGTACATGTTTGTGCATTCTACAGACACCCAGAGAGCTTACCTTGTCATTTGCAAGCAAGTATGACTGTCTAAAACAGCCTTTCTCAACCTTTTCAACACAGAGGAACCCTAGAAATAACTTTCCTGTATCAGGGAACCCCTGCTAAAAATTACATTATCTTGTGTGATGGTCAGTGGGAGGAATGTTGCTTACAATTGTGATGATTGGGAAGAATTACCCCCTTACAGATAGTTAAAAAGATCAATGGCGTCAGTTGGAACTTATTGGGGGGGGCAGAAATTGCTCAGGGAACCCCTAGCAACCTCTGGAGGAACCCTAGGATTCCATGGGACCCTGGTTTAGGATATACTTGGGATGAGCCCTGCTGATGTCATTGCGTTACCCACAAACCTTATATTTTCAAGCGCTTGATCCACTTTCTAAATGTGAGTGTTTCCAATTATTTAATACATTTTTATGCTTATATGGACTCACACTATGTGGAATATTGAACATTTGAGAGGAGTCGGTCTGACAAGTTGGCTGCTTCTGAGGACTGCTTCTCTGTGACATCTCTTGACCAATTGGACTATCTTCCATCTTGATCCGGAGCCCAGACGTGGAGGTCCCATACTTTGGTGTTTACACCATATGCCTTGTTGACTCACTGAGCATATGCCCATTTAAGTCTCCTCACTCCGGTAAGCCTCCTCACTAACCGGTGGTGGTTCTATTTTCTGTGTCTTCACTTCAACACTGATGTCACGTGGAATTCCACTTCTGGCTATATAATCTGTTTTCACTGTTTATCCAAGGACTGTCATATTCATAAATTTCACATCACTTTTCACTGTTTCTTTGTGGTCATTGCACAGTATATATATGAATTTTTATCATCATAAATCTTTGAGCGCTGCACAAAAATTAAAGTTACGTACCGGTAACGTCTTTTCCAGTAGTCTTTCAGGACAGCCACCATGAGAGATAGTCTCCTCCTCTTCCTCTAGGAAACACTGCGCCAGCCCATAAATTCTCACTTCCCCCTGCCAGACCTCAGTATATTTCGAGATTACCTCCGGTCAGCTGGGGAGACACAAGAACACATTAATAACATACTATTCCATATCATTATCATGCTGCGTTCTGGTCTTTTATAAGACCCCCCAAAAATTTCGGGTGGGTAACTAGGGCTGTCCTGAAAGACTACTGGAAAAGACGTTACCGGTACGTAACTTTAATTTTCCCCTTTCGTCTTTCAGGACAGCCACCATGAGAGGATGAACGAGCACTTACCAGTTTAGGGTGGGACTACAGCTTGCAATACCTTTCGCCCAAAGGCTTGCTCACTAGCCGACACCAGGTCCACTCTGTAGTGCTTTACGAAAGTGGAGTAGCTGGACCATGTTGCAGCCCTGCATATTTGCTCTGGCGTTGCTCCAGCCTTTTCTGCCTGCGAAGCTGCCATAGCTCTAGTAGAGTGTGCTCTTATACCCATTGGGATTTCCTTCCCTGCCAATGTATAGGCCTGGCCAATGGCTACTCTGAGCCATCTGGCAATAGTGCGTCGAGACGCTTTGCATCCTTTTCTGGCCCCAGAAAACAAAACAAATAAAGAGTCTGACTTTCTAAACCTCTTGGTCAGCTCTAGGTACTGAAGGATACATCTCCTTACATCCAAAGAATGAAATTTTAATTCCCTTTCCCCCGAAGGGTTGGGACAAAATGAGGGTAAAACTACCTCCTGACTTCTGTGGAAACCAGAAGCAACCTTAGGTAAAAATGCTGGATCGGTCTTAAAGATGATCCGATCTGGAAAAATAACGCAAAAAGGAGGTCTAACAGATAAGGCCTCAATCTCACTGACTCTCCTGGCAGTTGTCACTGCTACCAAAAAAACTGTTTTTAACGTAAGATCCTTTAGTAGACATTCTTCTAAAGGTTCAAAGGGGATTCCCGTCAGACCCTGCAAAACTAACGATAGGTCCCACTTGGGAAAGGGAGGGCCTTGAACCGGTCTTTGTCTAGACAGAGCTTTAAAGAATCTGACCACCCAAGGGTTGGTGGCCAGATGTTTTTCTAAATAAACACTAAGTGCTGACACCTGACCCTTAAGGGTACTTATGGATAAACCCCTGTCTGCCCCGCACTGAAGGAATTCCAACACAGCTGTGGGACTATGTACCGCAAGGGAGCCTTCTGCACACCATTCATTGAAACGTAAGCAGACTTTCCTATAAATCTGGCGTGTTTCCTTCTTCCTGCTATTGAGGAGGGTGGAGATTAATTTCTCAGAAAACCCCCTAGCTCTTAGCATACCCTCCTCAGTAGCCAGGCCGCTAACTGCCATTGGTGAACCTGTGGACAGAGGACTGGGCCCTGTGAGAGGAGATCCTCTCGAGGTGGCAGGAATAAGGGAGGTTCGACCGCTAGCTGCTTGAGTACTGAGAACCAAGCCCTCTTTGGCCAATGTGGTGCTACCAGAATCAGGGACGTGTTTTCCATCTGGAACTTCCTGAGAACTGCTAGTAATAATGCTGGGGGCGGGAAGGCATAGCAGATTCTGAAATGCCAGTCCTGGATCAATGCGTCGACCCCTCGCGCTCCCTCCCCTCTGTTTAGGGAGAAAAAACAAGGGGTTTTCGCGTTGCTTCTTGACGCGAACAGATCTACCTCTGGAGGACCCCACTTCTCTGAGATGAGATTGAAAACCTCCTGGTTGAGGATCCAATCGCCCTCTCTCAGTTTGGTTCTGCTGAGAAAGTCTGCTATCACATTCTTTTCTCCTCTCAGGTAGACTGCTGAGAGTGAGAGAGTATGAGCCTCGGCCCAGCTCAGAATGTCTGATGCCAATGCCAACAGGACTCCGCTTTTCGTGCCTCCCTGTTTGTTTACATAAGCTACGGCAGACGAGTTGTCCGACTGCACTTGAACATGGTGGCCCTGTAGCTCTTTTCTGAAGAACCTGAGTGCTAGCCCAATTGCTTTCAGCTCCTTCCAATTGGACGACCTTCTGAGTTCGTCCCCCTCCCAGGTGTCCTGTGCTACAAGGGAACCCAGATGCGCCCCCCAACCTTTGCCGCTTGCGTCTGTGGTTACCATCTGAGAGACTGGGATGAACCACAGACGACCCTGCGACAAGTTTGAGACCCTCCTCCACCACCAGAGGGATCTCTTTACTTGGGGTGGGACCTGAACCAAGGCATCCAGATTTCTCTGGCTGTGATCCCACACCCTTAGGACAAAGGACTGTAAGGGACGAAAGTGCAGACCTGCCCATTGCACTGCTGGGAGGGTAGCGGTCAAAAGCCCCAGGGCCGACATAAGAACTCTTATGGAGACCCGACTGCTGCACTGGAGACCAGCCACTGCCCTGTCCAGTTTTAGTATTTTTTCTGTTGGAAGAAACACTCTCAGAAGTGTTGAGTCCAACAGGTAACCCAAGTAGGTAATGCGCTGGGAGGGAATCAAACTGGATTTCTCCAAGTTCATTAGCCACCCTAGACCTGTAAGAACTCTCTTTGTAAGTTCTAGATCCCTGACTAACTGCAGTGGGCACGCTGCAAACAGGAGCAGGTCGTCCAGGTATGCTATCACTGATATTCCCTGGAGCCGAAGAAAGGCCATCACCTCCGCCAAGACCTTGGTGAAGATGCGGGGCGAGGAGGATAGCCCGAAAGGCAGCGCCTGAAACTGTAGATGTACCGTTGTTCCACCTACATCTACCGCTAGCCGGAGAAACCTCTGCGAGGCTTCTGTTATGGGGACGTGTAGATACGCGTCCTTTAGGTCCAGAGATACCATAAAGCAGTTGCGGGGCAACAGTGCTCTGACTGTGAAAATTGTTTCCATACGGAATCTCCTGTATGCCACTGACCTGTTCAGGGGTTTTAGATTCAGAATCAGTCTGAATTTCCCTGTGGGTTTCTTCACTACGAATATGTGTGAATAAAACCCCTCTCCCTCCTCGGCCTTTGGGACTCTGAGAACCACATTCTGATCTACCAGATCCCTTAATGCTTCCAACAGAGCCTCGGCTCTTGCCGTACACCTGGGTAGGTGCGTGACCAGAAATCTCCGTGGAGGAGGATTTGTGAAATCGATATGGTACCCCCTTCTTATAATCCCTAGAATAAAGCGATTGGGGGATATTGCTTCCCACTGTGGGAGGAAGGCCCCCAGTCTTCCCCCCACCATGGTTGGGGAGTCATTGACCTTTACGGGGCTGCTCAGGAGGGCGAAAAATCGCCCCTCCTCTGCCCTTGCCTTTCTGACCCCAAAACTTCTTTTGCCCTTCCGGCTTTGGAGTCTCTTTTCGCTTTTGCGGACGAAACCCCTTCTTTGTAGGTGCAGGGGTTTTCCGTTTAACCGGGAAGGATTTCTTCCTGTCTGCTGTGCGGTCCAAGACAGTCTCTAAGCCTGGACCGAAGAGAAGGTCTCCCGTTAACGGTATGCCGCATAATTTGACTTTAGAGGCGCTATCGCCCGGCCAAGTTTTTAGCCAGAGGGCTCTCCTGGCCGAATTGGCCAGAGCCGCTGATCTGGCCGACATACGTACTGATTCTGCCGAGGCATCAGCTATGTAGGCGATACCCCGCAGAATAGTAGGGAAAGAAGACAGAATGGTTTCTTTTGCCGTTCCAGCCTCAATATGCTCTTGAATCTTAGAGAGCCAGTGCTCCAGATTGCGAGCCACTACTGTGACCGCCAACTCAGGCTTCAAGTTACCAACTGTTGAATCCCACGTCTTTTTAAGGAGAGAGTCTATTCTCTTATCCATGACATCCACCAGGGCCCCCATGTCCTCAAATGCCAGGTCTGTGTGTCTGGAAACCTGGGAGAAAGCAGCGTCTAACTTGGGATTTTTATTCCAGATAGATGTAGGATCATCCGAAAACGGAAATCTCCTTTTTAAGGATCTAGAAAAAAAGGGTTTCCTTTCGGGATCTTGCCACTCCTTTTTGATACTTTCAACCAGTACTTCGTGAACTGGAAAAACCTTTCTCCTTTGTTCCCCCAAGCCTCTGTACATCTGGTCATGAAGGGTCAGGGGTTTCCTGTCCTCCTGAATACCGAGGGTTGTATAAATAGCCCCTAAGAGGTCCTCTACCTCCTCTAGGGATAATTTATATCTGGAGGATCTCCTGGACTCCCCGTCCTGGTCCTCCCCCTCTGAACCATCCTGGGAATCGGAGGAGGAACTATCTGGCTGTCTTAGTTCCACCCCGGAAGGCCCTGGAGCTTCCTCTGCCCTAACTGAAGTTGCAGGTTGGGCAGGAGCAGAGCCCTGTGCCTGAGGCGGGGTTGTATCCTGGGAAGCTGGACTAATGGGAGGTTGAAACCTTTCAAATAAGGCTTTAAATGAAGAAAAGGTGGACGAGAGCTCCTTTACTGAGGCTGCCAGTCCTGACTCCTGTTCAGAGTCCCTCTCCTTAACAAGGGAGTCAATGCACTCCCTACACAAGACCTTTGTCCATGCCTCCCCTAATGTGTCCCTGCAAGAGGCACACCTCCTCTTAGAGCTATCTGAAATACATGAAAGGAAAAAACAAACATTTTGTCACTTTTTTTTTTTTTTTTTTTTAAAAGACAAGGATACAACCCTGGGAGTGCACTAGACCCTCCTTAATCTATGGGGATCTGAGCCTCCCTCCCCTGACCACCCAGGGTATCTGCCCCCCCATGACAGGAACCATACATGGAGGGACAATCCTAGGTAAAGAGTACTTTTCCCCAAGGCACTCTTACCTTAGGAAGGCTGGAGGTAGTGTCCGTTGGCTGAGCATCTGCTTCCGACATGACATGCAGGTGGTTGCTACTACCGAGTCCTCCGCTGCCTGTGCGCGTCCCAGACTCGTCTCCAGCCTGTGCCTGGCTTCCCTATCAGCGCCGCGACCCGGAACCGGAAGCCGCGGATCAAAGGCAAGCCCTCGCCCTTCCGCCGGAAATGACGTCGCCCGTCGTCCGGCCCGCCTAGTTCCAAAAAGAGAGCGGCCTGTAAAGTATACAGGAAGGGCGGACGCCAGCCTGCTGCAGCCCTGTAGCCGCGATAGGGAACCCCCACAGCCTGAAGCTGCGCTCAGCTAGGAAGTGGTGGCAACCAAACGAGGGGTAAGTCCCCCCCATGCCCCTAGGAAGCCCCTGCTCCCATTACAGGCTCCAAAAAAACAAACAACAGCCACAGTCCCCTGACTGAATGGCCTGGTTCCTTGCACAGTGTCTCCCCACCGGAGGAAACACTAATACTGAGGTCTGGCAGGGGGAAGTGAGAATTTATGGGCTGGCGCAGTGTTTCCTAGAGGAAGAGGAGGAGACTATCTCTCATGGTGGCTGTCCTGAAAGACGAAAGGGGAAATATTACCTTTCACTGGTGTAGGATATAGCCAACATGGATGAAAAGTTGTTATCCCAGAAAGCAGTAAAGACATAACAATTGCCTTATTACCTACCAACCTGGTGACAACCTTATGGTTTGAAGCACTTAGGCATTGCTGTTTTTACCCCTTATTATATATAGGCAGTCTTTATGATATGCTTTGCACAGTGATGATTTCTGCTACTTGTCGTTTGTATACAATGGTGTGATAGATCCAAACGGGACAGGGGCTTTGCAAGGGGACTGCAGGGTAGTCTCTTGCCTACTGACTATAGGCCCTGGTTTTGGGGGGCTTTATTCTTGGGAGGGGGTACCTGGGGGACCCTTGGAGTGGTCTTGCTTTGGATTTGGGTCCATGTCTACCCAAAACATACAGGCTCTGGGATCCTAGGACCTGGATACAGATTTGGGGCCTTTGTGCCCAAATCAGCAATGACTGCTTCACCCCCTCCTAGACTGGGAGACTCAGAACAGATGTTAATTTAATCAGCTAAAAACAACTTGATACTGGGGTGTCCTGTTATAATCTGTTTACTAAGGTGTCTTTCCCCTATGGCAGTGGTTCTCAACTCCAGTCCTCAGGATCCACCAACAGGCCAGATTATAAGTATTACCTTGGGGAGATGCAGACTAGAATACTGTAATCACTGAGCAGCAAATGATATCACCTGTGATGTATTTCAGTTATTTTGCAAATCTGGCCTGTTAGAGGGTCCTGAGAACAGAAGTTGAGAACCACTGCCCTATGTTATCATATCCCCATTGTGTGCCTCCTAGGTGTAAATTCCCATTGTTAATTGAGTCACCTAGTATTTCTGTCTGTCTGCTAATTCTTTTGGAGATTTGGACAGCCCTAGGTCTTCTCACTAGAGGACTGGTGCCAGACAGTCTGGGTGGGCACTGAGTCACCTAGGCTTGTCTTGGTGACTAGTTAACTTACTGTTTAATTAGATTTCTGTTCATGTTTATGCTGGCTGTTCCTTAGATATGGTAATTATCTTACTGTTTGCATAACGTGATTAAGCTCTTATCGGGTTTTGTGTGGTATATACTATGTAAGTTTACAATAAACTGAGTTCTAGTTTGCACCTAAGCTAGTGTTGTCTGGATCTTGGGTGCAATAATCCACTACAATACCTGGTTCCTGGTTCTAGACTGGAGGAAGCTGTATCTTGACTGAAGCACCCAAGCTGGCTGCTGGACGGTCCATCACAAATGGTATTATGGATTATGCAATTAGATGATCAGAGATTATCAAGAATTTTTAGTGGTACATTTAGGGATGGTCAAAATCAAATTTTCATTTTCTCCAAATTTTTACTAAAGCCAAGAAAGTTCAATAAAATGTAGCAATTTTGGCAAAATCATTTGGGGCCAGTAGGGATGGGAAAATTAAGGTTGTTATTTATTTGTTTTTTACAATGAACTTTACAAGGCTTGCAGAAGCTCCTTTTATCTATTCTGCTTCTGTCTCATGTCTAAAATATGGACCCACATTAGCCTCACTATTTTATTCATTTATTTATTTTTTCACAGAAAAAGCAGATAACAAAAAAGTAAAATAAAAAATGAAAAGCAGTAGTACACAAACAGTAATTATGTAAACAAAAAAAACGAAAAACACAAATACGAAGAACACTAAATGAAAAAGACAAAATTACCCTAAATGCAAACAAAAGAAAAAAGAAAAAAAAAAACATACATACACCTTCTAATTAAAAAAAAAAAAAAGAGAGATCCCATGCTAATATTTTATAACATAACATTCATAATCCAAACTAAAAATCAGTGGATAATTACATTAGATGTGTTTTCTTGTATATAAGTATACAAACTCTTGAATTCTTCTCAGTACTACACTGTGAAAACAATGTGTTCTGTTTCCATCTAATTGCAGGGATGAGAGGAAGCAGATGCTTACTTTCTCCTATTTTTTAAGAAAGCACTGTATATCTTGTACGTTAGTTGGCAAGAAAGGCTGCCTACAGGTATTATCGGAAAACGTGTGAGTCCTATTTCAAGCAGCACTCTATGCAGAGATTTTTCTTCTCTTAATGACTCATTATGTCCATGGAAATCTATTAAACAGAAAGCCATCAGTGGCCATGGAACCTTTTGTGAAGCTACCCTGCCAATCACTGTTACTTTGTGGAGCAGGATTCTGATTGACAAGTTGGCTTCCCAAGAGGCTTCCTATGAACTCAAGGCTTTCCTGCAGTGGTCTCAAGTGAGCAGCAGAAGGGAAAAAAAAAGATTGTGATGCAAAAGCAGCATTCATTCTCCGTATCCTCCAAACATACAGTCTCTTAGCAGTGACTCATACTGAAGATTGAAGCTTAACCCTACAGCATCCCTGTGTCATGTAAGCATAGCTCCCATGGACCTTATCTGTTGCATTTTTGGCATTAGTTTCACTTTAATCCTTTCATGGCCAGAATTTTTTTGAAGCTTAGATGCCCAGACTGATTTTAGCAGTGCTGGTATACATCAATTAACTTGAAAACATTGTTTTGACTACTCTGATTGACTGATTGACAGCATGTAGGCAGATGCAGTTTATCCTCCACTCTGTAGGTGGTGCTCTTTAGCTATCCTCCATACAGAGGGAATTGAGTTTGTGAGGAGCTTTTTTCCTCTGAAGTCTCCATAGGTGTCATCAGGGGAGCAGCTGCAAAGCCTCATACACATGATAGAACTTTGTACAAACTTTCCCGTGTATTTTTGTACAAAGGGTGTTCGCCTTAAACTAATTAAGCATACACACGACAGGACTTTTTCATCCAACTTTCACCAAATCACGTGGTTTTTCAGCTCTTTACTGCCACCCTTTGGTCAACTCCTGTATCGGTGAGATTTGACATCTGCGAGCCCCATCGCGAGAGCCGGCCCTGAGCTGGCTCACTCATCGGGAAAGGAAAAGTGTGTTTTTTCCTTTCACGATGAGCGACAAGCATTGCCGACAGGTGTTTGGTATGAATCATGAGGGGGAACTCCACGCCAAATTTTAAATAAAAAACTGGCATGGGTTCTCCTCCAGGGGTATACCAGGTCCATAGGTCTGGTATGGATTTTAAGGGGAACCCCCTACGCTGAAAAAGCGGCGTGGGGGTCCCCCCCAAAATCCACACCAGACCCTTATCCAAGCATGCAGCCCGGCCGGTGAGGAAAGGTGGTGGGGACGAGCAAGCACCCCCCCCGAACCATACCAGGCCGCATGCTCTCAACATGGGGGGGGCGCTTTGGAGCAGGGGGGCGCCCTGGGGCCCCCCCACCCCCTTACCCCGAAGCACCTTGTCCCCATGTTGATGAGGACAAGGGCCTCTTCCCGACAACCCTGGCCGTTGGTTGTTGGGGTCTGCATGTGAGGGCTTATCGGAATCTGGGATCCCCCTTTAATAAGGGGGTCCCCAGATCCCAGCTCTCCACTCTGCACCGACTCGCCAACCCCCATGTTGAGGGCATGCGGCCTAGTACAGTTCAGGCCTAGTACAGTTCCCCACCCACTTTCGTGACTGGTCGGGCTGCGTGCTCAGATATAGGTTTGGTGTGGATTTTGGGGGGGACCCCCACGCCGTTTTTTTGGCATAGGGGGTTCCCCTTAAAATCCATACCAGACCTAAGGGCCTGGTATGCTCCCAGAGGGGAATTCCCTCTCGCGCTCACTGCAATAGGAAAACGTGTTTTTCCTATTGCAGCCAGCGCGAGATGTACAGTACCCTGTCGCCAAGAAACATTCTCGCGGGCAGGTACTGTAGTTTGTACAAAAGTCAGATGGTTTTGTGTAAACACGATCGGACTTTGCTCCATCAGACTTTTGCTGCCAGAAAGTTTGTCCGTTCGCACAGCCAACAAAACTCCAATGAAAACCAAAAAAGTTTGTCCGATGGAGCGTACACACGGTCGGATGTTGCCCCAAAACAACTAATTTGCATGTTTGTTGTCAAAAAGTCTGATCGTGTGTACGGGCCTTAACGCTGGTTGACCTCTACTGCCATCTTTAGTGAGGGCAATTAATAAATAGCGCTGACCCACTGTAGTTGCCCTGCATTTGTGAAGTTGATAGAATAGGAACAGGATCCCCGCCGGATAGGGACAGTGGGACAGGAAGAGTGCCCCCCCCAAAAAAAAAATGACTCCCACCAAAATGCCCCCACATCCATTATTTTTTATCATGATAACTAAAGTGGACCTGTCATGGCTCTATACATGTATATAGGAGTATAAAGAGGACCTGTTATGGTTGTTTACATGTATACTGTAGGATTATAAAAAGCACCTGTTATGGCTCTATTCATGTATAGGAGTATAAAGAGGACCTGTCATGGTAATATACGTGCATATATAAGTATAAAGAGGACCTGTCATGGCTCTATACATGCATAGGAGTATAAAGAAGACCTGTCATGGCACTATACATTTATATAGGAGTATAAAGAGGACCTGTCATGGCTCTATACATATATGTAGGAGTATAAAAGACCTGTCAGGGCTCTATACGTGTGTATATAGGAGTATAAAAGGACGTGTCATGGCTCAATACATGTATATAGAAGTATAAAGAGGACCTGTCATGGTTGTATACATGTATAAGAGTATAAAGAGGACCTGTCATGGCTCTATACATGTATAAAGGAGTAAAAAGCAGACCAGTCATGGCTCTATACATGTATATAGAAGTATAAAGAGGACTTGTCATGGCTCTATACATGTATATAGGGGTAGAAAGAGAACTTGTCTAGGCTATACACATGCATAGGAGTATAAAGAGGACCTGTCATGGCTCTATACATTTATGTAGGAGTATAAAGAGGACCTGTTATGGCTCTATACATGTATATAGGAGTATAAAAGGACCTGTGCATGGCCAGTGGCCGCGATGTCAGCCGTCCAAGCGCGATTGCTCCACAGAGAGCCAGAATGCGAATCGGTCAATGTAAACAGACAGATCCCTATTCTGACAGGGGAGGAGAGACAGATCTGTTGTTCCTAGTGATTAGGAACAGAGATCTCCCTCCTCCTCCAGTCAGTCCCATCCCCCCAGTTAGAAACAACTCCCAGGTAACACATTTAACCCCTTCCCTGACAGTGACATTTACACAGTAATCAGTGCATTTTTATAGCACAGATCGCTGTATAAATGTCACTGGTCCCAAAAATGTGTCAAAAGTGTCCCATCTGTCCACCGTAATATCGCAGTCTCACTAAAAATCGCAGATCTCTGCCATTACTAGTAAAAAAAAAAATAATAATAATAAAAATGCCATAAATCTATCTCCTATTTTGTAGACTCTAATCAATATACACTTATTGCGTTTTTTTACCAAACATATGTAGAAGAATACATATTGGCCTAAACTGATGAAGATTTTTTTTTTTTTTTTAATGTTTATTATAGCAAAAAGAAAAAAAATTGTATTTTTTTTTCAAAATTGTCGCTATTTTTGTTTATAGCACAAAAAATAAAAACTGCAGAGGTAATCAAATACCACCAAAAGAAAGCTCTATTTTTGGGAAAAAAAGGACGTAAATTGTGTTTAGGTACAGCGTCGCACGACCGTGTAATTATCAGTTAAATCGACGCAGTGCCATATCGCAAAAAAAATGATTGAAGTGCAATATTTCTATTATTACATTGTTATATAAAATAAAATAGTTCAACTCACCATAATGCAGAATCAGTGGAAGCCCTGAGCGTGTCACTTGCCAACGTCACCTGCCACCAGATGCGGATTGTCACTTGGCGCGTCACCTGCCACCAGATGCGGATTGTCACTTGCCGCGTCACCTGTCACCAGATGCGGATTGTCACTTGCCACATGTTGCGGATTGTCACTTGCCACGTCACCTGCCACACATTGTGGATTGTCACTTGCCACAACATCACCTGCCACACGTAGCATATTGCCACTTGCTGTGTCCCAGAGTAAAGGCAGGCAGCAGAGAAATGATGTAATCTCTCTGCTGCACAGTGAGGGTGAAAATGCAGTGATGCAGGTCGGGCGGTGAGATTTGCTGCTCCCCTGAAAGTGCCGCCTGGGATGATGGTACCATCGGGTCCCATGGTAGGGCCGGCCCTGGTGGGTACAATGCTAGGGAGAGGTTACTGTCGAGGAGGGACAGAGCATGGATACCACTTCTGGCTCTGCTATTTGGGGACTCTAGATAACTGGGATGAAGATCTTCTTATTAGTCTATCAAGTGCGCCTACACCGCTGCTCTGCCTGTCAGCCAACCCCCTTCACTAGATGCTGCTCTGGTAATTTAGGCAATGTAAGAGCGTCTTCTCAAATGCTGGGAATGTGTTAAAGTGCCACCAACTATGCTGAAAACTATTGTACCTGAGTTGGCTGCGGTATTAAGCCTTTGTTGTCATATTGTTTGGGATCGTTAAGTAAGCACTCTGCCACTGTATTGTTATGTCCCCTCTAATTAACCAAATAATAACGGTGCCACTTTTCTTGGTCTCTGTGTACCTTTACTCCATCTTGAGTACCAACTAAATGGCCCTGCACACAAGCAGATCTAACAATTAGGAAGACACACAGCTGCACATTCTTAATCCTCTTCTGCAGGGTTAATTAAAACCTAACTCTGGGAGGTCTAAAAATGAACCCTTTGCAGTGGGACTGCACCTGCTTGTTTAGGTCTAGGGGGTCAAAGAAAAGTAGATTTTACCGATTTTGATTGATGCCGATTTTGATGATACCAAGGGACAGTCTACCGCTGGAGTATGGGGGAGTGCCACCTTCCAGGGGGAGCAGATGATTGCGTAAGTTGAAGTGCAAAAACTCTTAACTAGACTAAACAAGCAGTTACCCTTGCAGTATTGGTGCAGCCCCACTGCAGGGGATAATTGTTGAATTTTCCCAGAGTTGGGCTTTAAAGGATAAGTTTACCTTTTTTTCTCATTTCAGCTCCCCTATGTACCAATGAACCATTAATGTACCTCTGTTGCAGAAAAATAAAAGATTTCTATGATTTTTAGAGCCCTGGTGTGTTCCATAGAAAAGTTCATGGCTTCCTGGTATGTAGATTTGGGATGTGAAAACTGTTAGGACACAGGAAGGAATTCACCAGCTGACCTCATTAGCGCACACACACCCTGTACCCATCAACTAAGTTTGCACGGCATCCCCAGAATCGTGCATTTGCCTGGCTTATCAAAGCTACACGGAATCCCCAGCTCCCCTCCAGACGTGCCCTGGCCGCATGCTAAACTTCCTGGGGCTGCAGGTTGAACACTCCTGATGTAGTGCAAGGCCCTGCCAGATTGGATGCAGAGTGTATGGATAAATAGGTGGGTCATTCTATTCCATACTTTTAGTAAATCTAAAGGAAATTGTACAGAGATTGTACTGTACTGTAAATACAGTTGTGGGGATTAGTTTTAAAGAGACAAACAAATGGCCCCTTCCTCTACCTGTAACTGGCCTTCACAGCAAGGAGCACATGGAAGGGCAACACATGCAAAACAAAACCAAAGAAAATTCCCAGCTCAACGCACCAACCAGTCTACTTACCAACCAAATTAACCTGTCTAACAAATTGCGTTAAAAACAAGGGGTTTAGTTAGCACACATTTGCAAATACATGCGTATTCTGCAGAGCCTCTTCAGGGCACCCCAGCATTATCTGCAGTTGTAACTCTTGTATTATCAGAGCCTCCATAGTGGAAGCACATGCATTCTAATGGATAGATAGAGGACAGGTGAGCCTGGAGGTAGCCTTTCCCTCCTTAAAGGCACTGAGGCACACTGGACACCCAGTACATAGCACAATGGCAGCAAAGGTGTCCAGTGTGTCTCCCTCACCAATATTAAATCAGTAACAAACAAATGGCCCCTGTTCTTACCTTTTAACTGGCCTTCACGGCAAGGAGCACATGAAGGGGGGGCCATGCAAAACAAAAGAAAATTCCCAGCTTAACTCACCAACCAGTATGCTTACTCTTTTAAAGAGAACCTGTTGCTTAGCAAAGCACAGCTGCCCTATAAAGTGGAACTGTGCCATTCAAAAGTAAGCAAATAGGCCAGTTACCAAAGCCTACCTTTGCATGTTTTCCCTGCATGCTTTGTAGCTTGTCTGCTGCTGCTTACTTTCCATTTCTAAGGACTACATATCCCATGGTACCTTGCTGCCTGTGAGCCATGATTTTGGTACTGGCTGTGCCTCCTGAAACGTTTCCCCTCAGCACCTGTGTAGTTCAAAAGGCAGGCTCTGTCAAATGTGTGACAGAACCCACCACATGGCCTAATGATTATGTGTCACAGAATTCAACTAAGTAAATGTGTGTGGATTGTCACAAAGTAAGTCTACACACATCAGGGTCAGTCAAAGCAGGGTGGTCTGCGAGTGCACGTGGTCTGTGAATGCACGTTGTCTGCGAGTGCGCGTTGTCTGCGAGTGCACGTGGTCCGCTAGTGCACGTGGTCTGCGAGTGCACATAGGCTGCGAGTGCACCTGGTCTGCGAGTGCACACGGTCTGTGAGTGCACATAGGCTGCGAATACACATAGGCTGCGCGTGCATGTGGTATGCGAGTGCACGTTGTCTGAGAGTGCACGTGGGCGGCGAGTACCTGTGTATTGTCTTGTTGAGTACCCGTGTATTGTCTTGTTGGGTACCTGTGTATTGTCTTGTTGAGTACCTGTGTATTGTTGAGTATTAGTGTCAGGAAGCTAGTTTTTAGGTAATTTGGACAGGGTATAATCCCCAATCCTCAATAAATTAGTAGGTACAATGCCCGAGGGGGATTTAACTCGGTGTACATCTTGCGGCATGTATGAGTCCTTCATCATCTGAGCGAGGGCGAATACCGCTTTGCAAAATGTAAGCACATTGGTTCCCTGGTGGGAAGCCCAGGTTTGGAATCTAGGGAAGCAGATGTCAGCACTGAGAAGACCCTCCATGCTAAAGGAGAGCCAGGAACGTACCTGGCAGGTGTCGGCAGGGGCCAGCACAGAGGCGGGTGGAGACAAAGAGCTGCAGGCACTAGAAACGAGTAGATGGGTGACAGTCAGGAAGGATAGAAGGGGAAGCGCCAGGGAGGCCGATCCTGGGCTGGAGCATCCCAATAAGTACGCTCCATTGAGTGACATTGGTGAAACCGGTCAGGGACCAGCACTGCTGGAGCTCAGGGACTTTCCTAGCTGCCAGGGGAAGAACTGCTTCAGTAAGAGTGGGGGGGGAGCGAAGGGAAAGGATAGACAGATTCTGGTGGTAGGGGACTCAATTCTTAGAAGGACAGAGAGGGCAATCTGTGAAAAAGACCTGAAGCGCCAAACTGTATGCTATCTACCGGGCGCTCGGGTTCGGCACATCACGGATCTGGTGGACAGATTACTGGGAGGGTCTGGGGAAGACCCAGCTGTCATGGTGCACGTTGGCACCAAAGTTAGAGGCAGATGGAGTGTCCTAAAGAACGATTTTAGGGACTTACCAGCTAAATTGAGGAAAAGGACCTCCAAGATAGTATTCTCAGGAGTACTACAGCTACCTCGAGCCATACCAGAAAGGCAGAGGGAGATTAGGGAAGTAAACAAGTGGCTGAGGAGCTGGTGTAGTAAGTAAGGGTTTGGGTTCCTGGAGAACTGGGCCAACTTCTCAGTCGGTCACCAGTTCTATAGAAGGGACAGACTGCACCTAAATGAAGAGGGTGCAGATCTGCTGGGAATGAAGATGGCCAAAAGGGGTTTTTAAACTAAACGATGGGGGGGGGGAGTCCAGAGGTAGAGATAGTCAGCAATAAAAATATTCCAGAGGGTAGTATTGGGGGCATTAATGGTAGGTTGACTAAAGCACATAAACCCAAGGTAAGTATAGTAACAAGTCCTATTTGCAATCTCAGAACACCCAATAAGAGGACAGTATGCGACTGGTCTAAACTGCATGGCATGTTCACCAATGCCAGGAGCCTGGGGGACAAGATGGGTGAACTAGAGATACTGTTGAACGAGGAGGATTTAGATTTTGTGGGATGTTCAGAGACCTGGTTCAACAGCTCTCATGATTGGCTGGCAACCATTCAAGGGTATTCCTTTTATCGCAGGAATAGAGAGAGATACAAAAGGGGGAGGGGTATGCCTATATATCAAGAATATTGTACAAGTAAATATGAGAGATGACATTAATAAGGGAGCTAGGGAGGAGGTGGAATCCTTATGGGTAGAGCTCCAAAGGCATGAACCTAAGGGGAAAGTAATGCTGGGAGAATGCTATAGGCTCCCTAACCTGAGGGAGGAGGGGGAGACGGTCCTCCTATGACAATTTGGATTAGCAGCAAGGATGGGAAGTATTATCATAATAGGGGATTTTAATTATCCAGACATAGACTGGGCGGAGGGAACCACACATTCATCGAAGGCTCGCCAGTTTCTAAATGTCTTGCAGGACAATTTCATGGGTCAGATGGTAGACACACCAACTAGAAACAAGGGGTTACTAGATCTACTGATTACCAACAATACAGACCTGATGTGGAAATACGGGGCAATTTAGAAAACAGCGATCACTGGTCAATTGGCTTCAGTATAAATTACACATATAGGAAACACAAGGGGAACACAAAGACACTGAATTTCAAAAGAGCCAACTTCCCTAAACTACGAACTACGAACCTTGCTAGAAGATATAAATTGGGATAAAATCTTAGAAACAAAGAATACACTCATGGAGTTTAGTGAATGTTAAAGGCGGTGGGTGTGAGGACATCTCCAGCTCTTTTATGTGCTGTGCTCAGCAGAAGGCAGGTGGACTCAAACAACGCTAAGAATCCTGTTTAGAACTAATGTTAACGCTGAACTCCGGGACCCATCCACAAAAGGGACAACATCTAAAGTGGAGGTCGTTTCATTCCTTTCTTTAAGGGCTGTCTGGTAAACCTTTAATCTCTCTGTGGTGACGGGTTTAACAGCGGTGGAAGTCATATATCCAACAGTGATTTTCCCACATGTCTCTATGGACACCATTTAAATGAATAAGCACGTTTTTTTCACATTTCAGTTTGTTTTCACTATATTGGGAATACTCACGGACAATATTTATTTCAAGTGAATTATTGTGCACAGTTTTCTATTTTTAGTGTTTGTTTGTACTTAGCACAGTACTTTTTCAATGTTTATTTATATCCAGCGCTGCGCTTTTTGTATACATGCTTAGTGGTGCCCCCTATCAGGGTTATAGTGTTCAGCCGCAGGATACCTCTTCACAGGTTTATATTCCTAATTTCACTCACAATATTTGTACACTTAGCGCAAATTTTTCTTTTAGAATAATTTTCAGTCAAGTAATTGCCAGACCATTGTTCCTAATTTTTACTGACAGTCTACTGACAGAAATGATACCAGCTGATTGGAGAAAAGCCAATGTAGCACCAATATTTAAAAAAGGGCCAAAATACATCCCTGGAAATTACAGACCAGTTAGCCTAACATCAAAAGTATGCAAGCTCTTGGAGGGGATGATAAAGAACTATATACAAGATTTTAGTAATTAAAACGGTATTATTAGCAGTAATCAGCATGGTTTCATGAAGAATCATTCTTGCCAAACCAATCTATTAACCTTCTATGAGGAGGTGAGCTGCCATCTAGATAAAGTAAACATGGTGTATCTGGATTTAGCAAACGCATTTGACACAGTTCTCCAGTAAGGTCCGTTGGCATGGACCATAGGGTTAGTACATGAATTGAAAACTGGCTACAAGGGCGAGTTCAGAGGGTGGTGATAAATTGGGAATACTCAGAATGGTCAGGGTTGGGAAGTGGGGTCCCCCATGGTTCTGTGCTGGGACTAATCCTGTTCAATTTGTTCATAAACAACCGGGAGGATGGGGTAAACAGTTGAATCTATTTATTTGTGGATAAAACTAAGCTAAGCAGGACAATAACTTCTCCGCATGATGTGGAAACCTTGCAAGAAGATCTGAGAAAATTAATGGGGTGGACAACTACATGGCAAGTGAGGTTTAGCCCTGGGTTACATTGGTATGATTTGAAATGTGATTTGACATGTCAAATCGGCAGCAATTGACGGCAATGGCACCGTCCTCAGATGCACACAAGCAAAGAAAGTGTTTCCACCGCTGACACTGACCCAGGTGTACGTGGAAGTTTCAGAGCAGAAGAGCTCCAGGTGCTGGCTGAATGCTAGGCAAAGTAGGCTTGAATGGAGGAGAAGATTTGGATGCCGCACACCGGATGTAGTCAAAAAACTTCACTTTATTGAAAAAATGGGATCATCAAAATAACAAGACTGTCATGCAGAAAGTACAGGTAAACTGACGCGTTTCGCACTCAGGACTGAGTGCTTACTCATAGCTATGTGAGTTCGGGCTGCAATTTACATTGACATCTGTGCAGAGACCTGCACAGATGTCTCTGAAATCGCGGCCGAAATCGGGACTGACATGCAGGAGTGAAAGTTGAGTTCAGCTGAACTCGCCCGGCTTCATTCCCGCAGCTCAGTGTGAACCTGGGCTCCATGTAGAAAAATGTAAAATAATGCATTTGGGTGGCAAAAATATGAATGCAATCTACTCACTAGGGGGTGAACCTCTGGGGGAATCTAGGATGGAAAAGGACCTGGGGGTTCTAGTAGAGCATAGGCTCAGGAATGGCATGCTATGCCAAGCTGCTGCTAACAAAGCAAACAGAATATTGGAATGCATTAAAAAAGGGGATTAACTCCAGAGATAAAGTGATAATTCTCCCACTCTACAAGACTTTGGTCCGTTCTCACCTGGAGTATGCTGTACAGTTCTAAGCACCAGTTCTCAGGAAGGATGTACTGGAAATGGAGCGAGTACAAAGAAGGGCAACAAAGCTACTAAAGAGTCTGGAAGGATATTAGTTATGAAGAAAGGTTGCGGGAACTGAACTTATTCTCTCTGGAGAAGAGACCCTTGAGAGGAATTCCCTTCCACAGGCAGTGGTTTCAGCGGGGTGCATCGATAGTTTCAAAAAACTATTAGATAAGTGCCTGAATGACCACACATACAGTGATATACAATGTAATACTGACATAAAATCACACACATAGGTTGGACTTTATGGACTTGTGTCTTTTTATAACCTCACCTACTATGTAACTATATTAATAGGCTTGAAATAATTTAAATACAACATGGAAATAAATATATGATTTTACGTTTTGACCACAGATACACTTAAAGTGATTCTAAAGGATAAATGTTTTTTTTTTCTTTAACCCTTTTATGCCTAAGCCTATATCTCACATATGTTGCTTACAAGATAAAATCTGTATTTTTTGCTAGAAAATTACTTAGAACCCTCAAACATTATATATATTTTTTAGTAGAGAATCTAGAGAATAAAATGGCGATCGTTGTGGGGGGGCATGGCTGGCCGCAGAGTAAGATGGCCGCTTGATCCACCAGCTCCGCTCAGAAATTCGCCACCTGCAAGCAAAAGTGGCTGACCTGGAAGACCGTTCCAGAAGGAACAATATTAAATTTACGAGCATCCCAGTTCACGGGATCGCCAAGCCTAACTACCTCCCTGCTTCTATCCCAGGAGATGTTGTCATAAGTTATGCTTTTTAAGGAAAGGTTTCCCGCACAGTAATTATTATTGAGTAATTTTTAAGGAGGATATTTTTAAGATACAAAATCAATCTATATGGCACAGTCTATACATATGAAACTTATTCACGGAGATATGTGATCATACCAAATAATTACATTTATTGGTTGACAAAAAACACAGATATCTACATGAAATTAAAATACCGATTAGGTTACATGAATGTCTTGAAAATCAACAAAAACACTTGCAAAAATGGGCGTGCAGTCCTTTTGACATAATACCACCATGATAACTTCTCGGTAGAATCAATAACCTTGTGAAATTGACAATGAAACAGAACGTCTGTATTTCACACGTCCAACCGTTACTATACTGCAGGTAAGTAAGTGGTTGACAATGTAATAATATAATGAAAACTTGAATGTTTAGAGAAAAATCTACAATGCGGTTATTGATTCAGGAGAACGATTATCAATTGTATAACATTCAGTAATTCAATATTTGAGAGAACATGCAAGATAAAATCAACATGACATAATTACCCATTCCAAGATGGCTACTATTCCTATTGGCTAGTTACCAGAGTTAAGATGGCTGCCGTGGCTTTCAAATTGGATACTCTTAAAGAGGATTTTCTTCTTGCGACCTCTGAGTTCCAAGGATCAGGGTTCAGGAATCTTCATGAATGTCAAAATATGTATTCATGCATGGTGCATGAGTGTCAGTCTGTCTGGGAGTGTGTGTATCTCCCAGTGTCCCCCCTAAGGGTGTGTCCCTGAGTGTGTCCATCAGGGTGGGTCCCTGAGCTCCTCCTGAGCTCTCCTCCTGATCTCCCCCTTCCTCCCCTCTCATGGCATCTAACTTGTCTCTAAATACCATTTCAGATAATGAGACCATAAAAATTATAATGGCTCTGCCCAAGAGGATGTGGCTTCTGTTCTATTGGTTAAGAAACTTAATAATTAACCCTTCCCGGAAATTTAGTGATTTCAAATAATATCACCTTCAACCACGAGGTATCTCACATGTGTTTTGAGTTTATCTTTTTAAGTTAATACGTTCTAATTTCATAAGGTGTATAATGGTGAGAAGAGTATATACCTTTAAATATTCTGGTAATAGGTCTAATGTAAAATACACTCAGTATAATCTTGATTAATCACTATTACATAAAGTGGTTATATATATGTATCTCTTATAAATGTATATCTATGAAAACTGGTCTATCTATGAAAGACATATGTTGTTATAAATATTAATCAATACTACATAAAATGATTATCCATGTGGATACATGTATAATTCTGGTATATCCAATAAATTTCTGTTTAGATAGGCTACAGTCTTATATAGTTATAATCATAATTATATGTTTTTCATAATACTATTTAGTTTCTTAAAACACTTCTACTTCACTAAATCACACTTTCATATATATTTTTTTATACCAAAGTTGTTGGGTCCGCAGATACTAAAATTATAATATGTCTCTGTGATCTACATTACCATACATTATTTGAAATGACTTATAATACCCATATAGGTACTTTTAAAATATTGTTGACTGGCACAAAATTCACCTCTTTCTACCATGTGTTGAATTGAACTTAGTTTCAAGGGATGTTTAGACAGTTTAGCTTAGTTTGTCCAAATAGTTCCTAAAAATTCACACAATATGTTTTGTTGGCCAAGATGTTAGCTATTTAAACAGTTCCTCACTCAAACACAATAGGTTTAGGCCAGGTGAGGTAATTTATATGGGATAACAGTCTGTATAGCCTTGTTTCCTATGGCTGTAAGGGTAGTTTTTGTTTATCCACTAAAACCATGCAAATATCTCCTTGTTTTGTGACTGAGAACTACCATTGTTCCATCGAGTTTCTGTCTCAAAGCAGGCTTGTAAACCTTTAAGAGATGAATGATGCATTAAGCTTTGTAAAGTGTGTGAGTTCACCTATTTTGCATTAAAGGGTTCCAAAAGGGGAACAGTTCAATTATTGCAACATCACAGTTCATGTACTTTTTGAGGCCTAAGCAAGTCTCATATTTCTGACAGTAAATATAAAATGTATTTCTCCATTAATTCACAACAATGTGCTAGCGCAGATTCATTTTTTTCACATAAAAGAATGCATTATGGTCGTAGCCAGCTCTGCCTCCACACTACCAGACCCCTATTCCTCTATCTCCCTCTTTCTGATATATCCGCAGCCACAGCTCAAAAGCGAAGGGAGTTCAACCAAGTCACTGCGGTTCTCAGAGATAAGCATGTAACCTACAAATGGGCCTTTCCCACCAAATTGGTAGTGACTTACCAAAACCAATCAATCACCATCTCAACATCGAAAGAGGGCATCAAAAGGCTGCTAAACCGGGGCCTTCTCACCTCTCCCCCTTCTTGACCCTAAGCAAAATTTTAAAAAAAAATGACGTGGGGTTCCCCCTAAATTCCATACCAGACCCTTCAGGTCTGGTATGGATTTTAAGGGGAACCCCGCGCCAAAAAAAAAACGGCGTGGGGTCCCCCCAAAAATCCATACCCTTATCTGAGCACGCAACCTGGCAGGCCGCAGGAAAAGAGGGGGGGGCGAGAGAGAACCCCCCCTCCTGAACCGTAACAGGCCACATGCCCTCAACATTGGGACGGGGTTCCCCTTAAAATCCATACCAGACCTGAAGGGTCTGGTATGGAATTTAGGGGGAACCCCACGTCATTTTTTTAAAAAATTTTGGCTGGGGTTCCCCTTAATATCCATACCAGACCTGAAGGGCCTAATATGGAATTTAGGGGGACTCCCACGTCATTTTTTTTTAAAATTTTGGTTCGGGGTTTCCCTGTGGGGAATTCCCATGCTGTTTTTATCAATTAATTTCTATGTGTATTGTCGGCAATGCAATAGCCGCGAGTAGTTTTAAATGGGTTTTTTCCTTCGAAATGTCATTTTGCTGTCAGACTGTTCTAAACACGGGAAACATGCGCCCCTTTACAGGCATACTATAGACACTCTCCAGCTACGAAATTTAAAGGGATATTACACTTTTATTGTTTGACTTTAAGCATTATTAAAATCACTGCTCCTGAAAAAACGGCCATTTTTAAAACTTTTTTTTTGCATTGATCCATGTCCCCTGGGGCAGGACCCAGGTCCCCAAACACTTTTTATGACAATAACTTGCATATAAGCCTTTAAAATTAGCACTTTTGATTTCTCCCATAGACTTTTAAAGGGTGTTCCGCGGCATTCGAATTTGCCGCGAACACCCCAAATTGTTCGCTGTTCGGCGAACTTGCGAACAGCCAATGTTCGAGTCGAACATGAGTTCGACTTGAACTCGAAGCTCATCCCTAATTTTGACCTATCCATCAAAAGACTTTGTCTACATTTCTACACACACAACAACAAACCCGTGGCTTGCCTCACTAGACAGCTCAAACGACGCCTAACCCAATCTAAAATCTCGTACCTTGCCTCCTCCTCTGGTACCCGTCTCACAAACTCAAAGGATATAGCCAATCGATTTAGCTCCTTTTATGCCAATCTATACAATACCTCTACTTTAGGCAATGTCCCCGTCCCAAGAAGATATAGCACATTTTCTAGACCAGATACAACTACCCTCAGTCTCGTCAGAACAACTCCAAACTCTCTCAGCCCCTTTATCCCCACTTGAGATCGAACAAGCAATTGCCTCCCTTCCACTGCACAAAGCCCCCGGTCCTGAGGGGTTCAGCAATGAATAATATAAACAATTTGCTGACCTACTCAACCCACACCTATGCCATTCCTTTAATCACATTGCCTCCACAGGCACTATCCCTCCAGAATCCTTAGAGGCCACCATCACTACAATTCCAAAACCCGGTAAACCGTCTGACGACCCTGCCAGCTACAGCCCCATCTCTTTACTGCATATGAACACTAAACTTTATGCTCAATTGCTAGCCACCTGCCTGTCCAGTATCATTCCACATTTAATCCATCTTGATCAGGTGGGGTTTGTGGCTGGCAGACAAGCGTCAGACGGTACTCGCTGATACATAGACCTGTTACAATGGGTCGAGCATCATTGGGTGCCTTCACTCTTCGTCTTTGTTAGGGTAGATTGGAACTTCCTTAAGGCAGTTTTGATAAAATTTGGCTTTTTGGGCCCCATGTTTAAAGCCATAATGGCTCTCTACTCACTTCCCAGCGCTAGATATCCTATCTGTCCCCATCCATATAACTAAATAGACCCATCAAGGGTGCCTCTTATCTCCCTTAATTTTTACACTAATTATGGAACTATTAGCCCACTCCATACATACAAGCCTTTGATCTCTGGCATCCAGATTGAAGAAACTACACACAAAATCGGCCTCTATGCTGATGATGTAATTATCTCACTCATTTAACCAGCCAAATCTCTCCCTCACCTTCATCATACTCTAGAACTTTTTAGCAAAGTTTCCATGTACAAGGTCAACTACACCAAATCCTGCATGTTAGCAGCCCACATTGATTCACATACTAAATACAACATCACTGTCAACACATCCTTCTCATGGGCCGTTAACTTTTCTCTAAATTACTTAGGTATTCAACTAGGTACTCCCACTTCTCGCTTACTATTCCTCAACTTCTCACATCTCATCTCCAAACTCCAAAAAGCTATGCGGGATCTTCAACATGTGCAGGCCTCCTGGGCTGGTTGCATTGCTCTATTCAAAATGTATTTCCTGCCTCACGTGTTGTACACTTTCAGAACTACCCCTATCACTTTTTTGCAATCCCACCTCCACAAAATACAAGCTATTATAACCTCTTTCATTTGGAATGGGAAACATCCTAGGATCAAAGGTACCACACTATGCTCACCCATGTCAGCTTGTGGAATGGGGGCCCCAAATATAAAAGCATACTTCAAGGCAATCATACTGGACCAAGCAAAAACCTGGTGGAAATCCACCTCGCAACCCACCTGGCTGTAGATCCAAAGAACAGTCCTAGCAACCTGTCCCAAGACCTGCGTCAGTGCCTTGCTCCACAATCACCATGGAACGCACACATACCTCAGCACTATCAACGCAACCCTTAAAATGTGGAGAGCAACTCACCAGCAAGAAACTACACACAAAATTGGCCTCTATGCTGATGATGTAATTATCTCACTCACTAACCCAGCCAAATCTCTCCCTCACCTTCATCATACTCTAGAACTTTTTAGCAAAGTTTCCATGTACAAGGTCAACTACACTAAATCCTGCATGTTAGGAGCCCATATTGATTCACATACTAAACATAACATCACTGTCAACACATCCTTCTCCTGGGCCAGGAGTATTCCTCATCGATCACTATCCCTCATCCCTATAGCAGGACTACTAGCCTTCATCCCAGATATCTCCACAGATTGGATCACTGCTGGTCTTTAACACATTGCGAACTTATACCACAACTCCATACTACTTTCCTTTCAACAACTATAAACCAAATACCACATTACCTCCAAAGACTTCTTTAAATACCTCAGAATCTGTTCAGCCCTCTCACGTGCACAATGGTCTAATGACCCTCTCTTCTGGCATCTTATAAAATTCTATGATGCAGAAAACCATAACCAAAATGGTATCTTCTTCATCTATAAGCTCCTCACTGTCCCCCAGCTCAAAAACAAATCTTGTGCAATGTTACATTGGGAACAACTCCTCCATCGCATCTACTCACCACAACAATGGTCACAAGCCCTTCTGTTACCAACAAAAGTATCCAGATGTATACTTCACTGGGAATCTATCCAAAAAATGTTACATGATTGGTACCTCACCCCATCTAAACTAGCACGGATTTACCCCAACACCTTTAACTTATGTTGGAGAAACTGTGGAGACCCTGGTACCTCCCTACACATTTGGTGGAACTGCCCGGTAATGGCTCAGTTATGGACTATCCTTACTAAATTTATGTCCTCAATTCTCTCAGACCCTGTACCCCTATCTCCACAGATGGTCCTGATGGGTTTAGAAATTGACTCATGGCCCTCAACCATATACACAGTGCTATCCCATGTCCTTATTGCACCAGACTAGCAATAGCCAGAAATTGGAAATCTCCCAACCCACCTTCAATTACAGAAATGATTTCTATTCTAACACTCATTGTCTAATGGAATTCATGCATGCTAAAGCTCATCTTCAGATCTCCAAATTCTACAAAAGCTGGGGCCCCTGGCTCAACCATCCTAAATGCATACCTCTTAGGTGAGTCATCATTCTTCGCATTAGCAACTACAAACCCAATGAGACCACCTCTTTCTCTCTTTAACTCCTGTCTAGATCACATAGTCTTACAATATAGACAAGCCCCTCTTATATATATTATATATTATACTATATTACCTTATTAATACCTTCCATAGTAAGCAAACTACTTGCTATACACGCTATATTTGAAACAGTTGGCAATTTGTTGTTAATCAACCACGTATTTCTTTAATATAAGCTCATCCACTGTTTGTTCTTTATGACAAAAGTGATTTTCAGCTCTACCACCTGAAAAATTGAATACAATTTCAGTTTTAAAAAAATGGTGATCGTTGCAATATTTTATGTCACACTGTATTTGCGCAGCGGTCTTTTAAATGCAATTTTTGGGGAAAAAAAAGACACTTTCATGAATCAGAAAAAAACCTGATGATGTTATACTGAGTAAAAAGATACCTAGCATGTCGTGTTTTGAAATTGTGCACACTCGTGGCGATACCTCACATGTGTGATTTGAACACTGTTTACATATGCGGGCGCGACTTACGTTTGCATTGTCTTTGCTGCGCCAACTTGCGGGGGGGAGGGGCGCTTTAAATTTTTTTTTTTTTAATTTGTTTTATTTATTTTTATTGTTTAACATTGTCACTTTAAACAAAAAAAAAAAATGATCACTTTTATTGCTGTCACAAGGAATGTAAACATCCCTTGTGACAGTAATAGGTGGTGACAGGTACTCTTTATGAGGGATCGGGGATCTAAAAGACCCCAAATCCCTCCTTTGCACTTCAAAGTACCAGATCGTGGCTCGGGTCTCCCGGTGGGAAAGGAGGCCCGGGAAGAGCGGCGGAAGGCAGCGGGAAGGGGGGCCATCCCCTCTCGTTCCTTTGGGATAACAGCTGAGCAGCTTTTAACTGCATTGGTTGTTATCCCTGGAAAGCCGACTGCCCGCTCTAAAAAAACGGTACCGGGATGATGCCTGCAGCTGCAGGCATCATCCCGGTATAACCCCTTAAATCCGAGGCCACATATTTACCCCCGGTCAGCGCTAAGGGATTAAATAACAAACATTTAATACTTACTTGCTCTGTGCAAAACCATTGAAGCCCTGATCCTCCTCTTTTGGGGTCCCCTGCGGGTGTTCCTGGCTCCTCCCCCCTCCAAGTGCACCTTAGCAAGCTGCTTGCTCTGGGGGAACTTATACGTGCTTGCTCCTGAGCCAGCTCTGTGCGTTTATTAACACAGAACTGTCCTGCCCCCTGCTCCCTTCTCACTGGCTGTGATTGACAACAGCAGGAGCCAATGGCTGCCTCTGCTGCCTCTTTTTCCAATGAGGAAGGAGAGAAACTCTGCCATCACGCACATCATTGGATCTAGATTGGGCTCAGAGAAGTCTGGGGGTGGGGAGCTACATGCAGAAGGATTTTTATTGTAGAGAGTGCATAAAACTAAAAAAAATTGCACCTTTAGAACCATTTTAAAGATTCCAAAGGCATCTGTAGCTCTCCTTGAGGGCAAAGATCAAGTACAGCTCTTTTTTTCTATTGTCACATTAAGTAAACAACTTAATCTCACTTCAGAGGAGCTCCAGGATTTCTTTGTATTTTTTTCAACCACTGACCTTTGGTGTTCCCAACCTTATTTGTTTCCTGTCTGACATGACACTAACCTTTAATTCCAAATACCTTTATCTTAATGTTTTCCTGGTTTGACCAACCTCTTTGTTTGACCCTTGGCCTCATCTATACCTCATCTTGACTTCTAGTACAGCTGTTGAGTTTCTGGTTTGACCTTTGTCCTGTTTTTAATCTACATCTCTATGTATCTCTCTAGCAGTGTCAACAATCAGGTACATTATATCTGGTGCCTAAAACCTAGGAACATCTACAATAGGTACATAAAGCCTTACGATAAGGGCGTGCTCAATATTCTGGAACTGTACCCCAATCTGATTTGTGAAAGTCTAGTGGAAGCATCGATCACTGCAAGGAGAGTCCAATTCAGATGCAAGGTCCACACACTGGTGCCCAGGCTCAGTGTGTTCTTCCATACTGGATCAAGATAAACAAATAGATGGAGCCTGCAACCCTGTATTCCGTATAGCAAATTTTGATGTAGACATTAAAATTTGCTATACGGAATACAGGGTTGCCAGCTCCATCTATTCGTTTATCCAATCTGATTTGTGCAGAATCCTACATATAATTAACTTATTTGTTATTGCTTGTTTTTTGACACTATGAATACAATTTGACATTCATTGAATTATTGTATATGTATAATTATTATCTTTTTAGTGATTTTATTTGTTAAAGTGGTTCAAAACTCAAAGCATTGTTTACTTTAATGCATTACCTGTGTAGCGCCCTCTACTTAAGGATAGGTGGGATATTGTAGAATTTGTAGCATAGGAGTTATTACAGGTAAATCTAGCCAGCCCTGCGGTATTTTACCAGGCCTGTTTTTTTGGTTTGGGGTTGGAAGTGTCAGCATAGTGGGGGATGTGGCCTCCTACACTTGGGTTCAGAGATGCCTTCTCTGCCTAATGGTGAATTGTTCCAGAAGGAGAGGATAGGCAGGGAACGTATGTGAGAGTCCTGAACAATCATTAACTTGTTTGGTCGAAAGGAGGTCTCTTATATAAAGGGAGGTCACATGCTTCTGGGGGGAGAGGGGCCTGGGGCCCAAGCGCAGGGGGAGAGGGGCCTGGGGCCCAAGGGTAGGAGGAGAGGGGCCTGGGGCCCGAGCGCAGGAGGAGAGGGGCTCGGATCCCGAGTGCAGGAGGAGAGGGGCTTGAGGCCCGAGCGCAGGAGGAGAGGGGCCTGGGGCCCGAGCACAGGAGGGAAGGGGCCAGGGGCCCAGAAGAGTGTTCCAAGAGGTCCAGTTTGGGTGCCTGGATTGTGGCGGAGCCAGCATGTAGCGCTGGGGACAGAACCGGACATTCCCACGCGGGGATGTGCCGGGCGAGTGAGGAGGAAGTAGAAGTAAAGCAGAAGAAGAGGACTGGGGATCTACTTTCTGTGAGTGAAACATGGACTGTTGATTGGGAGAGAACAGGTCAGTGAAACCCAGAGAAACTAGTGTAGAGGTAAATGGAATGACATACTGTGAGCCTACGGACCACCGTATAAACCATATTACAGTAACTTCCCAAAGACTGATGGGCGTTGGCGTGGGAGTCATGGAAATGGGCAGTGATGGCCTGTGGCTTTAAGTTCAACACCCAAAGGAAATCTATCGGTCAGGCAGAGGGAATTATTCAGAGTAATGCCTCTTTTGTTTAATTTGGGAGTACTGCAGAAGAGGAAGCAATAGAACCAGGAAAGGATCGCTTAGGGAAGTCCAACATCAAAGCTACGGCTATGGATTACACCCTCATTTAGTGGGGTCTGGTTAAGTATCTCATATCTCTCTATGAATAATCCAAAATTGATTCCACAAATAAAGAGTGATAAAACTTGAACTTTGACTGTTTGGTGTCATGTGCGTGCAATGGGGGATCGGAAGCGGAGTTGGCAAAAGGATAATGAACAAACCAGCAGCCCCCATGGGGGTACCGCTACACCTGCATTTGGGTAAAAAAATGCCCCACTACCTGTTCCCTGCTCCTTGCACTTTTTGAAATGATTTGGTGATATAACTATTATTTGACATATATATTAAGGGATAGGCACAGCAACATTTATTTGTTTATTTTAAAGGTTGCAGTTTGGCACCAGCATCCCTCATATAGTAGTATCAACAGTAAAAGACCAGAAATAAATTTGACTTTTAAAGTGGAGTTCCACCCAAAAATGGAACTTCCACTTTTTGGATTCCTCCCCCCCCCCCGGTGTCACATTTGGCACCTTTCAGGGGGGAGGAGGTAGCAGATACCTGTCTAATACAGGTATTTGCTCCCACTTCCTGGCATAGATCACCGCGACGCTTGCGGTGATCTATGCCACTTCCGGCGCCTACCCCGTCCTACCCCGCTGTATTCTGGGAGAGACACAGGTCCCAGAACACAGCAGGGACCTGAGAGGACGCGCAGCGTGACTCGCGCATGCGCAGTAGGGAACCAGGAAGTGAAGCCGCACGGCTTCACTTCCTTATTCCCTCACCGAGGATGGCGGCGGCAGCAGCCGAGAGCTGAAGAACGGATCGGCTTCGGCTGCCCACATCGCGGGCGCCCTGGACAGGTAAGTGTCCATATATTAAAAGTCAGCAGCTGCAGTATTTGCTGCTGGCTTTTAATATTTTTTTTTCAGTGAACCTCCGCTTTAAGCTGCATTCACAATGAGTGTTGCATTTTTGAGGTTTTTTTTAGGGTATTTTGGTGCAAGTTTTTATGTTTGTTTTTGAGCTGTTTTGCATGTTTTTGTACTGCGTTTTTACAAAGTTTTGCATTTTAGGAAGCCGGCACCTGTTGGCATCCTAACAACAATGCGCCATCCCTGCTGTCTCCGACAGCAGAATGTTAAACAAAAGAGCCGGCATTGAAAAAATAAAAAACTGTGTAGGGTGCCCCCAATCTATTCCAGGCCCTTTGGTATGGACTGGGGGGATTCTGTTTTTTTACAACGTTGGCTCTTTTGCTCATATTCTGTTGTTAGCGTGGAATACCTGCTGACAGCAAGGATGACTCGTCATTGTTAGGATGCCAGCGGGTGACAGCTCAATAACAACAGAGGACTCATCCCTAATGGCTGACAGCAGGGATAAGTTACTGGTTGTTAGGACACTGGCGGGTGCTGGTTCCTAACAACCAGCACAAAACACTCAAAAAGCATGCCACAAAATGCACGCAAATGCTCTAAAAAGGCACACATTTGCGCATTTCAATACATTTCTATGGAAAAAAAACTCTTAAAAATTTCACCAATCTTCCTGATTTGAGCTGCGAAAAAAGCACTAAAACTTTTATGAGCTTCAGGTGTTTGGTTTCAGGTAACTTGGAGTGAAGATATGCGCTATCTCCATAGAAAATAATTCCTTATTTCTCCTGCAGCATTTTGGAGTTTTGAGCTACCAAATGCTTAAGTGTAAATAGGGCCTTAAGGTGCACACAGTATATAGGAAATACAATGTGGTTAAAACTTCATACATTTTTTTTTGTTTGTTTTGGGGGGGACCTTCAAAAAGTTGGTCATTAGATTCTTAAAATGTATACTATTCTGGCCACTAATGGCCCATACATAATCACAAAATAATTCATTTTACTACAGATAAAAAAATTGTTTCACAGTTTGCCTTCCTAATTCCCACCCTTCAGCATGTTACATATGTGTTGGTCTCTTATTTTCAGGGTATTTTTCAAAATCTTGCATGCTGATACAATTGGAGGGGGTACGATGGCAAATATATGACACATTTAATGGGTACAGATACACCACTTCCTCAGGTTCTCTGAAACAATATGGCAAAATCCAACATAATCCCTTCCAGATAAAAGAAAGAAAAAGTAAATTGTATGGGATCTCCGATCAACTAAGGAAAAAGCCTTGAATTGTAAAAAGGGACCTTATAGTACCCAGCCTGGAAAACTTGCCAAAAGTTGTAGATATATGTCAGGGTGATACTTAGTAGGGTAGAGCAACCTGGGAACTAGGCTGGTAGTGTCTTAGCAACATCCTAGCAACAAGGCAGGATGAGATGATGCCATCTCTAGGAGTTTTTTGGCCATGCTTCAGGATGTATGTAAATGGCCTACACCAGTGGTCCTCAACTCCTGTCCTCGGGACCCACTAACAGGCCAGATTTTAAATATTACCTTGGGGAGATTCAGACTAAAATATTGCAATCACTGAGCAGCAAATGATATCACCTGCAATGTATTTCAGTTATCTTGCAAACCTGGCCTGTTAGCGGGTCCTTAGGACAAGAGTTGTGAACCACTGGTTTACACTGGCTTACACCTATAGCATTATTTAACTTTGGTCAAAGCGGCACAGTTTGCTTTTATCTACAGGATCCCCTTACCTGCATAAGCAATTTTTTGGTAATGTGAACTAACCCTTTAAGGTAGGTAAGAGCGAAATTTTTAAAGTAGTATGTGTGGGGAGTTGTGGGCAATGGGTTTTTTTTTTAGTAACATACCCAAACCCATGGCTCGGCTCCAGACTTGCTCCTTTCAACTCCCATGGATGACACAGGTGCTGGCTACCACAACCCATCTCCACTCTCAGTCAAAAGCAAATATAAGCCATACTTCAAAACTTAGCTCTTCTGTATTTTTAAGACTCCAAAAGATGAAAACTGCATGTATTATTGTCTCCATCCAAAACCACCTTCCATGATGCATTTCACCACTGCTGACTTGTCACAAGAATTGGTGAAGTCTTCATCTTATCCTTGTGAGCAGTGCTGAAAAGGGTCAAGGAAGGGGCTTTTGAGTGGAGACATTAATGTATGCAGTTTTCATCTTCTGGCGAATTAAATATAGAAAGAAGAGCTAAGTTTTGTAGACTGGCTTATATTTGCTTTTCACCGAGAGGGAGTTTTGCTTGATGTTTGCTTTAAACTGTGTATAAAAATCATTAAAACTTTATTTAAAAATGTAAACGTTCTGTTTCAATCATGCTATGAAAAGAAGGATCAGCTGAATGTTATATAGAACTGGTCAAGCCCACACGGCCTATTTTGATAAGTTCACGCTTTGTTTGTACTCGAGCCAAATTGCTTTTACACAATAGCCGCCCGCCTTCGATCCTCAGATGGCAGCAAGTACCCTTATCAAGTTCCTATTTATATACTTAAGATGAGTTAATTTTTCATAACACAAACGCTTGAAACTTTTGACATTTTCTGCTTGCACAGAGTCACCAGATCAGCATAGCTTGCAGGATAATCAGATTTAAAGGTCACTGTCATTCTGGGAAGGCTGGTTATAAATATTTTGAAATCCTATTTCTCTAATCAATATTTGTCATGCTGGGAAAATGTCCTTTAGAAGTACACAAGACGCACTCTTAAACTTGCAATCAGATTTGTGTTACATAATTGAAGATTTTAATTTGGTCCATGTGCTTGCTGTTGGTGGAAGCAAGCAAATATCATTTGTGAAACGAAGCCGTGTAGGAGCTCTAGTAATGTTATTAGTATATCAGATTGTCTGGGATGTAATCTATTCGACTGGAACATTACATAGCGTTGATAGCTGTTTATCGGTCTGTTGTGCTGGATATATTGCCAGATTGAAAACATCACTTATCCCAAATGATCCTTTTATGCAGAGGTATTCAAACTTACCAAACAAAAGGCAATAGTGTCCCATCATTGATGTCAGTCAGAGGAATAGTGCCCCAATGTTGGTGTCATTAGGAGGAATAGTGTTACATCATTGGTGTCAGGTGGGAGGAATCGTATTCCATCGTTGGTGTCAGTGGGAGGAACCGTGTACCATCTTTGGTGTCAGTGGGAGGAACTGGGCCCCATCTTTGGTGTCAGTGGGAGGAACTGGGTCCCATCTTTGGTGTCAGCGGGAGGAACTGCGCCCCATCTTTGGTGCCAGTGGGAAGAACTGGGCCCCATCTTTGGTGTCAGTGGGAGGAACTGGGCCCCATCTTTGGTGTCAGTGGGAGGAACTGGGCCCCATCTTTGGTGTCAGTGCGTGGAACTGGGCCCCATCTTTGGTGTCAGTGGGAGTCCTACCCAACCTCCACCTAAGAACTGTACTTGAGTCCCCTCCATCAGATCATCCCCTGCAGCTATTACCTTTTGTACCACCTCCCCCTCCCTTTAGATTGTAAGCTCTATCAACAGGGCCCTCCTCTTCCTTCTGTATGGAACCGTATTGTAAGTGTACTGTCCCCCGTTTTATTGTAAAGCGCTGCGTAAACTGTTGGCACTATATAAATCCTGTATAATAATAATAATAGTGCCTCATCATTGGTGTCAGAGGGAGGAATAGTGCCCCGTCATTGGTGTCAGTGGGAGAAATAGTGCCCCATCCTTGGTGTCACTTGGAGGAATAGTACCGCATCGTTGGTGCCATTGGTAGGAATAGTGCCCCATTGTTGGCGTCATTGGGAGGAAATTTGCCCCATCATTGGTACCAGTCGAAGGAATTGCGTCATATCATTGGGGTAATTTGGAGGAATAGTGCCCCATCATTGGTGTCAGTGGGAAGAATAGTGCCCCATCCTTGGTGTCACTTGGAGGAATAGTACCACATCGTTGGTGCCATTGGTAGGAATAGTGCCCCATTGTTGGCGTCATTGGAAGGAAATTTGCCCCATCATTGGTACCAGTCGAAGGAATTGTGCCATATCATTGGGGTAATTTAGAGGAATAGTGCCCATCGTTGGTGTCAGTGGGAAGAATAGTGCCCCATCATTGGTGTCAGTGGGAGGAATAGTGCCCATTCATTGGTGTTAGTGGGAGGAATAGTGCCCCATTGTTGATGTCTGTGGGAGTAGTAGTGTCCCATCCTTAGTGTCTGTGGGAGGAATAGTGTCCCATTGTTGGTGTCAGTGGAAGGAATTGTGACCAATCATTAGTGTCAGTGAGGGGAATAGTGTCCCCTTTTGGTGTCAGTAGGAGAAATAGAGCCTCAAAGTTGGTGTGGCAGGAATTATGCCATACTGTTGAGGGTCGGAAAAAGGCAAGCAAAGGGTTGCCTCCAGGCCCCCAAGCTGCGGTTTGAAAGGCAATATAAATATTCACTACATCTCCATAATACATACACATTTCCCCATGTTTTATAAAAGTAGAGAAAATACCTATGGACCTGTCAGAAATCCAGTGGGCTCCTAACTTCCTGATTGGACTGATAACACAGTGCCTTTACTGTACTGAAATCCCACCCAGCGTTGTCAACCCTGCCTGGTGGACTACAAAACTCCACCAATCCCCCACCTTTCCCTGTCCTTCTCCACATGCATACATTGATTTATCCTATAGCAAAACTATACCGTTGCTTTGAATTCAAAGAGTCTGCCAACACACTGGGCTTTTGGGAAATGTAGTTCTGGGGGGGCATGGCTACATCAGTAGGAACTGTTGCTCCAGCAGCTCTCCTTGCAAGGCATTTACAAGCCTGGTGCTGATGTAAATATAATCCCGGGGCATGATCTAGAGAGGGAGAGGAAGATTTGGAAGCAAACTTAGACATACAACTTGAGATTAGAAAAGTTAACTTGCTCACATGCCATTGTCTTATACTGTAAGTAATTAGTAATGAGCTTTCCACCACAATTCTCAGCCATTGCAAATGCACTTAATGATGCCATCCTCATTTGATGGAATAGTCTTAATAAATAATACATAAATAACTGAGGGGATTGACCCAGTCAATCAGCTGTATTCGTGATCTGACCTATTATTTTTTCTACTACAGTTTTTAACAACATTTTTAAAGGTAAAACATTTTTACTGGTAAAACAACTAAATCTCTAAATCCAAGTTAAAAGGCACTAAGGTCTAATTGCTTACTTACCTTAGTTTCTAAGCAGAATCCTCCTTTAGTGCTTCCAACCCGTTTGAAGAAAATCTCTTCAATGCTGGCTGGGCTGCACCTGTGTACTGGGTCTCCATTATCCCTGAAATATAGTATGACATTACCACCTAACCTCACATTAACTTTTTACCTAGTTCTTGCTCAGTATTACCAATTCTGTGTACAGGACACCTCCAGGTAGCCATATTGCATTTTACCGAAAATTTGACAGAATGTGTACAGAACGCCCCCCCCCCCCCCAGAAACACCATTTCCTTCTTGTGTGATTGGCTTACTGATTTTTTAGAAGTCTGCACTAAGATGCAAGTCAGATTTTTGGCATCTCCTGTAACAAAAATTTCATTTTGGTGCGATACTCCCAATATGAAAGGATGAAAGGCAGGCCATACATGGGTCGAATTTTCTTTTTGAATATCTTATCTAAGAATTTTCATTCATATTTCGCACCATTAGTGGGCTGGAGCAACAGCCGATTTTCGTGTGACCATCGAATTTGAGTAATCGGACATGTTGGAAATTTTTTGAATTACTAATGATTTTCTAATCAATGATGGGAGAATCGTGCGAGAAATGTAATCGAAAAAGAAATGCGCATGTACAAGAAAAGAAAATTCCCAGAAAGAAAATAAGATTCCCAGCCATGAAAATTCTTTTCTGTAGCAACATGAGGTGAGATTGAAGGCTTGGTTAGTCGAATTTCGAAATCAATGGTGGCACCATCGGATCACAAAATGCACAAATTTTCTGATTTTCAAAAGAAAATTATTTTGAAATTCGACCATGTATGGCCAGCCTAAAGGGATGTAGACCCTTCAATTTTCCTCATTAGATCCCTGCAGGTGCAGCAGCTGATTGATCATTACCCAACCACATTCATTAGGCTCACTCAGCACATGGGCACAGAGAAACAGACAGTGATTCCTTCAGAATAACAAAAAGGTAGGAATCTGCAACAAAGTGTGTTAAAATCCTTGCAATGTACATAGATCACCCAGAGGGGAATGTTTTGGGGGTTTTTTTCAACAAAATTAGTTACTCTTTAAGACTTCTGCATTTCTGAACAGCAAGGCTGCATAGTGAGATGAGAAGCAGAACAAGGTGCCAATCGGGTCCCATTCCAAGTGGCCGCCCTGATTCATTGTGAACCCAGGAGGTTGCTTACTCAGCACAGGCACCATTCTGGGACAAGGTGGATAGGCAGGGCGGGGTAGTTCAGTGATATGGTCTGCACTTCGTCCAATCAGAGAACACTTTGCATTTATTGAGAAAATGAATGAATTCTCTGAATGCAGGTGTGTTGATCCATTAGGAGGGCCTGATGGTTGAAACGTGTTGGATGTTTTACAGCTGTTATACATGTTTTTGCAATAAAGGATAACCACTGTTGGATGCCATTCCAAGTTCTCCCCTTGTGATCAAGGTGTTCTCTGATTGACTGCAGAGTTAAATGAATGACCTTCTAGGTTCAGTAAGCAGCAGGGCAGCCACTCATTATAGGACCATCCAGAAGCCAGTGGAGATTAGTGTAGTAGCAATGACTACAGTGGTTGCCCTCTTCCACAGGATCCCACAGGTATGGCACATACATATTTAAATTGGTCCAAGCTGTAAAAATCTCCATACATAAACTTCAGCTGTAACCAGTTCCAGACTGCCTACTGCATATATACTGCGGCAGGGCGACCCAGCTGCGCAAAATCATGTACACGTACCTGATTTCATGCATGTGGTTTTGGGGACACACGCGCGCTGCCGGAGCCCCTGTGATTGTACACAGCAGCTCGTTCACAGGAGAGACGGCTCAGCTGTCTGCCTGTGTGAACAAGGCAAACGGTGGATCTGTCAGGAAGGGAGAGATCTTGTGATTCAGCTAAGCTGAATCACAGATCTCTCTCTTCCTTCAGTGTATCACTGCCCCACACAGTTAGTAAGCACCTTCCTAGGGAACATTTAACCCTTTGATCGCCTCTGGTGTTAACCCCTTCCCTGTCAGTGAAATTTATCCAGAAATCAGTGCATTTGTATAGCACTGATCACTGTATTGGTGTCACTGGTCCCCAAAAAGTGTCACTTAGTGCCAGATTTGTCCACCGCAATGTCACAGTTCCGCTAAAAAATCGCAGATCGCCGCCATTACTAGTGAATTTTTTTTTTAAAAAAGTCCCTAAATCTATCACCTATTTTGTAGATGCTATAACTTTTGCGCAAACCAATTAATATACGCTTGTTGGGATTTTTTTTCCAAAAAAATATGTAACAGAATACATATTGGCCTAAATTTATGAAGAAATTTGATTTTTAAAATTTTTTATGGGGAATGTTTTATAGCAGAAAATAAAAAATATTGTTTTTTATTTAAAATTGATGGCCTTTTTTTGTTCTACAGGGCAAAAAATAGTGCAGTGGCGATCAAATACCACCAAAAGAAAGCTCTATTTGTGGGAAAAAAGGACATCAATTTTATTTGGGTACAACGTCACACGACCGCGCGATAGTCAGTTAAAGTGACGCAGTGCCGTATCGAAAAAAATGGCCTGTTCGGGAAGTGGGTAAAAACTTCTGGAGCTGAAGTGGTTAAAGAATGACTTTTGTTGGAAAAATAACGATCCCCTCTGGGTGATCTATGTACATTGGGAGGATTTGAACAAACTTTGTTGCAGATTCCTTCCGGTTTCTGATCTGAATAAAAAGCTGTTTTTCATGTGCAGAGTGAATCTGTACTGCCTTGTTCCTGGGTGTTTTTGATTCCGCCCCCGCTGATGTCTTATAAATACAAGGGACATGCATTCCCAGAGGGACCAGTCTGTGATTGGGAACAGGATTGGACTAGTAAGAGAGATGTGAATGAACTGTTACATTACTTCAAGCCCCCTACTAAGAGCACTTCCTGGTTGGAGGAATCCAGTGAATGATATCAGATGATGGGGGGGGCGTGGCTATGTGTTTCAAGGCATTTCCTGCCTCTTTGTCAAGCCAGGACTTCCCCCGGCATCTAACATCATCCATTTGGTTCCTCTGGAGTCTCCTGCTTACCCGGAAGTGCTGTTAGCTTCTATACCTACACAGTTGGCGGCAGCACTGCACAATCCCTGGACTGGATGCCTCAGCTACATGGTTCTTATGCCCTACACATGCCTTACCAAACTTACGTCATGTGAGTTGCCAATTAGATTTCATACAATATCATAGTTGGCAACATTCTCAAGAAATTTTTAGGAACACTTTTTGTTTCTGTAGATGGGGTATTATTTTATTTAGGGGTGGGGCATTAATTTGTAGGTGTGGTCTAGCAGGAGCTAAAAATTGGCGCAGTTTAAATTACGCTTAATATTGTGTGGCTTAAAGGGGGTGTGGTTAAATAGAGTCGGAGATGAATTACATAGTGGAGAATGTGGCGATACTTGGAATGTAGGTAGGGCAGTGTCCAGAAGTCAGTAGTGTGAAGGGCAGGGTGTGGGGTGGGGATGGAGAAGAGAAGGGGTGAATAGAGCTTGAGTGGGGATGGAGAAAAGATTGTGTGTGTGAGCAGAGTTGGGGGTTAGGGGGTGAGAAGGGTTGGGGGGATGGAGAAGAGAGGGGGTGAGTAGGGTTGGGCGGGTGGAGAAGAGGGGGAGCTAAATAGGGTTGGGCACCATGGGGGGTGGCAAAAAAGCCTCCCCCGCCCAAAATAACCCCATCCGTCCTCCCACGGCCGCCAACTAGAAAAGCACCCGGTGCTTCGGCCGGCCTGCTGGAGAGAGGCTCCTGTGTTCTGTCAGATAGGTGCTACCTGGTCCGGGCTGTTGGGCTTGGCTTAGGCTGAGGGAGGCTCTGTCAGCATGGAGGGGCGGGGCCAGGAGCTCCCCTGACTCTCTGACCCTGCCCTGCCCTGTGTAGTCTATGTGCTCAGAGCAGAGTGGGAGCGCTGAGGTCATCTCTCCTGGACTTCTGGGAGCCCCGCCTTGGACCGTAAATATCCCCGTCCCTACCGCCGAAAGCTCCAACCCGGACCTCTGAGAGTAGAAGGTGAGCCCGGCTGGCTAAGAAAGTCTTTCTGCCAATACACACTGCCTGTAGACTCACTTTTACACTAAACCCTCCCTGACAAAGTTGTTTACCCCCTGTATAGCTTTGCAATGATGAAAGTTAGAATTTTAAAAATAGCTACTTGATCATCTCCTGTAGTTGCATCTGCAGTCTGATGATCTCCTGTAGTCGCATCTGCAGTCTGATGATCTCCTGTAGTCGCATTCACAGTCTCTGGTTATTTCCTGTAGTCGCATTAGCAGTCTTGTCATCTCCTTGAGTTGCATCTGCAGTCTGGTCATCTGTAGTCGCATTTGCAGTCTCTGGTTATTTCCTATAGTCGCATCTGCAGTCTCTGGTAATCTTCTGTAATCACATCCACAGTCTGGTCATTTCCTTGTAGTCACATCTGCAGTCTCTGGTCATCTCCTGTAGTCGTATCCGCAGTCTCTGGTCATCTCCTGTTGTCGCACCCGCTGTCTGGTCATCTCCTGTAGTCGCATCCGCAGTCTCTGGTCATGTCCTGTAGTCGCAGTCGCAGTCTGGTCATCTCCTGTAGTCGCATCCACAGTCTGGTCATCTTCTGTAGTCACATTCACAGTATGGTCATCTCCTGTAGTCGCATCCACAGTATGGTCATCTCCTGTAGTCGCATCTGCAGTCTGGTTATTTCCTGTAGTCACAATAGCAGACTCTGGTCATCACCTGTAGTCACATCCGCAGTCTACTTAAAAGTAGTACCTGCTGTTGCACTGCACAAATCACTTTATTACACTTTATTTATGATATCTATGGCTATGCATATTTATTGAATCCATATTGAGCACTACATTTGATTGGCTGCTTCTGCTTGGGCCTGGCACACATGCACAATCGCACATGATGATGACTTAAAAGTTTTAATGTTTAAAGTTTCATCATGTGCGATTGTGCGTGTGTGCCAGGCCCAAGCAGAAGCAGCCAATCAAATATAGTCCTCAATATGGATTTAATAAATATGCATAACCATAGATATAAAAAAAAGTGTAATAGAGTGATTTGTGCAACAAGCTCATTAAACAGTCCACATTCAGTGAACGTTCATGTACTCCAAACTTTGCAGTACATGAACTTTTACTGACTGTAGACTGTTTAATGAGCAGGGGCGGACTGACCCATCGGCCACTTGGGCACTTTATGTAGTGCCAATCCATAATTTGTTAATTTAATGATTAAAGAGTTTTACTTGTAGTTTTGTTAGCTGTTTTTTTTTTGTTTTGACAGGGGCACAGTTTTAATGCTTGCCATAGGCGCCATTTTCACTAGATACACCTCTGGCTGGGAGGGAAGACACTGGGACAGGATGGTGGGGGGACAGGCACACAAAAGTTGCACATAAGTTGCTGCACAGGACAGGCAGCAGACAGCTTTCTATAGGACTCACTGCATCTGTAGCTTTGGGTACCTGCCTCGGGTGACTTTCCCTGTTCACCACCGCACTGCCATTCTCTTTAATAAGCCAGAGATAAGCCAAGCGGAAGTGGGCAGTCCTGCAGCTTCATGAGGCACAGCAGACACCCAGCCCCTCCACAGGTGATCACACCAATCACAAGCTGAGTTGGGACAAGACTGTATTCTGAAAGGAGCGTGAGTGGTGGGCATGAGTCAGTGTGACAGGGGGGTGGCATGGGACCCCTGCAGCTACGCCATTGGTGTTGCCTGGGAGCAGATCCCACCCCCATAGCGATGCACATGACAGAGCCTATTTTTGGGGATTTGCCTTGGACCGGGACATCGGCCTGATTTCAGTGAATGTCCCGGGCAATTCGGGACTGTTGGCAACTATGCAATATATGTTTTAACACTGCACTTAGATGGCACCCTTGTGTCTTTTTTTGTTTTGTTTTTTGAAAGGAAGCTTACCAGAGTCTACCCCTGACACACCTGATAAAGACTGGTTTTATGCATCCCAGTTAGGGTTGCCACCTATTCTTCAAGTCAAACCTGAACACTTTAGTGGCGCACAGCAAGATTTTTTTTTAATAGTATAAACTATACATATATTTTGCTATTAAATAAAATTTCTAATCATATGATGTTAATAACAAGAGTTCCCCCTTTACATCAGAGTCCACAGAGTTCCCCCTTTACATCAGAGTCCACAGAGTTCCCCCTTTACATCAGAGTCCATAGAGTTCCCCTTTTACATCAGAGTCCACAGAGTTCCCCTTTTACATCTAAAACCACAAAGTTTCCCTTTTACATCTGAATCCACAGAGTTCCCTTTCACTGTAAGGGGGGACTCTCCAGACTCTGATGTAAGGGAGAACTCTGGGGACTCTAAGGAATGCTCTGGGAACCCTGATTTAAGAGGTGCAACACTGAGAACTCTGATGTACGGAGAGGACTCTGCTGTAAGAGGAAACACTATGGCCTCTGCTGTAAAGGGGAACTCTGATGTAAGGAGTGATCTGAGAACCCTGAATTACCTTAGTGTACTCACTCAGAGGCAGGAGAGAGAAGGGGGGAGACTTCAGACAGGGATGGATGGTGAGCTCACTCACCCCGTGGCAGTCAGCACCTCTCATTAAGATGTATCTGAGGCTGCTAGACTTCCGATTTCTGGCCCCCACTTTTCTGAGGCACAGTGCCAGGGATTGGAGTGTGGGCAGATACAGAGAGGTAGGGTGGGAGAAAGAGGTGCAGATCAAGCCCTCTCTCTTCTCTCGTCTGTGCTTTTTTTTTGGGGGGGGGATTGTTAGTGCTGGCTTTGGGCAGTGTAAAAGAGAGTGTAACAGACACTCTTAGCTTAGCCAACTGCAGCCAGCAAACCTGCTGAGAAGCCATAGTCCAGTTTGAATCATGTGTCTGGGTTTCAGGCAGTCTGAAACCTGGACGCATGATTCCAAACCCGAACTGTCCGGGTGAATCCCGGACAGGTGGCAACCCTAATCCCAGTATTTTTAAACTGCTATAAGGAGGTTATCCATACACTACTTAAAAAAAAAGACATTTTGTTTGTGAGTATAATTACCCTTTTTTACTTCTTGATAAATGGTGTTATACATTAAGGCACTAGGCCGGGGCGCCCTATCTCTGTTTATCTGTATGTAGTGTCTATGGACGAAGGAGGAGGGCAGCAAGGAGTAGTAAAAACCTGGGATTTGAAGCTGTTTGGATTAACTCAGGATTTTTGGAAGAAAGAATGTCTATTTAAGATTAAAGTAACACACTGGAGTGCAGAAGATTGAGTACTGTTGTCCTTAAAAGTAGAAATACCCTTTAGGTTGGGAACCCTTAAGTAGGAAGTCTCCAGAGTCAGTACAAATTCTGTATTTTGAGGTTTTTACTTGAATGTATCCACTGCCAGCCCCGTTCCATAAGAAATGTGTTTACTTTATACCTCAACATAAAAATAATGCACGTTGCAAAGAATCAGAGTTGGCACTTCAAAAAAAACAATCACATTTCCAACAACAGAAAGGTCTAACAAACTATCGTGTAATTGTATCTCCCTGTATTTATCGCTTCCTCAGGATACACCAACAGGACCAGACAGGAGCAGTAAAGCCCATTTGTTTGCACTTATCTGAATTGTGAATCTAATTATCCGGCTCACATTAAATCACAGGCTAGATAGGGCTGTCCTGAGGAAGGATCACGAAAGGCGAGAAGAAGAAAATTGACTTTTAAGAATGCGTCTTCTTCACCGTTCAGTTTGGCAAAACGACTTCATAAAACAGTTACGGTGGTTTGCTTTAGCTACCGGCAGTTCATCAACACTGTATTAGTCAATTAAGGCTTCTCCTCTCTGACTTATTATTTGTTACAGAGCAAATTAAAGCCACATCGCCAGGGCTGATGGGAACCTCATATCCTCGTCCTGCTTCAAGAGCAACTGCAGGCAACAAGTGCAACCAATCTAATGCTAATCGTATTCAGGAAACATAGCACTTCTGCTTAAGTCAAAGGGACCATTCAGTTTGCCTTTAATGGTACTTCAAATGAGCCACTGCAACCAAATCCACAAGGATTTTTATGGTGCCTCTGAGTGAGACAACAACCTCTTGTCCCATGATGTCTATATTATCGAGCCTACTAGAGAAGGGATACCATAGGATACACTGGCTTGAGCCAATATGGCTGTGTAAGGGCTCTTTCACACTTGCAGTAGAGTGCAGTGCCCTCTGAAGAGTGATCCACAATTTGATCACTTTCAGAGGGCATCTGATAGGTGGTGAGGAGGCATTATATCTCCTCCTCACCCCCTTATTTAACCCTATGATGATATATATAATTATATATACACATGGGTTCTTCAAAAATTTATATATATAAACGTTCGGAAACTTTTGAAGACTTCTCTTGCGTGTGTATATATCGTGGGGCAAAAAAGTATTTAGTCAGCCACCAATTGTGCAAGTTCTCCCACTTAAAAAGATGAGAGAGGCCTGTAATTGTCATCATAGGTATACCTCAACTATGAGAGACAAAATGTGGAAACAAATCCAGACAATCACATTGTCTGATTTGGAAAGAATTTATTTGCAAATTATGGTGGAAAATAAGTATTTTCTCAATATCAAAAGTTCATCTCAATACTTTGTTATATATCCTTTATTGGCAATGACAGAGGTCAAACGTCTTCACAAGGTTGTCACACACTGTTGCTGGTATGTTGGCCCATTTCTCCATGCAGATCTCTTCTAGAGCAGTGATATTTTGGGGCTGTCGCTGGGTAACACGGACTTTCAACTCCCTCCAAAGGTTTTCTATGGGCTTGAGATCTGGAGACTGGCTAGGCCACTCCAGGACCTTAAAATGCTTCTTACGAAGCCACTCCTTCGTTGCCCGGATGGTGTGTTTGGGATCATTGTCATGCTGAAAGACCCAGCCACGTTTCATCTTCAATGCCCTTGCTGATGGGAGGAGGTTTGCACTCAAAATCTCACGATACATGGCCCCATTCATTCTTTCATGTACACGGATCAGTCGTCCTGTTCACTTTGCAGAGAAACAGCCCCAAAGCATGATGTTGCCACCCCCATGCTTCACAGTAGGTATGGTGTTCTTTGGTTGCTACTCAGCATTCTCTCTCCTCCAAACACGACGAGTTGTGTTTCTACCAAATAGTTCTACTTTGGTTTCATCTGACCATATCACATTCTCCCAGTCCTCTTCTGGATCATCCAAATGCTCTCTAGCAAACCTCAGATGGACCCGGACATGTACTGGCTTAAGCAGGGGGACACATCTGACACTGCAGGATCTGAGTCCCTGGCGGCGTAAGGTGTTACTGATGGTAGCCTTTGTTACGTTGGTCCCAGCTCTCTGCAGGTCATTCACTAGGTCCACCCGTGTGGTTCTGAGATTTTTGCTCACCGTTCTTGTGATCATTTTGACCCCATGGGGTGAGATCTTGCGTGGAGCCCCAGATCGAGAGAGATTATCAGTGGTCTTGTATGTCTTCCATTTTCTAATTATTGCTCCCACAGTTGATTTCTTCACACCAAGCTGCTTGTCTATTGCAGATTCAGTCTTCCCAGCCTGGTACAGGTCTACAATTTTGTTTCTGGTGTCCTTCGATAGCTCTTTGGTCTTCACCATAGTGGAGTTTGGAGTGTGACTGTTTGAGGTTGTGGACAGGTGTCTTTTATACTGATAACAAGTTCAAACAGGTGCCATTAATACAGGTAATGAATGGAGGACAGAGGAGCCTCTTAAAGAAGAAGATACAGGTCTGTGAGAGTCAGAAATCTTGCTTGTTTATAGGAGACCAAATACTTATTTTCCACCATAATTTGCAAATAAATTATTTCAAAAATCAGACAATGTGGTTGTCTGGATTTGTTTCCACATTTTGTCTCTCATAGTTGAGGTATACCTATGATGACAGTTACATGCCTCTCATCTTTTTTAAGTGGGAGAACTTGCACAATTGGTGGCTGACTAAATACTTTTTTACCCCACTGTATGTGAACGTTTGATCAGGGTCATTTGGGCAGTTTCTGTTGCCATTATGATTTAAAAAGAGTAAACACAGTTGATTGATAATAATTGGCTTCAGCCAAACAGTAACCATAAGTGAAAGAAAAGTTTTTGTGTTATCATTCATATTCTCTGTAAAATGGTACACACGATCGGACTTTCCGTCAGAAAAGGTCAGACGGAAGGAATCCGTCAGACATTCCGATCGTGTGTGGGCTTCATCGGACCTTTTCTGTTGAAAATTCTGATGGACCTAGAAATAGAACATGTTTCAAATCTTTCCAATGGACTCGATTTCTATCGGAAAAAAACATTTGTCTATATGCTAGCCCGACGGACCGAAAACGACGCAAGGGCAGCTATTGGCTACTGGCTATTGAACTTCCTTTTCTAGTCCGGTCGTACATCATCGCGATCATCAAGGATCAGACTTTGGTGTGATCGTGTGTAGGCAAGTCCTTTTTCGTCGGAACTCCGTCAAAAAGTCCTTCGGAGTTCAGTCCGCTCGTGTGTACGCATCATTAGAAATCATAAACTCTGCCAGGGTATGTAAATTTATGAGCACAACTGTATATATATAAAATTATAACTTCTGATGAGTACGACCCACAGCTCAGTGGCGGCTGGTGCTCAAAATTTTTTGGGGGGGCGCAAACAAACTGAAATACTGAACCCACCCCCCCCATCAATTGCAGCCTCACTGTGCCCATCAAATGCAACCATTGTGCCATCAAATGCAGCCACTGTGCCCATCAGTTGCAGCCATTTTACCCATCAAACCCAGCCACTTGTGCCCGTCATTTGCAGCCATTGTGCCCATCAAACGCAGCCACTGTGCCCATCATATACCGCCACTTGTGCCCATCATATGCAGCCACATGTGCCCTTCATATATAGACACTCTGCCCATCAAATGCAGCCACTTGTGCCCATCATATGCAGCCACTTGTGCCCATTATATGCAGCAATTGTGCCCATCAAACGCAGGCACTTGTGCCCATCATATGCAGCCACTGTGCCCATCAAATGCAGCCACTTGTGCCCATCATATGCAGCCACATGTGCCCATCATATGCAGCCACTGTACTCCTGTGTCCGCTTGGCTCGTCTTCAGGCTTCCTCCGCCGTGTCTCCTCTTACGCGAAAGCGTTAGGCATCCAATAGGATCGCCTAATGCTTTGGCCAATTGGGAGACAGGTCTCACTGACCTGCCTGCTGATTGGCAAGGAGGAACGTTAGTGTGACAATAGCAAAAAATAATTTGCTATGCCACACAGCAGGGTGGGATCGGGACGCAGTGCTCTGCGCCCCGAGCCCACCCTATTTTGAAACCTATTAGAACCTCTGGCTCTAATCACGTGCTTCAAAATACACACTCCCTGCCTATCCCCGCCATAGTATTTCATGTGTCCGGTGTCCTGAAAGGGGCTGGGCACATGAATAGGGAGGGCGGCGGAGGTGTCAGGGGGGTGGCACCTGTGCGCCCACAATGCATGGGCCGCCACTGCCATAGCTGGTATCACAGCAATTATAGACTTCTATTCAGCTGTATCTGCATGCTTCAAAGCTGGCTTGTTCCTCTGCGGCTTTAATTCATCGCCTTTTCTTTCTTCCTGCAGCCTTCACTATATATTGAACTTATTCTTTTATTGCATTCTTTATGTATTGTTTCGTTGACGTGACCCAAACTTGTGCACAGTTAGCAACTTGTCTTGCCAAGACAAGGCAATAAAGGTAAATTCTAAGCAATGAAGGAAATGCAGAACTTTTATAAGTTAAATATCTTTCTTTACTTGGTGTGTGCCTTTGGGCTTTATAAAATCTAATAATAAGACAGTGTCTACAACTCCTCTAACGGCCTAATCCCTTGGCTTTTCCCCAGTGTGAATTTTCATAAAGCAGTCTCTTTTTACAATGTGTGAGTTGTGTTAAGAATGTATCAGGATTATTAGCCCGTCGTTCAGTGTCCTTTCACATATTATTACTAGTCTGCTGCTCGCTGAAGACCTCGGTTCTTTTACATTAAGTGCGGTCTATCTCATTGCCTGATGTTTATTCATTTTCATTCTTATTCATTTACAGTTTCCGTTTCTTACTTCAGTCCCTTAAAGGGACATTTCACCCGGAGTTCAGAATATACCAGCTCAGGGCAAACCTTTTCTTTCCAATGTGATTATGATAATTTACTTAACGCCTTCCCATCCAGTGTCAGCATTCTTTTAACCCCTTTGCACCAGCGCCTCCCAGCCCGAAGCTTCAGGTGCTGGAAGGCAGGGTGGGGTTTATGATCATGTGATCGCTATTATTGACCGTCACGGTGATCACATGATGGGAAAGGTCCCTTCTTAGGATTGGTAGCTTTCAGTTAGCCAACAGTAACTTGCCGGGAGCATGCAGAATGCTTGCTCTCAGCACAGCTGTGTTGGCTAACTGGTACACAAATATGTGGCCGCTCTGTGCCAGGGTCCACCCACCAAGAGGCCGAAGGGCAGGCTGTTGTCGCCTAGGGGTTAACTACTTAAGGACCAGGAGATTTGCCCCTTTAATGACCAGGCCATTTTTTTGCGATACGGCACTGCGTCGCTTTAACTGACAATTGCGCGGTCGTGCGACGCTGTAACCAAACAAAATTGATGTCCTTTTTTTCCCACAAATAGAGTTTTCTTTTGGTGGTATTTGATCACCTTTGTAGTTTTTATTTTTTTCGCTATAAACAAAAAAATACCTACAATTTTGAAAAAAAACAATATTTTCTAATTTTTGCTATAATAAATATTCCCCCCCCCCCCCAAAAAAAAACAAAAAACACATTTCTTCATCAGTTTAGGCCAATATGTATTCTACTACATATTTTTGGCAAAAAAAATTAGAATAAGCTTATATTGATTGGTTTGCGTAAAAGTTTCTACAAAATAGGGGATAGATTTATGGCGTTTTTATTATTTTTTTATTTTTTTACTAGTAACGGTGGTGATCAGTGATTATTAGCGGGACTACGACATTGCGGCAGACAGATCGGACACTTGTGACACTTTTTTAGGATCACTGACATTTATATAGTGATCGGTGCTTTAAAAATGCAATGATTACTGTATTAATGTCACTGGTAGGGAAGGGGTTCAACACTAGGGGGCGCTCAAGGGTTAAATGTGTTCCCTGGGAGGTGTTTCTAACTGTGGGGGGAGGGGACTGACTGGGAGTACAGGGAGATCGCTGTTCCTAATCACTAGGAACAGACGATCACTCTGAACTCCCCTGTCAGAACGGGGATCTGTTTGTTTACATTGACAGATCCCAATTATGACTCTCTGTGGAGCGATCGCAGGTGGCGGGCTGACATCGCGGCAGCCGGCCACGCACATCAGCTCCCGCCCTTGTGCCGTGGGCACGCGTGCCCGCTGTAGCTGTTAAAGGGACAGCTACGGCGATTTGTGGGAACAAGCTGACCTGCCGCCGTATAATGACGGCTGCTGGTCGGCAAGTGGTTAAAGCAGTGTTAACCCTAAAAGCAAACATTTATTATACTGCAGCTTAACAATTCTTGGATGTGATGGCTGCATTTGTTTTATTTTTTAGGCTTTCTTCTATTTTCATCTGGTAATCCAGCCAGCAAGTCTGTTGCTTTTCACTGCTCAAGCTCTCCAGCAGAATGTATCAGTTTACATGGATGAGACCACCCAATTAAGACTGACATGGGTGATTAAAATGATCAGCTTTTTTTTATTTACACAAAACCTTTATCCCAAAAGGAAAATAAACTGTTTGGAGTAACTGCTTTTAAAGTGTGAGTTGGATTTTGGCTTCAATTTGTTAGTGTATTAAAATCTGCTAATACAGCGGTCCCCAACCTTTTTGGCACCAGGGACTGGCTGCGTGGAAGAAAACTGTGCCAAGGCTTGGAGGATGTGCAGTTTTTCGTGGGCAATAGTTGGGGCTACTACTGGTGTTAGCGCTTCAATCATCATGGCGCCATGGTTTATATGGTGTCAGAATGATTGAAGCGCATTATTTCTATTCTTACATTGTTATATAAAATAAAATAGTTCAACTCAACATAATGCAGAATCAGCAGGAGTGTGTTACTTGCCACCGGCAACTGCCACCAGATGCAGTTTGTCACTTGCCATGTCACCTGCCTTCAGATGCGGATTGTCACTTGCCACGTCGCCTGCTACCAGATGCAAATTGTCACTTGCCACGTCATCTGCCACCAGATGCAAATTGTCACTTGCCACGTCGCCTGTCACCAGATGCAGATTGTCACTGACATGTGCATTGGTCTATTGAGCACAGAAGCAGGCCCTGGTACAGTGATGGGTTCCGAGTGAGGGTGGAACAGCGGTGATGCAGAGCGGGCGTTGAGAGATGTTGTCATCTCTCTGCTCGCTCGCCGCACCTCCGACAGTTCAGTCTTCGCGGCTCAGCTGCAAACAGGGACCCCCCTGCTAATACATTTATCATTCTCCTCCCCCCAAGACTGATAACCCTGCTGTCTGTTGCGCCCTCTGTGCTCATTCATCCAGAGTTGTGTCCCACTAATACTGGCCAAGCCAATGAAAAGGAAACTGATGCAACCAACACCATTAATGATTGGTAAGCTGCAATATAATACATTTTTGGTTTGGTGTTTAATACCACTTTAACTTGGCTATTACACCTGGGGAAAGAGAGGGGGGTGTCTGCCCAATCAAGTAACCACTGTAATTGGCTGTCACAGTGGTCACATGTAAAAACAGTTGAAATTAAAGTGTCACACCACTGCTGAGAAGTCCAGATGCAACTTTATTCTGTTACAGTTCAGGGGTACAATTTAAAAAGTAGCCAATGCATTTTGCGTGTCTAAGTGCCCACTTCATCAGGGTTTTTCCAGTTTGAATTCAAAGCACAGGCCTATTCGGGACCTTGTTGGGCAGTGGTCACATAATCAGATGCTGGTCGTGTCGACTCCTATTCATTGCTAGACACCAGAAGCTATCTTTCAAAGCTTGGTTGCTGTGCTGGGATTGCACAATGAGTGCGCTCTCAGCACAGAAACCTTTCCTGCCCATTGACAGATACTGTATGTGCATCAGGTGGCTGATCAAAGCCATCCTCTTTGCCACACCACATATGTGATATGTGGGCAGCAAGAGGTTTAAGAGGACCCTTCTATAAAACTGCCAATAATATGTAAAAGGGGATATAAACAAGTACTTACCTATGTCCATGTGACTTTTTCCCCTATTCCTGTGCTGCCATTTTAATAGTTTCCTTCTTACTGCTCCCTGTCTTGCTCATGCACCATACAACATTACATGCATCTGTTGAAATAAAATAAAAACCCTTACCCAAGATTTCAGGGAGAATTTTTTATTATTTTTAAAAAAACATTTTTTTAATTGATACATGTCCCCTGGGTCAGGACACGGGTCCCCAAACACTTTTATGACAATAACTTGCATATAAGCCTTTAAATGAGCACGTATGATTTTTCATGTTCGAGTCCCATAGACTTTAACAGTGTTCGCGTGTTCGTCTAAATTTTTTGCCTGTTCGCATGTTCTGGTGCGAACCGAACCGGAGTGGTATTCGACTCATCCTTACCCTTGAGGATCTGCGAGAATACAGAGAGGCTATGCTTAGTCTTGCAGGGGTCTCAGAGCATAAACTTGACTGGACTATTTGCTAAGCAAGGAACAGCATCTGGAAAGAGCATACAGGAAACTGCTAGAACACGCTCAGCAGAATGCCAGAGAATCGGCAGTGGAAACTCCAGAGATTGGCATCTCCAAAGCTGAAGTGCTGACAACAGGGCAGAACTCTGCTAACCTCTGCCCAGCACCGATTACATCTTCTGGGTTCTACGGACAGGAGATGGTGAATCTCTATTCCCAGACACTAGTTCCAGAGACTGGGGATTTAATAGACTTCTCTGCTGAGGAAGGACAACCTGGTGAGCCTTCTGCAGAAGAGCTGGCATCAGGGCCAAACATCATTGAACTCTGCCCAGCACCAACAGCAGCTTCAGCCTCCATGAGAGAAGAGACAGTTGGTCTTTCTTCCACAATACCCAAAACTTCTCCAGCTGAAGCATTGACAAATGGAGAGAGGGTCCAAGAACTCTGCCCCACACCTGCAGCCATTCAGGAGGCCCAGGGTGAGAATGAGATGGTCACTTCCCAGCAGCAGATTAGGATCCAGGGGCAGAAAGAAGAGGAGGTGTTCGTCCTCCCTTCCCAACAGTTGGCCAAGGTGGAGGAAGCGATCTTTTCTCCCCAGCAAAGATCAGTGCACCTGGGAGACAGTACTAGGGACATGTCGTCCCAGCAGCCAGATGAGGGTAAGGGAGATGCAGCAGCCGGCTTCCCTTCTCAGCAGCAGGTGGCACCCCAGAATTATGACAGCAACCCAGCAGAAGTTCTGGCAACAGGGCAGAGTGCTGTTGGCCTCTGCCCTCAACTAACAGAAGATGTAATTTCTGTGGTAGTGGATGGGACTTCGGTCTCCACTGACCCAACCCCAAAAAAAGGTCTGGCATTGGAACAGGAGGATGTTAGCCTTGCTCTGCAAACACTGGGGGATGTTCATCTACTAACAGTGGAGGGGACTTCAGTCTCTACCTGTATATCCCAGGGATGCTGGACAGTTGACCCAGATCCCCAACATCCTGACGGAGTGAGCCCAGTCACCCTGTGTTCTCTCCAGCATCTGAAAAGACTCCAGGGGGAAAGACCAGTCCGCCATTCTCCCCAGCAGTGGGTATGTTCTACGAGAGAGGCAGAGGTTGGGTGGGTGAGTAAAGTTTCTGTTTGGGACAATGTGTTTGCAGTACTGTATGGGTATAGGCATTGGAGGACTGTAACTACGGACTATCTTTGAAGTCATCCTGTTTGGGGTCTCCTTCTGTGTTCGTCTTCTGCCATAAGGGGAGATGTGTGACAGGAGTCACTTTGGGCGGGGCGCTTGGGAAACCCAGGTTACCTTGGAGAGCACTGGAAGCTTCTTGTCCAGCTCCCCCAGCCTTTGTCTATTAGGGGCACAGGGTGACCGAGAACCCCAGTATGACCTCAAGAATATATGAAAATAAAGTCCACCGTTTATCAGAGACCACTCCTAGATGGTTTGAGGTGGGGTGGGGGTTGCTATGTTGTTGTTATAAATGTATAACTTTTATAAATTATAAAAGTGTATTAAGTACTTTTCTAGCAAAAAACACTGATTTAAACTTGTAAACAAAAATTACAGAAAAAAAATGGTCTTCAAGTGGTTAAACACTTTAAATTCCAACAAATGCCATAAAGTTACATATTCAGTTTGATAGACATTAATATTATCAGCCTCCATCTTCATAGTCTTACCACCACTTTTCTGTTACAGTAGTTCCACAGTGTGTCTGACCTCGCTGTCCATTAAGTACCAAGCCTTGACCATGCTGCCTAGTGCACTTTGTAATTTTAGAGACCGGGTCAGACATATAGGAAGTCAGATACTTCCTTTTCCCAGCACTATAGGTCTGCAAGAAAAGGCTTATTTTGAGGTATGTGACTTCAGCCATATATGCCAGAATAGAGCACTGGAGTGGGAGGTGAGAAAGATAACTTCCACTAAGAGAATGACAATATTTGAAGGTGTCTGAAAGAGAAAATAAGATAAACTAGAGCATACAGTGAAATAGGACCATAAAGAGAAAAAAAGCTGTGAGTCAACCAGGCTTTTATCACCTGACAGATCCACTTTAAAATATTGCGCTTGAAACCTGATTGGCTAATGTGGTCAACAAATCAGGTTGCGCCTTAATTCAGCTTTTATTACCCTGGTGTTATTACAGAATCAGTCCAAAGATAAATGCTTCTGTTATTTCTCTGGTACAATCTTGAACCAAGCACACTGAGGGGGTCAACTGAAGGTTCCTTTGGTCACTTGGCAGACACTGCCGAGTCCATTAATACTGGCAATTCAGTTTAATGCATCTGCGATAAGGAATTTTTAGAAATCCCTGCTGCTTTCCTAAACCTAATGGCCATTCTCAATCAAAATATCATTAACTTTTTGCACAATAATAAGTATTTGTATTTTCCTCTTCATCTCTCATATATATTAATTAATTTACTCGCTGCCAAGATGCCACGCTAGATGCCATGGTTTTGGATTTATTCTTCGGCGTCTTAAATCACATTTGCATAATGGAATTAAAAGGTCTATTCATGCGCGTTTCCTCTTGGTATATTGGACAGAGTAGAGAGGTTGTAATTAGTGGCATCTGGCCTTCAACTTCATTAACATGCAAATAGAGGTAGACAGGAGCATCCGTTAGAATAAGTTCACAAGACTTTCTCAACTGTACTGTAGTTTATGGAACACACTTTCTTTTCTACTGCTTCTTGATCCTTCACAGTTTCATTTTTGTTTAGCTACTTGAAAGCTGGTAGTGCTTCTTGATTTGTCCATTGTGGGATCTTTCAGTATTTTATATTACCATATTGCGCCAAATTAATATGAAGTCTATTTAAGGACATTCATTTTTTTATAGTGCTTTGTAAACAATATTTTTATATGTTATGGTCATGGATTTAATTTTTAAAAAATTTTTTTTGCAAAGTAAAGATAAAATATTGCATATCAATGTTATATATATATTTAACAACAGTATTAACAATGTATGAAAACAATAAAATATAAATGACCCAAAATTTCCTTTAAAAATGTTTTTTTCTTATGTGATAACATGATCATAGCTATGTTGACTACTACAATGACAATTACAAGTGCATAAATAATCATACGTCCTGTTAAAATATCTAAGTTATAATTATTTACTCTCAATGTATTCATCATTATTATTGTTATTAGTAGTAGTAGCATGTAATAATAATAATAATTTTTCTTTTATGTTGTATTATTATTATTATTATTATTATTATTATTATTATTATTATTATTGTTATTGTATTTTAATATTGTTTGTGCCCACATTTTGAAATTATGGCGTGTTAACAAGTTAGTGGCCTTTTTTTTGTAGTTATTTGAAATCATTACTGGCTGTAGATTGAGTTAGAGATGTAAGTGCAAATTATGTTTAAAATATAAAATGTATGCTGATGTAACTATTGGACAATTCATATAAATTTTAAATAGTGTTCAGTTTTCCTTTAAAGTCCTAATTAAGCCCAAACTGTTTTTTTTTTTTAATTAAGCACAGGGAAAAGTGAGCACTAGGAGATTAAGAGCTACTCGCACTAAATACAAAATAGTGCTCAACCAATTAATATGAAAGTATAAAGTGCCACAGTGCATATAAATTATTTCATAAAATAATATCCACATAAAAAGCAAAACAAAAGTGCACAAGTTCATATGATAATCAAGTGTCCAAAAAAACAATCACTTATTAAAGCTGGTTAGATAACCACAGTGATATCGACATCAGAGAAAACCACTGAAAGGTGCTTCTTAGTGTAATGAAATAAACTAAAAGTGCATTCACAGTGTGCAGGTTCCACTGCCACTATGCACTCACCAGAACAATGAGTAGAATCAGCTTGTTAAAACTTTTCCACCTCATAGAACCTCCATCCTGATCCCCAGAATGGGTTCCTCACTGTCAGTCCTGCTTAGCTGGATGGCTCATCCTATATAAAAAATGCTCACCATAAGGAGCCCCAAAGTGGTCATATAATGTAGTAATTTATTGTATAGGTATAAAAGCATACAGTATTAAAAATCCACGTGGAACAAACAACAAACAGAGCGGCCAAACATACCAAAATGGCTGCTGATCTAAAACCCAGATACGGCGACATGTTGTCAGTGAGTAGAGCTTCTCCCTATGCGTTTCGTGTGCATGTACGTCTTCAGGGAAACACCTCAGGCGCCATAATGCCGCTGTATATGGGGTTTAGACTGGCGAGCATTTTGGTATGTATGCCCGCTCCGTTTGTTGTTAGGTAAGCTAGGTAAGATAAGTATGGTAAGTATGAATCTGGCAAGTATGAATCTGCAAAAAAACTGATTTCCATACTTCGCTTTTAGTATATGTAGTACTATGTAAAGACTTGGTTAAAGTTGAGTCTCATGTTTTTCAAAGTCATTTTTACAAGGGATCCTTTGACACCCTAATTTGTACTACCCTCCTTCGATTAGGAGGACGCCGGGAATCCTTGGGGCGCCATTCCCTCTCCATGCCACGATATTGGCATATTGTTTGTGCATCATCTGGCTTTCTTCAGGGAGGGAGGTACCTCCTGTCCTACCCATTGGAGTGGGCTGTGCGGTCATTTGGAATCCTGCAGTGGGACCACACATTTACTATACTTGGTAAGTTTTGTTTAGTCCCTTTAACATTTTTATTATTGGGGTGGTGAATTGAATTTTCCAAGGCCTGGGATTTATCCTTTTGGATGGTTTTCCTTCTAAATCATTTTTTGTCCCATATATGGGTTGGATCATCCCCTTTGGGGCCATCATTTTTTTGGGCTCCTTTTGGACCATATGATATTGTAAGTGTAATTGAATTAATTTATTCATATTTTTCCAACCTTGCCTGCACCGCTGTCCATGCCTGTGTCGTTTGGAGGGTGGGGGATGTTTACCTCTTCCATCTCTCGGGTCTCTGGTGGACAGTTTGAGGTCTCCCCATGCTCACCCTGGTTTGGCATTGTGTGATGTGCTTCTCTTAGATACACACTTATTGATATTTTGGACACTTTATGGTTTGGTTTCTATTATGTGTATATTTATACATTTTGTGCTGCAGGTTCCCTATCCGTACTCAGGTTTTTTCGTTTTTGATGCCCTTGTTGGATATTCTTATCCCTGGGTTCCTTTGCATGATGAAAGACTTTCTTGGGGAATTTTCGATATGGAGGAATTTCCAATGATGATGTTTTTTGACATGTAAGTTCTTTGAACAGATTGTTGCATATGTTATGATACAGATTGTATTTATATGTATTTATACTTTGCTCTACATTACAGAAATGGAAAAATTGTCCCTGATGAAGATTGTATTTATATATTTCGAAACACGTTGGACTCTCACTCATGGATTACCAGCATTTATGTAGTGGGATTCTTGCCTTTTCTGTCAACATTTCTAATGTAGTACTATGGTTGCCTACACGTTTGTGACTATTGTCGAATAACGATTTTATGAACTTCTGTACGAATAAACTGTATTTTTAATATATTTAAAACGTTTTCATATTTTTCTAATTATTACCCAGAAAATCCCACTTTAGAGGTTTTCTTTTGTTCTCATTTATATTTAAGGGATGTTGGCAGTTGTACACGCAACCTTTGGGAGTCAATTCCTTTTCTAACAATTTCTACTACCCTAGGCTCCGACTACATATTCTTTCTTCAAATACAAGCTAGAACCACACAATACTATACCACTGTCGAGAGACTTAAATCCCACCAAATTATGTTGCCTGGACATTTTGCCTTCCATTAATACATTTGGATCCACAGCTACAACTACAGAACATGGATCCCCATAGCAAAGTTTTGACAGGGACAGTTGGAGAGACGCCCCTACTTGATCCTAAAGCAGTAGAAAACGGCAAAAATAAATCTTCCCCCTGCAATCAAAGACCATATTGTGCTGGTATGCATTGTATTCTAGCACATATGAAAGACTTAAAACAAAACCTTCCAGAAGCCCACTATCACTGTTGACAGGGCTTCCATCTACACCCAGTCTTCCTTTGGTCGTTTAAACGGGCAAGCTGCGATAATGTCACTCCCCCGCATGCATGCAGAAGTCACAGCCGTGGCACAGCTCTCTGAATGGATGGTATGCCGTCCATTGAGAGCACAATGGGCATGCAAAGGGGAGGTCACTTGCTTCTGCTAAAGTAAATATCTCCAAAACGGGGGGACAATATTTACTGTACCTACAGGTAAGCCTTATTATAGGCTTACCTGTAGGTATAAATAAACAAGCAGACTTTACTACCACTAGTACTAGTAAAGTATGTTTAAATCAAGTAAAGGTGTCAGGAGAGCTGTAGACAGAAGTTGTCAGGGAAGAGTGGGATATCATTGCATGTAATTACATTTCACCTTCATTTTCTGACTACTTTGTCTTCAGTAGCTCACGAGTCCTTTTCAGCATCTCAGACCTTAAAACCTTTTACCCCTACCACGGCTACAACAGGCAAATACTACAATAGGTGGTCTAGTAAAAAAATAGCAATATTTTATATTATGACATAATTGTTAATACTTATGCACATAATTACTTTATGATCTTGATGTAAGGATCTTTAAACCGTGTGTATTTTTTTTTTTTTTTTGCAGGAAGTAAAAACTTCTATCCTGACACTTTTGGGCTTTTTACAGAAAGCAGAAAAGAGCAGAGGGCGCTTCCATCTTTAGTATAAATAAATAAAATAATGCACTCACATGCAGTGGCGGCTGCTCCATTAGGGGGGCAGGGCATCTCCCCCTAAATCCATGCGCCCGGCCCCTAATCTACATGCAGGGCACCGGACGTTTATTTTTTTTTTGAAGCACATGATTAGAGCCTGAGGCTCTAATTGGCTTCAAAAAAGAGTGGGCTCAGGGCGCAGGGTACTGCGCCCTGGGCCCACCCAGTTGTGTGACGATAGCAAATTAATATTTGTATTGTTTTCCTGCTTCTCCTCCCAGCAAATCAGGAAGCAGGTCTGAGCAAATAGGGGGAGGGGGATGCTTTGTTTGCCGACCCCCCCCCACAAAAAAAGGGAAACTAGCTGCAGCTTCCCAGGCTGAAATTGGCTAACTTCCGAGCAAACAAAGGACACCCAGATATCGATGCACACCATGCTGCCCACATCCCTTACTCTCCAGCGCTTTCCTTCCTACCACCCAGCAACTTCTTGGCCTTTTTCTGCATAACATTAGCTGCTTGCCTGCCGATCTCTGCCATTGATGTTTGGTCCACCTCAGATGACAAGCTGACATTCCCTCTATCACATGTGAGTGCATTATTTTATTTATTTATACTAAATTGTTGGTTTGCACACTCTACACTCAGATGGAGGCGCCCTCTGCTCTTTTCTGCTTTCATATCCACTAGGTTGACTCCGAACCAATACATGGGACCTGCCTCTTCTTTCTGAGTGTCTACCTTTCCAGAACGTCCACTCCCACTTTTATCTCTCACATCTACTCTGTCGCATCTCTGGGAGGCTACAGCAGTGCTGTAGTCTTTTCCTATGGATTGTTTACAGCCTGTGTTAGGCATAAAGGGTTAATTTCAGTGCTGTCCAGAACACCAGAAGCTCTGAGGGCAATAAATCTGCACTACCAATACAGCTAAACAAATTCTTCTTACTGCACTACTTGCAAAGAGGGATCTGTAATAAGTGACAACTGTTCTGAAGTCTCCTCCTATTTGCGTCTGACTTCAGCTGTTCTTGATTGGAAAAGTCTCAACAGTAACACTAATGCCCCGTACACACGATCGGAATTTCCGTCAGGAAAAAATTTGAATGCTTTTTCCGATGGAATTCTGCTTAAGCTTGCCTTGCATACACACGGTCACACAAAAGTTCTCTGAACTTTCGACCGTCAAGAACGCAGTGACGTACAACACTACGAGGAGCCGAGAAAATGAAGCTCAATGCTTCCCAGCATGCGTCGAATTGTTTCCGAGCATGCATCGTTTTATGCGCGTCCGAATTGCATACAGACGATCGGATTTTTGGATAGGAACTTTTCCCGACCGAAAAATAGAGAACATGTTCTTAATCTTTTGCTGGCTGGAATTCTGCCAGCTAAAGACCGATGGAGCATACACACGGTCGCATTTTCTGACAAAAAGCTCTCATCTGAGTTTTGCTGGCGGCATTTCCGATCGTGTGTATGCAGCATTGCAATCCTTAATGATACAGTACTGGTTTTGTGTTATTTGTATAAGCACATTGATTTTTGATGATTAATTTGCCTTAAGGGCCCCCCTAATATGACCTCTTCGCACCTCCAAGCGCGATAGCACCCACTTGGGCTTCTTTAGCTATTGGTACGTTACTTTTACTACCTAAGGGTATCAACTCTTTGTAATAGACACTACTCACCCACTACACACTCATGGGAACCACACTGAAGGCAGTAATACAGCAAGGACACAAAGGTAAGTTACCAGAATAATGCAATGTGTATATCCATATGGTCCTGGTGGTAGAGGGCAGAATCATCTCATGTCCCTGATAACCAGCAGAAGCCAAAGTGTCTTTTCTGCACCACCGTGATCACTAATTTGTGAAGTTTTCATTACAGATCTGTAATACACAGCACGCATTATAACAGCAAGGTTAGTATTTACATCTGATTTCTAGGACCTTCATGATTCATCCACAGCACTCCATTAATCACACGAGCATCTTCTTTAAAGACACAATACAGTGGATTGCTAAGCTGCTTTTGTCACTATGCTTAAATCACTTGTAACAAAGAAAGACTACAAACTTAAAAATGAAATGTCTCACTTTCATGCAGCACCATGGGGTTTGTGGTAGTATTCAACCATTTTGAATATATGATACTTTGATGTTCTTAGCCAGAGCCCTGTTTCATTACAGAAGCAAAAATGAAAACCTCTCTGACTAAACTGAGAATCTCCACCGTTCAGCATTGCAAGGGAAATTACAAAACAAGTGATAATATCTATTGGTGTCTGTTTTTATATATATATATATGTATATACACAGTATCTCACAAAAGTGAGTACACCCCTCACAGTTTTATAAATATTTTATTCTATCTTTTCATGTGATAACACTGAAGAAATGACACTTTGCTACAATGTTAAGTAGTGAGTGTACAGCTTGTATAACAGTGTAAATTTGCTGTCCCCTCAAAATAATTAAATACACAGCCATTAAACCGCTGGCAACAAAAGTGAGTACACCACTAAGTGAAAATGTACAAATTGGGCCCAAAGTGTCAATATTTTGTGTGGCCACCATTATGTTCCAGCACTGCTTTAACCCTCTTGGGTATGGAGTTCACCAGAGCTTCACAGGTTGCCACTGGAGTCCTCTTCCACTCCTCCATAATGACATCACGGAGCTGGTGGATGTTAGAGACCTTGCGCTCCTCCACCTTCCATTTGAGGATGCCCCACAGATGCTCAATAGGGTTTAGGTCAGGAGACATGCTTAGCCAGTCCATCACCTTTACCCTCAGCTTCTTTAGCAAGGCAGTGGTCATCTTAGAGGTGTGTTTGGGGTCGTTATCATGTTGGAATACTGCCCTGCAGCCCAGTTTCCGAAGGGACGGGATCAGGCTCTGCTTCAGTATGTCACAGTACATGTTGGCATTCATGGTGCCCTCAATGACCATGACACTCCCACCACCAAACTGTTTGCAGGCTTTTTTGTGCATTAATTTTCTTTAGATTTACCTTCAACTATGTAGTGGAAGGGCCTGCCTGATTACATACAAATTTAAAGTGTTTAGGTCTGAACTCATATTATATGATTTTGGTAAATCTAAAGGAAAGTTGTACAAGAAAATTGTTAACTGTATGGCCAGCCTAACAAGTCACATGACAACGGGGAGGGAAAATGGCTCATTGTGCCCAATTTGGACATTTTCCCTTAGGGGTGTACTCTCTTTTGTTGCCAGTGGTTTAGACATTAATATATAAAATCGTATATGAAGAAGAGAGAAAGTCTCCGGGAGCTAATCTTCTCATAAAATTAATATACTTAAACAAGAAGTGAATGTGCAATTATCAAGTGATTATAGATTGCAAGAAAAAAATTGCATTGCAAATCTATATAAAAACGTGCAAATTAGAGTGCAGAGAGCACTAGTGTACCACATATACCTGTGATCAATAAAACATGTGCACATATAAGCATGAACATATATGAAAAGAAAAATAGAAACTAAAAAAATAAAAAGTCCAACAGGCGTCACTGGTGCAACCAAATGTAGTGAAAAAGTGACATGTATATATCGTCTTTAAATGGATGTTATCAATGATGGGTATATATATATATAGCGCAGTAAAAGATGGCCACAGCCGGCATATTGTACACTACACGTTTCATCTTAAGAGACTTCATATATACCCCAGTTGAAGTCTCTTAAGATGAAACGCGTAGGGTACAATACGCCGGCTGTGGCCACCTTTTACTGCGCTATATTTTATCTATTTTTTACTTGTTTTTATATATTTTTGGATATCTGTTTTTACTGTCAATAAATCCTGCCTTACAGATTTACACCATGCAGAGATTTCTTTCTTTTTGTCCATGCTGTTAACATCACACTTCCTACCTGGATGATAAGCGACTACCGAGCTGTTTCTGCAGTTGGCTTATTAGAGGGGTGCCGTACAGTCTACCTGGAGAGCCCGCTCTCTGGGCCTTGCTGTCTTGCCTTACAGACCCACCGCCATAAGGATAAGGGACCACCGAGCTGTTTTCGCAGTTGGCTGATTGGAGGGGTGTCGTGCAGTCCACCTTGAGAGCCCGTCCTCTGGGCCTTGCTGTCATGCCTTACTGACCCACCGCCATAAGGTGAGCTGGGTCCATCGTTCCGGGTAAGAGTATCCCTTTCTCCTTTTGCGTTCTTGATGGTGAAGACACTCCAGGGTGTATACCCACCATTGATAACATCCATTTAAAGACGATATACACATGTCACTTTTTCACTACATTTGGTTGCACCAGTGACGCCTGTTGGACTTTGATTTTTATTTTTTTAGTTTCTATTTTTCTTTTCTATATGTTCATGCTTATATGTGCACATGTTTTATTGATCACAGGTATATGTGACACACTAGTGCTCTCTGCACTCTAATCCTTGTGGCCATGCACTCGATGTACATCAAGGGTACAGTAACGCGTTTCGAGGGTGTTCCCTCTTTGTCAAACCAACAAAGAGGAAACACCCTTGAAATGCTAGAGATAGAGAAGTTAGGGTAAGATACCTTTTGTATCACAAGCCCTTCTAATCCTCTTATATTGAATTGTATTGCAACTGTACTGTCTCCCTCCATTTTGTTAAGCATTTTGCAAACTGTTGGCACTATGTACATACTGTATAAAATTCATATAAATGTCTATGGTTTTTAATGCAATGTCTAGGAAGGTCCTAATTAAGTTTAATGGTCATCCTGTATAAAATTCATACAAATGTCTATGGTTTTAAATGCGATGTCTAAGAAGCTCCTAATTAAGTTTAATGGTCAGGTGTCCTATATTATTATTATTCGTAATTATGAGTCTTTTCAGTCTCCTAGCTGCTCCCATCAGCTATGGGGTACCTAGTCTGGCCACATGCCCCTTAACTGGATTGTTTCTCAGTGCAGAATTCATCTTATTCAAACCTCATCAGCCTATGTCTCTGTGCTTGTGATCGCATTCGCTTCCTAGCGCTCTTTGTGTTTCCCTGCCTGACCCATTACTATATTCTTGGATTTCCTTGTTGCCGACCTTTGCCTTGTACCCGGATTACTCTTTGGACTACCACCTTAATTGGACTTTGCTTTCTTGCTACCATGCTACCAGCCTTGACTTCGGATCTGTGTTTGAACTACATTTGCCCGATACCTGCCCTGACTTTGAATTAACCCAGGATTCCTCTACCAGCTTCTGTCTACTGCCTGACCAGCCTCAGGACTACAGGAACCCTTTCTTGTCTCAGGCACTCAGTCCCAGTGCCATCCAACCAGGATCTATAGAATTGTGTTCTAAAGCCTGAGGGCAACCAAGTACCAGGAGGCCAGCTTGCCTAAGGCTTCATGTACACTACAGCTCCTAAATTTCAGCTTAGGAGCTTTTGCAGTTTTTTTGCCAAAGCTTCTAAGCTCAACTCCATAAAAGCCAGTGTACACATAGGCTTTTACCAGAGTTTAGGAGCTGCTGTGGTTAGGGGAGCTTCAATCTCCCTCAACCTCCCTCTCTTGAACACGGAAGAATTAGATCAGAATTCAGGATAGGAATGTTTTGACTGCCGGCGGTCAAAAAAAGGCTGTGTGTGTACATGAAGCCTTAAGGGAACAGGGGCTGCTGTAGGCAGAAGAAACACCAGCCATCTATAGTTCCTGACCTAAGCATCAGGCTGTGCATTACAGGTGGAGCACCAACAACATTTTCATGAATTAAAACAATGCTAATATTTGTCTATTTTTATGATTTTCTGTACAGAAAATGAAACTCCATGATACTTTGCACAAAACAAATCTTCAACTTTCAATCACCTAGTTTGTAATATTTATTACTATCTTATCTTTGAAAACTACCATTCCCACAGTTTAATGGGCTTTATGCTTGCGCTTTGCAGTACTAAAAAAAAACATAAAAATATTCATAAAGTACTGACCCCTCTAATGTCTGAGGGTGCACATTCAAAAACTCCTTCGTGTAGCAAGTGATGGTGGCACCCAGCTGTGAATTTCCAATTTTTCATTGACAGATGAAATATATATATCCAATTTCCTATATCTAGCAGCATAACTGCATCACCAAAATCTCTCAATAGGATCATATAATATTCATTTTTTAATTTCTGCATTTGCATATAATTTCTCTCCGGAGGTATTTAACTGAATCGTAGATAGGAAGCTTAATGAGAAATATTAACGAGTGGTTTGTGATTATGATCAATAGTTTGTTTATAGATTTCCCCAGATGCTAGATTCCCGTCCATTGCTGTCTACGGTTTGTTGTGCTTGTGTGTCTTTGCTTTTTTATTAGCAGTCTAAGCTTAATCATTGTTAACACAACACTTTTGCTCTCAGTTTTCTTTATGAATGCAAATCTGAAAAATATATGTAAGAAGTTTAAGAACTTCAGTTTGAACAAAACAATGATGATAATAGGCTTATAATTACATTCCATTGACTTCACACAATTACTAATGATTACTTGAGCTTCAGAAAAAAACTAGGTTGAAGGTTAAAGTGGAACTAAACCCTAAAACAAATGCTAGGAGGTAGACTTTGCATGTCTATTCTGCCGAAAAATCTCTTCTTTTCTTCCAGCAGTATTCCCTTTTTCCTAGCAGTGCACTGTATGCTCTGGGCCTACTCTCTTCTCTCTCTGTAAGATACAGAGAATGGAGCTTGGTTCTGGGATGACATAACACCAGTATCGCTGTAAACCCCTATATCGTTAGAGAACTCAATAATGATGGCATGTAACTCCTACAGTTATGCAGAGATCAGAAGAAGAAACCACTACATTTAAGGGATCAGGGATCTGACATTCCAGGAAGTGTTGGTTTCAGAATTGACTTTGGTTGCACAGTTAGAGGGAGCGATAAGTATTTACTTTTATTTTATTTTTTTACTTTAGTGACAGAATTGTTTTAACCACTTCAGCTCCAGGCTGCGGTGACAGCGCAGGTTAGAGTACGGAGAGGCGAGCGAGCTGTGACAGTGCATGGGGGGTGCCCGGGCCACTACCAGGGTAACACCCAGAGCCGGTCGCTGGATTCACAGAGCGAAGGGTAAGCAAAACATTCTCTCTCCTACTGCACTGCAGGGGAGAGAGAGACAGTGAGCAGTGCTGAGTAGAGAACTGCTGAAGTTAACTTTTTAAATAAACCAGCAGGTGATTGGTTGCTAGGTGATCCTAGCAAGCAATCAATAGCTTGTTAATATGAAAAATTAACTCCAGCAGTTCCCGTCCTCTCTTCAGCGCTGCTCACTGTCTCTCCATCTGCATGATTAAGGTAAGAAGGGACAGAGCTGGGGGGTCTGTGTAACATGCAGGGGGACCAGAACTGTTAAGGGGGTCTGTGTACAACGCAGTGGGTCCAGAACTGTTTGGGGGGTCTGTGTAACCAGCAGGAGGTCCATAACTGTTAGAGGGTTCTGTGTAACATGCATGGAGTCCAGAGCTGTTAGGGGGGTCTGTGTAACATGCAGGGGGTCCAGAACTAGTAGAGAGGTTCTGTGTAACCAGCAGGGGGTCCAGAACTGTTAGGGGGGTGTATGTGTAACATGCAGGTTTCCAGAGCTGTGGGGGGCTGTGTAATGTAAAGGGGTCCAGAGGTGCAGGGGCTGTGTAATGTAAAGGGGTCCAGGGGTGCAGGGTGCTGTGTAATGTAAAGGGGTCCAGAGGTGCAGGGTGCTGTGTAATGTAAAGGGGTCCAGAGATGAAGGGTGCTGTGTAATGTAAAGGGGTCCAGAGGTGCAGGGTGCTGTGTAATGTAAAGGGGTCCAGAGATGAAGGGTGCTGTGTAATGTAAAGGGGTCCAGAGGTGCAGGGTGCTGTGTAATGTAAAGGGGTCTAGAGGTGCAGGGTGCTGTTTAATGTAAAGGGGTCCAAAGGTGAGGTGTTGTGTAATATAAAGGGGTCCAGAGGTGCAGTTGTGGAGAGGGGGTACACAGTAGTGATAAAGAGATATTGAAGGATGCAGAGGTATGCAGGGGGCACAGTGGGGTGTTTTTACATTTTAACTTTGGGGGGTGCCAGATATAGGATCCCCTATATCCCCTATATCCCCTATATAGGTGTCAAATGCTCTAGGTATGCCCTTGGTTACATGAAAAGATATAATAAAATATTTACAAAAATGTGAGGGGTGCACTCACTTCTGTGAGATACTGTACACAGGGCCTCTTTAATATTGATTGGACCCTGGGCAAAACTTTTCTTGGCCCCCCCCCCCATGCAGTTTTGCTCTCCACCTGCTCTGAGACATACAATAAATAGCATCTAGACTCAAAATCAGTTTACTGAATCAGAATCAGGTAGCTATTGCGATTGGTTGCCAGAGGTTACAGTGTATCATTACCGCTCACTGACTGGTTGCTAGATGTTACAGCACACATTACGGCTCACTGATTAGTCGCTAGAGGTTACAGCACATGATTTCTGCTTGTTGATTGGTTGCTAGAGATTACTGTGCATATGACCTAAGGGGGGCATGATATACATATCAATGCCGACGGCCGCCGCTATTTAGATATGAATGCCGCCGCTATTTACATATGAATGCCGGTAATGTACATATAAACACAGGGTCTGCAGGTGAGTCATCTGTACACAACAAGAGGGCAGAGCTGGGCAGTATTAGTAGCAGCAGTTCACACTGAGATATTGGGACACAGCATGGGACTAAAACCTCAAGGGACGAGGGAATTTAAACCAGGATATTTGGCAAGTATGAGGCAGCTGCTTTGGGCCCCACAACAATGACAGGGCCCAGGGTAGATGCCCCTTTTGCCCTACCTTAAAAATAGCCCTGACTGTATGTATGTAGGTTACCTACATAAATGGGATCCCTGTGGAAGTTGGAGATCAATGTAGTAGGCACCATTACTACAGTGAACTTTACTTGCTTCATGTGCTGAGCGGTTGCCCTGCTGCATTGTAAACACAGGAGGTTGGCTTGCTCAGTACGGGCACTATTCAGGGAACACTTTGCATTTGCTAAATAAATACAAAGAGTTTTTTGATTGGATGAGATGGAGAGGCAGGGTGATGATGTTGTGATCTTCACCTCATCCAACCAGAAAAAATGCAAAGCGTTTCTGAATGGTTCCCGTGCCGAGCGAGTGACCTCGCTGTAGTTCTAGCTTCCACAGGAAATTCCATAGGTATGGCAGATACTTACTTTGGTCTAAGCAGGGTTAAACTTCAGCTTTAACAGATCCCATCCCATCATCTGGGAGTAAGGAAAGAAGCTACCATAGGGCTGAGGACTCTCTTTCTTCCATGAGGATCCCTCGTATGTATGGATAATATATACTTACATTGGCCAAGCTAGACCATGTGACAACACTGGGCCAATTACCAGGCACCAGCACAATCACACATCACAGTGGGGCTTAAGTCACATGCTACTCCATACCTATAAGTACAGGGTATTTTCTTTGTTCCCAGTGGCTTCATGGACTGACAATGCTGACGGTATTAACTTTTTTCTTCTCCAGCTGAATTTGCCCCGATCTCATCATTCCTTCTAATTCTTCAGCATCTTCCCTGCTTAATCAAATGCCAAGTATCTCTGTATTTCATTGTCTTAGGAGCTCCTCACCTAAAGCTGCCATTAACCAGGCTTCTGAAATTTAGGTCACCACTTCTCTGCTCACAGTATGAGAAATGATCAATTTTAGTTTTTTGCTGAATCTGTGTGTCTTCAAACCTTTTTACAAGAAAGCCTCTATAACCTGCTGCTATTCCATTGTCATTCTCTTCTCTCATCCTTTTGTCTTCTCTAATCACTGATCCAAGATATCTAAAGCTGAACTGCAGAAAACAGCTTATTACACAGAGGAAATACATGTTTGGGAGCTGTTTACCCACTCGCTGACCACAATACATATATATATACTTTGCGGTTTGCAAGTGGTTTACCGGGATTATGGCTGAACATATCAGTCGTAACCCTGTACCGCTTTTTTACAGCAAGTGGCTGGCTTTCTCATGAAAGCGGTCCAAGCCAGTGGTTTACCAGAAAGATATCAGTTATAACCCCAGTATCGTTTTTTTACAGCCGGTAGCTGGCTTTTTCATGAAAGTGGTCCAAGCCAGTGGTTTATCGGGAAGATATCAGCCAAGATTTGCTTTGATCACCTCTATGGCCTTGGAGGACCAGAGCGACGTCAAAGCAAAATATAAAAAAGAAAATTTTTTTTTTGCTTTTAAGAGCCCATTCACACAGGGGCAACTTTGGATCTGACTTCAAGTTTCCCCAAGTTGCCCCTAGTCGCGCTACATGAAAAAATCAATGTAAGTGAATGGATCTGTCTTAATGCACACTACTGCAGTCGCTCCGACTTCAGAAAAGGTTCCTGTACTACTTCAATCCGACTTCTAGGCGACTTGTACTAATTGATTTTAATGGAAGTCACCTCCAAGTCGGATGCCCGTTCATAGTGAGGTAACGTTACAGAAAAAATAAAAGAATTTACCCAGGAAGAGCGAAAGCGATATGCCAGCGCCGAATTGGCTCGCTCATCGGGAAAGGAAAAATGTGTTTTTTCCTTTCCCCATGAGCGACAAGCAATACTGACATGTGTTTAGTATGAATCATGAAGGGGAACTCCACGCCAAATTTTAAATAAAAAACCAGCATGGGTTCCCCTCCAGGAGTATACCAGGCCCTTAGGTTTGGTATGGATTTTAAGGGGAACCCCCTATGCCGAAAAAACGGCGTGGGGGTCCTCCCAAAATCCATACCAGACCCTTATCCGAGCACGCAGCCTGGCCAGTCAGGAAAGGGGGTGGGGACGAGCAAGCGCCCCCCCTCCTGAACCGTACCAGGCCACATGCCCTCAACATGGGGGGGTGGGTGCTTTGGGGAAGGGGGGTGCCCTGCAGCCTATACCCTATTCACCTGGGGGGAAAAAAGTGTGAATAAAAAAACACACTACACAGGTTTTTAAAGTAATTTATTAGACAGTGCCGGGGGTCTTCTTCTGACTTCGGGGGTCTCTTCTGACTTCTCTGGCCTCCTCTCCGCTCTCTCCGGCCTCTTCTTCTGGTGTCCGGTTCTTCTCCCACTCTCCGGTTCTTCTCCCGCTCTCCGGTTCTTCTGACAGACTCCTCCGCTATCTTTTGCCGCTCTTTTTCTAGTGGTGGCCCAGTCTTCTTCGTCGTCTTCTTCCCTCTTCTCTTCTTCCGATATGTTGACACGACATCTCTTCCGCTGTAATGCCGTGTACGCGGTGCTCAACGACTTATATAGGCATGGGGCGTGGTCACCGGGTGATGTCACCCGATGACCCCGCCCCTTATGATGTCACAGTCCCGGGGCATGATGGGACTGTGACATCGCAAGGGGCAGGGTCACCAAGTGACATCACCTGGCGACCACGCCCCATGCCTATATAAGTCGTTGCGCACCGCGTACACGGCATTACAGTGGAAGAGAGCGCCGTGTCAACATCAGAAGAAGAGAAGAGGGAAGAAGACGATGGAGAAGACCAGGCCAACACTAGCAAAAGAGCAGCAAAAGAGCAGAAGATAGAGGAGGAGCCTGGCAGAAGAACCAGAAAGCGGGAGAAGAACCGGATAGCGAGAGAAGAACCGGACACTGGGAGAAGAGGCCGGAGAGAGCTGAGAAGTCAGAAGAGACCCCCGAAGTCGGAAGAAGACCCCCGGAGCTGACTAATAAATTACTTTAAAAACCTATGTAGTGTGTTTTTTTTATTGACACTTTTTCCCCCAGGTGAATGGGTAGGGGTACGATGTACCCCATACTCATTCACATAGGGTGGGGGGCCGGGATCTGGGGGCCCCCTTATTAAAGGGGGCCCCCAGAACATCGGATAAGCCCCCTGCCCGCAGACCCCAACAACCAATGGCCAGGGTTGTCGGGAAGAGGCCCTTGTCCTCATCAACATAGGGAAAAATGTGCTATGGGGTGGGGGGGCCGCAAGGCGCCCCCCTTCCACAAAGCATCCACCCCCCAATGTTGAGGGCATTCGGCCTGGTACAGTTCAGGAGGGGGGGCGCTCTCTCATCCCCACCCCCTTTCCTGACTGGCCGGGCTGCATGCTCAGATAAGGGTCTGGTATGGATTTTGGGGGGACCCCTACACTGTTTTTTCTGCGTAGGGGGTTCCCCTTAACATTCATACCAGAACTAAGAGACTGGTATGTTCAGCTCCCTGTCCAGGAGGCGACTTCAAGTCGTGTTGTAAGTCGCGCTGAAGTTGCCTCAAGTCGCGCTGTGATTCATACTCAAGTCGTGCCCAAGTTGCCTCCCAAAGTTTCGCTGGAAGTCGTGTTGCCCCTCACTTCCCGTCCTCTGCTATGATTGGATGCTGCTGCAGATAGGTAAAATTTACAGGTCTTACCCCTCCCTCAGCCAGTGACTTGATAGTGAAATCACTGATGAGCTCAACTCTCTATCACTCTGCTCCAGTGGCAGCTGGTGTTCAAAATTTTTGGGGGGCGCAAACAAACTGAAAAATTCTGAAAAAACCCCATCAATTGTAGCCTCACTGTGCCATCAAATGCACACACTGTGCCCATCAATTGCCGCCACTGTACCATCAAATGCAGCCACTGTACAATCAAACGCATACATAATACCTGATCAGCCTCTGTGGAAGACGTAAATCACCATAGTAGCTTGAGTGATAGCTACAATATTCTGGATGCTGTTCCAAGCAGCTCCGCTCCCCCCCCCGAACACTGACCACAGGATTGTCACAGGATTGTCACTTGATCAGCATGGCCACCATTCAAAGAACAGATAAGAAAGGAGAAAAGTGCCATCTAAGTGCAGCAATGTTAAAACCATCACATAGTGCTCATCTCAACAAAGACCCCCATCTTATGTCATCTAGTCCCAAGGTCCCGCTGAATGGAATCACATTGTGGTCTTGCTGGGCCCACTCTGAAATAGGGAATGAAAGCTTCCTGTTTCAGGGTGGAACGCACAGGGAAAGCATACATGATGTCACCCGGAGGTGGCACGGTATAGGCGTGGCTACGCATTTCAGAGCATGTGTCCTCAGACCATTATTTTAACTCTATGGACTCATTGTATATGAACTTAATACTTCCCATGGTCTAAAATCAACCCCTAAGAGGTCTCCCTCTGTTGTGCCATTATTTTCCTTGTTTGTTGACCATTCATATAAGGCCTTTCATCTTTATCAATGAATGCAAAGCATTCTCTGATTGGACAAGGTGGGGAGGAAGGGTGGTGATGTCACAGCATTCAGAAGGTCACATCAATCACTGTAGTAGCCCAGACTACTATAGGTATTTTTAGCTTCCACAAAGGCCAATCAGGTATCACATATGCATTATATTATTGTGCCAAGCTGGCCCAAGTGTGCAAATTGTAATTATCGCTGGAGTTCAGCTTTAACCCTTTCGCTGCCAGGTCCATACGTCATACAGACCTGAAGCATTGTCAATAGAGAATATTGGGTACTGAAGTATGTCACCATTTGACATGTTGGGTATCTATTTACTTGATGTAACATAATCTTTTATATTTTACTAAAAATGTGCATAGTTTATTGCATTTGTTTGCCTTACCACTATTTTATTCTCTAGAGTGTCTGCTTACAGAAAATGTATAATGTTTGGAGGTTTTATGCAATTTTCAGGCTTAAAATGATTTTTTTAAACATGTGTGCAAAAAATGCAAAAAATGGCTCTGGCAGCGAAAAGATTAATGAATACAGAGCTGATTGAATCATTACTTTTTCTGACATTAAATAGTAAACTCCTGTCTCAATCCTTCACCGGCTTCAAAACTGTTTGATGATCTTCATCTTATCTATTGTTTTCAGTTGTGTTTTACAAACTTAGCTGAAACACCTTTCTTTGCCTGATATATAATTTTTCTTTGTTAACGCAGTCACAAGCTTATTTAAAGCTGAATATCGGGAAGATATTAAAACCTCCAATTAATGCAGTTAATCACTTTTTTTTTCTGCAGGTACGATATATTTGACTTGGTGTAAGCCCCCTAAAGTCTGGTATATGACAGCACTCTGATTGGCTGGCAGCACTAAGAGCCAATCAGGTTTCTCATCTAGCTGTCTTACTTAAAGGAGTTGTAAAGGCAGAAGGCTTTTTATTTTAAGGCATTCTATGCCTTAAGATAAAAAACCTTCTGTGTGAAGCAGCCTCCCCAGCACCCCCTAATGACCTATCTGAGCCCCTTCTCTCTCCAGCGATGTGCTTGATCCCCTAAGCCATCCAGGACACTCCTCCTGACAGAGCAGGGGTGCCATTGGCTCCCGTGGCTGTCAATCAAAGTCAGTCAGTCAATCAGGGGAGAGGGGGCGGGGCCAGGACCGGGCTCCATGTCTGAATGGATACACAGAGCTCTGACTCAGCTTGGGTGCCCCCTATAGCAAGCTGCTGGCTGAGGGGCACTTAAAAGAGGGAGGGGCTAGGAGCATCAAAGAGGGACCCAAGAAGAGGAGGAACCAGGCTGCTCTGTGCAAAACCAACTGCAACAGAGCAGGTAAGTATAACATGTTTGTTATTTTAAAAAAAGGAGACTTTACAATCACTTTAACTGCAGTGGAGAAAAGTCAGGTCATCAGACTGCCTGTGCTGTGTGTAGGACTGTGTACATCTCAGAACTGAATGGACATATATACAAAACCTTTGGCAGCCTAACTAGCTCCAACATTCAGTATGTATTCCAGCTGTTTATTGATCTCTTTGCTCTTGTTAGTAGTTCTGTTTTACAGCCTCATGGTCTTTGCTAAACTCTAAGTAGGATTTAGTCATAATAGCATTCACACTGTGCTTTATTATGCACTTGTGGAACATGTTGGCACTAAATAAAAGAGAAATAAAATACATTACTAGGTAATCTTTTCTCATTATACCCTGAAGAAGTAATAAAGAAACTTATAAAAATTGGAAAGAAATAATGAATGTCCAACTGCCTGATCCAGTAAACATGTAGGTCAACATAGGTCATGTGCCAACCAAAAGATAGGTTGCATGATCTCCTCTTTTGGATTTGTGGGTTACAGGAAGACAATCATTCTTTTAGAAATTATAATGTGTTGGCAGGTGCAGTTCTCCTACATCCAGCAGATAGTCCCTTGCCCCTCAGGGATGGAGTGGAGACCTTTGAGGAAAATGTACCCATGCAGCCTACGTAGGTGTCACAAGAGAGACCACTGTCCGATTGAATGCTGCAATTCCAGGGACCTTTGGTGGCCATTTTCTTTGAGGGAAGTGCAAATAAATAGCAGTGTCCTACCGGGTTTGGCTCCCATTTTGCATGTGGATAGTGTAGGAAGAGGAACGCCATTTGGCAGGGACAGAGTATTAGAGCCAGGGGGAAGGTTGCAGTGTGTGTAAGGCCAGAGCAGGAGGACACCACTGTGTGCTGCAGTTAGCACCGATCTCAAGTATTGCTGCCACCACCTCCACCTGCTCTAGGGCATTTTGAGCCACCACTGCGTCAACAACCCTCCACCCAACCACCTCTTAAGCAAAAATACCACAACTCAGCCTGTACTGTGTCCACTGTACCTGAGGATACTCCACTCTGCAACCGCACTAGCATGCAACCTCCTGGGAGCAGCTGGACAGCTATACTGCTCTGCTTCTTGTGTGCCCTAAAGCAGAACTTCAGCTTTTCCTTCCCAAAGCAACAAATGCATTTTGCATGTAAATTAATTTCAACTCCTCTGTTATTTTATCTGTATCTTACCTTATTTAGTTGTAAAAAGCAAGTTTGTGTGTCTGTGATGTCACTCCTTCTCCTGGCTGAATTTCAAAGTTCTCTGACTTCCTGTTTCCTTCCTTTACCAGTCCTGATACTACATGTGCCATCATGCTTGAAGCCTCTGTAGTTTCAGGGCAGGCTATGGGAGTCACTTGTAGCAGTTTGAGGAGTTGATGTGGATGGGTCCAAAAGCAGTTCACTCTTCAGTCTGCAAAACAGGTATAAATTTGTCATACTTCCTCCTGTGTAATTCCTGTCTTGCAGCTTGCCAAAGAATAATGGCTGACTGCCAGACTACAGAGGAATGTCTATGAGAGGCTGTTATGAAGGTCTTTTCTTCATATGTAAATTAATCAGATCAGAGAGAGCAGGTCCCTGGGAGGGCAGGATCTGAGGGGTGGGACTCTGCATATTTAACTGGGCAGGATTGACTTCTAATTGTGATTCATTTAATCCTGTCCAGCAGCAGCATATCTAGCTACCAGAACAGGCTGTGTATGAAGGGGATTCCTTTTGAATGACGCTGTTATCTGTGGGGTGGGGCTTGGGAGGTTTGGACTTGGTGGTGGCCCACTCATTCAGGGTGCAGGGGTGACACCCCCCCTAATCCATGCACCCGGCCCCTCCATCTCTATGCAGGTAGATGGAGGCATGGATTTCAATGTAGGGTTGTTGTTTTTTTGAAGAACGTGATTAGAGCCTGAGGCTTTAATCCTCAAAATTAACGTAGTATATGGTACTTCTATTCTCAACCATGCATGAACTTGTATATTCGGTTACATTGATTCACCCGACCTTGATGCTCACACCACCATTGCAGTGCAAAGGTCGTTATTCACAGCTCTTAGAGTTATCATGCTTGGTGGGTTGCCAATGCTGCGCGTACTAAATGTGACTGGATCTCTGAACTTAACAAACAAATAGCATTTGAAAGAATTACATATGAGCAAAGGGGATCTCTTAAAATAATAGCTAATTTGGGGCTGATGGCTCAAGGCTGGGGATGACCTAGACTCATAATACTTGACTAAGACTGTATATAATAGATGTAATCGAGACTTTTAGGAGTCATTTGTAACAGTATTGCATTCTTGTTTCCTTAAATGTTGAAATGGATATATACAAAATGTTTATGTGTACCTACCTATCCTTAATTTGTCTGAATTGACCTTTTGATTGAAATTTTGATATTATTCCGTGCTCTGTTGCCTCATGGTCTCTCTGTATTCCACCTTTTATCGTTACTTGTGTAGTTGCATTGTTTGTCTTTTTATTGTTTGATGACTGACATTTGATTGGAAAATAAAATTTAATTAAAAAGAAAAAAAAATGAATATTACTGAGCCTGTTGCTGAGTATTACTGAACCTGTTACTCTGTGTTACTGGGTCTGTTACCATTAGAGATACTGCACCTGTGCAAGACAAAGCTGCTAGTGCAAGTGTTATATTTGGAACTGCAGTTAACCAAATACTGCTAAACCTTGGGATCTACAGTAAGTGTGCAGTTTCTTTGGGTTGGGTACCATACGACTAGACCTGCCTACAAAGTGGGGAAGAAAAGATCTGCCTGAAAGTTGAGAATTATAATAATGTGGATTGGACGTTTTTAAATAGTTTCAGGTCTCCTTTCTATGGAAAATCATGAAATCCTTTTAGATCAATTGGTTTAAGAGAGTCCATGACTTTTGCAGTTACTTTTAAACTGTAGCTAAATCCAAGAACAAAAATATAACATATGACAGCTTACCTGTCCTTGTAGTGGCTGGATACGTTTTCTTCTTTCTGGCATTTTCCCCTTTATTTTCACCTGCATGTAACACATTTCCTAGCACACTACGGTGACAACATTCCTAAATTATATATATATATATATATACTGCACTGTATTAATATAGAAGCTGTTACCCTTAAATGGTGTTATGATGACTACAGAACATTTTCTCCTCTCAATAAATCTTCATAACATAGACATTAGGTGTTTTGTAGTCTACAAAGAAAACTCAGGAAGGGTTGATAACATTATTCAAGATTTAAGGCAAGATTATCAGCTCACTAAATGAGGTTGGGAGTTCACTAGATTTCTGGCATCATCAAAAGGGATCTGTTTGCATTTATTTAACAAATATAGCTAAACAATTTCATAGGTATATTTAAAATTCCAAAAAAGGGCAAATAAGAGAAGTTTGTTATTAGAGTTTTTATAAACTTGAACTGTTGAACTATGCATTCTACATATAGGTCAATTCACTTAAGCCGCGTACACATGAGCGGAATGTCCGACAGGAAAAGTCAGACGGAAGCTTTTCATCGTCTATTCCGATCGTGTGTATGCCTCATCAGACTTCTATTTTCGAACATTCTGACGGACCTAGAAATGGAACATGTTCTAAATATTTCCAACGGAACCAATTCCTATTGGAAAAAACGCTTGTCTGTATGCTGTTCCCACGGACCAAAAACAACGCATGCGAGTACGAGACGGAAGCTATTGGCTACTGGCTAATGAACTTCCTTTTTCTAGTCCCGTCGTACGTGTTGTACGTCATCTCGTTCTGGACGGTCGGACTTTGGTGTGACCGTGTGTATGCAAGACCGCTTGAGCGTAATTCCGTCAGCGTTCCATTGGAGAAACCTTCTGAGTTTATTCTGATGGCAAAACCGGTCGTGTGTATGCAGCATAAGAGTTAAAAAAACACTCATAAAATGCAGTAGAATACCACATGCGGTAACAATTGTGCAAGTGCTCAATTCATTAAGAATTTTGCGTTAAACATCGAATGCAGTATTTGTTCTATTTAGCAGTAATTTACCACAATGGAGCGGGGCAAGAAGACAGCCACCACGTCCCTAACAACGGATGACTCAACCTGCTGACAGCTGAATTAACCTGCTGAAAGCTGAATTAAAAAAAAAGGCGACAACAAACAAAAACAGCGTGAGCATGCAGCCTGGCAGGTCAGGAAAGGGGGGGGGGGCGAGAGAGCAAACCCCCCTGAACCATACCAGGCCACATGCCCGCAACATGAGCGGGGGTGGGTGCTAATGGGGGCCTCATCCCCACAACCCTGGCCAGTGGTTGTGGGGGTCTGGGGGCAAGGGGCTTATCACAATCTGAAACGTCCCCTGATCCCCCCCCCCATGTGAGTGAGTATGGGGTACATAGTACCCCTACCCATTCACTAAAAAAGTGTTAAAAAGTAATAAAAACACAGAGACAGTTTTTTTAAAAGAAAATAAAAAATAGTGTCCCCCTGATTTAAATCCATCGGGGGGGAAGCCTCTGACAGCTGATAAGTCATCTGTTGTTAAGGACGCGGCTGCCGGCTTCCCGATCCCCTCCTTAATAACCAGCTATTTGTCAAAAAACAGCGTGGGGGCCCCCTTGACCCGCATGCTGTTTTTTTACAAATACCGCATGTGATACTGCCAGCAAAACCCTGGTGGTAAATATCACATGCTTTTTTATTCTCTGGTCTATTTGTGAATTGGACTTAACAGCCTTTTTTGCGATATTTACCGGCAGTTTTTTTTTTTTTTTTATGAATTGGACTTTATTTACTGAATGTGATAATGTATGAAAATGAGTAATATGATAACCTTATCACATGCAGTAAACATTAGTGAATTGACCCAGTAGTTTCATAGTTGTTAAGGTTGAATAAAGACTTTAGTCCATCCAGTTCAACCTTTGTGGGGGTGTGGGAGTATTATGTCCCTATCATTTCTCATATCCCTGTATATTGTGTTTAATAATTTTTTTTGAAATTAGCAACATTACCCACTGCAACCATCGATGTGGAAGGGAGTTCTAGATCCTTATCGCTTGAATGCCCCATACACATGATCAGAAATTCCGTCAGAAAAAACTTGGATGGTTTTTCCGACGGAATCCTGCTCAAGCTTGCCTTGCATGCACACGGTCACACAAAAATTCTCTGCACTTTCGACCGCCAAGAACGCGGTGAAGTCCAACACTACGACGAGCCAAGAAAATGAAGAGAACATGCTCTCAATCTTTTGCTGGCTGGAATTCTGCTAGCAAAAGTCCAATGGAGCATTCATACGGTCGCATTTTCCGACCAAAACCTCTCATCGGAGTTTTGCTGGTGGCATTTCCGATCGTGTGTACGCGGCATTATAGTAAAAAAAACCTTACGCAGTTTAAGGTTAACCCTTTTCTGGTCCAATTGTGGCCACATGTCTTCATGAGTGACCAGAGACTGAATAGTTTCCTCCCTAGAATCACCATTAAGATATTTGTATATCGCTAACATATCCCTTCTTAAGCGTCTCTTCTCCAGGGAGAATAGCTTTCTAAGCCGGAAGAGGCAGCCAGCTGAAGAATATCAAGATTCAATCAAGAATCAAGACAGGACTCAGACTCATGCTATGTTACTCGAACAGCGGATCCAAGCAGGACAATGTTGTATTCACAGTGGGGTGAGTATGTATTTTGAAGGTAACCCAGCATCGCAGGTAAGTGGGAAAAAAATATAAAACATTGAGAGGGAGTTAAGTACCACTTTAACAATGTAACTAGGTAATTATGTTTGTATTCAGCTGTTTGGGTGACATCAACTTTTAAAATAGCTCTATTCTAAGTACGCTCTCCTAGATCTCATTTCAACACACAAAGCTACCGTACACTAAATTATTGCTTTGTTCCTGCAGGTCTCATTGGTATTCCATGTTTAGAAGCATAAATGTCCTCTTTTGCCAGATTTTGATGCCTCCACAGATGAGCATCTGGTAACTCAGTATGAAAATGAAGCGTTGGTGGGCTGAAAAAAGCCTGGGAGGATCCACAACATCTGTTAGCGTGAGATCAAGTCAAGCCACAGGTGAAAATGACAAGGTGCCCTGTTACAGATAACAAAACACCTTGCTAAACTAAGCATTCACATTGTAAGTGTCTTTGCGCAGTCATCTGGAAGCGACTTGCTAACAAGGCTTCCACATCTTTACCACTTTTATCAAGAGCTTTAGAAATACACCTAAATTGAGCAAAGTTGTTACTACAAAGAATTTGTGTCAGGTTCATTTTACCATATATAAGCCAGCTGTTCCTTTTGCTTTAGATAATTCAGCTTGTTGGAGCTGCTGAATAAGACTTTATTTTTATTTTTTTAGCAGAAGTACGAGTATAAGTGGTAGCACCCTTCAACGTGGCAATGTTTATTATCAACAAAATTGTGGTCCATTGCCTGGGACAAGGATGAAGCAGTGAATAACTTGGTGAAGTGAGCCTGTATGTACCTAAGACATCCAATCATGTGCGGAATTAATTCTATTTTTCCCACAATAGATATAAACTGTGCATAATGCTGACAGATGGATTGTGCTGATAGATTTGGATTGTGCAATCTCCTTTAACCACTTTAGCCCTGGAACGTTTCATCTATAGGACCAGGCCATTTTTTTGCGATACGGGACTGCGTCCCTTTAACTGACAATTGCGCGTTCATACCACATTGTACCCAAACAAAATTTATGTCCTTTTTTCCCACAGAGCTTTCTTTTGGTGGTATTTGATCACCTCTGTGGTTTTTATTTTTGGCGCCATCAACAAAAATAGACCGACAATTTTGAAAAAAAAAAACAATATTTTTTACTTTTTGCTATAAAACACATCCATTAAAAAAAATGTAAAAAATCTAATTTCTTCATAAATTTAGGCCAATATGTATACTGCTACATGTTTTTGGTAAAAAAAAAAAATCCCAATAAGCGTATATTGATTGGTTTGCGCAAAAGTTATCGAGTCTACAAACTGTGGGATATTTTTATGGCATTTTCATTTTTATTTTTAATAGTAACGGCGGCAATCAGCGATTTTTAGTGGGACTGCGACATTGCGGCAGACATATTGGACACTAAGTGACACTTTTTGTGGACCAGTGACACTAATACACTGATCAGTGCTAAAGGCACTGTCACTGTATAAATGACACTGGCAGGGAAGGGGTTAACATCAGGGGCTATCAAGGGGTTAAGTGTCCTCCTAGGGAGTAATTTCTAACTGTCTGGGGAATGGTTTAATTGGAGGAAGAGAGAGATCTGTTTTCCTGATCAGCAGGAACACAAGATCTCTCTCTTTCTCTCTGATAGAATGGCGGTCTGTGTTGTTTACGTAGGCAGGCCGCTGTTCTGCCTCTCCAGTGAACAATCGGCGGGTCCTGGTGGCCATCACGGCCACCGGACCTGCTGATTGTCTCCTGCTGTGTCCAATCACAGCAAAAGTGGGCCATCGGTGGCACGCGCCCCAGACCCCGAGGAGGAAGCAAGCTACAGGTACATTGTTTTGTGCAGCCGGGCTGTCCTGCCACCGTAAATGTGCGGTGGATGGTCCGGAAGCAGTTAAAGCTAAGCACATCTATATACTACATAGGCCTATCTGTAGGCTGGAGGGGGGGTCAGGTGGTAGGCATCCCCAGGGGAAGAAATGCTACACACAGTGGTTGGAGTTGCAGAAAATATATTGTTAAGAGCATTCTAACAGGCAACAACAAAGTCTATGCAGCACTTAGAACTGGTAGCAACACTCAAAGAAGATTATAGGGCACTTGAAGAAAGTGATGCTCTCCCTACACTAGACACACTTTCTCTATCCAGTGGGTTCCTGTCTCTGAACTAGCCACACACAAAATGCGTGACTACTGCATTGAGCCAGTGCTTTTTTAAGCACTGCCTCACTAAATATGGCTGCAGGGGTCATCCAGGGTGGCAGCGTCCAATCAGACAGCAGCCCACCAGATGACACATATGGAGGCCTATAGGAAGAGACATTCCCCTTGTCCCCCACTCTCCCTGCATGGTGGTTTTAACAGCACCAGCTGTGTAAGTAAGGTCAACCTACACCTGCGGACATGCCTGATTAATTAACTATTGTTTGGATAACAGATTGTATAGGTAGGACCCCAAGTAAGGATGAGTATGGGTTCAGACCGAACCCAAAAGCTCTCACTGTTGCCAAATCAGCACCCACTCAGCCATGGCCAGGTCATTCCCTGCAAATTATTGCTTTGTTCCTGCAGGTCTCATTGGTATTCTATGTTTCGAGGCATAAATGTCCTCTTTTGTCAGATTTTGATGCCTCCACAGATGAGCATCTAGTAACTCAGTATGAAAATGAAGCATTGGTTGGCTGAAAAAAACCTGGGAGGATCTCCAACATCTGTTAGCGTGAGATCAAGTCAAGCCACAGGTGCAAATGACTAGGTGCCTTGTTACAGATAACACAGATACAGATTTGTGCTTATTATTACATATAATTTTGTTTTAATTTGATTTTGTATGGCACAAACACATTGATGTATATGGCACCAATCACCATGATGTGTATTGAATAACATATGCGGCCAGCACTGTTTCATACATTTTCTATCCCTAGGCTCAAGTTACATATAGTTTTGGTAAATCAAAAGAGGGGTTTTGGGACTTTTAAAAAGGCATACGGCTGCAGTAATCAAGTAGCAAAGCAATAATATTTTTTTTTGCACATACAAAAATGAGATGGACTAATGATGTAAACAGTACCAAAAACATGATGTGTTCATGTCAACATAGTAATACCATACATAATGTAAAAGGATAACTGGATTTGACCCCAGTTAAACATGGACAGTAAAAAGATACAGATAAATATGATTCTTAAAACTCGAAATGGATAAATGGTTGAAGATGTAAATGTTGCATCATTAGAAGTCGTTTTGTGGACAACTTCCACTCGTCAGGAGAAAATGTGAAGTACATCTAGGTGTATCTGTAAAATTATATAACCAGTGTGATTTAATATTTGGTCATGAATATGGGGGAGAAAAAAGGGGAAGGGAGAAAGAAAACACACAACACCATAGTACCTTTCAAAACACCCTCCACAATCCCAGGGGATACTGGGAGCCAAGGGCCTGGTGGAAATATTATCCCAGGAGCTGTGGCAGTGGGATCCCGGGTAAATCTAAAGGAGATTGTAGAATTAGATCGTAACATGCATAGTCAGCTCAAGGAAAGTTTCAGAATCATCCTAGTCAAACCAAGCATACCTGGGGATTTCTGAGACATTAGACACAAGTTCCAATAACACATTTTATATTAATACCCACCCACCAAAAGTCAGGCCACTGCCTAGGCTTTGCTGGCACTATACTACACATGGGCTTTGGAGGAGTAGTTGAAACTCAATAGTCTCTGAGTGTCACTGTTAACCAAGTACTGTTTTCCATTAGCGGAGCTCGGCCCCACCCCAGGGGTACTTGCCATAATTTGCAAGTATGCATGGAATACATTATGGCAAATATACAATTTTGATTGTCCTCCTCCAGTGATGAGAGATTCCCCCCCCCCCCTGTCTGTCCCCTGCAGCCATAGTTATGTTCTTGAATTCATTTCCTGTCTTCTTTCTTCTGCCGTCGTCACTGATGATGTAACTCCCATGTGTGAGTGCTGGAATTACATACATTTGATGTTTTAAACTACAATCCAAGAAGACTGGGGAGATCCTCTGATGTGTAGAAGGATTCTGCCCAGGAACCAGATAACCTACATCAACAGCAATACCAATAAGATAACCTTACGGGTCGAGTTCTATTTTTCTACTTGTCTTAAAGTGCATGTAAACCCGATTTATGAAATTTAAGCTGGGCACATATATCTGTAGTGTTTTCTTATCTCTCTCCAAAGCACTGAGTCCCATGGCTTTCTCCTGCTCCGTAGCTCTATTATCAGCCTGATAAAATCTGACAAGTTCTCTGAGACAGGAGATAAAAGCAGCCTAAAATTTGTGTCATGGGAGGTTGCTATAAATAGATTAGCAGAGAGCTTGACTTGTCAGAGCAAAGCTCTGCACATTACTTCCTTCCTTTTCCAATGTGGAGTTGGGGTGTGTGCTTTTCCTCCAATCAACTGTCTTGGCTGTATGTCAATAATCTACTCCCAGTGCTGAACAGGAAGAGAAAAATCTGTAACATGATCTGCACTTTCTAAATAATATATAAAGCTGAAGACCGCAGATATACATGTAAAACTTATTTAGAGAGATTTGTTTAATCCCTATGTATCATCTGAGGCTGTTCACTTCACTGGGTATATATGAGGGTTTACGTCCACTTTAAAGTGGAAAAAAATCTAATGCTGGGTATACACAGGCCGAAAATATTATCCGCTATTGGCTGGTTCAGCAGGAAGCGTCCAACATTCGGTCAGTGTGTACATCTGTCTTTCCAACAAAAGCCAATCTAATAACCGGATTTCGTTGAAGGGACATGCTGGAAAACCAGCATCAAATCAGCGCTTGTAGCCATTGGCTGCAAGCACTGGTCGGTGTGTCCTGAGGGGGGAGGTGAAATAAATGGAAGATCCATTCCAGACCAGTATACCACCCTTCAAACAGAACTCACCCCCGCAAAGGGTTCACTACACTGGATTTGAAGAGCGTACACCACCAGATCCTATGTTTTCAGAAGACAGAGAGAAGACTATCTTCATATGTCTACTGTGTTTCTGCGAGTTTGATAGAATGTCAGAAGGTTTGATTAGGGCTCTTGTGACAGTTCAGAGGCTAATGGAACAAACTGTGAGAGATCTGAACCTAATATAGGTGCTAATGTATCAAGACATCCTTCAGAAGGATGCTAGAAGAATGGATGGAAAAAGTTTTGAACTTTCCGAAGAGGGGCAGAAGCTTTCCTTAGTGAAGTGTCAGTTCTGCCAGCCACTTGTCACTTATCTGGGACATGTTATCTCCACCTGATAGAGTGGCCACAGATCCCAAGAAGGTAAAGGCTGTTACCTCTTGGCCGAAGCCCTAAAATGTCACAAAGCTGAAAAACTCACAAGAAAAGTTTAGTTAGGGATACATGTTTGGGCTTGTTGTTAAACTATTGCAGGGTCCAAAGACTTTTGCTTGGAGAGTATTTTGCCCTGGCAGGCACCCTTTTAAGAAGCGGGAGCCATGTGTCCTTTCATTTCCAGCCTCACTGCTGCTTTTTTTTGTCTCCAGCTGCTATTAAACTGGATAGTTTGAGATGGGACCAAAGGGCAGAGAAGGTTTTCTATTGCCTGCATATAGGGTGAGGGCCGCGGGTTGGTAGTCATGCTCTCCATGTTTCCCTCCTCATTGGGTGCCGGGCAAGGGTCACATGAGAGGCCTGCCCCTTCTGGGCTATTCTAGGCAATCTGTACAGAGTCACTGCCGTTCACATGGGGTACATTTACTTGGGCCATGCTCACGACCCGGACAGATGACTAAACATGAATGAATACTAACAAATTCTCTTGATGTACTAAGCATCACCACAGTTACTTGTGCATTTAGGAAGAACACACAGAGAAAATGCCCTCTCCACCTGTCCAGTGTATCACTGCTACCTCACTCCCAGTAACAATATGGGGTTCCGCCATGCACTTTACTTAACTCTTTGTCCTCTGTACAGGTGGAGAGCCTCAGTGGTGCTGATCTGTCCCTGTTGCTAACGGAGACGGATCGCTGCTGAAGGAATGCCAACAACATCTCTCTCCCTGCAAGAGGCTCTCTCACCTGCCACATGTACATGCTTAAGGACAGGCTTGTAGAGAAACCTTCATTATTCTTGGTAACCACTCTGTCTTCACATGTATGAACTCAATGTACTGATGTCTTCATATACCAAGCTGTAGACTATATGTGTGGGTTACTAACATTGAACCCCTTTAGTAATAGACCAGGCAAAGGCAAAGTTTCAAAAGCTTTACTTAAATAATAGGTTAAAATGATGACAACAACAATGGACAGTCCAAAAAAGGGTGCATTGCTTAACATTCCTACTCCCTAACCACAAACTTGTGGCTGCCCCAGCATACCTGTTCAGTATAAGTCCAATATTGGCTGAATCAATATTTGGAGTTTAACTCTGGCTTCGGCAGGTTACGGGCCATCCATAGTCTGGCAATGGAACCAGGCAGAGTGTCCCTCTCTGACTATGTGGGCGACTCTCCCCTCTCCTCCTCTCAGGTTCCAGGCCTTTGTCCTTTTTATAGTACAAAGTCAGACCTAAGAAAAACTCAGGAGTGCAGTTAACTCCTGACTTCCCGTGGGGGTACCAGTGATCACTACCTGCCTACATGCAGTCACATCTTTGGATTGTACAGTGGCCCACCATTGCTGGGAGGAGGGAAAAAGAGCTCCATTGTAGCTGGACTAGGCCTCAGGGAGTGGGCTTGGATGCAAAAGAACCAGGAGCCTGTGCTGAGAAGGCAGCTGTATGCTGAGAGGGGAGGGAAAGGCTACTGCAAGAGAGACTGGCTTCTGAGGGCTGCTGAGGTAGGACCCTGAGAGGACAGAGCTGCAGGGTGTATGTCCAGAGCTGCCAAGGACCCAGAAGGAGAGAGACTGGCTACACAGAGCTCCTGTGGCATAGCAATATAGAGCAGAGCCACAAAGAGAGGTGATCAGAGCTGTTAGAGTGGTGTCTAGAGTTTCTGGAAGACCATTTACTCCAGGTTTGCTACTGCTGGACTAATGCTGGCTTGAGAGTGGGGCCCCATGTGTGGGGCATGACCTTTCACATGGTCTTCTGGGAAACTGACCAGGATCAAATCTGTGGTGAGAGGCCACTTGGTCACTTGAGCTTTACTGCTCTGATGAGAGCTCCTACAGCAGAACCAGGACCCCGATGCTGATAGACTGTATTAAGCGTCACTGTAAAGTGACCTAGCAAGACCCATTTGGCCCTTTTATAGGCCATATAGATGTCTGCTATATTTCTGTGAAATTTTAAATTCATTATTGAGTGTGTATTGCCAGTATATTTTTCTAATGTTAAACTAAACTTTATTTTAAGTAGGACTTTAAGCTGCAGATGTGTCAGGCATGCCAGATTAAACTCTGTGCATGCCCCTAGGCAGTCAGAACATTGGGGTCCCCTCAAAGGTTTCTGGAGTTTTCACGCATATACGCTCTAGTGGGATAACATTGAACTAAGTAGTGTGCACTTCAGCCGCTAGATGTAGATGACCATCACAACTGTACATCACACGTATGTAGGTTGCACCATTTTTTTTTTTTTAAATTGTCAACTGAAAGAAAATACACTTTTAAGAGAAAATATAATGTTGTTAGAAACTGTTTGATAGATAGCTTTACAGAACAGACAGTGCACAGTCCCCATGGGCTTTGCTGCTTAATCACAGACAGGAAACAGGAAACTTTATTCAGGTAAACGACATAGAGCATATCAAAGATACCGCTACAAACTTATAAACACTACCATCTACTGGTTGAAGAATATATCTCCATTCTCTACTAAATACTGATGTACAGTAGATGTTGCACAAAATACAATTCTGTATTCTAACAAATGTGAACCTGATGTCTATGATTTATGTACTTTAGGTTGTTATTGGGTACTTTACATTATTACAGTATTTTCTCTATATAGTCTTTAATGTAAAGTTTTCATTTCTTTGAGTTGACTCATTTTTTTTTCTATCCATTGTATCCCAATCACAATCCCATCCCATATCCGTACCCAACAAGTAATGCTTCTGATAAAATTTCACTTTGATGTGATCCTGATGTCTATGGTTTATGTTGTTGTTATTGGGTACTTTACATTAATACAGTATTTTCTCTATAGAGTCTTTAATGTAAAGTTTTCATTTCTTTGAGTTGATTAATGTTTTTCTATCCTTTGTAAACAAGTTAAAAAAGCCTTATTGTAATTTTCTTTCAAGATCAAATCAATATTATTTTGATCTGTTGTTAAGGGGCCCTTAAATGGCATGGGGCTCATAGGGTAGTGCCTACTCTGCCTACTTAGTAAACCGGCACTGTGCGTCAGTAAGTTCTGGGTCACTTCGGGCAGGGGGGGAGACAGAATTTAACTATGCAATTCCTGAGAGTTCAGTGCTAAAATATTGTTACATTATATTACAAAATGTAAGGAATTTTATTTGTAGAGCTACTGATCATTCTACTTTAAATGCCTTTCTCCAATCCCATCCCATATCCATACAAAACAAGTAATGCTCCTGATAAAATGTCACTTTGATGTACTCCAGACAGTACACAAGCCACCTGGGCTTTGCTTCTTACCTGCTGACAGGAAACTTTATTCATAGATAGATCCATAGATGCATCTACAAACTTATACAGTGGGGACAGAAAGTATTCAGACCCCCTTAAATTTTTCACTCTTTGTTATATTGCAGCCATTTGCTAAAATCATTTAAGTTCATTTTTTCCTCATTAATGTACACACAGCACCCCATATTGACAGAAAAACACAGAATTGTTGACATTTTTGCAGATTTATTAAAAAAGAAAAATTGAAATATCACATGGTCCTAAGTATTCAGACCCTTTGCTGTGACACTCATTTATTTAACTCAGGTGCTGTCCATTTCTTCTGATCATCCTTGAGATGGTTCTACACCTTCTTTTGAGTCCAGCTGTGTTTGATTATACTGATTGGACATGATTAGGAAAGCCACACACCTGTCTATATAAAACCTTACAGCTCACAGTGCATGTCACAGCAAATGAGAATCATGAGGTCAAAGGAACTGCCTGAAGAGCTCAGAGACAGAATTGTGGCAAGGCACAGATCTGGCCAAGGTTACAAAAAATTTCTGCTGCACTTAAGGTTCCTAAGAGCACAGTGGCCTCCATAATCCTTTAATGGAAGATGTTTGGGACAACCAGAACCCTTCCTAGAGCTGGCCATCCAGCCAAACTGAGCTATTGGGGGAGAAGAGCCTTGGTGAGAGAGGTAAAGAAGAACCCAAAGATCACTGTGGCTGAGCTCCAGAGATGCAGTCGGGAGATGGGAGAAAGTTGTAGAAAGTCAACCATCACTGCAGCCCTCCACCAGTTGGAGCTTTATGGCAGAGTGGCCCGACGGAAGCCTCTCCTCAGTGCAAGACACATGAAAGCCCGCATGGAGTTTGCTAAAAAAACACCTGAATGACTCCAAAATGGTGAGAAATAAGATTCTCTGGTCTGATTAGACCAAGATAGAACTTTTTGGCCTTAATTCTAAGCGGTATGTGTGGAGAAAACCAGGCACTGCTCATCACCTGTCCAATACAGTCCCAACAGTCAAGCATGGTGGTGGCAGCATCATGCTTTGGGGGTGTTTTTCAGCTGCAGGGACAGGACGACTGGTTGCAATTGAGGGAAAGATGAATGCGGCCAAGTACAGGGATATCCTGGATGAAAACCTTCTCCGTAGTGCTCAGGACCTCAGACTGGGCCGAAGGTTTACTTTCCAACAAGACAATGACCCTAAGGACACAGCTAAAATAACGAAGGAGTGGCTTCACAACAACTCTGTGACTGTTCTTAAATGGCCCAGCCAGAGCCCTGACTTAAACCCAATTGTGCATCTCTGGAGAGACCTAAAAATGGCTGTCCACCAATGTTTACCATCCAACCTGACAGAACTGGAGAGGATCTGCAAGGAGGAATGGCAGAGGATCCCCAAATCCAGGTGTGAAAAACTTGTTGCATCTTTCCCAAAAAGACTCATGGCTGTATTAGATCAAAAGGGGGCTTCTACTAAATACTGAGCAAAGGGTCTGAATACTTAGGACCATGTGATATTTCAGTTTTTCTTTTTTAATAAACCTGCAAAAATGTCAACAATTTTAAGTGAAAAATTTAAGGGGGTCTGAATACTTTCCGTCCCTACTGTAAATCATACAAAACAACATGTACTGTGTGTGGAGAAACATGCCCACCTAAAAAGTCCCAAAGTGATTTAAATAAATGCATTCACTTGTGAGATCCACCATTTAAAAATCTCCTTTTAAAGGGCGCTTCTACTAAATACTGAGCAAAGGGTCTGAATACTTAGGACCATGTGATATTTAAATTTTTCTTTTTTAATAAATCTGCAAAAATATCAACAATTCTGTGTTTTTCTGTTAATATGGGGTGCTGTGTGTACATTAAAGTGGTGTTCCACCCAAAAAATAAAAAATACATGAAAATTCCTAAAAAAAAATAAAAAAAACATTTGGAAATTTTTTTTTTTAACTCACCTCTAAATGCCTGTTGCTAGGGGGTCCCTCGTAGTCTGCCTCTTTCAGTGCCTGGGCTGGTGACATCACTTCCCCCTCGGCACAGGAAGGACTCGGCTCTGCTCCCTTCCTCTTGTCAATCACCTGGGACCCATTACAGGTCCTAGTTGACTGAGCGGCCAACCACGGTGCGTGGCACCGCTCGCGCATGCGCAGTGGGTGCCCGGCTGTGAAGCCACAGCCCGGCGCCCACAGTTGCAATGCCGGCGCCACCGAACGGAGGGGGGGGCGAGCAGGGCTTCGATCCCCCGCATTGCTGGACCCTGGGACAGGTAAGTGTCCAATTAAAAGTCAGCAGCTGCAGTATTTGTAGCTGCTGACTTTTAATTTTTTTTTTTTTAATGGGCCCTCCTCTTTAATGATGAAAAAAATGAACTTAAATGATTTTAGCAAATGGCTGCAATATAACAAAGAGTGAAAAATTTAAGGGGGTCTGAATACTTTCCGTCTCCACTGTATATCTCTACTAAATACTGATGTACAGTAGTTGTTACACAAAATACAATTCTGTATTCCAACAAATGTGAACCTGGTGTCAATGGTTTATGTACTTTATGTTGTTATTGAGTACTTTACATTATTACAGTATTTTCTCTATATAGTCTTTAGTGTTTCATTTCTTTGAGTTGACTATTTTTTTTCTATCCATTGTATCCCAATCCCAATCCCATACCATATCGATACCCAACAAGTAATGCTCCTGATAAAATTTCACTTTGATGTACTCCATTGTTTTAACCTTAACAGTCAACTGTATCCAAAATGGATATTTCAGGTTTGAGTAATTAACCAGTACCTGGTAATGTTATGTTTCTCACATAGACTACAATACAGTTTAATTGGCTTATCTCACCTCCCACAAAGGTGTCGCTCTCTCCCTGCTAGATTCTTGATATACCGATGAAGCATGACACCAACAGGCTGCATCCGCAGGGAGGAACTGGAAAATCCAGCGGGGATGTAATGCCACTTCAGGTCCCAAGAGATGTGATAAGGCAAAATGCAATTCATCTTGCTATCAAGCACGCCTTACTGAATTATGAGTCTTTCTGTGATGTTGGCAATTCACTACATAATATAGGGCCCAAAAAGTGTGTGCAACCCTTTTCTCTCGGAAACCCAAGGTATTAATTGCATGTTTGTACATTTTTGATACTAATGTCATTCAGTTCTTCGGTTGGTATTTTACTCTTTTCATGATGCGTTTTAATGTTTTCTGTATGAATGTTGGTTTAATATGATTTCAGGAAGCTGACTTTCATGTCTGCACAGTGCTTTAGCTTGTGTCACAAGTACTCCCTCTACTGGATAACTGCAGCTCTTTTTTTTTTAAATTTGTATTTCCAGATATAACCCAACTGTCTGCTGGAAGGAAGGAGCGAAGACCACATTCTGTGCACAAGCAGCAGCTGTAGTAGTTATATGACGGGATGTTCTGTATTTTGCATTCAGTAGGTGAATGGATTTTGATTGAACAAGATCTTTTTTAAAATTACCTTCTATGCTATAGAATAGGCTTAAAGTTACCCAGGGAAATGAGCAAAGGAGAGCATACAGTATGTAAATCCAATCACTAAAATTTGCTCTATGTTATAATTTTTTATGGAAGAGTACATTTGAAATGACATTATTTTTTTAAAGCAGATCTCCAGCCTTCCTTTCCACAATCCTTCCACCCCTGCACCTATTTTCTATAAATAAAAAGACTACAACCCCCACCCGCCACCATGCTTTAGAAATTGTGGGTCTCAATGTAGTGCGATGACATCATTGCACTTGTAGCCTATTGTTAATTTCCTCCAGCCCAAAAATGAAAGGTTTACATCTCGGTACAGATCTGCAGTTGGAGAAATAGTCTGTAGGAGCTTGTGCATTCCACTCACTGATCGTAGTTGCAATGCTTTGCATGCTTCAATTGAAAAATAAATAAACGCTTATTGCGATTTTGTTACCAAGAATATGTAGTGGAATACATATTGGCCTAAACTGATGAAGAAGTTCGTTTTTTTTTTTAATTTTTTAGGGATATTTATTATAGCAAAAAGTAAAAAATTTTATTTTTTTTCAAAATTGTCAGTCTTTTATTGTTTATAGCGTAAAAAATTAAAACCACAGACGTGATCAAAAAATACCAAAGGTAAGCTCTATTTGTGGGAAATAAAGAACATCAATTTTGTTTGGGTGCAATGTCACACGACCGCGCAATTGTCAGTTAAAATGACGCAGTGCCGTATCACAAAAAATGGTCTGGTGATTAAGGGGGCAAATCCTTCCGGGGATGAAGTGGTAACGGACAATTGCGTGGTCATGCACTGCTGTACCTAAATAAAATTTATCAATTTTTTTTCCCACAAATAGAGCTTTCTTTTGATGGTATTTGATCACTACTGTGTTTTTTATTTTTTGTGCAATAAACAAAAAAAGACCGACAATTTGAAAAGAAAAAAAAAAGATTTTTTACTTTCTGCTATAAAAAATATCTAATAAAAAAAATAAAAAAATCGAATTTCTTCATAAGTTTAGGCCAATATGCATTCTTCTACATATTTTTAGTAAAAAAAAATAAAAATAAGTGTATATTGATTGGTTTGCGCAAAAGTTAAAGAGTCTATAGGGATAAATACTGTGGTTTTTAATTTTTTAATACTAGTAATGGCAGCGATCAGCGACTAATAGCGGGACTGTGATATTGCGGCAGACAATCGGACACTAACTGAGACTTTTGAACACTTTTGATACTTTGCGGGAACCATTGACACTAATACAGTGATCAGTGCTAAAAATAAATACTGTCACTGTGCTTATGACACTGACTGGGAAGGGGTTAAACGTCTAGTGCAATCAAAGGGTTATCTGTGTGCCGAACCAGTGTTTTGGTGTAAACTGTGTGTTGCTTTCACTCAGGAAAGTGATGGATTTTATTCCCTGCTTTGCAGGGACACAAAATCCATGTCTTCCCCCTGTCAGAACGAAACTCTGCCTTGTTTACATTCTGTGTCTCTGCCTGACAATCGACGGGTGCCAGCGGACATCTCTGACTGCAGATTGGCTTCTGCTGTGAGTAATCACACACGCTGAAGTGCAGAATCACGTATGTATATATACGTGATTCTGCACAGAAGAGCCGCCCTGTAGCAGTATATCTGCTATGGGGCGGCCAGTAAGTGGTTAATTATTTTTTAAATTTTTTTTGCATCTAATAGGCCTCAAAAAAGGATGGGCTCGGGGCCCAGCCAGTTGTGTGACAATAGCGAATGAATATTTGCTTTTGCCACACTGATCCTTCTCTCAGCCAATCAGGAAGCGGGTCTTGAGACCCATCACCCGGTTGGCTGAAAGGACAGGTGATCCTATTGGATGCCTAGGGGGAAGGTGGAGACGCATGGCGAAAGCCGCTATAATGGAGGAGAGGGCACAGGAGCCACTGGCTATCGCCCACCGCTCTCCGTCCTCTAGCGCGCCAATGTCTTTAAGGGCCCCAACGTAGCCAGAAGATAACTTACTTCAAGAACTGAGTTAAAGTACCTGTTATCATACATAGTCAAGAGTTTATCTGCAACCACCAAATTGCTGCCTAGGCTTAGTTTCCTCATCATAAGTGACTCTAGGTGACTTAGTCATCATTCTCTTGATACCAAGCTACAGTCACCTTAGATTGCTAATTTTAGTGGAGAAAATTACAGTTTATGCTGACCTTACCAGAGCTTAAGGTAGCACTCCTACTATATTGTTTGACGTCTAAAACTGCCAAAAAGTGTTCCTCATTGAAATATTCTGTTCTTTTTGAGTATTCATATTCTCAAAATATTTTACTATTCTACTCCAAAGTCTCAAGTCTCAATTCAGGGTGACCCTAAGGTACTAACAAAAAAGTTATCATTCTTTTTCTATTGACATGTTTACCCAAGGTGTCAGAGGTGCAAGGTTTTTGCTGAAGTCAAGATAAGAACAGAGGACCCAATACAACCAGTGACTCCTACAGGACTAGCACTACCGTTATTGTTGTTTTTTGCTGAAAATTTGCACTTAGGCCGGGTTCACATATGTCCGGCTGCGGTTCACAGCATGGGGTGTGGTGCGTCCCTGTTCACCAGTTCAGGTGCAAATCAGGTCTGAATTTTTGCCTGAATCTGCACTTGAACTGGACCCAAAGACGCCCAGGACCCTTTTGCAATGCAGACTCCAACCGCCCTGGACATGTGTGAACCGGCTCCATTGTGAGCCAGTCACACTCGCATGGCATGCGAATTGGATGCGGAGAAAACCCACATCCAATTCGCACATATGTGAACGCTAATTACGTGGAGCTGCAACCATTTTTTTCTCCAAGGTTTCTTCTTTCAGAAAATATATACAGTTTTGGGGGTTTTAACAAATTTTCAGGCTGGGTTCACACCTCCGATGGATGCGGCTTGCAGCAGGGGTCCGGTGCATTCCAGTTCTCCATTTTAGGGATGAATCAGGGATGAATTTTTGCCTGAATTCGACCCTGAAACTGAGCCAAAGATGCACAGCGTTCCTGTGCAAGCCGCTCCGCAGCCACAACGGAGATATGTGAACCGGCTCCAGATGACGTCCCAGTGACGAAACGCACAGGGCGGGGCTAACAGCGTCATTGCACCGCTTCCGGTTTTTGGGGCGTGGAGCGCAGATTGTTCCGGCTTCCTGATTTTAATCTTTCGCTTTGTATTTGCTTACCAAATATGAGTACCCATTGTCTATGTGAATAAATACTCAAATACTATGGAGCTTTTTTCTTCTCTATATGTGGGCATTATAAGAGGCTAGCCGCAAGGAGATCACTTATATCGCAAACCCTGACACAGGACAACAGACTTTCTTATTCCGTATGCTACACAGTGGCTCATACTGTGAGGGTGAAATACCTCCTTGTGGGGTGAATAATAGCGGTGAGTGTGTTTCCTATGGGACACTTTATAAAGAAGCACTGAAAAACAGTTTGGAGGAGCACTTTGTCACTTTATTTTTCATATGATATCTGGACTTTGTAATACAGCAGTATCCAAGGATTTTATATGCATGCTGAGTCTAGCACTATAGCATTATTATACATAGGTTACATTTGTGAATTTTGCACAGGAATACATATATATATATATATATATATTTATTTATTTTTTTTTTCTATTCTTTATTTTTGAATGCACAAAACATTTTTTGATTTTCTCCACCAGTATCCATTTCAGATGGTGGTCCTCTGATTAGGAGGTTCACTTTATATAAATGGCACATAACAGTGTAGACACTATTTTGTGTTTTTGTGGGTTTTTTTTAGCTTTCTTGTGTTTTTGCACTTTTTTGTTTATATGATAATTTTTCCTATACTCATTCAGATATCTGCACTGTTAGCACTTTTTGCACATTTGCACTTCCTATACACTCTGGTATGGCACATACCAGCACTAGGATTCCACTACGCATTCAGATGGTCTGGAACACCACAAATTAAGAACAGCGCCATTTCTATCCCTATCTTCCTACGGCTCCATAAAGATTCGGTCATAATCTCCTGTCATGCAAATTGGATGCGGGTTTTTGCATAGGTGTGAGGCCAGCCTTAAGCCTAAAAAGATTATTTTAACATTACAAAAATGCAAAAATAGCTTCAACAGGAAAATAGTTAAAAGCAAGCTCTTCCCTTTAGTATTACTGTCAAACTTCCAATTTAAATCATCTCAACTGTTATAAAACACATTTCTTTTTGTTTTCAAAACAGGCAGTTTTACATTCATTTTAATGGCAAAACTGTTATTTTGTTGAATTATATATCCAGGTGGTGGTCTCCATTTCCCAAACACGAAGTACTTGAAAAATAATAAAAAATGAGCTCTTTAGATCCTGAGACGATAAAACACGGGAAGGTAAAAAATCTCAGCAGAGTTATTGTTTATAGATGATGCTATTCTGAATGTTGATGACAATATTGATCTCAGAAGTTTAGGGCAGACAAATATATTATTGTCAAACAACCCCATAAAAAAAGTTATATACTGGCTACAAACCGCAAGCAGCAACAGACGCAGGTGTAATTAAATTGAGTTTGGCTTGCCGGTGCCTTTTAATCTTAAGTATGGCACTGTATTTTCTAAGCTTGGATGAACAATTAAATGAATGGGCCTTCAGTTTCTTAGGATCAACCATAATGTCATTTTGCTGCTCTATGTGTCTTAACCAAATAATATTTATTGTAAGCGCAAGCTTGTTACAATACATTGTTTGTTTCATCCATCAAACCTTAGCAGGGTTCTGCGTATCTCACTTGGATTTGGCAGATTTTCAATAGCATCCCAAAACAGCCCCTAATCCAATATTCCCGCTACACATTTACTAGTTGCAAATCTTGCTCTTGTTGATCTGTGCTATTAGAAGTGATAATAACATTATTATCCACACTTGCTGCTCGGTATACTAATAAACATAATTATAATGCAGCAGCAATGTACCGGTTTATTGAGCAGAAACTATTTTGAAGGGATGTTAGATACTTAAAGCTCAACACCAGGAAAGCAACTGAAAATGCAGTTTAAATACACATATGGGAGCTGTTTCATCTGCAGAATAATTTGTCGTTCTGTTTAGGCAGTTTTGTGATCCAAGCATCCCTGCCAGACAGCTTAGCCTGGTCCCTGACCTCCACTACAGTGGTATAGGCTGATTAACCACTTGATTGTAGAGTTATTGATATTTCTGCTGTCTGTACTCTGTAAATTTCCATGTTTCTCTCTCATAATTCTAATATCTGAATTTACTGTATTTATTGGCGTATAACATGCACTTTTTCACCCTGAAAATCGTGTGCAAATAGCGTGTGTGTGTTATACACCAGTACTTCAATTTTAGCTGCCTTGGAGGGGACAGGGAGGGGGGCGGGATGAGCACCGTCAGATTACATACAGTGAGAATCTCCTGTTTACTTGGCGGCCTCTGTAATACGAAGTCCCGTCTCCTGGGCCACCATTGGACCACTGTTCTGTCTATCATAGGAGATTCTCACTGTATGTAATCTGTCGGTGCTCTTCCCACCCCCTCCCTGTACCCTCTAAGCTGCAGATGGGCATTGATCAGGCTGCATTGAGGGCAGTGGTGAAGCTGCTGCATTGAACGCAGTGATGAGGCTGCTGCATTGAAGGCAGTGGTGAGGCTTCTGCATTGAAGGCAATGGTGAGGCTGCTGCCTTGAAGGCAATGGTGAGGCTTCTGCATTGAAGGCAATGGTGAGGCTGCTGCATTGAAGGCAATGGTGAGGCTGCTGCATTGAAGGCAATGGTCAGGCTGTTGCATTGAAGGCAATGGTGAGGCTGCTGCATTGAAGGCAGTGGTAAGGCTGCTGCATTGAAGGCAATGGTGAGGCTGCTGCATTGAAGGCAGTGGTGAGGCTGCTGCATTGAAGGCAATGGTGAGGCTGCTGCATTGAAGGCAATGGTGAGGCTGCTGCATTGAAGGCAGTGGTGAGGCTGCTGCATTGAAGGCAATGGTGAGGCTGCTGCATTGAAGGCAGTGGTAAGGCTGCTGCATTGAAGGCAATGGTCAGGCTGTTGCATTGAAGGCAGTGGTGAGGCTGTTGCATTGAAGGCAATGGTGAGGCTGCTGCATTGAAGGCAGTCGTGAGGCTGCTGCATTGAAGGCAGTGGTGAGGCTGCTGCATTGAAGGCAGTCGTGAGGCTGCTGCATTGAAGGCAGTGGTGAGGCTGCTGCATTGAAGGCAATGGTGAGGCTGCTGCATTGAAGGCAATGGTGAGGCTGCTGCATTGAAGGGTGTGGTGAGGCTGCTGCATTAATGGTACTTGTGAGGCTGCATTGATGGTACTTGTGAGGCTGCATTGATGTGGACTGATGAGGCTGCAGATTGGCACTGACCCTTATTTTGCTTCAAAGTTCCTTATTTAAAATTTAGTTTTTTTTCCAGAAACTTCCCTCTTAAAATGAATGTGCGTGTTATACGCCGATAAATACGGCAACTTAGCATGTGTTTTTCTGCGAGATATGTTTAGACTAATGCCATGTACACACGATCGGATTTTCCGACATCAAATGTTGGATGTGAGCGTGTTGGCGGAAAGTCTGGCCGTGTGTATGCTCCAGCGAGTATTTGTTGTCGGACTTTCCGCCAACAAATGTTGGCTAGCAGGTTTTCAAATCTCCCGCCAACAAATGTTTGTTGTCGGACTTTCCGATGGTGTGCACAAGTCCATCACAAGTACACAAGTGCGTGTTATATGCCAGTACTTCAATTTTAGCTGCCTCGGAGGGGACAGGGAGGGGGGTGGAATGAGCATGTCAGATTACATACAGTGAAAATCTCCTGTTTACTTGGTGGCCTCTATAATAGGAAGTCCCGTCTCCTGGGCCACCATTGGACCACTGTTCTGTCTATCATAGGAGATTCTCACTGTATGTAATCTGTCGGCGCTTGTCCCGCCCCCTCCCTGTACCCTCTAGGCTGCAGATGGGCATCAATCAGGCTGCACTGATGGCAATGTTGAGGCTGCTGCTTTGAAGGCAATGGTGAGGCTGCTGCATTGAAGGCAGTGGTGAGGCTGCTCCATTGAAGGCAATGGTGAGGCTGCTGCATTGAAGGTTGTGGTGAGGCTGCTGCATTGAAGGCAATGGTGAGGCTGCTGCATTGAAGGCTGTGGGGAGGCTGCTGCATTTATGGTACTTGTGAGGCTGCATTGATGTGGACTGATGAGGCTGCATTGATGGCACTTGTGAGGCTGCAGATTGGCACTGACCTTTATTTTGCCTTAAAGTTTCTTATTTAAAATTTAAGTTTTTTTCCAGAAACTTCCCTCTTAAAATGAATGTGCGTGTTATACGCCGATAAATACGGTAACTTAGCATGTGTTTTTCTGCAAGATATGTTTAGACTAATGCCGCATACACACGATCGGATTTTCCGACAACAAATGTTGGATGTGAGCTTGTTGGCGGAAAGTCTGACCGTGTGTATGCTCCATTGAACATTTGTTGTCGGACTTTCCGCCAACAAATGTTGGCTAGCAGGTTCTCAAATTTCCCGCCAACAAATGTTTGTTGTCGGACTTTCCAATTGTGTGTACACAAGTCCGTCGGACAAAAGTCCACGCATGCTCGGAATCAAGTACGAGCCGGAAGCGCTCGGTCTTGTAAAACTAGCATTCGTAATGGAGATATCACATACGTCTTGTACATCACTACGTTCGTATTTGTTGGCCAACATTTGTGTGACCGTGTGTATGCAAGACAAGTTGGAGCCAACATCCTTTAACAAAATTCCACGGTTTTGTTGTCGGAAAGTCCGATCGTGTGTACAGGGCATAAAAGATTAGAATGTCTGTATTTGCTATATTGTTTTGGAACATATTGGAACATTTTGATATGACATTTCAATGTTCACCCATCTCACACAAAATATGATGAAATTGCACATTATATAGAAAAAAACACTTTTTTTTTTTAAAATAAATTCTTAGTCTATTACTTTGTCATCAAGTTTTGAATGTATTGTAAGCCATCCCATTTTTATTCCTTATAAAACGGGCATTTGCCCAGAATAAAGGTGAACATATTTTGAGATCCACTTGCGGGGGTCAATCTGTGTTACCGAAGCCTCGTGTGGAAACTATCCAGGTGTCTGGTAAGAGTCCCTTACATTGACCTCTAGAAGATTTGCCCCCCCTTATGACCAGGCCATTTTTGTGATGTGGCACTGCATTACTTTAACTGACAATTGCGGGGTCATACAACGCTGTACCCAAATAAAATTTATGTCCTTTTTTTCCCACAAATAGAGCTTTCTTTTGATGTTATTTGATCACCTCTGCATTTTATATTTTGTTTTGCACTATAAACAAAAATACAGACAATTTTGAAAAACAAAACAAAAAAAAAACAATATTTTTTACTTTCTGCTATAAACCTATTCAATAAAAAAGTGTAAAAAATTAAATTTCTTCATAAATTTAGGCCAATATGTATTCTGCTACATATTTTTTGGTAAAAAAATCCCAATAAGCGTATATTTATCAGTTTGCGCAAAAGTTATCACGTCTATAACTATGGGATTTTTTATTATTTTTACGAGTAATGGTCACGATCAGCGACTTATAGTGGAACTGCTGATATTGCGAGGAACATTGTGATGCTAACTGACACTTTTGGGGATTGGTGATGCTAATGCAGTGATCAGTGCTAAAAACACTGTACCCCCAAAAAATGTATGCCCTTTTCTTCCCACAAATAGAGCTTTCTTTTGGTGTTATTTGATCACCTCTGCATTTTATATTTTTTTGCACTATAAACAAGACAGAATAAACAATAGACAAACAATAGAAAAACTTTCTGCTATAAAGCCTATCAAATAAAAAAAATTGTAAAAATCAAATTTCTTCAAAAAATATGTATTCTGCTACATATTTTTGGTAAAAAATCCCAATAAGTGTATATTGATTGCTTTGCACAAAAGTTATAGTGTCTACAATCGAATATTTTTTTTTTTCTAGTAATGGTGGCGATCAGCGGGACTACGATATTGCGGAGAACATTCTGACACTAACTGACACTTTTTGGGGACCAGTGACGCTAAAACAATGATCAGTGCTAAAAAAATATGCACTGTCCCTGTACTAATGACACTGGATGGGAAGGGGTTAACATCAGGGGCGATCAAAGTGTTAACTGTGTGCCTAGCCTGTGTTTATGTGAACTGTGGGAGGTGCTTTCACTAGAGGAAGAGATGGAATTTAATTCCATCTCAAATCAAATTCCATCCCTTCCCTCCTGTCAGAACGGCAATCTACCTTGTTTACATTGGCAGTTCGCCATTCTGTCTCTCTGCCTAACGATTGGCAGGTGCCTATCGGAAATCAGGTACTGTACACCCGCTGATCAACTCACGCTGTGTGTGCGTGCCCCCTACCCGAAAGAGTTGAGCACATATATATATTCGTGATCCAGTGCAGAGGTGCCCCCTTCCCTCCTGTCAGAACGGCAATCTACCTTGTTTACATTGGCAGTTCGCCATTCTGTCTCTCTGCCTAACGATTGGCAGGTGCCTATCGGAAATCAGGTACTGTACACCCGCTGATCAACTCACGCTGTGTGTGCGTGCCCCCTACCCGAAAGAGTTGGAGCACATATATATATTCGTGATCCAGTGCAGAGGTGCCCCCTGTAGCAGTAAAACTGTTATAGAGCAGACCTTAAGTGGTTAAAGAACACAACTCTGGAAGCTGTGCCATGAAAACAGGAGGTAGAGGGCAAAGGACTAGTCACCAGTATTGTCTGTAGTCTCCCCCAGCTGATTTTTTCATTATTACTGACTTACTACAGTATGCGGCCTGTGCGAGAGGATTCATCAAGCAGGTGATCAGAGGAGCACTTGTGGGCAGCATCAAATCACTGTTCAGCGGCAGCCTGGAGGCCGCTCCAGCTTCCTCTGTACTACCACCACATCAGATCCGGGTAGGTCGCAGTGCGGCGGAGGTCAGGCGCCATCCCCTGAGCTAGGACCCTGAGGGGGGATCCATAAGGAGCCACTTTCATCCGGAGCATCCTCTGCATTTTCGGTCACAGGAGTGGTGAGCGGGCATTCACCCATTTAATTGCAATAAAAACACTGTATACAGACATCTCTCTTCTTGTTGCTTTGCTGGTATCAATAGTGCTACAGGATACAGATTCACTTAACCTCATACTGTATACACTGTATACAGACATTTGTGTTCAATACTGCTGGTATTCACATTCCCTCTGGATACAATTCCTTTCCAGCAAGCAGTCACAGCGCCACCTTGTGTTTAGTTTACACAGGAAGATCCAGCATTATCTTCTGGCTAAGTTCATATTAGCTTAACTGAGAAAACTAAGAGAATAGATATCTCTCAAGAGGGCAAAAAAACCCCAAGGCACTGTCTGAAAAAAAGCAAGCCAAATTTTATTAAACACAATAGGTAATAGACACCACACAATTAAATACTACAAAAAGGTATTGCAGGCAGGCCATGGTAAGTACCTAACAGAGACCATAGAAATTAAAAAATGACAACGTTGTCGTTAAAAACAGGGGAGCCACGGCTATGCATACCACATACATACACCATTCACCACTCATACTCCGATGATAAGATACAAAGCAGCAAGGTAGCTGTTGGTGAATTTTGTGAATCACTCTTCAGAGGCATGGTATAACGGGAGTTGTGGGTATATGTGGATGGAGGGGGTAATGAAAGTCCATATACCGGGCTAGTAGTACCCAGTAAAGGGAACAGCAACTGAACTAGGCAACTGGGCAATGACCCAAGGGACACAGCAAGGCGAGACCGGCAGGGTGTAGACAGATCAATGCAAGTAAGCAGATTAGCAGCAGTATGGAAAGCAGCAGCAATCAGGGGGAGGGGGTTATGAGCGGCAATGGAGAGGCATATAAACAGTCATAGCAACGGTACTTCTCTCAGACCGCAGACCGCCGTGCTCAGCCCCAGGTTCTGGCTTGGGATATCAGTCCGTACAGTGCCATCTTCCTGCTAGAGAAACAGTGTCCACACTGCACTGTATTGGCCGTATAGTGAAGGCTGTTGAAGTGCCGGTCATCAGCTGTTCAATCCCAGCTGTTCTTCCATCCACAGCGTTAGCACGTGGTTCCGGAGTAGCGTGCTGACGTCACGTGCTGACGCGTTTCACCAGCCAATGACCGCTGGTTTCCTCAGAGCAAAGAGGAGTCCGTGGATCAAGCATAAATATACAGGGTAATAGGATGAAATTGTACATATTTACCACCAGATTTCATCCAAGGTCACCTCACATAATGAACATACAGCAGGGAAATTTCTGAAAAAGTCCAAATGGTTATGGATGATCGATCACAATTAATTGTACATAATAAAATTGAAAAAAGAAGAACATGAGAGCTAAGTAGATAACTGAAAGGAGGCCAACAAACAAACAAATAAAATATTATATTAGGGCCCCACCAAAAAATTTTTTTAAATTTTAATTATGTTGGTAAAACAAAACGTGCCTTACGCATAAGGATTGGCGAACACATTGCTGGTATCAAAAAGAAGGACGATGAACGTTCCATTTCTCAACATTTCGCTAAGTTCCACAACCGTGATCCAAAGGGTCTGACTGTTAAAGGAATCTACAGACTAAACTTACCTGCGAGACGTGATGACTATGATACTATGAAAATGTGGACGTATTATCTGGACTCTATGATCCCCAATGGGTTAAATACTGAGTGCAGCCTGCAGCCCTTCTTGGAGAAATAAAAAATAAAAAATAAAAATAAAATAAAGTGTTTGTTCACTTGCTGCAACCAGTAGTGCAATCTAATATCGAAGTCTTTGTATCTGCTCTTGATTTTGGTGGGGCCCTAATATAATATTTTATTTGTTCGTTTGTTGGCCTCCTTTCAGTTATCTACTTAGCTCTCATGTTCTTCTTTTTTCAATTTTAATATGTACAATTAATTGTGATCGATCATCCATAGCCATTTGGACTTTTTCAGAAATTCCCCTGCTGTATGTTTATTATGTGAGGTGACCTTGGATGACATCTGGTGGTAAATATGTGCAATTTCATCCTATTACCCTGTCTATGCTTGATCCACGGACTCCTCCTTGCTCTGAGGAAACCAGCGGTCCTTGTCTGGTGAAACGCGTCAACACGTGACGTCAGCACGCTACTCCAGAACCAGCTGGGATCAAACAGCTGACGACCGGCGCTTCAACAGCCTTCACTATACAGCCAATACAGCGCAGTGTGGACACTGTTTCTCTAGCAGGAAGATGGCACTGTACAGACTGATATCCCAAGCCAGAACCTGGGGCTGAGCACGGCGGTCTGCGGACGCTGGTCACTGATCGGGTGGTGAGAGAAGTACCGTTGCTATGACTGTTTATATGCCTCTCCATTGCCGCTCATAACCCCCTCCCCCTGATTGCTGCTGCTTTCCATACTGCTGCTAATCTGCTTACTTGCATTGATCTGTCTACACCTTGCCGGTCTCGCCTTGCTGTGTCCCTTGGGTCATTGCCCAATTGCCTAGTTCAGTTGCTGCTCCCTTTACTGGGTACTACTAGCCCGGTATATGGACTTTCATTACCCCCTCCATCCACATATACCCACAACTCCCGTTATACCACGCCTCTGAAGAGTGATTCACAAAATTCACCAACAGCTGCCTTGCTGCTTAGTATCTTATCATCGGAGTATGAGTGGTGAATGGTGTATGTATGTGGTATGCATAGCCGTGGCTCCCCTGTTTTTAACAACAACGTTGTCATTTTTTTAATTTCTATGGTCTGTGTGAGGTACTTACCATGGCCCGCCTGCAATACCTTTTTGTAGTATTTAATTGTGTGGTGTCTATTACCTATTGTGTTTAATAAAATTTGGCTTGCTTTTTTCAGACAGTGCCTTGGGTTTTTTTTGCCCTCTTGAGAGATATCTATTCTCTTGGTTTTTTCTTGTATGCATACCTTATGCATACCTTATGGTATCCCGCATTTTTATGTGGTTGATTGCCTGGCATATGCAAATACTCACATTTATTAATTTTGGTGGATGATCCAGGCTAACCCCATTTTTTTGCTCATATTAGCTTAAGTGCTCTGCTCTACCATTCAGGATTATAGTTTTCTTAAAGTGCTAGCTGAAGACCAAAAGATTCATCTTTACTAGGGAGTTACTGTTAACCCCCTTTTGTTCTTCCTGACACTTTTTTAACAGACTATTGCTGCCTTACCTAAAGGTGATCCTTCAGGTAGCTGGACTCTGCTTAAAAGGAGCCAATCAAGCCAGGGTTATAACTGTTGTTACTGAATGTTGTGGGCCTGTGGGTTGAGGTACAGGGAGGAGAGGTTTTACATAGCTTAAAGAGGTCGGTCCTGTTCTTGGGGTTGAGAGGCAGAGTGTGGAAGCAAATATACAATAAGCGGTTCCTCCAGGGATAGCGCTACATATTCTCATATATAGCCTTTATATTTTTTTGGCCAACCACTAGGTTTATTGCTAGTGGAGCATGCTAGGGGAGGTTAATAATTTTCAAGAAACTTTCTGAAAGCTCTCTTGCCTCCCAGGCTTTGCATGGGGAGGATGCCTGTGCAGCTGTTTTTTGGCCTCCCGGGCCTGCTGCCTGGGGAGGACACATCTGCTTGAAAAAGAAAGACCTGAGTCTGGGGTCTATAAGCTAGTGCTGCTTTACTAGAGGCACTACCCAGGAGGCGTGAAGCTGGATGACAGATAGGAGCACCAGGGAGGAACTTTGTCTGCCGGAAGGGTGTCCCAAGAAGCTAAGTACATGGCAGTACGTAGACAAGGCAGGAAGTTTGGTGGCCCATTCGGGAAGTTTGTGTACTGCAACTGCTTTACAGTTAGAATACAGAGTGCTACTCTGACTTCAATGTCTTTTTTCTGTATTGACTGTAAGTAAGAGTCAACTGTCTCTTGGGTATCCTGTATCCTAACCTCTCTCTTCCATGTTTTTTTCAGATTAAATGAACTCTGTAAACCTTTTCAAAAGTGATGTCTGATTCTCCAAATCACACAACAAGTCAAGGATTAAACCCTAGTGTGAAATGTCAGCCCTCTTGACCGCTGGGGGTCTATAATAACCTTTATAGGGTAAGGGGGTGGTGCAATAGTTTGTTTTCTGGAATCCAAAGAAATGGGACATTACTTGGGGGAAAAAAAATCCTGCTTCAGTTTTGAATCAAAATTGGTAAATAGTTATTCACTTTAAATATTAATGAGTGAGCAGCGTGTGTTGCAAGAAGTTCCCCTTTATATCCAGCAGTATTCCATCCAGGTTCCTGTCAAAACTCATTCTGTTGGACTTGCATGCACTTGAACATTTTGATTTTGCCTTATTTTCATGTATAAGAAAGCATTTACTTTTTTATAATACCAGGAAATATTCAGTTCCATAAAGTAAGACCTTATTTACATTTCTCTACTGAAAACCCACACAGGGTAAAATGGCAACCATTTTTATTTATAATATGACAGAGTATAATAAACATATTAATTAATCACATAATTAAAATAACAACTAACATATAAGCATCATTCACTCGAGTTCAGCAATGAAACTTGGGGCAACCAATTTATACAAATTGTTCATTAAAACCATTAAATGCTGAAGAGGTGTTGGAGGTCAGTAACTCTCAATGTGACTCTTAGGTACTGCCAGCAACAACCATTAGTGTTGCCTTCCAGTTTGACCTGTATTTGTACTCATATAGGCTCCAATGTGTTCAGTCATGTGTGCCCTAGATGGGAAATAACATCATGGATTAAGAAGATGACCTAATCATGGCAATGACAATCTATGCGCAAAGGACAAAGGTAATAATGTGAACAAAATGGAAGAAGGTTATATATAAGTTGCAGAGCAACTTTAACTTTTATTGTCTGTTTTTCTCTAGAAAGATAGATTAATAATCAGATACAGTACATATAGACATAGAGAAGAAACGTGAGAAAGGCAGGCTAAGAGTAAATTATATGTCAGCAGCACCACTACTATAGACTTTTTTTTCAGATGGGCTTCAGTTTGTATAACAATTATTATAAAGCATTTGCAAAGGTTTGTGAAAGCTTTTAATAGATTTGGTAAAATATACTTAAAACTAACTAACTTTTTTTTTAAGAAAATAATTCCAAAATGTACTTATCTTTTTGGACACTCCCCTCAATGGACCCAAAAACTTTTTTTTCACAGTAAAATCAACTTTTTTCTTCCTTCATGTGGGGGTCTCACCCTCCAAGTTACAAATTGGCTACATTAATTAAACCCACCTCCAGGGGGGGGGGGGGGATAAGCCTTTCCGGAATGTCATAAATACTTTTTAGCTTCACAGTTTTTAACGGCCAGATAGTGGCTGTGTTCCAAACAGTCCAATACTTCCACTATCTTGGAGGTGGTGGTGCTGAATTTTCTGGAGGCCATCCAACATCTTATGTTCTATGGGCCTAAGGCCCCTTATCCCCTGACCCCCTCCATGTTTACTACTCTTAAGGCCTGGAAAGTGGGACTATATTCCCGAATACTCCATTGTGGTGCAATCCAACCTTATCTCACTTTTATACATTGCCAGATCCACAAGTCTAAAACAAATATAAAATCACATCTGTTTCCCATGTAGTGGCTAATCACACCTTGCAGCCCTTTGCTTTAATCTCCACTGATTACAATGTCCCTGCCTCTTATTTATTCAGATGCCTTCAGTTGTCCCATGCTTTCGGCAGCTAATTTCCCATTGCTTCATTAGGGTTGAAACCAGTGTCGGCTGGTGCCAACCACCCCCACCCTCGGCGCTCGATTGATCAATCACCGCTTATCTCGCCCATTGCCCACCACGCCCCCGGCCAGCCCTGCACCTACCCCATCCAGTTTGTGGCTTTGACGGCCCCCCCCGCGCGTCTCCGCCCAAGTCCCGGTAGTTGCTTCTCCTCCCGGCCAATCAGGACTTAGGACTTGTGGCCAATTGGGTCTTAGGATTCCCGGCCAATCGGGTCTTAGGACCCGCTTCCTGATTGGCCGTGAGGAGAAACAGGAAGACATTAGCAAATATTATTTTGCTAATGTTACACAACTTAGGCTCTAATCATGTGCTTCAAAAAAAAAATTCCATTGAAATAAATGTGTCCGGCACCCTGCATGTAGATTAGGGGTCGGGCGCATAGATTAGGGGGGTGGTGCCCCGTATGAGCATCCACCTCTGGTTGTAACAATCTGATTTGAAACCTGCTCCGTACCACATGTTTTGAGAAACCTACCTCCTGTGCTGTATAACCATCTCCAATAGTGCTAATTAAGACAGCTCTCATTGACTAACATGGGATTTCACATGTAATGCGACTTGGGGTCTCACAAGTCGAAATCCAAGTCGCAGCAGTGTGAACCAAGCCTCATAATTCCAACAGAGCTGCCAAAAACGTGCAAAAAGCTTAGCAAATGCTTTGAAAAAGCTCTTTGTACACACTGCCGTTATACTAGAGATATACCTCATGTAAACAAGGAAACAGCACTAGACACTTTTGGTGCAGATAGAGAAACTGTTCAAACTTAGAGTGTTTTTCTTTTAATGGATTAAGGTGTTGTAACCTGCTGGTTATTGTATTTTGATATAGTTATTCTCAAAACCCCAAACTCTTCCAATACCTATCCCCCCTCTAAACACTTACTTGAGTCCTCTCACACTCCAGCGCTGTCCCAGCTGCAACACTGCTGCCCTCTCTTCCCGGTCATAGGCTCCTACTGATGTCAGTCAAATCCTGTGAGGGGGGAGTGGTGGTGTATCCGAGTTTTACTGTGTGTGTCTATGGATGCACACAGCCTGGCTTGGGAGTGCGACCTCACAGATGCCCCCATACCACACAGCTTTCTAAGGGGGCAGAGAAGGTAAGTATAGCAAATGTTTTTGATTTTAACAAAAAAAAAAAAACTTTTAACCACATGACCACTGGGCACTTAAACCCCCTTAATAACCAGACCAATTTTCAGCTTTCGGTGCTCTCACATTTTGAATGACAATTACTCAGTCATGCAACACTGTGCCTATATGAAATTTTTGTCCTTTTTTTCACACAAGTAGAGCTTTGTTTTGGTGGTATTTAATCACCGATGGGTTTCTTATTTTTTGCGCTATAAAAGAAAAGAGACTGACAATCCGTTATAAAATGTTTTGGTTATAAAATTTAGCAAATTAGTAATTTTTCTTCATAAATTTTGGCCAAAATTTATACTGCTACATATCTTTGTAAAAATAAGTACAAATTAGTGTATGTTATTTGGTCTTTGTGAAAGTTATAGAGTCCAAAAGCTATGGTGCCAATATCTGAAAATTGATCACACCTGAATTACTGACAGCCTGTCTAATTTCTTGAGACCCTAACATGCAAGAAAAGTACAAATACCCCCCAAATGACCCCTTTTTGGAAAGAAGACATTTCAAGGTATTTAGAACGATGCATGATGAGTTTTTTGAAGTTGTCATTTTTTCCCACAATTCTTTGCAAAATCAAGATTTTTTTTTTCTTTCACAAAATTGTCATATTAGCAGGTCATTTCTCACATATCACATATGCATACCACAAATTACACCCCAAAACACATTCTGCTATTACTCCTGAGTACGGCGATACCACATGTGTGAGACTTTTACACAGCGTGGCCACATACAGAGGCCCAACATACAGGGAGCACCTTCAGGCGTTCTGGAGCACCCAGGCCAATTCTGACATTTCTCTCCTACATGTAAAAATCATCATTTATTTGCTAGAAAATTACATAGAACCCCAAAACATTATATATGTTTTTTTAGCAAAAACCCTAGAAAATACAATGGCAGTTGTTGCAACTTTTTATCTCACACGGTATTTGCGCAGAAATTTTTCTAACGTGTTTTTTTTGGAAAAAAAAAACAGTTTTGTGCTTTAAAAAAAAACTAAACAGTAAAGTTAGCCCAATGTTTTTACATAATGTGAAAGATGAAGTTATGCCGAGTAAATAGATACCTAACATGTCACCCTTCAAAATTGCACACGCTCGTGGAATGGCGCCAAACTTCGCTACTTAAAAATCCCCATAGGCGATGCTTTAAAATTTTTTACTGGTTACATGTTTTGAGTTATAGAGGAGGTCTAGGGCCAAAATTATTGCTCTCGCTCTACCGATCGCAGCGAAAACTCACTTGTGTGGTTTGAACACCATTTTCATATGTGGGCGGGACTTACGTATGTGTTCGCTTCTGCATGCGAGCACACGGGGACAGGGGCACTTTAAAAAAAAATTTTATTGTTCATTTTACTTTATTTATTTTAGTTTGACACCTTTTTCCAAAACATTTATTTTTTGATCACTTTTATTCCTATTACAAGGAATGTAAATATCCCTTGTAATAGGAATATGGCATGATAGGTCCTCTTTACAGTGAGATATGGGGTCAATAAGACCCCACATCTCACCTCTAGGCTGGGAAGCCTGAAATAATAAAAAAAAAACGATCCTGACTTTGATCGTAGCGGTGAGTCGGTAGAAGCACCGGAGGGTGGCGGGAGGGGGGATGTCCCCTCTCGCCCCCCGTAAGAACGATCAAGCAGAGGAACAGCTGCTATGATCATTCTTATGGTTTAGGGTATCACCGGCTGAAAAAGCTGATATCTGAATGATTCCTGTAGCTGCAGGAATCAATCAGATATCCCCGCACAAAGTCAAGGACGTCATATGACAATTTTTTTTAACACAAAGTTGTCCATTTATACAATATTTCTAACACATAGCATGTACATACCAAAAATGACACCCTAAAATAGATTCTCCTACTCCTCCTGAGTACGACGATACCACATGTGTGAGACTTCCACAGCCTGGCCACATACAGAGGCCGAGTACAGCCAAGTATGGCTGAGCATGGCAGAGTATGGCCGAGTATGGCTGAGCATGGCTGAGTATGGCTGGGTGTGGCTGGGTGTGGCTGGGTATGGTGTTGTATTGCAGGGTATTGCAGGGTATTGCTGGGTATTGCGGGGTATTGCAGGGTATTGCAGGGTATTGCAGAGTATTGCAGGGTATTGCAGGGTATTGCGGGGTATTGCGGGGTATTGCAGGGTATTGCAGGGTATTGCAGGGTATTGCGGAGTATTGCACAGGGTATTGCAGAGTATTGCACAGGGAATTGCAGAGTTTTGTACAGGGAATTGCAGAGTTTTGCACAGGGAATTGCAGAGTATTGCACAGGGAATTGCAGAGTATTGCACAGGGAATTGCAGAGTTTTGTACAGGGAATTGCAGAGTTTTGCACAGGGAATTGCAGAGTATTGCACAGGGAATTGCAGAGTTTTGTACAGGGAATTGCAGAGTTTTGCACAGGGAATTGCAGAGTTTTGCACAGGGAATTGCAGAGTATTGCACAGGGAATTGCAGAGTATTGCACAGGGAATTGCAGAGTTTTGCACAGGGATGGCTGAGCATGGATGGATGGATGGCTGGATGTGACTGCACATGTCACAGAGCAGTGCTGTGGGCTGGATGTGTAGTGCCCACAGCGCTGCTCTGTGACATGTGCAGTCACATCCAGCCATCCATCCATGCTGCCATCTGATCCCTCCCCCTCTGTACCGATCGGTACAGAGAGGGGAGAGAGGAACCGGCGTCATGACATGACGTCGGTTTGTTTACATGTGATCGCTCCATCATTTGACAGAGCAATCACATAGTAAACGGCCGTGATCAGCAGCCGTTTACCATGATCCATGATGCACCGGGTCCTCTGTACCCGGCGGTCACGGATGTCACGGATGTTCTCGGGTGCTCGCCCAAGAGCAGAATTCTGGGAGGACGTCACTGTACGCCCTCCCAGAGTTAAGAAACCGCCCTGTAGCGTCATTCGGCTATGGGCCGGTTGTTATGTGGTTAATATCAAATTTAGTTGGTCATAAATGGATCAAAATTTGGCCAGTTCAGCAGGGAGAGAAAAAAATATTCATCTATGGACAGTCTTATACTCACATATACTTGAGCCTGCCAGGTTCCTTGCTGTGGAAGCTGTTCGGCCTTCTCTGTAAAATCAATGGGTGTCACGGTCTTGAGTCAGGCTCAGAGGCAAGTGGCTGTAGCAGTTAAGAGACTTGCAAGTAGTCAGCTGGTTTAATACAAACAAATACGCTAGCAGATGACACAGGCTATCCCGAGGCGTGAGGTCTAAGCACCAGCTGGTCTTCACCAGAGCTACTCATGGTGGACATGTGTTTCTCTGCATGCCAATGCCAGGATTGCCTCAGTAGGGGAAGAGCAAGCAGGAGGCAGGTAGAGTATAAAACAGATAACAAAAAAGCAGGAGCGTAGTGGATGAACAAGCCACGGGGTCAGTACTGACTAGCAGCTGGAGGTTATCAGTGGAGAGCGTGGTTGAGAAATAAACCAAAGGTTGGTAATGAGTGGTAGTGAAGATATGGATGGCAGCAGGAGTGCACAATATTCTGGCAAACAGGAAGTGCAAAGGTATGGCTTAAATAGGAAGTTAATGGAAGAAGCGAAGAGTCAAGGTTGACGAGAAACACGGCACATGGCAAGATTATTTGAGGGATGATCCAGGGAGCTGTCCAGCTTCCCAGGTGGTTTAGAAAGATGGGACATTGGCCACAGCAGACCCAGCAGAGGTTCCTCCATAACTAATGGCAAATGTATAAATCCCTATCTTTAATACAATAAAATGAATATGGAAAAAGAAGCCTGAAAAACGAATTTTAAGAAAAAACAGGACAAAAGGTCCCTGCAAAAGAAGAGCTTTTATACTCATCTCTGGGGTCTGTCTACTGCCTTCTCTCCTTTCCAGCACTGTAACCTCTGTAACCTCTGTAAGATTCAAAGGTATTTGACACGTATTTTGGGATGCCTGCGACCCCTGATGCTCAATGTGTTTCATCTTCCAATCCTTACTGTTGAATGCCAAATAGTCTTAAGCTGGCCATACACTTTGCTATTTCATCTTCTTTAGATCGTCTTTAGATCATCTAACATGTATGTGTTACCAGACCCTACCTAAGTAGGTACAAATTTAGGATTATTTAGATAGGACTTCTACTAAATAGTTTTGGTAGATCTTAAGGAGACTGGATAAAGATTGCACATTTAAATTGAAAGGGGGTATGGTCAGCTTTTCAGAGGTGGAATGGTAGGAGACAAGAGCTTTCGGAAAGGTGAGTGTTAAAGCTCTTTTTTGCAAGGAACCCTTTTAACCTGACAGGGTCACTTTAGGCTAAACGCTGTAACAAAAACTCATTGGAAACACATTATAGTCTTTTTTTCAACAGCTGTTCTCAGATTTTCAACGGGTACAATAAATATATCACAGCTACATAAATGCTTAAATCATTGTGGTGCAGGAAGAGCAGCATTTATAGTTAGTACAATATGTGCAGGGATTGTTAGCTATTTCATGCTGCTTCTCAACTATTTTATCTGTCAGTCAATCTGCTAGGAGCTGTTTCTGTATTCAGAATTCTTGGACTTTCTGGTTGCCTTCAAAAAACACATGCTATGTTTTTTTCCATTCCTTTTTTATTTTTGAAATCCATATTTATACTTCAGGTTTTGCAAGGGTGTTTATTTAAGTATGTTTAGACAGACATAAAAGATTTCCCTTTGTTCCAGTTATGTATTTACTAAAGATATTAATATGTAGGAAGGTGTGGGTTGGCCACTACCATGGCTTCATGCTGAATCCTACAGTTTTGAAATTTGCAGTTCTGGCAAATTTATGTGGAAATTCACAGAATCAAATTCTTAGCAGCCATAATGCACTGCCTGGCCTTATCATTTAAATTAGCAGACTTAAAGGGGCAAATCATGGAAGTTTTGGATGTGCTAGCCACCTCATTATAAAAGGGGGGCACTGGACATAGCACCCAAAATTACAGTGGGCTTCACCAGTACAAAGAAAGCATAGATAGTACTGCTGGCAAATTAGGAAGAGATAATGTAGAGCTTGTAGGCAGATCAGCTAAAGTAGATGTAAACTCTTGCTGAATGTCATATAGGTCAATTCTGTAAATCATAAACTATTGGGTGGATTGAATGAAGGAAAAATGTTTTCACATTTTTTTTTTATCCTTTGTTACATTTTGAACATATCAGTGCTACTGAACTCCTGCAGCCTCTTTACAGCCTATCCCTGTTCACATGCACTACAGTGATGGCTGAATGTGTTTTTTTTTTTCACAGGGCATGTTTCCTAATGAAAGGGGCAACGATGCTATGACAACGTCCAATAGGACGAAACGTACGTCGGAAGGCAGACGCGCTGACGTCATTGTTTCTATCCCACCGTGAACGGGTGTATGCAGGCCGGCCAGCTGTTCTATGATACATGCTTTTAAATCGTACTTTCCCATGTAAGTGCAATTATCCTTCATTTTTAATAAACTGTTTATACGGATTTACACTATGGAGAATGTGTCTCTCATTTCCCTGGGTTCCTCTTGCTGACCTTCGGTTTCTTTGGACGGAGAGTTCCGGGTGTCCTTACCCTGTGATGAGACTGATGGTGGTGTCCCCTCTGAGTGGATTTCTAATATAAGCTTGGTTAAAGCTTACCTTTGGTAAGCGTGCATCGTTATAGGTGGTGGATTTTTTCACTGGGTGCTTGCTGATCAATTTTTCAATCACCATTTGTGGATTCATTTACTTTATGGACTTTTATATTGGAGTCACCATTATTCACTTATTTATTTATTGTTTATTTTTATTCATTTTGAGTCACATATGATTTTCAAGTATCACTATTTGGGTGGAATACATATTGTGTTTTTCTATTTTTTTGTTACACCTTATGAGATTATTTTAATAATAATTTCTCTAAATTGTGGTTTCTCCACAATCCTAAATGTATTTGTCAGCGCGGTTCTGTGATTATTCTAATTGATGCTTATGACATAATTGACCTAATATGGCCATATGGCCATATTAGGTCAGTGTCATTATGTCAGTGACATTTGGTTAATTATGTCACAAGCATCCTTACCCCTTTCATTAGGAAACATGAGAAAAAAAAAACACATTCAGCCATCACTGTAGTGCATGTGAACAGGGATAGGCTGTAAAGAGGCTACAGGAGTTCAGTAGACCACTTCCAGACCTTTTTGTTTACATATAACAATCAGTATCATTTGCTAGAAAATTACTTAAAAACCCCAAACATTATATATTTTTTTTAAAGCAGAGGCCCTATAGAATAAAGTTACGATTGTTGCAATTTTTTATGTTACACGATATTTGTGCAGCATTTTTTCAAACACACTTTTTGGGGAAAAGATACACTTTTTAAAATTTAAATGCAAAAAAAAAAATGTAACCAGTGGTAGCACTACTATGACATTGATCCTCCTCATCCACCTCCTGGCCAATCAGGAAGCGGGTCCTGAGACCCATCACCCGATTGGCTGAAAGGACAGGCCATCCTAATGGATGCCTAAGAGGAGGAGGGAGGAAACGCACGGTGGAAGCCACCGTGATTCAGAGGAGAAGGAGACGCGATGGAAGACGCCATCCGCCGCCAGTAAGAGCACTGCCTGCCCTGTGACCTAGATGGGGTAAGTGTGGTCCTGGATGACCGATCGACCGACAGTGTGGGGGGGGGGGTAGTTGTTTTCCGCCCCCCCCCCCATTAAAAAAAAAAAAAAAGAGACAAACGATGTAAATTTTACTATCCTTAGGTGACGCTTTGAAAGCCTTTACAGGTTATCACTTTAGATGTACAGAGGAGGTCTAGGAGGTCTAGTGCTTGATTTACTGGCCATTATCTGATGTTTGGACAGTATTAGGGATGAGCTTCGTGTTCGAGTCGAACCCATGTTCGACTCGAACATCGGCTGTTCGACCGTCCGTCGAATTGCGAACGATATGGGCCGTTCGCGCCAAATTCGTGTGGCGCGTCACGGCCCATAATTCACTGCGGCATCGCAGTGCATTGCTGGCTGATGATTGGCCAAGCATGCACTATGACCCGCATGCTTGGCCAATCACAGCGCCGTCAGTAGAGAGAGCTGTAATTGGCCAAAGCCAGGGTGGCTTTGGCCAATTATGGCTCAGGGATTTAGTACACACCCCACACTATATAAGGCCGCCTGCACGGCGGCCCTGTGTAGTGTGTGTTCCGGTGTGCTGAGCGATAGAGAGAGAGAGAGACAGTGTCATTTGATTTGAGTTAGATAGATTAGGCAGAACAGTCAGTCAGTTAGCTGCACTTACAGTGTATTGTGTATATATATGCATCCCAGGTGTTGCATATATATATATATACACTGTATTCAGTTTAGCTAGATCCGTTCCTGTTATCTTCTATCTAGACTATTTACATTCAGTGCAGTGTGTCCTGCTCACAGTGTTCAGCTAGATCCGTTCCTGCTATTTACATTCAGTACAGTGCTTCCTGCTCACAGTGTTCAGCTAGATCCGTTCCTGCTATTTACATTCAGTGCAGTGCGTGCTGCTCACAGTGTTCAGCTAGATCCGTTCCTGCTATTTACATTCAGTGCAGTGCGTCCTGCTCACAGTGTTCAGCTAGATCCGTTCCTGCTATTTACATTCAGTGCAGTGCGTCCTGCTCACAGTGTTCAGCTAGATCCGTTCCTGGTATTTACATTTAGCGCAGTGCGTCCTGCTCACAGTGTTCAGCTAGATCCGTTCCTGCTATTTACATTCAGTGCAGTGCGTCCTGCTCACAGTGTTCAGCTAGATCCGTTCCTGCTATTTACATTCAGTGCAGTGCGTCCTGCTCACAGTGTTTAGCTACATCCGTTCCTGCTGTTTACATTCAGTGCAGTGCGTCCTGCTCACAGTGTTCAGCTAGATCCGTTCCTGCTATTTACATTCAGTGCAGTGCGTCCTGCTCACAGTGTTCAGCTAGATCCGTTCCTGCTATTTACATTCAGTGCAGTGCGTCCTGCTCACAGTGTTCAGCTAGATCCGTTCCTGCTATATACATTTAGTGCAGTACGTCCTGCTCACAGTGTTCAGCTAGATCCGTTCCTGTTATCTTCCTACTGACAGGCAGGCTTGTCTGGTTACAGTATATAAAGCTACCTGAAGAAAATTACAGGTGTTCTTTTTGATCCTATTAGTACCACGGTCAGGCAGCTAGACTATTTACATTTAGTACAGTGTGTCCTGCTCACAGTGTTCAGCTAGATCCGTTCCTGTTATTTACATTCAGTGCAGTGCGTCCTGCTCACAGTGTTCAGCTAGATCCGTTCCTGCTATTTACATTCAGTGCAGTGCGTCCTGCTCACAGTGTTTAGCTACATCCGTTCCTGCTGTTTACATTCAGTGCAGTGCGTCCTGCTCACAGTGTTCAGCTAGATCCGTTCCTGCTATTTACATTCAGTGCAGTGCGTCCTGCTCACAGTGTTCAGCTAGATCCGTTCCTGCTATTTACATTTAGTGCAGTACGTCCTGCTCACAGTGTTCAGCTAGATCCGTTCCTGTTATCTTCCTACTGACAGGCAGGCTTGTCTGGTTACAGTATATAAAGCTACCTGAAGAAAATTACAGGTGTTCTTTTTGATCCTATTAGTACCACGGTCAGGCAGCTAGACTATTTACATTTAGTACAGTGTGTCCTGCTCACAGTGTTCAGCTAGATCCGTTCCTGTTATTTACATTCAGTGCAGTGCGTCCTGCTCACAGTGTTCAGCTAGATCCGTTCCTGCTATTTACATTCAGTGCAGTGCGTCCTGCTCACAGTGTTCAGCTAGATCCGTTCCTGCTATTTACATTCAGTGCAGTGCGTCCTGCTCACAGTGTTCAGCTAGATCCGTTCCTGCTATTTACATTCAGTGCAGTGCGTCCTGCTCACAGTGTTTAGCTACATCCGTTCCTGCTGTTTACATTCAGTGCAGTGTGTCCTGCTCACAGTGTTCAGCTAGATCCGTTCCTGCTATTTACATTCAGTGCAGTGCGTCCTGCTCACAGTGTTCAGCTAGATCCGTTCCTGCTATATACATTTAGTGCAGTACGTCCTGCTCACAGTGTTCAGCTAGATCCGTTCCTGTTATCTTCCTACTGACAGGCAGGCTTGTCTGGTTACAGTATATAAAGCTACCTGAAGAAAATTACAGGTGTTCTATCCCAGCTTAGTGCAGCTACAGGCCATTAGTATGTCTGGAAGGCCAAGAAGGAGAGGCAGACAGTCACAAGCCAATAAGAGAGGGCAAGCAGGCTCTGTGTCTAGTGCTGGTCGTGGAGACGGTGCATCCTCATCAGCACGTGGCCATGGGACACGCTTGGCCTTTTTTTCGGCAGCTGGCCGTGTTGAGCCGCAACATGCGGAAGACTTGGTCGAGTGGATGACCAAGCCGTCCTCATCCTCCTCATCCTCTCTCACCCATGCCCAGGGTGCTTTGTCTGGCAAAGCAGCGGCCTCTTCCCTCAGCTCAATGTCATCAGTGACTCCTTCCCTAGCCCCACCATGTCCTCCTGAGGATTCCCTCGAACTGTTTGACCACAGTGTTGGGTACATGCTCCAGGAGGATGCCCAGCGTTTGGAAGGCTCTGATGATGATACTGAGCTCAATGAAGGCAGTAACATGAGCACGGACAGAGGGGGTGCCCAAGAAGGACAGCAATCTGGCAGTCATGCTCCCCCTGCTGCAGCATACTGCCAGGTTTGCTCCAGTGATGAGGAGGGAGGGGATGATGAGGTCACTGACTCAACGTGGGTGCCTGATAGGAGAGAGGAGGAGGAGGAGGAGGAGGAGGAGGAGGAGGTGGCACATCACCAACTAGGCAGGATGCCCTCCAGGGGCCAGCCTAAGGGCAGCACATTGACTGCATCACACCCCAAAGCTCCACATGTGCAGGGCGCTGCAGTCTCTGTGCGTTATTCAAAAAGTTCTTTGGTGTGGGCCTTTTTTGAGACGAGTGCATCAGATCGCACCGCTGCTATTTGCAATATATGTCTCAAGCGTATCTCGCGTGGCCAAAACATCTCCCGCTTGGGTACCACATGCTTGACCAGACATATGTTGACCTGCCATGCAGTTCGTTGGCAAGCGTATCTAAAAGACCCACACCAAAGAACAAAGACGATCTCTCCTTGCTCCTCATCAGCTGAGATTTCCAACCCCACTAGACCTTCAGTCCTCTCTGCGACCTGCAGTGAGAGGAATGAAGGTGTAGAATTAGGTGTGTCACAGCCAAGTACTTATGGGCAATCTGCTTTTGGTACACCGACGTCAGATTGTACCAGGCAAATTTCCCTGCCCCAGCTGCTGCACCGCCGAAAGAAGTTTGCTCCCAGCCATCCACATGCCCAGCGGTTGAATGCTAGCTTGGCAAAATTGCTAGCACTTCAACTGCTGCCTTTTCAGTTGGTAGACTCTGCCCCCTTCCGTGAGTTTGTGGAATGTGCGGTTCCTCAGTGGCAGGTACCCAAACGCCACTTTTTCTCACGGAAGGCGATTCCGGCTCTCTACCGGCATGTGGAAGGCAATGTCCATGCCTCGCTGGACAGGGCGGTCAGCGGTAAGGTGCATATTACCGCTGACTCATGGTCCAGCAGGCATGGACAGGGACGTTACTTAAGTTTCACGGCGCATTGGGTGACTCTGCTGGCAGCTGGGAAGGATGCAGGACAAGGTGCAGTAGTGTTGGAGGTTGTTCCGCCACCACGCCTCCAAAATGCTGATTGTGACACACCTCTCTCCTCCACCCCCTCCTCTTCTTCTTCCTCCATGGCCTCTTCCTCGGAACCAGCGGTGCTCCGTAGGCGTTCAAGGGGCTACGCAAGTACGCAGGCCAAAAGATGCCATGCGGTGCTTGAGCTGGTGTGCTTGGGGGACAGGAGCCACACTGGGGCAGAGGTTCTGTCAGCTCTGCAGGGGCAGGTTCAGAGGTGGTTGACGCCACGCCAACTTAAGGCAGGAATGGTGGTTTGCGACAATGGCACCAACCTCCTCTCTGCCCTCCGACAGGGACAACTGACCCATGTGCCCTGTTTGGCTCACGTCCTTAACTTGGTGGTGCAGCGGTTCTTGGGCAGGTACCCGGGCTTACAGGATGTCCTGAGGCAGGCCAGGAAAGTCTGTGTGCATTTCCGCCGGTCATATAATGCCAGTGCTCGGCTGACGGACCTCCAAAAGGAGTTTAACCTGCCCAAGAACCGCCTAATCTGTGACATGCCCACCAGGTGGAACTCGACGTTGGCCATGCTGCAGCGGCTGCACACGCAGCAGAGGGCCATCAATGAGTACCTGTGCGACTATGGCACCAGGACAGGGTCAGGGGACCTTGGTTTTTTTTCCCCACGCCAGTGGGCCATGATCAGGGATGCATGCACTGTCCTGTCACCATTCGAGGAGGCCACGAGGATGGTGAGCACTGACAGTGCATGCATCAGTGACACTGTCCCCCTTGTCCACCTGTTGGAGCACACGCTGCGTGGAATAATGGACAGGGCACTTGAGGCAGAACAGAGGCAGGAAGAGGAGGACTTCCCTAGCTCTCAAGGCCCCCTTTATCCAGACAGTGTTCCTGCGTGCCCGCCGATCACACAGGAAGAGGACGAGGAGGAGGAGGAGGAGGAGGAGGAAGATTGTGTCAGTATGGAGGTGGAGCCTGGCACTCAGCATCAGCAGTCTTTAAGGGATCAGTCCCAAGGAACACATGGACTTGTACGTGGCTGGGAGGAGGTGGCTGCGGACGTTGTTGTCCTTAGTGACCCAGAGGACTCCGGACCGAATGCCTCAGCAAACCTACGCTGCATGGCCTCCCTGATCCTGCAAAGCCTGCGTAAGGATCCTCGTATTCGTGGTATCAAGGAGAAGGACCAATACTGGCTGGCAACCCTCCTTGATCCACGTTACAAGGGTAAGGTTGCGGACCTTATCTTGCCATCGCAGAGGGAGCAGAGGATGAAACATCTTCGGGAGGCCTTGCAGAAAGGTCTGTGCAACGCGTTCCCAGAGACTGGGAGGTTACAAACTCCTGTTTCTGGACAACGTGTTGCTGAGGCTTCGGTCAGTCAAAGAAGGAGCGGTGGAGAAGGTGGCCGTCTGACCGATGCGTTCAGACAATTTTTTGGTCCGCAGCCCCAAGGTATGATCGGTTCCAGCAACCATCGCCAGCGTCTGTTTTACATGGTGCAGGAATACCTAGGGGCAAGATCAGACTTGGACACCTTTCCCACCGAAAATCCTCTGGGTTACTGGGTCTTGAGGATGGATCACTGGCCAGAGCTTGCACAGTATGCAATTGAGCTACTGGCCTGTCCTGCATCCAGCGTTCTTTCGGAACGCACATTCAGTGCTGCTGGAGGCGTGGTAACCGATCACAGGGTGCGTCTGTCCACCGACTCGGTCGATCGGCTGACCTTCATAAAAATGAATCAGTCTTGGATCACCACCAGCTACCAAGCACCTGATGCAGATGTAACCGAATAATTTTTTTTGAAATCTCAGATCCCTTCAAAGACTGCCTATGCTGATGCTGAGTGACTATCCCTGAGTAATTATCCTCTTCCTCCTCAATCATCACGCTGATAGCTTGTAAGAACATTTTTGGTTCTGGGCGCCACCACCAGTGCCTAAGGCACAATTTTTCAGCCCCTGTTTAACAGGGGCGTGTAATTACAATTTTTGATGCAATACTTTGCAGCAGGGCTTGTTCCTGCATTCCAACTAGAGTGTCTGTGAGGGGTTGCAGTGTTGTGGCACCAGCACCAGTGCCTAAGACCCAATTTTTCAGCCCCTGTCTAACAGGGGCGTGTAATTACAATTTTTGATGCAATACTTTGCAGCAGGGCTTGTTCCTGCGTTTCAACTAGAGTGTCTGTGAGGGGTTGCAGTGTTGTGGCACCAGCACCAGTGCCTAAGACCCAATTTTTCTGCCCCTGTCTAACAGGGGCGTGTAATTACAATTTTTGATGCAATACTTTGCAGCAGGGCTCGTTCCTGCGTTCCAACTAGAGTGTCTCTGAGGGGTTGCAGTGTTGTGGCACCAGCACCAGTGCCTAAGGCCTAATTTTTCAGCTCCTGTTCAACAGGGGCATGTAATTACAATTCTTGATCTAATATTTCACAGCAGGGCCCTGTGAGGGCTTACAGTGTTTTGGCCACAGCAACACCTAAGGCCCAAATTTCTGCTGAGTATATAGGGCAGGACCCTACTTTCAAACATCTAACTTACAAACGACTCCTACTTGCAAACGGAAGGAGACAACAGGAAGTGAGATGAAATCTACCCCTAAGGAAGGGAAATTCTCTCCTGTAAGAGTTAATATGGGAAAACAATTTTTCCTTTCCACTGATGCTTTCCAATCCTTGTTCCACAAAAAAACACAAATTTTCAAAAAACATTTTTCATTGGGACAAAAAAGTGAGGTGAAATCTTCTGAAGAGGAGGAAAGACGCAAAACAAATGTCACAGGGGTGATAACCCTTCCCTATGTTTTCCAAAAAGCTTAGAAAAGATTTTTTGGCTGGAGCTAAACACATTAAAAATGTTCAAAATTACAAACAGATTCTACTTAACAACAAACCTACAGTCCCTGTCTTGTTTGCACCGCCTGTATACTGCTGTTCAGAGTATATAGGGACCTTTCCTTATTTTAATTTGGGTGCGGGGTTCCCCTTAATATCCATACAAGACCCAAAGGGCCTGGTAATGGACTGGGGGGTACCCATGCCGTTTGTCTCACTGATTTTCATCCATATTGCCATGACCCGACATGACATTAAACCCGCAAGCAGTTTTAAATGAGATTTTTTCCTTTAAAAATGACATTTGGTGCAGGGACTGTTCTAAACATGGGAAACACGCGTCACTTTACAGGCATACTATAGACACCCCCCAGGTACGATATTTAAAGGAATATTTCACTTTTTTTTTTTTACTTTAAGCATCATTAAAATCACTGCTCCCGAAAAAACGGCCGTTTTTAAAAGTTTTTTTTGCATTGATACAAGTCCCCTGGGGTAGGACCCGGGTCCCCAAACCCTTTTTAGGACAATACCATGCAAATTAGCCTTTAAAATGAGCACTTTTGATTTCGAACGTTCGAGTCCCATAGACGTCAATGGGGTTCTAACGTTCGTGCGAACTTGCGGTCCGTTCGCGGGTTCTGGTGCGAACCGAACCGGGGGGTGTTCGGCTCATCCCTAGACAGTATTGCTGGGCAAAAGGTTTTGGGGACATGAGATGCTGGTAACTGTGGAATTTTTATTTTAACCACTGGACCGCTGGGTACTTAAACCCTCTTCCTAACCAGACCAATTTTCAGCTTTCAGTGCTCTCACATTTAGAATGACAATTACTGAATCAGGCAACATGCTACCCATATGAATTTTTTGTCCTTTTTTTCACACAAATAGAGCTTTCTTTTGGTGGTATTTGATCACCACTGGGTTTTTTTTATTTCTTGCACTATAAATGAAAAAATACAGAAAATTTTGTAAAAAAAAAAAAAAAAAAAAAAAAAGCATTTTTCTTTGTTTCTTTGTTATAACATTTTGCAAATTAGTAATTTTTCTTCAGAAATTTTGCCAAAATTTATACTGCTACATATCTTTGGTAAAAATAACTCAAAACAGTGTATATTATTTGGTCTGTGTGAAAATTATAGAGTCTACAAGCAATGGTGCCAATCACTGAAAATTCATCTCACCTGATCACAACTGATGTACTGACGGCCTATCTCATTGCCTGAGACACTAAGGGCCCTTTCACAAGTAAGTTTTTTCAGGCGAACCTGAACGGATGCTCCATACATCTCTATGGAGCGACGGATGCCAGCGGTGACATGTTCGCTGACATCCGATCCACCCCGATCCGCTAAATCCAGACAGATGGATGTCCTATTTTCCATCCATCTGGCAGATCGGATCAGATGAAAACAGGTAGGCGGTCCATTTTTATCCGATCCCCCCATAGAGGAGAGCAGAGATCTGACAGGTCAGTTTCTGCACAGTGTGGCTTAGCGGGGATCAATGGATCGATCCCTGCTGAGCAAGCTGATGTCTGAAAAGGATCCACACGTGTGAAAGGGGCCTAAGGAAAGTACAAAAAAACCCCAAATTAACCCTTTTTGGAAAGTAGACAATCCAAGGTATTTAGTAAAAGGCATTGTGAGTTTTTTTGTTGTAAGTTGTAATTTTTTCCCACAATTCTTTGCAAAATGAAGATTTTTTTTTTATTTTTTCCACAGGATTGTCATATTAACAGGTTATTTGTCTCACACAGCATATGCATACCTCAAATTACATCCCAAAACACATTCTACTACTCCTCCTGAGTATGGCAATACCACACGTGTGAGACTTTTACACAGCCTGACCCAGGGGTGGACTGACCATCGGGCAATTCGGACAGGGACCGAGGGCCCGTGGCCAGTAGGGGGCCCCATGACAGCTTCCACTTTGATCTACCCGTCAATCACAGCTAGCTGACGGGTAGATCGGGTCCCGAATCACTGCTCCCTGCTAAGAGACTGCTGCAGTGTAAGCGAACCTCTCGTGATGCGCTCCTCCCCGCCGGCCCCTCCTTCCCTCCCGTCCATCCCAGGTGCTTGTATTTGTCATCAACTCGGACGGACGAGAAGAGAGGAGGGGCCGGCGGGGAGGAGCACATCACGAGAGGTATGTTTACAGCCGCTTCCCGCGCTACTCTGCATCTAGGAAGGAAAGTGCAGCAGCTGCTGTCCTGTGTCCCTCTATGTGCCCAGCATCCTGCTGTCTGCCCATACCGTGCTGTCTGCCCATACCCTGCTGTCTGCCCATACCCTGCTGTCTGCCCATACCCTGCTGTCTGCCCATACCGTGCTGTCTGCCCATACCCTGCTGTCTGCCCATACCCTGCTGTCTGCCCATACCGTGCTGTCTGCCCATACCCTGCTGTCTGCCCATACCGTGCTGTCTGCCCATACCGTGCTGTCTGCCCATACCCTGCTGTCTGCCCATACCCTGCTGTCTGCCCATACCCTGCTGTCTGCCCATACCCTGCTGTCTGCCCATACCCTGCTGTCTGCCCATACCCTGCTGTCTGCCCATACCCTGCTGTCTGCCCATACCGTGCTGTCTGCCCATACCGTGCTGTCTGCCCATACCGTGCTGTCTGCCCATACCCTGCTGTCTGCCCATACCCTGCTGTCTGCCCATACCGTGCTGTCTGCCCATACCCTGCTGTCTGCCCATACCCTGCTGTCTGCCCATACCGTGCTGTCTGCCCATACCCTGCTGTCTGCCCATACCGTGCTGTCTGCCCATACCGTGCTGTCTGCCCATACCCTGCTGTCTGCCCATACCCTGCTGTCTGCCCATACCGTGCTGTCTGCCCATACCCTGCTGTCTGCCCATACCCTGCTGTCTGCCCATACCCTGCTGTCTGCCCATACCGTGCTGTCTGCCCATACCCTGCTGTCTGCCCATACCCTGCTGTCTGCCCATACCGTGCTGTCTGCCCATACCCTGCTGTCTGCCCATACCCTGCTGTCTGCCCATACCCTGCTGTCTGCCCATACCCTGCTGTCTGCCCATACCGTGCTGTCTGCCCATACCCTGCTGTCTGCCCATACCCTGCTGTCTGCCCATACCGTGCTGTCTGCCCATACCGTGCTGTCTGCCCATACCGTGCTGTCTGCCCATACCCTGCTGTCTGCCCATACCGTGCTGTCTGCCCATACCGTGCTGTCTGCCCATACCGTGCTGTCTGCCCATACCGTGCTGTCTGCCCATACCCTGCTGTCTGCCCATACCGTGCTGTCTGCCCATACCGTGCTTTCTGCCCATACCCTGCTGTCTGCCCATACCCTGCTGTCTGCCCATACCGTGCTGTCTGCCCATACCGTGCTGTCTGCCCATACCCTGCTGTCTGCCCATACCCTGCTATCTGCCCCATGCCCTGATGTCTGCCCATACCCTGCTATCTGCCCCATGCCCTGATGTCTGCCCATACCCTGCTATCTGCCCCATGCCCTGATGTCTGCCCATGCCCTACTCTTTGCCCCATGCCCTGCTGTCTGCCCATGCCCTGCTTTGTGCCCCTATTCCCTGATGTCTGCCCCATATTCTAATGTTTACCCCATGTCATGCTCTGTGCCCCCTTGCCTTGCTCTGTGCCCCCATGCCCTGCTGTCTACCCTATGTCCCGCTCCGTGCCCCCATGCCCTGCTGTCTACCCCCATGCCCTGCTCTGTGCCCCCATGCCCCGCTCTGTGCCCCATGCCCCGCTCTGTGCCGCCATGCCCCGCACTGTGCCGCCATGCCCCGCTCTGTGCCCCCATGCCCTGCTCTTTGCCCCTATGCCCTGCTGTCTGCTCCATGCACTATAGTCTGCCAATACCGTGCTATCTGCCCCATGACCTGATGTCTGCCCATGCCCTGCTCTGTGCCACCATGCCCTGCTGTCTGCCCCCTCGCCTTGCTATTTGCCCCATGCCCTGCTGTCTGCCCATGCCCTGCTCTGTGGCCCCATTCCCTGATGTCTGCCCCATGTCGTGCTCTGTGCCCCCTTGCCCCGCTCCGTGCCCCCTGCCCTGCTGTCTACCCTATTCCCCGCTCCGTGCCCCCATGCCCTGCTGTCTGCCCCCATGCCCCGCTCTGTGTCCCCATGCCCTGCTCTGTGCCCCTATGCCCTGATGTCTGCCCCATGCCCTATAGTCTGCCCACACCCTGCTCTGTGCCCCCATGCCTTGCTCTTTGCCCCATGCCCTGCTGTCTGCCCCATGCCCTGCTTTGTAACCCCATTCCCTGATGTCTGCGCCATGCTCTTATGTCTACCCCATGCCATGCTCCGTGCCCCCTTGCCCTGCTCCGTGCCCCCATGCCCCGCTGTCTGCCCCCATGCCCCACTCTGTGCCCCCATGCCCTGATGTCTGCCTCATGCCCTATAGTCTGCCCATACCCTGCTATCTGCCCCATGCCCTGCTCTGTGTCCCCATGCCTTGCTCTTTGCCCAATGCCCTGCTGTCTGCCCCATGCCCTGCTCTGTGCCCCCATTCCCTGATGTCTGCCCCATGCAGTGCTCTGTGCCCCCTTGCCCTGCTGTCTACCCTATGCCCTACTCTGTGCCCCCATGCCCCACTGTCTGCCTCCATGCCCCGCTGTGTGCCCCCATGCCCCGCTGTGTGCCCCTATGCCCTGCTCTGTGCCCCCATGCCCTGCTCTGTGCCCCCATACCCTGCTGTCTGCCCATACCCTGCTGTCTGCCCATACCGTGCTGTTTGCCCATACCCTGATGTCTGCCCATACCCTGATGTCTGCCCATACCGTGCTGTCTGCCCATACCGTGCTGTCTGCCCATACCGTGCTGTCTGCCCATACCCTGCTGTCTGCCCATACCCTGCTGTCTGCCCATACCGTGCTGTCTGCCCATACCCTGCTCTGTGCCCCCATGCCCTGATGTCTGCCCCATGCTCTGATGTCTACCCCATGCCATGCCCTGTGCCCCCTTGCCCTGTGTCCCCATGCCCTAGTGTCTACCCTATGCCCTGCTCCGTGCCCCCCTGCCCTGCTGTCTGCCCCCATGCTCTGCTTTATGCCCCCATGCCCTGCTCTGTGCCCCTATGCCCTGATGTGTGTGCCCCCATGCCCTGGTCTGTGCCCCCATGCCCTGATGCGTGCCCCACACCCTGCTCGGTGCCCCATGGTCTGCTGTCTGCCCCATGCCCATGCTCTGATGTGTGCCCCCATGCCCTGCTGCCTGCCCCATGCCCTTCTGCCTGCCCCCATTCCCTGTTGCCTTCCCCTATGACCTGCTGCCTGCCCCCATGATGTGCCCTGTGATGTGTCCCATGACCTACTGTGTGCCCTGTGATATGCCCTACTGTGTGCCCCATGATGTGCTCTACTGTGTGCCCTTGTGGTGTGCCCCATGTTGTGTCCTACTGTGTGCCCCATTCCCTACTGTGTGCCCAATTCCCTCCTGTGGGCCTTGTGATGTGCCCTGAGCCCTACTGTATGCCCCATGATGTGCCCTGTACCCTGCTGTGTGCCATATGATGTGCCCTGCTGTGTGCCCCTTGATGCATCATTCAGTGCCCCATAGTGCTTTTCTGTGTGCATCATACAGTGCCCTATATGTGCCCTCTTGCTTCATGTAATATACCCTGCTGTACCCCATAATGTATCCTCTTGCCCCCACGTAATATGTCCTGCTATGCCTCATAATGTGCCCTGCTGTGCCCCATAATATGAGATTGTATCCCTCCTAATGTGCTCTGCTGTGCCCCTTAATGTGCCCTCATGCCCCTGCTGTGTCCTATTATGTGCCCTCTTGTCCCCATGTAATATGCCCCATAATGTGCTCTGTTGTGCCCCATAATGTGCCCTCATGCCCCTATGTAATATACTCTGCTGTACCCCATAATGTGCCCTCCTGTCCCATGTAATGTTCCATGCTGTGCCCCTCTGTCTCCCCATATGTAATGTGCCCTATAATGTTCCCTGCTGCCCCCCCCCCCCCCCTGTAATGTGTCCTACTGTTCCTCCCCCACCTGTAATGTTCCCTGGTGTGCCCCATAATGTGCCCTGCTGCTATCCATGTAGTGTGCCCTCCTGCCATCCACACACACATATTGTGCCCTCCTGACCCCCTGTGCTATGGCCTGCTGACTATACTTTGCCATGGTTCCTCCATGCTCTACCCTGCTGCCCCCTGTGTACTGTGCTTGCTTGACATCCAATGCTCTGCCCTTCTGCCCCCTGTGCACTGTTTATCTCAGGTTCAACCCAGAATTGAGGCATCCACGCAGTGCAAGATGGAGGGTGGGGCTTTGTGTGGGTGTGGCTTGAGTGTGGGTAGGGACACAGGGGGCCCCATGATCTCCTGTTGCCCGGGGGCCCCATGAGTTGTCAGTCCGCCCCTGGCCTGACCACATACAGAGGGCCAACATGTAGGGAGCACTGTCAGGCGTTCTAGGGACATAAATTACACATTTCATTTTTTGACTACCTCTTACACTTTTGAAGGCCCTGGAGCACCAGGACAATGGAAACGTCCACAAAATGACACCATTTTGGAGTGTAAACACCCCAATGTATATTCTGTAAGGCATAATGAGTCTTTTGAACGTGTAATTTTTTTCCACAAGTTTTTGGAAAACGTGGAAAGAAAATGAAAACACATTTTTTTACAGAAAGTTGTCTATTTATAAGATATTTCTAACACATAGCATGTACATAGCAAAAATGACACCCCAAAATATATTCTGCTACTACTCCTGAGTATGGCGATACCACATGTGGGAGACTTTTCCACAGCCTGGCCACATACAGAGGCCCAACATTTAGGGAGCACAATCAGGGACATACATTTAAAATCTAATTTGACTACCTATTACACTTCTGTGAGACACTGATGGGACCTGTAGTGGCAAGGATGCGGCATGGATGAGAACTGATGTGGCATGGATGTGGCACGGATAAGCACTGATGTGCACGGATGAGCACTGATGTGGCACGGATGAGAACTGATGTGGCATGGATGTGGCAAGGGTGAGCACTGCTGTGGCATGGATGAGCTGTCAGAAACCATGAATCAGACCGAGACAGAAGTATAGTTAAATCACACTTGTTTAATAATAAAAGTAAATAGAACAAACGTAGTCAAAACATAGCCAAAGTTTAGTAACCGGAACAGATAGTCAGACAAGCCAGAAAGTCAGGAAGCCAGAGATCAGCATAGTGGAACAGCAAGCAGGATCTGGAGCCAGAAGGAATTCAGCCAAGCAAGTCTTTGACAGGAACGCAGGAGGTCTCTGTGATGTTGACCAAGGCGAAGGCAGAGATCTTCTGGGCTGGACTGCTTAAGTAGGCAGGACTGACGAGCAGAATATCATCAACAGGTGAGTCACTGTGGAGAGATAGGAGCTGGCAATTAGCTGACAGCTGAGCGGCCAGCTCAGAGGAAGGAAGGGCTGAGCCCAGCCCTGACATGAGCACAGATGAGGCATGGATGAGCACAGATGAGGCATGGATGAGCATGAATGAGCCATGGATAGGCATGGATGAGGCATTGATGGGCATGGATGAGCACAGATGGAGCATGGATGAGCCTGGGATGGATGGAGCATGGATGAGCACTGATAGAGCATGGATGAGCACGGATTGAGCATGGATTAAGAATGGACGAGCCAGGGATGGATGGAGCATGGATGAGCCAGCGATGGATGGAGCATGGATGAGCCAGTGATGGATGGAGCATGAATGAGCCAGTGATGGATGGAGCATGGATGAGCCAGGGATGGATGGAGCATGGATGGATGGAGCACGGATGAGCCAGGGATGGATGGAGCATAATTGAGCACATATGGAGCATGGATGTGCACATTTGGAGCATGGATGGGCACATATGAAGCATGGATGAGCACATACGGAACATGGATAGGCACATATGGAGCATGGATGGGCACATATGGAGCATGGATAGGCACATATGGAGCATGGATTGGCACATATGGAGCATGGATGACCCAGGGATGGATGAATGGATGTAGCATGGATGTAGCCTCCTCTACTCGCACACTGTACTGATCGGTGTGATGAGAGGGGAGGAGCTGCACCGGACAAGCTCCAGTTTGTTGACAAGTGATCGCTCCGTCATTGGACGGAGCGATCGTGTGGTAAAGGGCCGCTGTCATTGACCCTTTACCCTGTTCCGTGACCCACCAGACATTCCCTGGTGCGCGCCCCAGGGGGTGGGCGGGAGCGTGATTCTGTGAGGACGTCAATGCACGCCCTCCCAGAATAAGCTGACCGCGCTGTAGCCATCTTTCAGGTATGGCCCCGTCGGCATGTGGCCAAAGCTCGACTAATTTGAATATTATTATTATTATACAGGATTTATTTAGGGCCCACAGTTTACGCAGCGCTTTACAATATAAAAAGGAGACAATACAGTTATAATACAATAAAATGCAAGAGGATTAAGAGGGCCCTGCTCAGAAGAACTTACAATCTAACAGGGTGGGGCAGGTGGTACAAAAGGTTGTAACTGTGGGGAATGAGCTGGTGGAAGTGGTAGAAATTAGTTGGAGACGTCATAGGCTTTCCCGAAGAGATGAATTTTCAGGGATTGCCTGAAGGTAGCAAGAGTAGGGGATAGCCGGACCGGTGGAGGTAGCGAGTTCGAGAGGATGGGAGAGGCTCTGGAGAAATCCTGGAGATGAGCATGGGAGGAGGAGATGAGAGAGATTGAGTGTAGGAGGTCTTGAGAATCGCAGAGAGGACGATTTGGGTGATATTTGGAGACAAGTTTGGTGATGTAGCTCGGGGCAGAGTTGTGAATGGCTTTGTATGTTGTGGTTAGTATTTTGAATTTAATTCGCTGTGTGATTGGGAGCCAGTGTAGTGATTGGAGGAGAGGGTTGGCAGACACTGAGCGGATGGTAAGGTGGATAAGTCTGGCAGCAGCATTCATGATAGACTGAAGAGGGGATAGCCTATGGAGAGGCAGGCCAACGAGAAGGGAATTGCAATAGTCAAGGCAAGAGATAACGAGGGAGTGAATGAGGAGCTTGGTGGTTTCATTTGTTAAAAAGGGACAAATTTTAGAGATGTTACAGGGGTGAATTCTACAAACTTTTGAAAACGATTGGACTTGGGGCTGAAATGACAAGTCAGAGTCTAGGATTACACCTAGTACCCTGGTGTGAGGGGAGGGACTGATAGTTGTATTGTTATTTTGATGGAAAAGTCATGGAGGCGCACGAGCGGGGGTGAATATTAATAGCTCGGTTTTAGAGAGATTTCATTTAAGGTGTGACATTAAGTGGTGTGACATCCATGCTGATATGTCAGTTAGTAAGTTAGTAATGCAAGAGGAGACTGAAGGAGTGAGGTGAGAAGTAGACAGATAGATTTGGGTGTTATCAGCGTATAAGTGGTATTGGAAGCCGTGGGCAGTTATCAAGTGAGCAAGGGAGGAGGTGTAGGTAGAGAAGGGGTCCAAGAACAGAGCCTTGGGGGACCAAAAAAAGAGGCAATGGAGAGGAGGAGACAGCGTTGTAGGTAACACTGAAGGAGCGCTGTGATAGATAGGAAGAGAACCAGGATAGAGCAGAATCTCGGAGGCCAAGGAAATGTAGTTTATTGAGAAGGAGCAGGTGGTCAACAGTATCAAAGGTCGCAGAGAGGTCAAGTAGTAGGAGTATGGAATACTGGCTGTTGGTTTTAGCAGTTAGTAAATCGTTAGTGAGTTTAAGTAAGGCAGTTTCCATGGAGTGCTGCGAGCAAAAGCCAGACTGTAAGGGGTTGTTTTCACATAGGCAGGAGCTAAGACGATTGTAGACTAAACGTTCTAGAAGTTTAGAGGTGAATACATTTCTCAATAGCCAGAAAGGATATAAATCTAATTTGTGTATACCGAATGTCTACACAAACAGAAATATTACCTAGTACATGTGGAGGTGACATTATCACTGTGATGCACATGGCCTGTGCAGGGAGCGGAGCTATGAGTGTCACCCAGAAAATTCAGTGAATACAGGCTGCCTGCAGAAAACTATACAAGAACAGTTGCTGCACAACAAGTGACAATGATGTTTTTTTATTACAGAGGCACAGTGTAAAAACTGTTTAATGCTTAATTACTACACATATTTTAAACAAAAAGAACACCCATGCCTCATATTTAGACTTTTTTTTTTTGTAGCCCAGTTTTCAGCGTTAATCATTGTAGTTTTTCATACCAGCTTATCTTTAAAAGGCTCTATATTTGTATCTTTCTGTCATTCATTCATTTTAGAAATGTGTGTGTGTGTAGAAATACTGAAGGATAAGTGGTGTACACATTATTTTTATGCTAGCACTTTCTGAGTTTCTCGGAACATGCAATTAACAATGGCCTTACACTGAACCATTTTTTGTAGCTAATACAATTGTTTGAAGGGCTTATTGAAGCCATTGGACCAATTAAAAAGTGAGCACACTATCTCTTTCCCAAGCTATCTGAGGTCTTATACTTATTTTCAATTAAAAAAATGGTGATACCTAGTAGATGCAGAAATCAAGTGGTGAACCTTTTTCTTTAATTGTTCAATTCTCCAGCGGTAGTGAAAACTTTCTGGAAGACCAACATGTAGCAGTTCCTGTACATACAGAACCTACACACACAGCACAGGAGCTGCAAATAATACAGTTTGACTATTGCCATTAAAGTTAAGAGGCAGAGCTGGAACTTTCTCTCCTGAGTCCTGCACCTTCAATTAGGAAGGTGCCGAAGGGAAGAATGTTTGTAGCTCTCCACTGCCAAAAAAGTGTCCATACTTGTATATTGAAGTGTCTCAGGTTTTCGGAACTTTCATGGCATGCAAGAAGATCCTTTATGTACCTTAGGTACATATAGGCACCACTAAATGACTGTATGTAGGCCTTGTAGACAATTCAGAGAGGTTTGATTTCTGAAAGGTGCACTTAAATTAGACCTGATGTGATTTTTAACTGATGCCTTTAGCTGGGGTTGCTTGAGTCATAGAATTCCATTAGGAAGTGTACATGCTAGGTCCCACTGGGCATTTAAAGCATATGGCCAAATTAATAACTAGATAGGGTCATACATCCTCTTTGCAGCCAATGCAGGCTCAGTTCCCCGCACTTCTATTTTAAAGTTTCACTCTAGAGCAGGGGTAGGCAACCCCCGGCACTGGTGCCACAAGCGGCGCTCGAAGCCTCTTTTGCTGGCACTCAACTCCCTCCCCAGCAGCGCAAGGAAGTGTCAGTGAGACACTAATGCATTCCAATCTCAGAATTCCCCACGCCGCAACTGCACTGAGGGGGAGGCACTGTCCCCCCACACATTGTAAAAGATGGGAAACATTGTTTGGTTCTCTAACTTTGCTGTAACTGTGATAATCAGTTTTTGTGATGGGGCAGAGAATGGGTGTAGTTCTGCTAGGGGGTATGGTCCCTATTTCCAGGAGGAGGAGGACTGTCATTGGCCACTGCCAAAGCCAATCACATCCCACCATCTGGAGGAAGATAAATCGCTTGGTTGCCACTACCAATCTCAGAAAGAAGGGATCTCACTGTGATTGAGAAAACCCCAATCAGGGGACAGTTTGTGGAATTACTGTTGAGCTTCTGGGAACTTTGTTGAAATTATTCCTGCACCTATGCATCTCTTACTACTGAACCCCAGCACTCTGTGTCCCTTTAAGCCACAGCCAGTATTCAGCGCAATGAAAATCACACCCAACTTTCACTTTTTCTCAGCTGCAGGGGCCCGACTTGATCCTGCACACAGGCTCACTACTTTCAGAAAATGCCCCTGACCTGAGCTCATCATTGCACATCCACTCCATATGCTTGTATGTCTCATCACATACATCACATATATCACATACAAGCATGTGGGCAGGGTGCGAGAGGTGGATCAGCAGAGTGTGCCAGGACAAGAAGATGTGTCTCATCCCTGTTTCCTTTCACCACTCTGCATACCACGCATATCGTAGATGAGAAGAGGGTACAGCAGTGGAGCAGATGAGCAGGAGGGTACAGCTGTGGGGAAAATGAGCAGAAGGGTTTCAGAGGTGGGACAGAAGGGCAGGAGGTACAACAGTGAGGCAGATGTGCAGGAAGGGACAGTGGTGGAAGAGATGAGAAGGGGCTTAAGCAGTGGGCAGAAGAGCAGGGGGGTACAGTGATGGGGCAGATGAGCAGGGGGTTCAGTGTTGGGCCAAATGAGAAGGGGGTTACAGTTGTGGGACAGATGAGCAGGTGGGTTCAATGTTGGAGCAGATGAGAAGGGGATTCAGTGGTAGGACAGAAAAGCAGGGGGGTAGAGTAGTGGGGCAGATGTGAAAGGAGGTGTATTGGTGGGACAGATGAGCAGGGGGAACGGAGGTGGGGCAGAAGAGCAGGGGGTACCGAGATTAGACAGATGTGCAGGAGGTACATTGGTGGGGCAGGTGAGAAAGCAGGTTACAGTGGTGGGGCAGATGAGCAGATGGGTTCAGTGTTAGGACAGATGAGAAGGTGATTCAGTAGAGACAGAAGAGCATGGGGATACATCAGTGGAGCAGATGTGAAGGGAGGTATAGTGGTGGGGCAGATGAGAAAAGGGGTACATTGATGGGGCAGATGAGCAGCAGGGTTACAGTGGTGGGACAGAAGAGCAAGGGGGTACAGTGGTGGGGCAGATGTGCAGGAGGTACAGTAGTGGGAGGGATCAGAAGGGGGTTTAGTGGTGGGACAGAAAAGCAGGGGGGTACAGCAATGGGGCAGATGAGAAGGGTGTTCAGCGATGGCACAGAAGAGCAGGGGGGTACAGAGGTGGGGCAGATGTGAAAGGAGGTGCATTGGTGGGACAGATGAGCAGGAGGTTACAGTGGTTGGCAGAAGAGCAGGGGGTACAGAGGTGGGGCAGATGTACAGGGGGTACAGTGGCGGGCCAGAGGAGAAAGGAGGTACATTGGTGGGACAGATGAGCAGGGGGAACAGTGGTGGGGCAGATGAGAAAGGGGATTACAGCGGTGGGGCAGATGAGCAGATAAGTACAGTGTTAGGACAGATGAGAAGATGGTTTAGTGGTGAGACAAAAGAGCATTGGGGTACGGCGGTGGAGCAGATGTGCAGGGAGGTACAGTGGTGGGGCAGTTGAGAAAGGGGGAACATTGGTGGGGCAGATGAGCAGGGAGTTAAATTAGTGGGACAGAAGAGCAGGATGGTACAGTGGCGGGGCAGATGTGCAGGGTGGTCCAGTGGTGAGGCAGATGTGCAGGGGGTTACAGTGGTGGAACAGATGAGCAGGGGGGTACAGTGGTGAAACAGATTTGCAGGGGGGACAGGGATCTGAGGAGTGAAGGTACATGAATTGGGGCTGATCTGAAGTGTGGTGTTGCAGGAATTGGGGCTGATCTGAGGCGTGAGTGCAGGATGTTAATTTCTCACTACTCAAGTAGTTTACAGCATTTACTTTATAAAAAATCCTTTTCGTGATTGAGCATGTGAAGCTGACATTTTTTCTTATAAAATTGGCACTCTCAATTTCTTTGAAAATATTTTTCGGCACACTGTGCTCAAAAGGTTGCCTACCCCTGCTCTAGAGTCATGTATTCCCTTTGAACTATAAAGTACATATGCGTGCAGATGTGTTCCATGTGCTTCATGTTTAGTAGCACTGTACACTGTTTCTTATCCTCTTACCTCCTTATAAGTCTTTTGACAGAACCTGTCTTATTGAAAACAGAAAAGAGTTCAATAAAATGAAAATAACATGATCTTTGGAGCAAATAACACATGTGAAAGATAGATGAGGCCTAGGCAGGGAACATATCACAGGTCTGAAGACAGGCAAAACACCTTTTTCACTATTTCCCTGCAACTGAAACCCATGCATACTAATATGCAGGAAGACAGATCTCAGGGGCCCATTGGCTTTCTCACTTTTTGGAGAATTCACCTGATAAAAAAGTATTATTTTTGCAAACTTGCTGTACCCATTGCAGGCATTACCAATGTATTAAAAAAACACATTGATGTCAAAAACATTGAACCAAGGCATTATGCGCTTCATTTGGCAGGGTAAGAGCACCTCCCTGTGTTCCTACATTGCCTTATATCCAAACAATCCTCACTCCTTCACAATAATGTTCTAATTGGAAACAGTCGGAAATCATATGCACTATCATTATACTTTTTGAGATGTTAACCTATTAAAAATAACCCATCACTGCTTTTCACTACTGGACAACTCAAGAATTGACTCATTTCCATCAACGCGTTACAGAAGGCTCATATAAATCATATACTTTCCAAGGATTGTGTTCCAAATTATATATACCTTCCATAGAGTATCTGCATTATTCTCAGGTCAACAGTTTCTGGGAAAATATCAACCATAACTCCAAAAACGAGTAAGGACTAATAACCATGCCTTGGACCTCCATATCCATCTTTGAATAACATCTATGTCCTCCTAGATTGTAGGCTCTAATGAGCAGGGCCCTCTGATTCCTCCTGTATTGAATTGGACTGTTTGCCCTCATGTTGTTAAGTGCTGCGCAAACTGTTGGCGCTATATAAATCCTGTATAATAATCATAATAATGTCCTCTACCTAGAAACATTGAGTGTAGTTGAATGGGTAAAGGGTTTCCCAGCAGAGGCCATAGATAAAAACTATTAGATGGATACCGTGCTATACACAAAGTCATCATTAATGACCTACATAGAACCTTTCTAGCTGTCCGATGCAAAAGATCTGGTGACTGTGGAAACTCTTGTCCTAAATGTAGGGGATAAAAGCCTCACTTTTTCACTGTCTATGGAGCTTACCAAAAATCTGTACATTTTGGGACCTAGTTATATACTGATGCTATTAATCACTGGCCAAAAAAAACAACTTCAGCACACACATTGACAAAGCAGGCATATGGATCCAGCTCTGCCTTCTCGCAGCCAGTCAACATCATGTGAGCATTGATATCTACCAACTCCCCATGATGAACAATGGTTCAAGAACTGACACATCTACCATACATGAAAAGGTCGGAGGCAGAATTAGTGACAAATAAAATCTCTCTCACAAAATGTTCTTTCCAAAGATGGCTCCACTTAATGATTAAAACCTTTGATACACAAGAAAAAAAAATAAATATCTGGTCTGTATTTAGATATATAGCACATAATGCAATGGAAGTGTTAAAAGCCAACATTGGTAATGATGAATATTTTTTGGGAGCCAGTCAGTTAACTCTTTCATTATTATTATTATTTTTTTGTTGTTGCTGGCACCAACACCGACAGCCTGGGTAGTATTTCAAAGGAAAGCAGCCACTCTGCTCGCACCGGAGCCGACCTTAGTTCCACTTATTGACTATCGTGGCCCAAATGTGACGTCACCAGAACCGGAAGTGATGACTGAAGACTTCACTGCCCCAGGCTGTCTTTGTTGGTGCTGGAAACAGGCACTTTTAAATGTGAGTATGTCTAAATTTGGTTAATCAATAAATACTACACTATCAAGTTTTATTTCTTGGCTGTACAATTTGCTCGGCGATATGGGGAGAGCCACAAGTGGATCTAAAACTTTTCTGAAGCCCTTGGGGGAGCAGACATTTGCGGAAGAGGAGAACCTATGATCCAAAAAGAGCAATTTGACCTTTTTTTATTTAAAGAGGTCAAAGTGTTCTGGTGAGTGAATACTTTGGCCATGTGGTGAATTTCGGTGGAAGGGTGTGAGAGGTCACAAGCAAGGTTGGGCACCATGGTTGGATTCTCTTTTTGATGGACACATGGATAGGATAGTTGTTTCCTGAATTCATGGCACTTGGGGACTTTTGTTATTTTGTTTTTGTGTTTGATATATTTGTTATGTTATATACCCTCTACCTGCCTTAGAGTTTATATACACTATTATGTTATATACATTCCACTTACCCTAAAGTTTATATAATTGGTGGAAACGTGGATGGTGGTTTCACACACCCACGGTACATGTTTATTTTTGGTGTATTTATTGAGAAACAAATCTTGTTTATTGTGAAGATTTTAAGGTGTATAGCACCACTTTTTATGTAACTAATTTGTTAGTGTGACACATTACACTTTAAAGGGACAGCTACAGATATTTTGAATACATAGTGTGATATATTGCACTTTAAAGTGTGATTACTTATTCTTTGTTTAGCACAAAGGTGTAACATTGATCTAGAATGGTGTAAATCTCAGGACTAGATATATAGAAATACAAAACCTTTGGCAGGTAAAACAGCTCCCTTATATTTGTATTTCATTGGTTCGTTGAGATGTTTGCCTGGAGTTCAGTTTTAAGAGTACTATGCCTTTAAAGTCAAAAATGGTTGTTGTAGGAAGGGGGACGCTGGTACTTTTAAAAGGCAGAGTTCTCTTCTAATCCCTTGACAGCAGCCAGAGGGGTGCCCGTAAAAACCAAAGGGCTGGTGGAATGAGATGACATGTGACATCGGGGCAAGATTTGAACTGCTATAAATGAAATCTGTCAGCCATCTCCTCAAAGGCTGCCACAGTTTATCACTGCTTGGTTGAACTGGCGTGATACATAAACTTATTGTATTATTCTGCTAGTTTGATTCTCTTTTCTTTATGACAAGTCTTCCCCTGAGAATATCCATCTCCTTTCAAGCCTCCGAGAAACGACTTGCGGAAGAATTATACCTTACATCACTGACAAACTTATGGTATAAACAAAAGTAATACTTGTTCACGCCATTAGTTTGAATTTTAATAGCTGTGTGCCGCCTCTTTATTTATTTATGTTGGAAGTCAAATTAGTATCGCGGCTTTGCCGTCATCATTTGCCATAAACTGATTTATTATCCAAGATAGGTGGCTTGTCAAATTGAAATGCAGAGTTGGAAGGTTTCTTGTTTCACAGAACACAGCCTTGGATTTAATTATGGATGTAAAAATTATAACTACAGCTGCAAGGAATTATTAGCCAGCATTTTAAATTGTAGTTAACTTAAGCTCTCTGAATAGGGTTTTGGTTTTGAGCTTTCCATAAAGTAGGACTGGTTTTCGTATATGCATACATGTCTGCTTAGACTTTTCTGTGTTAATACAGACAGGCAAGGAAATAGATGTATCCAGGTTTACATTATATATAACCATGTGAATGCATGTGCGATTCTTTGCCCTGAGTATGTTCATATACACTGTCAGCATAATTATTATAAAGGTCCTATACTGATCAGTTTATTTACTTATCTTGTACATTGCAAGTCAAGGGTTTGCAAAATTGCAACTGCTTTGCTTTGTTTCTACAACACATTGCTCAGTTCATGTCTGACCCTGGAAGTGTTCTTTGAGTTTATTCTACTTCAAGTTTAACTTGAGGTTGGGCAGACCCCCATTCACTTGGAGCACCCGTGAATGTTTTTTTCAGTATAAATATATATTTTTGGAACTGTCTTTATTCTGGTCACATGCCATTTTCTAGTCCTTTTCCTTTTTTTCTTGTGATGGTGGTGCATGGTCCCATAATGATGCAGGTGTTGTTCTTTGCAGCGTTCTTCTATGAACCCAGTCAAACTTGATGATGCACCCCAAGGGAGTGGGGGTTGCATGTCTTCAACTCTCTGGACTCACAGGAAGAGGGTTAACTGACCTTGGATATAATTCGAGCCAAAAGAAGAACATATCTTGACCTGAAGGGAGTGAGGGGTGCAGCACTGCTTTGTATTTTTTTTTTTTATAAAAACCTTTCCATTCTTCAAACTTACAGACTTTGCTCTGTGCTGGAATGTTCTTAAAGTGTTACTAAACTCAGGACCCTGCATTCACTATATCTGGTCTCCAACAGAATACAGAACATGGAAGTGCAAATAATTTAGTAAATATAAACTGCTAAATACCTTTTCTCATCAGCAGTATATATCAGTCTTGTGACTTCTATCAGTGTCTGGTTAAAGCTTGTAGGAGGGGTTTTCATTCTACTCTGACTGTCCTATGAGGCTGTAGGACCCCTGACCCTCTGTCTGTACAGTGCTGATTGGCCCCGTGCTGATCTCATGCACCCTCCCAAGAAAAGAAAAAACTCTCGAGCAATATGCACCAAGCTGATCATGTGCAGAGTGACTTCAAAGGCTCTGTCTTATCAGGAGATGGATTGGGGACTGTGGAAGAAGGGGAGATTTAGAGAAGACAGGATCAAACAGCCTTTTTACACAATGCAGAGGATTAACCCCTTAGGTTTCACAGTGACAAGCATGCTTTACTGCATATACAGACTGATTTTACTGTTGTGGGCTTAGTAACAGTCTAATTACAGTTTTTTTTCCTGTTCTAGGATTTTGCCATAGGTATATTTTAAAAACGTAATTAAAAAAAAAGATAGTAATCACTGTTAATAAGTATAGGAAAAACACGGGTTCACTTTAAATACTATATATTAAATCAATGTCCCAGAGGTAGTTCTAAAACTTTTTCAGTTATAGGGGGACATGAGTTGAATTACCCCCTCCCTTCCCATCTGAAGCCTTCCTGATCAATTTCCTGGTCACCCTTCTCTGATACTCTTTCTGCTTAGTTTGATAAAATTACATCAAAGAAAAATAAAAAAAACAGTTGGTGATTTCTTATTCCAGTTAGATGGTTTAATCCACTCCAAGCTACTCAAAATTTAATTATTAGTTTTGAAAGGATGGATCCCTAAATAGCTGCCCAACAACATGTTTACTTGTTTTTCAGTTTTACTGGCTTTTTAACAGTAGATTTTTCGGTGTTTCCCAGCTGATACAATTTAAACTTGTGTCAGAAATACATATTTAATAAATTGAAGCCTAATCAACAAGGCTGTAGATTGGGAGGAAGAAGGCTGCCAGGTGCAAGGATTTATTGTGGTAACTTTTTTCTCTCTCTGCCTAATATAGTGCGTAATTAGTTTGATAAAGAAGAATTGACTAATCAGTAAACATGTTCAAACTGTTCTCCAGGAGTGAACAGAAAAAAACAAAAAACAGACTGTGAAATTCAGATTTCATTGGGGATGTGTGCTCCCTATACACCACAGTAGCTGGGAGTAAATTAATGTTTTTGTAAAGTTTATAAAATGTACTAATCTGTTTATTTATGAAAGAGAACTCTAGACTAGGCAGAGTTGAGTTGAAAAGAACTTTAATGCAGTGTACACACGGTTGGACTTGTCGACTGGACTGGTCCGACGGACCGAGTCCGGCGGACCGAGTCCGACGGACAATCCCATTGTGTGTGGGCTTCATTGGACCTTCAGTGGATTTTTCCAGTTGAAAATCTGGTGGACATTAGATTTGGAACATGCTCCAAATCTTTACGCCGTAACTCCGCCCGACCCAGAAATCCGCTCGTCTGTATGCTAGTCTGATGGACAAAAACCAACACTAGGGCAGCTATTGGCTACTGGCTATCAACTTCCTTATTTTAGTCCAGTGTACGTCATCACGTACAAATCCGTCAGACTTTGGTGTGATCGTGTGTAGGGAAGTCCGTTCGTTAAAAAGTCAGTCAGAAGTCCGTCAAAAGTCCGTTGAAAGTCCGTCGGACCAGTCCGGTTGAAAAGTCCACCCGTGTGTACGTGGCTTTAGTGTAACTTAAGGCAAAACTCTTTTTTTTTTTTCATTTTGGATAGAGTAAGGGAGGGTTATAACCCCTGTCCATTTTTTTTCACCATCTGTGTCCCATTGGGAAGATTTCCCTTTACTTCCCATCCCATAGGCAAAACAGAAAGTTAGAGGAACTCCCTCTTAAGTTAGGTAATCCCAGTGTGTCACCAAGGTCACCAGAACTATTCTCCCCATTGGAAGATTTCCCCTCTATTATTGTTCTGGTGTCAACCCAAAAAGACCAATAAGACTCTATTAAACCAAACTTTTTTGTTTTAGTGTTAGAGTAGGGAACTTTGTTTGGCTTTCATTGCTCTCATTGGGGATATTCCTCCTCATATCCAATTGGAACATAATCTGTGGAGGTTCAAATATCTTTTTTCTCACAAAAAATGAGTTTATTAAGAGTTACCGTCAAACACCTTTCGGGGGTTATACACAAGCCCTCCTTCAAAGCAGCTTAGGTTTATTGTGCAGAAAGAGTCTAGGCTATTGGTTAATCTTCAGTTTAATACATAGTATTCTGTACTTAAAGGCTCATTCAGCCAGGATGTCTTCACAATAAATCTAAAACTTGATGATGGGTGTACAACCGCGAAACACATTGGCTCTCTTGATAAACTCCTTCAATGTGTAAAACAAAAATTATGACTGGACTTAAAGTGGCTGTAAAGTCACATGTATTAATTACTTTGATTCTCTCTGTTTTAGGTCCCTGTTTGGTACAGTGTGTGTGTTTTGCTAAAATTATAATGCTAAATACCTTCTTTGCAGAGCCCTGCTGTGCTGTCATGTGACCGCCCTCTGCTTTCCTTCCCGATGTAAGTGAGAACAGTGGGAGGGGCTGAGATTTCCCTCTGATGCATGCAGGCTAGCAGAGGGAGGTCACGTGTCTGCACAGCAGGGCTCTGCAAAGAAGGTATTTAGCTTTATAATTTTAGGAAAACACACACACTGTACTGAACAGGGACCTAAAACAGAGAGGATCAAAGTAATTAATAAATGTTTCTTTACTTTACATGCACTGAAGCAGCTACAGGGAATAGAATTACACAGGCATGAGAGAGGATGTCATGTACCAGGTGTGACCAGAACTGCGTAGTTAGCTACAGAGGAACACCAAACACATGTAAGTGAAAATATAAATGATTTATTAAAGTAAGCGAATAATATAAGTACAACCACCTCCAATATGACACAGTGCAATAACCAACCAACAGACAGAGACCCACAAATAACAACAGACAGATAAGTACAATAAATGGGAAATACCAGGATCATAAACAATAGCCAGGCCAGGTTCATACACAGCAGATCAGCAGATGGACAGGGAATGTTCCAGAAACATAGACATAAGCCAGGCCAAGGTCATACACAGGGAGATCAGCAGAAGGGTAAGGAACACAGGAAAGGGAGAGGATGGATGAATCAGACTGCAGGGCAGGGATGCAAGGTAACAGGTGGGACAGGATAGGGATCAGGACAGGGAGACAGGATCAGATACACGGGTCACAGGTTCAGGGCACAGGAACAGGTTCAGAATCAAGATCAGATCACAAGCTAACAGGTCAGGGCGCAAGGACGAAACCAAGGCAAACATGTGAGTGCTTGCCGGGTATTTATAGGCCTGTAATTGGCTTCAAGTGACACTTGATTGTAGGAGGTGCTGTCTGCTCCACACTGCCAGGATCCATCCACTGGTGGACGCCAGTACTGCGGCCCAAGGATGACATAACATCAGCAGGGAAAAGCTCTCCTGACACTTCCAAACTGCCAGGAGACACCTGCTGGTGGACCTCACTATTGCACACCAAATGACAGCTATTACCAGCGGATGAACCTTTTCCTGGGAGAGGAGAGGAGAAGGGAGGGATGCGTCGGGGAGGAGATCAGCTTACACACAGCCTACTAAACTGACAGGGAGAGAGGGAGAGGGAAAGGGGGAGATGCTGCGGAGAGAGCTGGATGACAAAGGCACGTTAACTGACCATGGTATCATGGATCAGCAGTCATGATAAAATTGGTCAGTTTAAACAGGGGAAGACAGAAACAGGCAGGATTAACCAAGTATTGTACGATATAGAATGGGACAGATGACACTACAGAAACACTATGCTATATATTATGCCTTAAAGTGGTTGCAAACGCTTGCAGACCACTTTTAACTACAGGTAAGCCTATACAAAGGCTTACCTGTAGCTACCATGGGTTTCTCCTAAACCTGCATGGTTTAGGAGATATACGTCATCAGCACATGCGCACTGAAGAAACGGACCAAGCGTGCCGTTTCTTCAGCTGATGTGCCATTAGCGGCGACTCCGATGCGCATGTGTGAAAGTGACGTCATCATGGCTCCAGCCAATCACAGCGCCAGAGCCCGCGATACCCAGAAATAACTCCAGGAGAAATGAAGCTGACTAGAGAGGCCAGTGTGCCGCGACTGCTGCAGGGGCTTTGTTCTAAGGTGGGTATTTCATAATGAGCTAGTATGCTATGCATACTAGCTTATTGTGCCTTTGTCCTGCCGGTTTTTTTTTTCATGGGTTTACAATTTCTTTAAAGGGAAAGGAGTATTTTTTTTCTAGGATTACAACCACTTTAAAGTGATTCTAAAGTTAGAGGGGTTTTGACCCTAATGCATTCTACACAACAAGGTCCTTCGGCATGCAGCTCTCTCCCCAGGACCCCCCCCCCCCCTATACTTACCTGACCCCTGTCTCAAGCAATCATCAGCAATGTGGCACAAGAGGAAAGGCTCTCTTCACGCTCTCCCTCCTTATTGGTTCAGAGGAGACCCAAGGCTCCTGCTGCTGTCAATCACAGCTAGGGAGGAGGTAGCGATGTGGGGCAGGGCCGAGCAGTGCTCTGTGTGTTAATGGACACACAGAACAGGCTCATGAGCAAGTATGCACACATGCCCCCATAGCACTTGTGGGATGGGGGGGGAACAAGCCAAAAGCATCAAAGGGGGACCCATATGGAGGAAGAATGGGGCTGTTCTGAGTAAAACCACTGCAAAGAGCACATAAGTATGACGTAGAGCTGCATAATTGTTAAAAAAATCATGATCTCGATTTAACCCCCCCCTCACAATCTTAATCTGGCATTTCCACAACTCTATGTAAACAGTGCAGAGTCACTCTCTACTCACTCACAGCTGTCAAAAAAAAAAAAAAAAAAAAGAGCCTCCAGCAAATGTTTGTCAATATTTCTCAGCACTGAGAGATAACCATTATTTACTAACTATACTGTAAACAAGGTCAGTTTAACCACTTAAAGACCAGGCCTTTTTCTGACACTTGTTGCTTACAAGTTAAAATTACTTAGAATCTCCAAACATTGTATATATATATATATATTTTTTTTTAGCAGAGACCCTAGAGAATAAAATGGCGTTGTTGCAATATTTTATGTCACACTGTATTTATCTTTCAAATGCAATTGTTTGGGAAACAATACACTTCAATGAATTTAAAAAAAAAAATAAACAGTAAAGTTAGCCCAATTTTTTTGTATAATGTGAAAGATGATGTTACGCCAAGAATTGTGATCTTTATTCTAACCAAAAAAATTTGTGATTCTCATTTTTTCCAGAATCGTGCAGCTCTAGTATGACATGTTTGTTTTAAAAAAAAAAATCAAACTTGATCCTTTATAACTACTTTGATTCACGTTAACTGACTATCCGAGGAACTCTATGGATTCTGACTAGACATTAGAAAGCTGCCACACATATTTCATTCATCCATTAATTCAAAGCCTCCACTCTTCTTAAAGTTCAGAGCTCCACCACCCTAACTCCGAGGTTATATTAGTAGTCTACCATGTTTTCCTGTTCCAATGACAACTTTTACCCTAATATTTTGTACTGCTGTTACAGGCACAGGAAACTGGGAGCAATCTCTCCAATGGAGTTATAGACAATAAAACTTGGCAGAAGAAATTACTTTGCAAAGTTTATCTAAAACTTTTCACAGACTAACCAAAGTTAGGACTGGATTGGACTTCAAAGTGCATCTATTGCAAAAACTTTTTGGCCTGACTAGGGAATGATTAAAGTGGGTGTAAACTCCCATGCATGAATTTTAGCCTATGATAAGGCTTACCTATAAGTACTGTAAATATCTCCTAAACATGCACCGCTTAGAAGATATTTTTTTATGCATGCAGTCAGTGACGTCATTGGCGCATGCGCTGTAAAGGAGCACCATAACCATGCCTTCCTTCAGAGTCTTGTGCCCTAACTAAACGGTGGCTCCGGAGCACATGCATGGGAGTGACATCATTGCGGCTCCGGCCACTCACACAGCCATAGTCTGTGAACCCGGAAGGAAGACTGGGTGAAGGTGGAAGCGCCTTCAGCGGTGACAGCATGCCTCTGGAAGGCTTCGTTTTCAGGTTAGTTTCACATAATGTGATAATACTAGCACATTATGACATTGCCTTTTAGGTTAAAAAAAAAAAACACCCAGCGGTTTTCTACCACTTTAAGGCCTCTGTTAAGTTTCTTTTTTTGATTCTGGCTTCTTGGTTTTTGATTTACCTTTACTTCCTGTCATGTGGAAACAACAGAGAATAATAGCAAATATATCCAAATTCAGTTAAATCCCACTCTTAAGATGTCCATACACTGAACCAACCAAAATGTGATCGGTGGGTGACCCCGTCAGCACCAGTGTGTCTAGCATCCTTCGATTGAAAATTTGAAGGAGTTGGGTGGAAAATTGTCATCCAATCAGCTGTAGGCACTGTTCAAGTCCTCTGATAACCGTTGGCACAAGCTGTTAGATTGCAAAAGCCTCAGTGGGAGATTTGCCCATACATGCTGTTTAGTGTGGAGGCACAAATCCAAGGCTTTTTTCAGGGGGAAAATGCAAGGGGTGCTGGGATATGCTGGATGATCTATTGATGCTAGCTGTTGGGGGATCTATTGTAACTGGAAGGGATCTATAGTTGGGAGGGTCTGTTGTTTCTGGTGGTGGATCTACTGTTGCTGGGGGTCCACTGTTGAGGGAGGTGTCTATTTTTGCTGGGGGATCTACTATTGAGGGGGGTGTCTATTGTTGCTGGGGGATCTACTATTGAGGGGGGTGTCTATTGTTGCTGGGGGATCTACTGTTGAGGGAGGGGTCTATTGTTATTGGGGGATCTACTGTTGAGTAAAGGGTCTATTGTTGCTGGCTGCCAGAGGGTCTATTGATGTTGGTTGCTAGGAGATATATTTTGTTGGAGGGGGTCTATTGTTGCTAAAGTGGATCTATTGTTTTGGTGGAGGCATCTATTGTTGCTAGGGGATCTATTGTTGGTGGTGGGATCTGTAATTGCTGGAGGCATCTACTTTACTGCTTTTCTTGTTATAATTAACAAACAAACAAATTACTTAACACCAAAAAAAAATGATACTTGGATTTGTATTCTCTAAAAGGGGCGGTACTGGGAGGTGGCTAGGGGGTGGTACCAAGGGATGTGCTCAAAGGTGGGTAGTGGGCGAGACAAGAGGGAGTACCTGCACACATTCGCTGAGAAAAAAAGCTCTGCACAAATTTATTAGGTCAAAGGAGTTGTAAACCCTCGTTTTTTTTTTTTAAATAACTAACATATCATACTTACCACCACTGTGCAGTTCGTTTTGCATAGTCTGCCTCTGATCCTCGTCTTCGGATCCTCCCTGCATTGGGAGACCCCCTAGGAGAAATGCTCTCCCTGGTGGTTACCGTGCAAGTCCAGCATTTGCGTCAGTAGACACAGAAACCGGACTCGGCCCGCCCCCCCGGTGCATACGTCATTGAATTTGATTGACAGCAGCGGGAATCAATGGCTGCGCTGCTATCAATCTATCCAATCAAGAGCCGAGACAACGGCCAGAGAGGGTTTGCGCGTCTCCGGCGTGGGAACGAACTGGCTCAGGTGAGTAAAAGGGGGGGCTGGGAGGCTGGTCAGTGACAGGATTTTTTTCACCTTAATGCATAGGGTGCATTAAGGTGAAAAAACATGATGGTTTACAACCCCTTTAATTTGCACCCTCACAATTATGTAAGAAACATCTACAGACCTATCCAAAACCACAGTAAAAAAAACCTGTGTGTTCCTTGACAACATTATTAGTTAAATTGTCTTGGAGTTGGTTCCTTAAATTATTCCGCTAGGTAATTGTTGTAGTCAAGTCACATTGCAGTCACAAAGTCACAGAAAAAACATATAAAGAATATTAAAAATATATAGTATTCTAATTTCAACCAGTTATTCAATTTTAAAAAGATTCTTCATTCTGATACGGCTGGTTCAATTTTCCCTTGAGCCAAAAAAAAAAAAAGTACCCTCCTCAGCCAAGACGACTTTAAAGGCATTGAGTTCAAAACATGTAGGCAGAAATATTTTATTTCCCTACCAAGTTCCTTTTAGCATTTTATGAGGACTTGAAAGCTTTTGAAATAGGTTAATGTTTTGCAAATCCACCAGTGAAAGCAGAAAAGATACAGTCTTCATTGGAAGCTACCTGGGATGAAACGGCATTAAGGCAAGGGTTTAAGAAAGTCTTTGAGCTCTGCAAAGATGACAGAATTGGTTCCTCCACCCTGGGAATTTTAGGCAGCGTCCCTGGTGGAAACCAGATCAGGGACATTTTCTCCAGATTAATTCCTTCTTTTTTTCTAACATTTCTTAGAAATCATTGTCATATAAATATTATATTTATGAAAAGTGTAGGTTTTATATTTCTACCCTGAAAAACAGATGTAACAACATAATGCGACATCTGAATAGACCTGTAGAAATTAACATGATTGCGTGGAAAACAAAATAGAAAGAAGTAATCTAAAGGGAATATTAATATGCCATAAAAAGAACAGGCAAAGCAAAAACAACTGGTCTAATTATGTTTATGTAAACTTATATATTTTAATATATAATTAATACAAAATAAGTTAATACTTAACCATTTGCTGCCTAATCACATACCTAGTATGTCATTTGACTTCAAGTGGTTGTACTGGGGGGATGCCTGCAGCTGCAGGACCCCCCCGGTACCATTTTTTAAAGCTGGCAGTTGTCTCTCTTGTAATAGCAATCAGAGCAGCTAACTAGCCGCTCGATTGCTATTACAAGCAGCGGGGGGGATGTCCCCCCCTCCCGCCGCCTTCCATCGTTCTCTCGGGCTTCCCCATCCCACCTATGGGCTATGATTGGGTCTTCACTATGGTAACCCGGAAGCGATGACATGACATCACTTCCAGCTTACCCGGATGTCAAAGGGCACAGTTTTTTGAAAATAAAAAATATTTAAAAATGCAGATCGCCGATTAGTGTGTTGCTTTGCCCAGCACCAGGTCTTATTGGAGGGTCAATCTATCCAACTGGAAAAGTACAACTCATTGATGGCACCTAAGTACATATGACATGTACAAGGCTTTAACAAATGCTGGCTGCTATAGGTGAAGGTAACTACAGATCCTGCAAGATCGTATTGCAGCTACATTTTAATTGATTACCATGGGTTATATAAGCTGGAACACTGGTACCATGCTGTGGAGTAAGGCCAATTGCAATCCAAAAAGTGAAGGCATTTCAGTTGCAATGTCTAGTTTGTCTGTATAAGGTATCAGTTTGAACTTGTCTTACTTTTTTAAGTGTACTTTCCTTTACCATTTGTATCTAAGGCTTCATTATTTTGCCCACTATTTTTAACACGCTTATACTGTAATTTCTCATACTAGCACATAGAACTGCATTTTGTCATAGCTTTCACACACTTCATTATTTTTTTCTGGTATCCATCAAGAACTGTAAATAGCTTTAGAAATAGATCAAACTTTAATATACCAGAAGGCCTAACCCAGTCTTACATAAAATAACAAAATTCTATTTTAAAGACAGAATGGTGATTGTATAATTTACAGCATGTAATTAATGCTAAATTGCTTGGCAGAACATCTATATATCCCAGCCAATGCCATTATATACACTACTGTGCAAATGTCTTAGATAGGTGTGAAAAAAATGCTGTAAATTAGGAATGCTTTCAGAAATAGAAGTGTTATTAGTTTTTTTCAAATATTGACTCATCAGTCCAGAGCACCTTCTGCCATTTTTCTGCACCCCAGTTGCTATGTTTTCATACATACGTCTCTTAGCCTTGTTTCCACGTTGGAGGTATGGCTTTATGGGTGCAATTCTTCCATGAAGACCACTTCTGGTCAGACGTCTAAAGACAGTAGATGGGTGTACCCGGGTCCCACTGGTCTCCGCCAGTTTTGTGCTGATGGCATTGCTGGACATCTACTGATTTTGAAGGGAAGTAAGCATGATGTGTCTTTCATCTGCTGCATTAGGCTTCCTTGGCCGACCACTGCATCTATGGTCCTCAACGTTGCCTGTTTCTTTGTGCTTCTTCAAAGGAGCTTGAACAGCACATCTTGAACTCCCAGTTTGCTTTGAAATCTTTGCCTGGTAGAGACCTTGCTGATGCAGTAAAACTACCTTGTGCCTTGTTGCTGTGCTTAGTCTTGCCATGGTGTATGACCTGTGACAGGAAACTGTCTTCTGAAACCTCACCTTAGTAGCAGAGTTTGACTGTTCTTCATCCAGTTTTAAGCCTCCTACACAGCTGTTTCCCTTTCAGTTAATTACTGTGTTTCAGCCTATATATCAAATTGATGATCATTAGCACCTGCTTAAAGTGGAGTTCCAGCCTGGGTGAAAAAAAATAAAAGTCAGCAGCTACAAATCCTTATTAGAACACTTACCTGTCTAGGGAGCCTGCAATGTCGGCACCCGAAGCCGACCTGTCCATCGGCTCTGGGTGCAGGTGCCGAAGTCCTTACTAAAAAAAACAGGAAGTGAAGCCTTGCAGCTTCACTGCCTTTTTCTACTGCGCAAGTGTGAGTTGTGCAGCGCTTTCTGAATGGTCCCATCTTCTTCTGGGACACACACAGATCCCAGAAGGTGACGGGGAAAGAAGGAGGGCACAAGAAAAACCACTGAAGTGACATACAGGTATATCGCTGTGGCACTGTGGGACTGAAGTCCCGAAGAAAATATCCAAAAAACGTATGAAAAAAAATCCAAGAACGAGGGGGGTGGGAGTTTTACCTGGAACTCTGCTTTAATATAACTGGTTAATCATTAACCTGACTCTAATCCTACAACATCCCAGACTGTGTGCACGTGTGCAAAGTGTGTAAGTGTAAGAACTGATTCTGATTTGAAGCCAAAGGGTAGTCACTCCAAATATTGATTTGATTTAGATTTTTGCTCACTTTGTATTTTGTAAATTGATAAAAATAAAGAATTAAGATATATGTTTTTGAAAGTGGTCTTACATTACAGCATTTCTTTACACCTGCCTAAAACGTTTGCACAATGCTGTATATTAGTCTTTATCTACCTCTCTCTCAATCTAAGTCTTGCTTTTGATCTCTTTTATAACTTTTTCAATTATCAGTCTCTCTCTTTTGCTTTCTCTCCCCCTCTCATTCCAAATTTCTTTCTTCTCCTCTCTCTAGCCCCGTACACATAGGCTAAATGTCGGAAGACCCGTGTGTATGTTAGCCTGTGTGTATGTCAGCCAGTCCGATAGAAGCCAGCTGTTTGGCTGACTTCTGTCAGACAAGCATGCTGGAAAACCAGAGGCCATTGGCTGAAAGTGCCGATCTGGTTTTGGGGGCGTCCCCCTGGCAGATTACAACAGCTCAGCTGGGGAGATCACTGTAGTAACGTCAGATCAGCCCACTGGGTTGAACTAAAAAACAATATTGGTGTGTACCCGGCTTAAATCTACCTCTCCCTTTCTCTTGATCCTTCCTTACCCAGGTTGTCAAAGCTCCAATAGTCTCCTGGTCTCGATCACCACATGTAGAATAAAAGGATGAAGCGGGCCTGTGATGTCACCGGACCAAAGACGCCTTGCTAAAAAATTTAGGTTTTTTTAAGGGTGCGGATGTGATTCAATTGGGGATGGTAGTTAATCTGTTTCTAACTTCAGTCAGTTGACCTTGTCGATCGCGCTTATGCTTTTCAGACAACGTTTTTCCCAGAAACTGTATTTGCCATCATAACCTTTGATACTGTATCTTGCAACACTGTAAATAAATTGGCAACATCAGTCAGAGAGGCACCAGTTAAGCGGGTACCAACAATTTGCCCTTTTTTGAAGCTCAGTAAGCTCTGACATGACTCCGAATTACTAGCAGCGTACGCTGATTTGTAACTTAGGACTTGTTTACATTTTGTGTGGAGACTCTAATTTTTCCACACAGGATCAGTGCAGTCACCTTAAGGGCACATATGGGCCCTATGGCTAGGGTATTAAATGAAGCTCTTCCCCTGCCAAGGGTGCTGGTATCTGGCTCCTCTACTCCTGCACAGCCAGGCAACATGCATTCTCGACTTGCATCCGAACACAAGAAGTCAGCCCCTTGGCTTTGTTTTGGTATTTTATTAGGGGTAACGACTTGGACAGGGAGAAGGGATATATAGGATGCCCAACTTGAATCAAGGAACAATAACCAGGGACAACTTCCTCCCTATGTACAAGATCTTGAACTGTCCTCTTTTCCGGACACTGACAGTCTCTGAAGACAAAATGCAAAAGCCCAGGCTCACCTGTCTCACACCTATCCATTCAATGCATGTGCTTCCACTGTGGAGACACTTATAAATTTAGTAGTGTTAGGACTGCAAGTAATACAGGGTGCCTTTCACATGCGTTTGCAAATGTGTGCTAACTAATCCCCTGCTTTTAACAGACGGTTAGACAGGCTAATTTGGTTGGTCAGCAGACTGGTTGGTGAGTTGAGCTATGGAATTGTCTTTGTCTTACATGTATATGCCCTCCATGTGCTCCTTACTGTGAAGGCCAGTTATGGGTGTGGGCGGTGGCCAGTGTTTTGTAAAAGCCCATTAAGAACTAGGAACTCTCAGTCCCTTTAGAAAGTAGCACACTGTGTTATAAGCTGCATACAGGAGTATCTCCAACTCTACCGTAGACACCAATCTCAGCTCTACTGCCTGCAGAACTAACAGCCCACCTGATTGCTTCTCCACTAGCCCACCTGGCTGATCTACCAGGGAAAAGGAAAGTAAGGGTTTAAGCACAATACTGTCCTCTTGAAAGGCTTGCTACATGTGGCAGTCTTTCCCTCTATTCACACTGTCCTTCTTGCTCCCACTGCACTCAGGCAAGATTCCAAATCAAACAGTATTGCTGAATGGACCTTCCTAAGCCAGCCCGAGCCCAGCCTGGAGGCACAGCCCCACCCCAAACATCGGGGGTGCCCCCCTAGGCTACCGGCGGTCTCCTCAGCACTCTATCTTCCACCCAACTCCCCTGCTGGCATAGCTCATCCATCTTTAAGCCACCCTGCCAGGAACACTGCCTGAGGATTGGCCAAGTTCCCCTAAGTATGCAGATCAACTCCTGGCCTCCCCCCACTAACTTCTAGACGTTTCTCCAAACTTTTAGAATCAGAGGGGAGGCACCAAAGACCTGCCTCTGTGAGTCATCCAGCATTACCTACAGTAACCATGACCCAGATTCAGACTCACTTTACCATGAGTCGATAAATGTGCCTTCACGATTCTAGTAGCACACTAGAGGGTGCTACATAAAGATGAAGTATGGTCCCATGCTGCCTGACCAACCCAACACTCCCCAAAATAAGCCCCAACACCTATAGGCATTTTATGGCCACAGCAGCCACTTTATTAGAAAAATATAGATAACCAATATACATGACAAAATAACCAACAACAGATTGACCCCCAGGTCCCCAGAACCAGTGTCTCCATTAGAAGATTTCCCCTCTATTACTTTTCTGGCGACAACCCAAAATGTGGGATTTTATTTTACTTTCACTTTCAATGCTAAATTGTAAACAGGACAAGTAGAGAGGATGAATCTTCCTAACAGGGGCACATATAGTAATAAAAACTGACAAATGTTCTAATCCTTCTCTACTCTATCCAAAAAAAAAAGTTTTGCCTTTAGTTATACTCTAATGTATACTGGAGTCTCATGGTCCTTGGCTGTTGGCAGTCCCTCCCCCTCCCTATAACAACCACCCCTTCCTCCTCCTCCTTTCCCCAGGCCATCTCTGCCATTTCTCCTGAGGACTGTTATCCTCCCAGTGAGGCCGTCACTGGCTCCTGTAGAAGAGGACAAGGAATCATGTCGCACTCTGTGCTGCAGCCCAGTTAGCATAAGTTGACAAACTCATCATCCACGGGGGAATCAGCATGCTCATATGACTATACAAACAAGGTAAACTGGGGTGAGCCAGGAAGGGCAGGAAGATCCCACAATGTCTTCTGTCCTCCTACTAACTTTTTTGGGACTTTCCTGCCTAAAACACCCTGAAGACCCCACCTGTTCCTTGCTGAGCTCACCAATCAGGTCAGTACCCCCTCCTCTTGCATGCTTTAGGCTGGGTTCACACTTAAAAGCAGGGGTCCAGAGCGTCCCTGTTCATCTGTTTCAGGGACGAATCAGGCCCGGGTTTTTGCCTGAATTCGGACCTAAATCAGAACCAAAGATGCACAGGACCTCTGTGCAATTCCCTCCACAGCCGCCCGGAGATGTTTGAACCAGCTCTAGTGAAAGCCGGTCACAATCTCCTGTCATGCGAATTGGATGTGGGGAAACCTGCATCCAATTCGCATAAGTGTGAACCCAGACTTAAACTTATTAAAACTCATCCCTTGCCCACCCTTGCCCTTGCCTTGCTCCCTATTTAACCCCAGTCATGCCATCCCTTTATCCATATCTGTTGGTCTTTTCCTCCAGGCCTGACATTCACACCACATGGCTGCTATGGTGCAGTGCAAAAAAATGCAGACATGCATTGCATTTTTCCGCAACACACCGGAGCTAACGTGGTTTTAACACCCATCACCACACCACAGCTCCACTGCAGTAGATAGACATGAATTAAATGTCACTTTGACATATCAATATACTGTATATAAAAAAAAAAAACTGTGTATTTATATATATGCCCATCAGCAATCGATTTAGCATGCAGGCATGTGTGATAAGGCACTTGCTGGTAGTGTCTTGGGTGTCATGGAAACATGGTGGCTGCAATATTTTCTGTGTCACTTAGATGAAACGATTATGTAGATGAGGAGTTCTTATGTAACCCTAACCTAACCTGCTTCTTGGTCAGCTCATAATTTATGAGGACAGCCTGTCCGATACGTTGCTGTCTGTGATAAGGAAACCAATCTACTATCCCTACAGAAGCGTTCTCTATTTCAGTTTGTCATCATCATAGAAACATTTCGTGGTATAGTATACAGGCATGGAAAATGATCCCCCATGCTGTGCATTCTTTCTATGCTCTGATATTGCTCAGTACCTTCTCTGTTATAGTAATATATGCTATACAAATGTATAAATACTTCTAAAAAGAATTTTACTGGTAAAAATTAGCAGAAAGAAAAGGCTGCATTGCCCCTGGCTGCTGGATGTCATTCATCATCTTTTATATTTCTGGTATATATTAGAGAAGGAAATTAAAGCTGCACTCCAGGTTTAGTCTTTATTGCATAATTAGATTTTTCCATTAGATGGGCCACTGGGGAAACTGACAATCACAGTAGTAGTCGTCATGGGACCGTAGACAGAACCTTTACAAATAAATAGTTATTAATTAAATAAAAACACAAAACATAATAATTGGATTGAACTGGCCGCGGCCCTTTATTATTGGCAATAAAAATTGGAACCCATAAGTATATATATGTAGAGCACTACCCCCTTAGAAGCTGCTAAGTTTTAGTTCTTTACCTTTAACAATCGCCTTGCTTTCGATCTCCCATGCACCCACATAACACCCAACAGTCAAAGTTACACTTTAAGTTTCTTTATTTGGGATTAAATCCATGGGTTCTCCAATGAAGTATATGAGATGTCTCATGAGACCCCATATTATTGCCGGGCAGTTGTTTTAATATCTTCCTGGTTCCTTTCCTTTTGTGTAATGCAGCACTCTCTGAATCCCACAGGTGAACGTTACTCTGAATAATGTCTCCTGTAATGACTTCCCACTGCGGCCTTTTGCTTCTTCTTTAAGATATCTGTCTGAGGATTTACTATTCTGAAGTAACTCCTCCGCTTAACTCAATATGCTTCCTTTGAGTTATTGGTTCTTTAAGGTCAACACCTACACCACCTTCCTTATGACCCGCATACCAACATCCTTTAAGTACTTGAACGTGTTAGAAATTGTGGTCCTTGAATTTGCAATATAAGTTCCTCTCTCGGCTTCTCTAGGTTTGCACTCCCTTTGCGCTCTCTCCCAATCAACAGTCCATGTTCTACTCACAGAAAGTCGATCACCCAGGTTTTCGTCTGCCGCTTTGCTCCTACTTCCTCCTTTTCTTGACCGGCACCTCCCCACATGGAAGTGTCCGGTGGTTCCTTGTCGACTACATGCTGACTCCTTATCCAGGGCCTAGGCTTCCGGCCCCCCTGGATCCTCTTCCGGGACCAGGGCTCCAGGATCTCTGAACTCCCGGGCTGCTGGGCCTAACTTGTGAACTCTGAATCTCAAACTGAATCTGCGATCCCCTCCCAGAGCATGTGACCCCCCCTTTAATTTGAGACCTCCCCTTGACCGAAGAAATTAACCATTGGTCAATCCTCTCACATGGGTTTCCTGCCACTCAGGTCTCAGCCCATTCTCGCTCTTCAGCAAAATCCACCATCAAGCAGAGAAGGTTTTCCTGACCCAAATGTAGGCGACCACACCCCCTTCTATTCTGACACCTTAAACCCCGAATTACCATCCAGGCCTAGCAAAGAACACAGGCCTGGACAAATTTACCTGTCTCTATATCCTACTCTATCCAAAAAATACCATAAAGCACCTACCTAAATGTAGAGGGCGCTACATATAAATAAATAAATATATATATTCCAATACAATATATAACAAATTCCAATATAATATAATAAATATGTAAATAGATCAGCAAAATAACAAAATCGACATTACAGCTCAAGTAAATACAAAACAACCAAACGGGGGGGGATGGGCGTGACCGGAGGTTGAGGGGAAGGGGAGGGCGTTGAGAACCTGGACCCAGCTGCGCTTACTGACATCCGCCGCTCGTCATCCATGCTGGATGCCTAGGACGCCATAGCAGGCTTGCACACTACCTAGGACGGCCGGAGTGCAGGGGAATTAAGGGACAAGTAGCCGCCTCAAGGTTCGAGCGGACGCCGCCGCCGTGGTTGTCCCGGAGACGGGAGTCCGCACCACACAGTATCGTATCCCCTAGCAGGGCGCTCATATTGGCTAACAAGGGGACGAGTCTGCAGACAGGTGGAAGCTGCTGATCAAAGCAGCAGACCGGAGGGGGAGAAGGAGGGAAGGAGGCATCACCCAGGTACACTCTGCACTGTGTACCTCAAGGTAAATCCATCTGTGTCATTTCTGCAAAGTGGAAACCTGGGGAACCCCCCCATAGCGACATCTTTTGGTGAGCTCCTGCTATGATGCACAGGAGGGGGCATATTTAAAGCTGGAGTGGACGTTGTGATACTGCCCTTAGTACTCCCATCCCAGGGGTTGTGGTGCTCTTTTAGGAGGAGGCTTTTTTGTTTTTGAGACAGTAAATTTATATGCCGTTTGAGAGAGGGAAAAAAATCCCCTGCAGTGACTAAAACAACAGGTATAACCTTTTCTCTCGGAAGCCCCAAGGGGTGAGGGGAGAGAAGATGACCAGGAAGAAAGGATCAGAAGAGGCCACGGCACAGGAGGGAGTTGGGGCGCATAATTTGCCAGGCCCCAAGGATAAAGTGGCTCAAGGTGCTGCCGCAAAGCTTGAGCGCTTCGCCCATACGCCAAATTGTACACCAAAAAAAGGTAACCAAGTGGGGGGCGCACAAGCTCAAGGGGCACACGGTAGTAACCCTGGGGGGAGGAAAAGTCAAGGTCCAGCCGAAATTCATGTGCCCACAGTAACTGATTCAGCATCACAGACTCATCTGGAAAAGGAGAGGGACCTGAGTGGCCCTAGCAATGTGGGACTAAAAGATAAGGAGATACAAGAACAGGAACCTTCCTTAAAGGACATTCTCCTAGCAGTAAATGTTTGTAAGATCACACTGGCGGATTTAGCAGATCAACTTAAAGGTATTAGAACTGACTTGGCCATGCTGAAGAGGGACATGCAGGAGGTATGCGCCCGAACCACTGTCTTAGAGGAGAGACTCAGCCAGGTGGAAGATGATGTGAATCCACTGAGACAGGAGGTTAAGAGGATGAAGGAACAACTAAATGCATGCCTTCAGAAAATGGACGATTTTGAGAACAGGGCACGCAGGAAGAATGTGAGGGTCCTGGGCCTCCCTGAAAAGAGTGAGGGCAATAACCCTGTAGAGTTTATGGAGGGGTGGCTCAGAGACATGTTTGGCAAGGACGCACTCTCCAACATGTTCGCCATTGAACGAGCACACAGAGTCGCCGCGAGGGTCCCACGTTCAGGGGGTCAGTCAAGGCCCCTTATAATTAAATTGCTGTTTTTCAGAGATAAGGTTACGATCCTCCAGAGAGCAAGAGAGATGAAAAATATTATATATAATGGTGCAAGAATATCTCTATATCCAGATTTCTCCCCTGAACTGCAGAGACAGAGAGCAAAGTTCATAGAGTGCAAGCGAAGTTTGCAGCAGCGCAGACTCAGTTATGCGCTGCTGTATCCAGCCCGTTTACGGGTAACAGTAAACGGGGAGGTGAAAGTTTTCACCACTCCTGCAGAGGTGTTTTCATGGTTGGAAAAAAATGAGGGAGGGCTGCGGCCAGGTGAAGAGCCCCAGAGGGAGAGGGGAGGGGAGTAGGGGGTTAGAATTTAGGGAATTTAGGGAATTTTTTTTTCACTTTTTTATCTGTCTGATGGGCGGATGTACACTTTGAGAGGAGATTGATTATTTGTTCCCTTTATTTATATTTATTTTGGCCTTTTTTTTTTTTTTCTCTCCCCTCTTCTCTCCCTCTCCCTTCTCCCTCACGTATTGTCTTTTCCACCCCTCTCCTAGGAATACATTTTTTAGAGGTGTGGGTGTAAGGGGGTAGCAGCCATAAAAATTGTACACAAATTAAGCATGTTGGGGGTAATTCCCCTCTGATAAATGGGTTCAGGTTGCAACGCACAAGGAGGAAGGAGGTATACCCAGGTTTAAGGGTTAATCACGGTCACTTTAGAAGCTCGGTGGAATGGGCCCAGGTTGGGGCAGGTGGGGGAGGGGGGGAGGGGGGGATGGGAGGGGGAGGGTTGGGAAGGGTTGGGGGTGAGGTTGTGTGGATGGGGATATGGGGGGGGGAGGGGGGGAGGGGGGTAGAGTGGGATGGATGGAATGGTATGGAAGTTACACAAAAAGTAAAGGCACTAGATTACCAAAAAGTAACCACAACAGTTTTGAGAATGAAGAATTATTTTGAGTTAAGCTATAGACACAAGAAATGGTAGGCACAAAAATAGATAAATTTAAGTGTATAAGGGTGTGTTTATGGAATGTAAGAGGAGTGAAAGATGTCTGCAAGAAACAAGCCATCTTCTCTATGGCCAGAACAAGGGGTATTAGGATACTCTGCCTTCAGGAGACCCATTTAGATAAAGGCTCAGTTGATACTCTAAGGAATAGGAGTTATCAAGAGCAGTACCACTCAACTTATTCATCGTATTCGAGGGGAGTGAGTATACTAATAAATACCGGATTGGTTTTCTCCTGCAGGCAGAGTAGAATGGATGAGTATGGTCGGTATGTCTTTCTCTATTGCAATATTGAAGGGTGGGACTGTATTCTTGCAGGTGTATACATACCTCCACCATTTAAAACCGAGGTACTTAATAAATTGATAAGTTTTATAGCAGATAAACCTGGGGTGCCAGTCATAGTGATGGGGGATTTCAATATGACCATGAACAACTGTTTGGATAGACTCCCGACAGGGTCACCTCCTGGAGGGGCATCCAGGAGTCCGCTCCTCCAATTTTGTAAGGAAGTAGGGTGGGTGGACATTTGGAGGAGGTGGCATCCAGGGGGGAGGCAGTATTCATGCCACTCAAGGGCGCATGCCACTCTATCCAGGATAGATTTGGTGCTTTGTAATGAAGAAGCTCTGAAAGTGATGAATGGGATGGATTATGAACCTAGGGGGCTCTCAGACCATTCGCCAGTGATTTTCTCAGTTAAAACGGGGTGGTGTGTTGGTCGGGGGGAGTGGAAACTGAACCCCTTCTGGCTTGAGGTGATCGAGGACGATGGGGGATTGGTTAGCAATTTGAAAGAGTTAATAAACTTGAATCAAGGATCTGCCCCGTTAGGTATAACCTGGGATGCCCTGAAGGCTTACCTTAGAGGAGTACTTATTCAGAAAATCTCTTATGTTAGAAGGAAAGCACAAATTAAGGAACATAGAATCAGGGAAAGGGTGAGGGAGCTGGAAGATAGATATCTGGAGGAGCCAACCCCAGCTAGATATGAGGCCTGGGTCGAGGGTCAGGAGGAATTCAGAAAATTAGCCCTGGAAAAAGAGGAAAAGAGTAAAATGTTTCAGAAACAAAAATTTTTTTGTGAAGGGGAATTAGTGGGCAGAACCTTGGCACTAATAGCTAGGGCTAATGGCTCTTCATCTACCATACCAGCAGTGTGGGATAGGGACGGGAACATTATAAGACATACTCCTGGTATGGTGAAAGTGTTTAAAGAATACTATGAAGGTTTGTATAAAGCCCCACAGGTAGATGTAGAAGGGGAGATGTGGGAGTTCTTTGAGGAACTAAGAATAGTTCCGCTATCAAGGGAGGAGAGAGATACCTTGGAAGCCCCGCTGACACTGGTAGAGTTACAAGGAGTGGTAAAGGAAATGGCGAATCAAAAAGCGCCAGGACCTGATGGATTACCGGCAGAGCTGTATAAGAAATATGGGGAGGTTCTGCTCCCGAAACTATTAGAAGTTCTGAACGGAGCCGTGGTGGAAGGTAGATTACCTATGTCCATGACAGAGGCCACGATTGTGATCCTTTTGAAAGAGGGGAAGAACCCATTAGATCCCGCCTCATATAGACCAATCTCACTATTATGCACGGACGTCAAGATTCTGGCCAAAGCCCTAGCAAACAGGTTAAAAAAAATCATCTCTACAGTAATACACACGGATCAAACCGGTTTTATACCGGAGAGATCGGTGAGCATGAATATCAGGAGAATGTATGGTAACATACAAGTACCTACGGAGAGAGGAGGCAATAAGGCGATCCTATCATTAGATGCGGTTAAGGCATTTGATAGCCTTGAGTGGCACTATCTGTGGAAGGTATTGGCAGAGTTTAAATTCGGCCCAAACTTTGTGAATTGGCTGAGGCTTTTATATGACAAACCGAAGGCCAGAGTCAGGGTGAATGGGGAGTGCTCCGAGTGGTTCCGGCTGGGGAGGGGGACGAGACAGGGGTGCCCGTTGTCGCCCCTGCTCTTCGCCCTCGCACTGGAGCCCCTGGCAGTCGCTCTGAGAAAATCACAGGAAATCCAGGGTTTCAGAAACGGGGGTATAGAGGAGAAAATCGCAATGTACGCGGATGATATCCTGTTGTTTCTGAAAGACACACAAACCTCCCTGTTAGCAGCCATGAAACTAATCAAGAAATTCGGGCACTTCTCGGGTTTAAAGATCAACTGGGATAAATCAGCCTTATTGCCGATAGACCCCCTGGTAAATCCGCTCCCAAGTCAGGTGAACTCGATAAAAATTGTGAATCAAATGAGATACCTGGGGGTAAACATAACTAGAGATCCAGGGCAGTATATAACAAATAATGTAGTACCATTAATGGTAAAATTGAAGCAGAAGAGCCGGGTGTGGGGCGGTCTTCCTCTCTCGGTCGCCGGTAGATGCAACCTTATCAAAATGATATGGATGCCACAAATCTTATTTATTTTACATAACTCCCCTGTCTGGATTCCAAAGCATTGGTTTAGGAAGCTGGATAGTTTATTCAGGGAATTAATTTGGAAGAATGGAGTGGCCAGGATGGGTTTGAGGGTGTTGCGGCGGCCGAGAGAGGTGGGGGGCCTGGCACTACCGGACCCCTGGTGCTACTTTTTGGCAGCCCAAATGCAGTTTATGAGAGGCAGCAACCCATCTGAAGAAAGGGCAGGAAGAAATAGTTTATGGACTAGTAGTAATAGCCAGGATACAGAGGTGGAGGCAGTAGAAGCTGAATCCTTTGGACATAGTTGTCCCACAGCCCAGTTAATGATCAGATGTTGGAAGACGGTAAAAAAGATATTGGGATATGTGGGGTTCTCTGAGTTCTCTCCGTTGTGGAACAACAAAAATCTAAAGGAGCTTAGCGGGATGGGGAAAATAGAAGAATGGGATAGGAAGGGTATCCATCGCTTGATGCAATTGTACAGGGCAGGAAGGTTGAAATCATTTCAAGAGATAAGGGAAGAGTTTGAACTGCCCAATAGACTGTTTTTTGGCTATTTGCAATTGAGGCATGCCCTGGAGGCACAATTTAAGGGCAAGGAGATAGAGTGGTGTGAAATGCCCGTGCTAAAGAAATTGGTAAACAGCATGGAATCCAGAGGGTTGATCTCAGAAATGTATAAGAGTTTAACCAAGGAGGGGCAGGAAGGAGAGGTAGAGCCCAGGAGGAGAATTAAATGGGAGGAAGAGGTTGGCACAATAACGGTGGAACAATGGAAGTTCAATCTAGCATTGGGACCAAGAGTATCTCTCTCACCATCACAAGGGGTTTCTCATTTATATTTAATCTACAGACTTTATTATACACCAGCAAAACTATTCAGGTTTGGGAAGAGGCAGGATGCGAAATGTCAGCGTTGTGGGGATGAGAGAGGGGACCTGCTACACATGTTCTGGCGTTGCCCCAAGTTATATAGATATTGGGAAAAACTGGTGGAGGAAATCAACACAATATTTGGATCCTCATTGGCAATGGAGGCTCGAACTTGCCTTCTGAGTCTATTTGAGATGAACGATATGTTGAAAGACACCCAGACTGCAATTATAAGATGCCTGTTTCAGGGCAAGAAAATTATAGCACGGGGGTGGCAGAAAAAAGATCCCCCAACGATAGGAGAATGGAGAAGAGAGGTCCAGGATACGATCATCAAGGAGGAATTCTGGCATAGAAGGAGAGGTAGCATAAAAAAACATAGGAGTGTATGGAAGTTATGGCTGGGGTATGAATGGGATAGACAGAGTTCAAGAGAATAAGGAGTTTGGGTGGTGTGTATTTGGGAGAAGGAGGAGATGGGGGTGGACGGGGCGCTGGGGGGGATGGGGGGATGGGGGAATGGGGGGAGAGACGGGAAGGTTTAGAATTGTCACGGTAATTTGTATAATTATTGTTTAGAAAATCTGTCCGATTGAAGGAATTGTTGCTTTTAGTTTTTTTTTTCAAATCAATAGTCACCCCTGAATAAATAAAGTAACATTAAGGACTGCCACAATGATGTGAACAAAAGAGATGGGATAGATTTTGATTTTTAAAGTTGAAATAATGTCTCTTAAATCAAATTTCGCTGATGTGGCAAAAAAAAAAAAAATACAAAACAACCATTAAAAGGTCCCCTTTCTAAGAGAAAGGGACTTGAAATGGCACATAACAAGGACCACGACATGGGAGGGAGGGCAGGACAATCTTTTCCTCTTGCTGTCCCCGCTGACTGTCAAAATGATGACGCATTAAAAACCTTTATAGAAAGGGGTGGTGGGGTACCCTCTTCTCTCCCGACACAGTAATGCCCCGTACACACGGTCGGATTTTCCGATGGAAAATGTCCGATCGGAGCGTGTTGTCGGAAATTCTGACCGTGTGTGGGCTCCATCAGACATTTTCCATCTGATTTTCCGACACACAAAGTTGGAGAGCAGGAGATAAAATTTTCCGACAACAAAATCCGTTGTCGGAAATTCCGATCGTGTGTACACAAAGCCGACGGACAAAGTGCCACGCATGCTCAGAATAAATAAAGAGATGAAAGCTATTGGCCACTGCCCCGTTTATAGTCCCGACGTACGTGTTTTACGTCACCGCGTTCAGAACGATCGGATTTTCCGACAACTTTGTGTGACCGTGTGTATGCAAGACAAGTTTGAGCCAACATCCGTCGGAAAAAATCCTAGGATTTTGTTGTCGGAATGTCCGAACAAAGTCCGACCGTGTGTACGGGGCATTAGAACCCAATGAGGGTGTTGGGAGATGAGGGTTCTTTTAGCGCCCCTTTTACATTGCACAAGGCCAGATACTGTATAAGTTGAATGTATTGTTTGTGTATATCAGGCATAGTGATGCATTACTTGATATTACTGTCATACTGTATTTTTCTTTCTGAAAACCAATAAAACTTTGAAACGTAAAAACCTTTATATAGTCTCTTAACCTGAGCAAAGAAACGTTAGTTTGACATTTAAATATTTCAACCAATAAAATACAATATGCAAATTAGGCATAATTATATATTAAATGACGCTAACTTATCAGATCTGTCACAGTCCCATAGGTGTGGTAGTTCAAATTGCTTGCCCCCCCCCCCCACCTTATATGGGAACGTAGACAGAACCTTTACAAATAAATTGTTATTAATTAAAAAAAAACACAAAACTTAATAATTGGATTGAACTGGCCTGGCCCTTTATTATTGGCAATAAATATTAAACCAATAAGTATATATGAATCTATATATATATAACAAATTCCAATATTATTTAATAAATATGTAAATATATCAGCAAAATACCAAAATCTCCTTTTTTTTACTCAGCCATTACAGCTCAAGTAAATACAAAACAACCATTAAAAGGTCACACATGCCAGACTCACTATTCACAAATAGTGAGCCTGGCACCCCACCCGAACTGAGGCCAGCTCAACACAAGTCTGTAAACCCAGATTGAAAACTTACAGAGAAACATCAGAAAGATGACTATTATCTGAGGGGAAAAAAAATGAATAAATCACCCTCAAGATCAATATGGCGATAGGAATCACCATTAACAGTAGGCATAAATTTAGCTATAGCCCAATTAATACGTTTACGAACTTTATTGCAATGTTGAAGCTCGGGCAACAAAGACCACCGAAGGTGAAGAACGATTTCCAAAAGAACAAGAATAGTATGAGGAACAATAGCATGTAATAGAAGAAAATCCAATTTAATTTGAGAAATTATATCCAATGTTTTTCGGGAACGGATATCATTGCCTCCTAGGTGAAATACAATAATTGAAGGAGTAGGCCATTTTTAAATACAATGTAGACAGAGACTCATGCTGATGACACAATTTCATACCCCTTTGTCCATACCACCAAATTTGATACAAATCCTGTCGTAGGCCTAAATCGGAACCATAAATTCTTCGAGCTGCAAGATGTGAGGCCCAGTAACTGAAAGAGTGGCCAATATTCCAGACGTGGTGTTTAACATCTACAATTTAAACAGAAAAATTAAGTCTTATATAATAACGATAACAATCAGAACGCCATCCCCCAATACGTTTAATGGCAGGAGCAGAGAAACCTAACAAAGCAGCTTAAGTGGCCACCCATATACGAAAAAAATGTGACGTGATACGGAGATGAGCAAGATTCAACACCTCTAAACATTTCCGCAAAACGGAGTTAAACTGATAAATGGTCAAGGGGCGGCCAGAGGAATGTATGAGAAGAAAAGAACCCAAAGCAGAGCGAACAGCCAAGTACTTATGAAGCAGAGAAACTAAACAGGTAAAAGAACCCGGTAATTGCCGAAGGGTGATACCAGCGACCGCGACCTAACTGATCAGTTTTACTGCGACGAAGAAAAAACTAAATCAGAACTCAACCTTAAATCAGAAAGCAAAAACCCAGAAGGGCCAGACTAATTGCAAGGTAACAATTTAGATATCTTGAAAGCTCAGAAAAAACAGAGGCTAAATGCTGCACGGAACAACAAAGATTTGTATGCATTAAAACAAACCTCAGCAGTGGCAGCACAAATACGTTCCAACAGTGCAGCTGAAACGGGTAATCTTGAATCGACATAAACATGCTGTCTCTCATACCCTCTCAATGCCTGTTTTAGGCCCCTATCACACTGGGGCAGTAGGGGGCGTCGGCAGTAAAACAGCGCTATTTTTAGCGCTGTTTTACCACGGTATTCGGCCACTAGCGGTGTGGTTTTAACCCCCCGCTGGCGGCCGAAAAAGGGTTAAAACCCCTCGTATAGCGCGGCTATGGCATAGCCGCGCTGTCCCATTGATTTCAATGGGCAGGAGCGGTGAAGGAGCGGTGAATACACCGCTCCTTCACCGCTCCAAAGATGTGGCTTGCAGGAGATTTTTTCTTCTCTTGCCAGCGCACCGCTTCAGTGTGAAAGCCCTCGGGCTTTCACACTGAACAAACAGCGGAGGCTGTTTAGGGGCGGTTTGCAGGCGCTATTTTTAGCGCAATAACGCCTGCAAACCGCCCCAGTGTGAAAGGGGCCTTACAGAGAAAAAAACGGCATGAAGGAATGCCAGACAATTTTAAGAAAAACGAAACACCACTTAAGGTCTTTTGAATATGAGAACAGGAATAAGAACGAGCCATTAAACAATTAATAAACAATAAAATCAGATCCTCAGAAAACACATCAGGCAATCAGAAAACAATCTTCTCCTCTTGCTGTACGCGTTGGCTGTCAAAATGATGACACATTAAAAACCTTTGTATAGTCTCTTAACCTGAACAAAAAAACGTTAGTTTGATATTTAAATATTTCAACCAATAAAATACAATATGCAAATTAGGTATAATTATATATTAAATGACGCTAACTTATCAGGTCTGTCACAGTCCCATAGGTGTGGTAGTTCAAATTGCTTGCCCTCCCCCACCTTATATTAATACAGTGATAACTGCCATCTTTCAGGTCCTGTGCTCCCCCTCTGCACACTGATCGCAGGGGGTTACTTGCTCAGCATTGCCCCCCTATGCAGAATGCCTTGTATTATTTTCCTTTGAATGTTAGGTGTGATCTGATCTTACAAGGTGGAGATCGTGATGTCCCTATCTCTCCTCTATACCCTGTTATTGCACTTTCCACGCTTTCATTGTTCTAAATGCTTATTGTTAACTTTAAAGCGGAGTTCCACACAAAAATGGAACTTCCGCTTTTCGTAACCCTCCCCCCCTCCGGTGTCACATTTGGCACCTTTCAGGGGGGAGGGGGGTGCAGATACCTGTCTAAGACAGGTATTTGCACCCACTTCCGGCATCAGAGTCTATGCCTCTTCCCGTCCCCACCGCGCTGTCTGCTGGCAACACACAGCTCCCAGCAGAGAGCGGAGACCACTAGGGACGCGCAGCGCGACGTGCGCATGCGCAGTAGGGAACTGGGAAGTGAAGCCGCAACGCTTCACTTCCTGATTCCCTCACCTAGGATGGCGGCGGCAGCTGCCGAGAACCGAGCGGGTTCTCGGCGTCCCCTGCCGACATCACTGGACCCCGGGACAGGTAAGTGGCCATGTATTAAAAGTCAGCAGCTGCAGTATTTGTAGCTGCTGGCTTTCAATATTTATTTTTTTTTGGTGGTGTGGGTGAACCCCCGCTTTAATGTTGTTTTAAACTTTCCTTTACGAATAACACACAATATCAGGGCTAAAAGGTAAATGTCTGTGTTATCCTGGTAACCAATCAGTGTATCACAGCTGAGATCCAGAGATGATCTTTGCTGCATGCTTACATTGGTCAACCTTGGTATTAGTAGGCAGCAGATTTCAAAGTAGCACTTACAGGTTCTGTCCCTCCTCCAGAAGCTGATTGGACAGTAAAAGGTGAAGCAGCAGACTGATAAGCTCATCTCTGTCACTTTGCTCTCTCCTCTTATCAGCTTGTTCTTTTCAATGCTGCTTCTGCAACCTCCAATCTGACCTCAAGTCTGCTGGTGTTCATGCCAGTCCCTTTGCTTTCCTATTAAAAACTGACTACACTAAGCAGGAGAACACACCGTAGTCAGTTCTCTAGCTATGCTGGGAATTCAGCCTGCTGTCTGCTGAAAACGGGTCACAGGAGTGCAGAACGAACTGCACTCCTGTGATCCACAGGAGAAGTTCAGCCAAATGAGCTTTGGCTGTACTTTTCCTTTAAATCATAAAGTAAATAAATGTCAGTTGCCCAAAACTGCCACTGGATGTCAGCAAAATAAAGAACAATTTTAACCTGATGCACTCCAAGACAACATAGAAAAATGCATATAAGTGGAACAGAGCAGTCCCTGACTGAAATCTTTAGATTTCACTTTAATCCAAACAAGTCCATAAAGAATGACTTGTCCATGGAGCTAAAAAAGAAACATGAATGACAGAACATGCAAAATATATATACATAAATCCAAAAACATCTAGGATGATCTTGACGTTGTAGTCTTGATACATGATGGAGTCCTTGAAGGCATCATGTCACTACTTGATAGGTAACAAAGTATATAAAGTCACTTAGAGCTCATTCACACCACAACATATCAAGAGCATTGTGTTGTGTTTTTTGTAATGCGTTGGTGTGCATTTTACATGCGTTGCATTTATTCATTTTTTTGCCTTCAATTGCCCTGCAGTGTGTTTCGTTTAAGTGCATTTGCATTTTTTGGTTGCCATGCACTGGGAATGCACTCACAAACGCACCCCAGCACATCTGGAGTGGATCTCTTGTTGATCGGTAGGGTCTACCTAGGACTAAACTAACTAGCATTAACCGGGGGGCACAGGGGAGAGGGGACAGAGAGACATATTAAATCACATAATAAACAAGTTGTAGTGGTCAAAAACTGCCACTAGATGTCAGCATATTACAAAACAAAATTATTCTGATGCAGAGCAAGCCAACGCAGAAAAATACACAGAACAGCTGGTACCAAGTTGAATGCGTGTAGTTACTCCAGTTGCATTTAAACAATATAATTATTTATGCATTAATGAATACAGAGCTGTATTAATTTGTGTCTTTATAATCAGCTTGGAGTTCTGTTTTAAAGTGCATCTTCATGATAAGCCACAAATTCACTTCAAAGACCATAAATATGTCTGTTTTTTTTGTTTGTTTTTTAATACTGCTAGCATACGTATGTAGCACCCTCTAGCTAGTGTGCTGGGTGTAAATAGGTTTCGTTGTGAGTGTAGACAAATTGGCTTGGATGAGAGCCAGGCCTGGGTTGTGAATCTGGGTCAGGGATCAGTGACTCAGGGATGCTGGGTGACTCATCCTGACAGGTCTTCTGGTGCCTCCCCTTGTTCTCTGGAACATTGGAGAATATTCTAGACGTAGTGGGTGGAAGCTAGAAGGGGCTGTCATGCATATTTATGCGGGCCTCAGCCAATCCCCAGCAAATGGGCTGGCAGGGGGCAGATTTCCCTCATAAATGACCATAAACCCTGCCAGCAGGGGCAGTAGGGTAGAAGATGGAGATGGAATGCTGAGGAGGCTGTCTGAGGCCCTTGAGGGTGCCCCCTAGTCTGGAGGGTGTGACCCTTGGAGTAATGTTACTTTGGATTCAAGTCCATGTCTCCCCAAGACACACAGACTCTGTGACTCTAGGCCCGGGGTCCCTGTATAGGGCCTAGCTGCCTCACTACCAATAGTGACTGCTTCACACTGTGACACTCAAAGCAGATGGTGATCAACTCAAGCCACCTATCTGGGGTTGTCTGCTATAATATGTTTATTGTAAGTAGGTCTAGTGTGCCTCCTAAAGGTTTTTCACCCATTGTTAATTGTACTAATTAAAGGGGTTGTAAACCTTCATGTTTCAAGATGAAAAAACACCTTACACTCTCCGCCCCACCTTGAGCCCCCGTTTTACTTACCTGAGCCCCGAATCTCCGTGGGTGTGATCCTGCGTTGCTTTCCCCCAGCTCCTGTGTGCTCTTCATTGGATGACTGATAGCAGCACAGCCATTGGCTCCCGCTGCTGTCAATCAAATCAATGACGCTGCGCTATGACCGCAGACTGTATTACACGGGAGCGCACCCGCAAGCTAACCCCCTTGGAAGAGCGCTGCCCAGAGGGGGGTTAGCTCTTGCAGGGAGAAGCCCAGACAGTCGCCATGGGACCCCAGAAGACGAGGATCGGGGCCACTCTGTGCAAAACGAACTGCACAGTGGAGGTAAATATGACATGTTATTTAAAAAAAAAAAAAAAACCTATACAACACACCTATTGTCTGCTAGAAAACTACTGTGGGGATGTGTTTATACTTGTAATAATGTGTATTGTACTTTGTGAGCTCGATGCTGGCATGTCTGACCTGGAATGAGATCCCGGATTGTCCAGTTGGTTAGTTGTTTAATTAACTTAATGTTTATAGTGTTAATTATATTTCTGTATACAGTTATGTTTACATATAATAACATGATCAGCCTCATTTGAGCGTGTAGTGTATAAAAAGCCTGTATTCTTGTTCAAAAAGAGTTCCAGTTTTGTAGCTAAACTAGTCTTGCCTAGTTCTTGGTTGCAATATGCAGCTATAATATATGATATCTATGTTCAGGATGAAGAAGGCGAGGCCATGCCTTCAAACTGCGTTCTGATTGGCCAGACAGCGTGTGGACGGCTCCCCAGTTTGACAGCCCTGGACCACTCCCACCCACACACAGCCGACGTCTCCTTGAGCCTTATCGAGGCTCATGCTGCGCTAACACATGGCGCTCATGGATCCCTTATAGAGACTTTCCGGCGGTCCACCTGTGCTCCTGTGACACTGCATGGCATGTGGAAGCTCCCACCCGCTCTAGCACTCTGCAAGGGCTCCAACATTTTTCACACAAGTTTTTAGTGTTGTTTTATACTTATATACTGAATACATTTCTAAGCTGTTTAAAGGATTGGCTTGGCGCTTCTCTCTCCTCCTTTTAATATCTATGTTCAGACTGGAGGAAGCACTCAAGCGGAGTGTGGGACAGTTCAGTCACATGGACACAGGAGTGATTGTTATAGATCGCACACTGTGTTCATTCAGGAAAGGAAGGGACCAGTAAAATTAGATACTTACTGGCCCCTTTCCTCGCTCTCTATCCTGAAACATCTCCCTTTGTGCCCGCAGTAGCTGCTGGTGGGAGAGGAGGGGAGGGAAGCCAGAAGTGCTGAAGGGGAAGGGGCAAATGGGGGGGCCTGAACAGTAGATGGAAATGGTGCATATGCTAGGTCCAATTTCTATGCAGTGCAGCTGGAGGGAGAAAGAGGAAGAGAAACTAGTAGCGCTGCAGAGGGAGGCAGAAGAGGATCAGTGGCTGCAATAAGACAGAACAGCCAGCCCTCCTGGGCCCCTCTTTTGAACTGATGGTGCCCAGGACCAATACAGGAGGGCTGGCTGTACTGCCTTAACAGTGGCCCTGTGTACTAAAAAGGGCAACTCAGAGAGCAAGAAAACAAGCCATCTTGTTTAGCCACTGAGGCTTTATTGCATTGTACATGCAGTTTTACACTGTGAAAGAAAAAGAAAGAGGGGAGAACACAGATATGACTTCATCATTGCGCTGCTGCTCCTTCACTGTCCAATCAGAATTCTTGGGGCAGGAAAATGACACCTCATTGGTCCCTAACTATAACACAGCAAGTAGTTTCTCTTTCTTGGTCATGAGTCAAAACTGGCTGACTTGCCCATATTACCAATATTCTGGCAGGTAAAACCGCTCACATATACATTTCTGCTGCCTATTTATTTGCCAGGCCAGAGTTCAAACTCTATTATAAAGACATTAAAAATATAAAATCAATTTTAGAAAATCTAGTAAATAGCTGGACATTACAATACCTAGTCTCCAAATCAATAAAGATTATGTTTTCTCTATGTGACAGAAGTATTCACTAGTGTTTCGCTTGGAGACCTCTGCCAACTTATTTGTGAATAAATGTGTTTCTCTCTGCAGAGTCAGCAATGAGGAATCAAATTAAGCTGAAATCAAACACTATAGCATTTCCTAGTGACCAGCGTATACAAAGAACAAGTGTAATGAAAATAATTTACAGTCGGAAAATGTCAAAGCTACGTTTCTTTTATTAAATAGAGCTGTTATTCACTGATGCATGGAAACATTACTCTGGGAAGTTGGCTCTGAAATGTATGATTGTGTTTGGATGTATTTCTTAGCTATACAGTATATACGTGCTTATATTGCATGCATGTTTGTTACTGCATTTCAGACCCTTTTGGGCTTCGTAGGCTAAACAGCTACTGTTACTACACTCCCCTATGCCATTACCAAGCATCATAATGCCACCACCACCATAACAGTTTTCTTGAGTGTACAAATGCTTCACAGCCTTTAGGCTAGGATCAAGTGTAGTATCTGTTCATATCAGTGTCCAGCAGGGGTGCTGCACCGCTATTCTGGCCTTTTGATAGGAATGGCTGGCTGTATAGTATCTCTGCTGATATGATGGGGGTCTGAACTTTTGACCGTCTGGAACAGAAATTGGGGTGTCCACAGGATGTGAGGCACAGGAGTAATTCCCACAGAAGAACTGGAGGGGCCCAGTGCCTCTTGATTTGAATGGGTTTACCTGGTATGGCCGCTGGCTGGAAAGGCAGAGAGCCCCCAGCATCATTGCCCCAGGAAGGCTCTTCACATGGGCCCCAAAAACCCACTGTGAGGATGAGCACAAGGTCACGTCACCTAAGCTTTTTTCTACACAGCACATCTTTTGGCTAGGCCTTTTGACTAAGTCCAGGCAATTTTTGCCACCATGCCGCAAGACCTGGCACCTACACTGGCACTATTTAATTTATTTTTCTCACAGTTTGGTCACCTGCACTTTTGTCTGTGTTTCTTTTTCTCACTAGGATGGAGGGTGTGGGGCCTTCCCTTAAGTCTAGGGGGAAGATGTGTGGCCATCAGGTTCCTTCCTCCCCTGAATAGGGGGGTGAGGTGTCTTCAGGAGAGCCCCTCACTTAGTAATCAGTGGTCAGCTTGGCTAACCATGAAAAGAGGGGTGTGCCTGGCCTTTTGGCTAGGTGGACCATGCTGAGACTCACCCCTGTCAGGAACCTTATGCTCTGGTCGTCAAGGTAGAGCCCTTCTCCTTTAGGATGTGGACTAGAGATGCACCCTTAAGTGCACTTCTTTTTGTGTGTGTATTTTTCGCATGCACTTTTTGTATAGGTGTTTTGTTTTTACGCACCGCTGCATGTTCGAAAACTTGCATTTGAGATCAGTTTTCAAAACTTCTGAATTTATTCTGGCCAGCTTCTAAAGTTGGCCATAGATTATTCTTTTTTTTTCGATTAGCTAGTGGGCTGATTGAAAGAAATAATTTAGTTCCCCCATCCACACATTTCCCGGCTGCTCTCATTGGCTGCTTGTAGGCATGTGCCAATTACATTGCTGGGCTACCCGGGCGGGGAAGGGTTAATGCAGGTTCTGTATTTTCCTGGGTTTTTTCTGGGTTCTGCCCACCACCCTGTGGTACATATAAATAGGAGGAAGGCTGGGCTCAAGAATAGAAGCTTGTACTGCACGGGAAATTGGAGAGAAGTCCGTCTGTGAAGATGTAACAAACAGCAACCCATGAGCTCCCCACATGAGAATCCCCCTCTCAAGGACCCTACCTGTTATGGACTACACTGTTATGGACTACGACTTGGAAAGGTATGCCTGGGCAGTCTGAGACTGATTAGTTAGAGGAGAACTGTGTGAACTTGGTGCGTATTTTTGCAGCAAATTGAGTAAAACTGTTAGCCGTTCAAAAGCCTGGTCTAAAGTTATTTATAAAGGGGTGCTTGGTGGAAAATGGCATATCTAGAAGAACAGGTAGGGCCTGGAGGTGAGGGGTAGCGGAGGGGTACACACAGGGCTGAATAGAAAAGAACGAAAGGCCACTATGGAGGGTTAACTCAACAAAGGAGTTGTAGTTGCTACGCGTAACCATGAACTGGTGGTAATGTAATAGCAGCCACACATCGAGTGGTGGTACCAGACTTGGAAAACAGGTCCTCCGAGGGGGTTGGTTCTCTAGTTCCCTCCCTATCAGTCGGTTCCCCCAAAACTAATGAGGACTTAACCCGCAGTATGGAGACCACAAGAACCTAGCCGCATGGTACAGGAGAGTTGAAGGAGTTAATTAAGTGCACGCATGACATCTGTGCTTAGTGCAAGGTGGAACCCCATTCTTTCGGTACCCCCACGTGCAGGGAAAGTAGGCCCGACCTCATGCTTGTAATGAAGAGATGAATCTCTGTGTAAGCTGTGACTTACACAGTGCTGAAGACTCTTTCCCCACCACCATGTGACAGTGCTGGGTTTTTGAGTGGCCATGAACCAGCACTGTGAGATGGGAGGAAGGGAAGTGAGTTACATGCTCCCCATTCTGATAGTGTTAGGTGCTTTTTTTTGCTGCTGGGGGCTTCATGAAGTGACGGAGAAACAATGAAAGATGAATATGTGCTGCTGGGAGGGGAAAAAAGTTGACTGAACCTGTTGTTTTGCATAATATATGTAAAGCAACTGGTCACTTTAAGCAGATGTCATCATCCACTCTCCCATTAACCTTAATCTTGCTACCCAGGTGCTTTCATTGGCTGCTGGTAATGAAGAGATGAATTTCTGTGCAAGTTCAGAATTGTGATTTGGGGGTTCACATTCTGCTTAAGACTCTTTCCCAACCACCATGTGAGAGTGCTGGGTTTCTGAGTGGCCAAGGACCAACACTATGAGGTGGGAGAAAGGGGAATGAGTCACATGCTCCTCATTCTGAAAGTACTAGGTACTTTTATGGAGTGATGGAGAAGCAATGAAAGGTTAATATGTGCTGCTAGGAAGGGAAAAAGTTGACCTTGAAAAAGTAGGTGTAGTGCCCTCCTCTAGTTGGACTGCTAGGTTAAATTTAGTTTTTGGCTTCACTGCAGTCAGTAGAGCAGTAATCTATTGTTTTTGTCTGGTCTGGGTTTTTTTGCTGAGATTTTGATTTCTACTACCTGCTTTTGGAAGAAGCTTTGAGAATATAGGACAGGGAGAGTCGATTGTTCAGAATGAATATTTATTATGCCCTATGCAATCCCTGGAAGGAGGCTGGGGAGGTGATAGATGTTTGAGAGGCCTCTCCAAAGTGTTCTTTTCTCTCCAGGGAGGATTCCAGTTCTCCAGGGGCTGCTGCCCCTGGGAGGTTGCTATACTAGGACAATGATTGCAGTCTGGGCCATAGCAAGTGCTGAGCGCCTGGAAAAGATTACTAAAATTATTTTTGCTGGAGGGCACTGTCCTAAACTCCTGGTTTGGAGAGGGATATTTTCTCTCCCTCACTGAGGAACTACCAGTGGAAGCTGGGTGGCAGTCAGCTCCTGGCACATTGTGAGTAAGACCTGGGTTTCATGTGTGTCTACAGCTAAAAGGATTTGTGTCAGAAATGTGTCCTTCTACTGATTGTTTTGAAGTATCCCAAACCCCCAAACCCTTCTCCTGTTTCCTGGGCTTCCCCAGACTGAGCCTGTATTGTTGGTGTGCATGGAACTGTGTCCATGGCAGGCAGCCCCTGTACTAGCAAAGGAAACCTGGGCATATTATCAGTGGCCCCTCCGGGGGTGTACATGTATATGTGCAAAGCAGTTGGTCACTTTAGGTGGACGTCACTTTCCAATCTTCCATTAAAGTATCTGCAACAGAGAGCAAACCCTGATTGAGATCCAGAATGTGCTGAAAAGATACCACCATACTGACCTGTCTCAGAATACTCTCATGCCCCGTACACACGGTCGGACTTTGTTCGGACATTCCGACAACGAAATCCTAGGATTTTTTCAGACGGATGTTGGCCCAAACTTGTCTTGCATACACACGGTCACACAAAGTTGTTGGAAAATCCGATCGCTCTAAACGTGGTGACGTAAAACACGTACGTCGGGACTATAAACGGGGCAGTGGCCAATAACTTTCATCTCTTTATTTATTCTGAGCATGCGTGGCACTTTGTCCGTCGGATTTGTGTACACACGATCGGAATTTCCGACAACGGATTTTGTTGTCAGAAAATTTTATGTCCTGCTCTCAAACTTTGTGTGTCAAAAAATCAGATTGAAAATGTGTGATGGAGCCTACACACGGTCAGAATTTCCGACAACAAGGTCCTATCACATATTTTCCATCGGAAAATCCGACTGTGTGTACAGGGCATAAGAGTTAGAATCAATATCCAACAAAGTCAAACCTGGGTTGGAATGCCTCATCTACTGGCACACAACCCCCAAATGCAAACAGAAAATGATGATGATTAAGTAATTTCCTGTATAATATCATATTAAGCAAATATACATTTTAGAGAAACCTGCAATTACCACTGTAAAGTTCATCAATATAAAAGCAATGCAGTCAGAAAAAAAATGACATGCTTTTCTATTATTTTGAATAAAGCAGAAAAGCATTTTAGCCAGAGTTTATATTGCGGCTTCGCTTCACTGAGACTAACACTGGGATTTCAACCTGAATAACTACAATGATTAATTAAAGGCCTTGTTCAGGATGAGTGAGCATCATTATTGTTTTTAAATAGGAAGGCCGATAACCATTACTGATTATTCCTCAATTCCCATTTATACTTGTTAGAGACTAAAGAATACTAAAATAGGTTGCGTAAATTCTGCAGTTTTAAAACGCTGAAAATTATATGATTTGCATGCAGAACAAATGTATTATAGCTGGGAGGCATTGTTCAAAGTCCAACTTTTTGCTAAATTAAGAAGTTGAAGTATGAGCGTAAATATAGTACGCAGTCCGTTCACACAGTCGGTGGTTTGACAATTCTTTCTAACTGCTCTTTGATATATTTAGCTTCATAATTACAGCTGTGAAAAAAATATATTTATGTTTGTGTGCTAAAACTGTGTTTGTTAATAATGCCAAGATATTTTAAGAGGGTTTTATCTTTTTTTTCTTTATGTGTATTATATTAATGTGTAATAAGAATAAAAAAACTAATAAAAAACTTTGATTGAAAAAAAATAATAATAAGTGAAAAAAAAATTAACATAATTCTGGATCACCCTGTATATAATAATAATAATAATAATAATCATCATCATCATCATCATAATCATAATAATATCTCATCATATCTTCATCTTGATCACCTATAGCCAGCATGTTTAAAAGCTAGAGCCTGAAATGTTGGGGCTCTAAACCACAATTTAGTACTAAGCTGTGAATAGCCTTTCATTTGCTCTGCTGCTTTTCAAAAGATAGCTAGGCGATTGCGCTCAGAATGTATTTTCAATTAAATAAAAGTACTGTAGTCAACAAGTGAGTGGCAGGTGCTCGACTTTCTTATTTTGCAAATAAGCAGTCACCGAAATCTAATAGTAATTAGTCACATTCGACTGAGCATATTTTGTAATGTTAAAGTGGTGTAACATGTTACAAATGCACCGCCCCCATTTTTTACCTGGGAAATTTTTATTTTTTTTGTAAAAGTGAACCTATTCTTTAACCACTGCAATACTGGACACTTTTAACCCCTTCCCTTCCCAGGTCAATTTTCATTTTCCCGTGCTGTCACATTTTAAATGACAATTATGCAACACTGTACTCATATGTCATTTTTATCATTTTTTTTCACACCAATAGAGCTGTTTTTTGGTGGTATTTAAACACCATTGAATGTATTATTTTTTGCTAAATAAACAAAAAACTACCAAAAGTTTTGAAAAAAAAATTGGTTTTATTTGTTTATGTTATATATTTTGCAAATAAATGTTCTTTTTCATAAATTTAGGCCAAAATGTATTCTGATACATTTTGTTGGTGAAAATAACTCAAATCAGTGTATATTATTTAGTCTGTAGGAAAGTTAAAGAGTCTATAAACTGTATAAATCTGTATAAATCTGAAAATTGATCAATCCTGATGTACTGTACAAAAATGTCAGGACAGTACAAATATGCCCCAAATAATCTCTTTTTGGAAAGTAGGCAATCCTAGGTACCTAGTAAGAGGCATGGTGAGTATTTTGAAATTTTAATTTTTTGTCTCAATTTTTTGGAAAATGAAATAATTATAATAAAAAGTTTTTTCACAATCTTTAAAAACATTTTTGCATACTGTTACCAGTGCAGTACAGCGTCATTATATAACTGGTATGGCAGTGATCAGGGACACTGACTGATGACAGTATGTAAGAAGAAAATGAATATATATATATATATATATATATATATATATATATATATATATATATATATATATATATTTAATATTATTTTTTTTCTAATATTCTTTTTCTCTTTTTACATTTGTTTCTTTTACATACAGTGACCAGAGCAATACAGTGTTATCATAGTAGCACTGTACTACTCTCTGGAGGTGATCAGGATTTTTTTTTTCTTTTTCACACTATGATTGCTTATGAATTGTACAGTTTTAAGCAACCATTTTTTTCTGAATGAAAACTATTTATTCAGTGTTTACTATTGTGATTAGCTATGATTGGCAACAGGTAATCACATGGTACAGATGGGCTTTGATTGGCTGTACCATGTGATCACTGTGACCAATCACAGAGCTCATCACAATAGTACACATGAAGGGCATGAAACAAAGCCATTTATTGTGTACAACTGCTATGTGATCTGCTCTGATTGGCCACAGTGATCACATGATACAGGCAGTGGGCTGGTACAGTGGTCTGTCATTGTGTTTGTCCGGTGGACACAGCGGGCGTCTGGTCACGCCAGAGTGCGCCCCGTGGAGCATGCGAGGCCTGATCCAGGGAGGTCGTCCTCCCAGGATAATAGGGCTCCTGCCCAGCTTTTATATTACAATAGGCTGGGTGGGAAGGGGTAAAAGATGTTACATAATTAGTAAGGTTGAATAAAAACACCAGTCCATCCAGTCAAACCTGTGTGAGTGTGTGTGGGCTCATGTCAAAAATCATATCCCATATCCCTGTATAATGTGCTTGCTAAGATGCCCGTCTAGAAGTTTTTGAAACTATCAATACTTCCCGCTGACACCACTGATTGTGGAAGTAAGTTCCACATCATTACCTTCCCTGATAGTGAAAAACCCCCTAAGCAGCTTAAGGTTAATCCGCTTCTCCTCCAATTTCATTGAGTGACCTGAAGAAGAGGGGATTCCCCTCGAAACGCGTCAGTTCTTTTAGACTTTAATCTTACATTTGGGACTTGTTGTGCTGCAGACCAGGTTGGGCAGAGCACCTCTTCGACTGTACTATGCTTAATTCATGTCATTGTTTGCAAGTATAAACCCATTTTCTTTTTGATAATAAATTGTTGCAAAGGTAATGCTCTTGGCTGGTGCACCCTCTGTTCCTTATCTTTTGGTATATTGCTTCTGCCTTTTATTGTAAAGAAGGACCCATTAACTAAAGTTGGAAGAAAAATCACTGAGATTTAAATATGTAGCTGACCCATTCAATACCTGAGGTCCTTGTTCAGAAGTATGATATAGGGAAGATGCAAATATTTGGACCATCTTTCCAGAGTGTTCTCTACCTCCTGGGTTTTTGCCCTGAGAGGATGTATGTTTAGAGCAGACATTCTCAATCAGGGCTCTGAGGAACCCTAGGTTTCCTCTGGAGGTTGCTATGGGTTCTTTGAGCTGTGGCCAAATGATCCCCCATTTCTGGTGCCCTTATAGTTTCAGGTTCATCACCAGTTGGCAGAGCCAATAGCATGACACCAATGATCCTTTTAGTTGACTGTAAGCGTAGCATTGTAACTATTCTTATCAAGGCTTCCCTGAGACCTGAAAATAATTGCAAGGGTTTCTCTGGGGTTAAAAGTTTAAGAAAGACTGATTTAGTCTCTCTCCACTTGGGCCCTCCCTCAGCCCAAGGTATGTGCAAGGGACCCAATGATTTTTAGGTTCCTGCTGGCATGATATCTGGATTTAGCTGGGCTGTAAAAAGGATCTTCTTGTGAAAGACAGTCATAAGGAACAGTACCTGAAATGGAAATGTTGACCCACCGCACTGCTAAGGGGTCATCCCCCGGGGCGTGGCCAAGATGGTGACCTGAGCAGCCGCGTGTTCTGGAGCTCTACTTTTTCCATCTCCTGTGAGGTGTTACCCTCATAGTGTGGCAAATCTGCATTGCATTGCCTCATAGAACATCCGGGAAGCCGAAAGGGGGCAAAAATTTGCATTTTTTGAGAATTATTGAGGAGGTTTCCCATGCCCCAGGAGTCCACGTGGCAGAGGGGTCAATCTGCACCACCCCAAGAGGAGGAGTGCTACACCTTCAATTTGTGTACTGGAGATAGCGGTAAAATTTGGTTACCCATTATTTTCTGCTATGGTGGACAATTAGGAAATCTTCTTAGTGGGGGCAGATGCAGCATTAAAAGCCTGGCAAGGGTTCTATCCCTTCCCAAATTTAAGCAGATGCAAAAATTTTGGGCTATTGATACACTTTAAGTCTGACACAAGTATCATGGTTTTAATTAGAGTTAAAGTGGTTGTAAAACCTTACATATACCCAGTGAAGTTTCCAGCAGAAATAAAACAAATCCTCCTACATAAATTGACAAAAAATCACATAAGGTCCTTTAGATTGAGTACACACTATAGAGGAATAGGCTTTGTTCATTTTTTCATTTCAGAGGTTTACAACCACTTTAAATGAAATGGTAATTTAAAGTAGTAAAAACCTGTGATCACCTCATTCATGAATTGTGACATGGGACCCTTTGATGTCCTCAGTTGGAAGGGCCCAGGGATATCTGTAATCTCTACAGTCTCTACCTAACTCCAAATGATTACCGAGCTTTACAAAGAATTGCCCTTTACTTTGATGAGCCTCCATCTTTTCTTATCATGTCTGGGCAAATAATAAATAATACAGCTTTGTTAAAATACAGACACTACTTTCCTTAAAATGAGAAAAATGATCTTCTTTTTTTCCTTATGGCTATGATGTCGTGTAGCTTTAAATTGATGCTGATGCATTATGCATGAGTCTCGTCTACATGCGAGGGAACACTTTTCCGCAAGTGTATTTTATGGGTGAGGAATAATGTTACAATAAAAGAAATATTACGACTTCACCACGGCAGCAGATCCACAGTCCTATTCAGGGGAGCAATATAAATTGCATCAGAAACTGTACTAGATGAGGTCTTATACCTAAAATATACAATTTTTACTGTTGTTTACACGTTTGAAATATTATCTGCTGAAAAGAACACAGGTAGAGCCATAATTCAAATAGGTGCTAAGACACAGTGGACACGTAGGCTAGCAGCTCCATCTAGAGGACTCTATATTAGGGAAAAGCTGTCAATGAAAACATACTGTAGGTTATACTGTGTTATCCATTGTATAGTCTGTATGTTAAGCAGACCATATGCAATCCAATTATCTACCAAACATTTGATCTGTGTATAGGTCGCTTCTGATTATCAAAGGTCACATTTATCCACCTGGATTTGGAAGGTGAAGGAAGGGATTGTATGACAAACATATTGATGCACATGTGTGACTCGCACTAGCCTTGTGGCTGATGGGCAATGGCCTCCTCCACAATACCTGTCTTTGTAATAATGGTAACAAAAGGGGGATGTGGGGTGGAGTTTGTGATACTTACCAGCTCCTGGTGTTGGCAGTGATCAAATAATATCCTGATGAACTGGCAAAGGTGTAAAAAGTGTTTCCAAAGCCGACACTTTTTTTGGGGGGGAATGGATAGTAGGGAATGGTTAAAAACATTGACAAGGTGTGTTTGTGTTTGGTGTCCTACTAGGGATGTAGCCCTACCCCCGTAAGAGCCGCTGGTGAATAGGGGCCCCCACCCTGTACAGTCAGGCACACTGAATTTTCCACAGCACACTTGAGTCAGGAAACAGTCCAGCAACTTTGTTTTTTATTTTGTTTATTAGGCATATTCAATTTGGATAGGGAGATGGGTATTATGGGATGCCCACTTGACTTTTCAGCAAAAGAACTCTTCAGGGACACAACTATATACAGTCCAAATATACATTCATTTCGGCCTCCTGCACAAATCTTGCTTGCAGAACACTCAGGCACAGCTGGAACACTTGGGGGATCTGACAAAGCACTCAGCCAGATCCAGTAACAGCACTTTACAAGCAGGGAATGTGGGCCCCTTTGGCGTGTAGAGAAGTCCCCGTGTCCAGCTACCCTCCTGCGGCTACAGATCCCAGCACCATCTCTTCAGGCACTGCCAGCCCATCTGGCTGCAGCTGCCTACTTCACTAGCCCTCCTGGCTATTTTTCCACAGTCCTCCCTGACTGACTCTACAACCATCTCAGACTGCCACTCCTCAGTCCTCTCAGGCTGCCTCTCAGTCCTTCCCGACTGTCCCACTCACCAGCCATCTGGTCTTCTCCCTGGAGATCTCTCGGACATGCTTGCTGGCTCCTGCTGTCCTCACACCTGCTTCCATGCCATCGGACAGGATTCCTCCTTGTGTTGTCTGATGATCCCTCCTGCACCCGAGCAGGCCCAAGGTCACTCCCCCCCAGACTAGGGAGTTTCCCCTAAAGGACCCACAGACAGCCTCCTCAGCACTCCATCTTCAGCTTCCACCTGAACTCCTCTGCCCCTGCTGGCCTGACCCAGAGTATTTAAGAGGTCCCTCCCACTGCCAGCACATTTGGCCGGGGATTGGCTGGGGCCCTTATCAATACACCAGGCAGCTCCTCCTAACATCCCATTCTTCTGGATGTTTCTGTAAAGTTCCAGCAAGTAGTAGGAGGTATCAGAGATACTGCCTGATGAGTCATTCCAGCCTCCATGGATTACTCACCCTGACCCAAATTGTCAAAACACACAGGCTTAGCGGCCAGCCAAGCCAAACACTTTACCTAAACTACAGAAAAACCTATGTACATACTAGCACTCTACACTAGAGGGTGCTACGGGGAGATTTGTTTTTACTTCCTGTCTCAAAACACAACAATAAGTAAAAGAAAATCCCCAGTTGTCACTGAAACAGGATGACTCTTTTATCTCTCTTCTTCTGCCCATTCTCAGTTTTGGATTTCCTTCAGTCCTAGTGACAATGGTCACCATTACCCTAGACCCCAACTGTCCCTCATTTGGAGAGTCTGTCTCTACTTTAAATCAGTATTGAACTCTTGTTTTTTTTTAACATGGTATGTGACCTTTAAAGCACTTAAAAGTCTCATTACAAACTGATTTTGATTTTATATATTTTTTAAAGAAATGGGCCCCTGGGTGGTTTATGCCATAATGTGCTAGAATGCACTGCATATGTTGGAAGGCAACATGTTTTAGTTCATGATACAAGGGGCGTTTGAAATATGAACAATGGCTATACCAGACCTTTGCATCCTTGGGGGCTGTTTGGAATGTAACAAGTTGCACATCAAAGCTTTGTAGCATATCAGAATATTCATCTGAAAAAAGCAAGGATGAACAAAAGCTTGTCTCCTGTCCGTCTGGTGTGATAACATGGAAATCCTTGATTATCCCTCTGCAAGCAAGCTTGAAAAGGACCATAGCTGACAAGATGATTGATGAATGTCCTGCTACAGAAGATCAAAGGGCCAGCTAAGACTGAAGGACCCAGGTCACATAGCGATGATACATGAACGAATGCTGCCCCTAGCGGCCAATACAGCAGGGCACACAGAAATATAATATATTGAGACGGACTGCCCGGATCTACTTTCATTTGTTAGAAACGAAAATTGGCAGGCAATGAGGTTGGGTCTGGACGGTGTATGGATGAAGTTTAAAAAGGGCACACAGGAGAGCTTTTGATGGCTCTACCATTTTTGAGCCTCATGGCTCTCTCTCTATCATCTTGAGCCCAGATGAGGAGACCGTGCGATAAGTATCTTTGATGTTCTTGTGTTATATGTTCTATTTGTATATGCTTTGTAATATCTTCCTTTAGTATCTTCATGTTAGCATTTTCCTATTTTCTTGGGAAATAAATAAGACGTTGTTTTATTAAACAGTGTGTTTGTTTTCATAGCTAACCTACCTTATCAACAGAGTTTTGATAGACTAGCTAATAGGAGTAAACTAGTTAATACATATATGGAATAAATAGAGGGTATCCGTAACCACTTTCAGATAATATTTAGTTTAAAAGTTATTCCAATCTCAGAATTTATTTCAATTGGCACCTCAGATTTATTTCAGTATATTATCATAATTTGACAGACTCAACTGTCACAATGTGCCCTCCACGCTGTGCTATCACCCGTAGGTCTTGGGTGATTCCATCTCCGTCTAGTCTTCCTTTCAATTTCCGTCTGTTTGAGTTAAAAGATAAGTTCACCTTTTTTTTTTCTAAATTCCAGTATACCAATATACTATTAATGTACTTCTTTTGCAGAAATAAAAAAGCTTTCTATTTATCTTTCATACACCTTACCTCTGTGTCCAGCTGGCTGTATACAAAAACGTATTCAATACTTCTTGGACAGACCTTGGAATGTGACTGTAAGAGAACTGCTCTGGTGCACAAACACGTGCGCATGCACGCACTCACGGGCAACAGAGGAGTAAGAGAACTGCTCTGGCGCACACACGTGCACATGCGCGCGCCCATGGGCAACAGCGGACTTCCAGGGAGCTGATGCGCACGCGTGTGCGCAACGGACTGCGTGCACGTGCAGGAGCGCGTCCCTAACACCAATTGGCGTCTAACGGCCTATTTAAAGGGTGCTCTGACTCACAAACAGTGCTGACTGGTCTTCAGCTGTGTCCTGATCTTCTGATTCCTGTTATACTCTGCCTGATACCTGTTGCTGAACCCGGCTTACCCTGACTCTGCCTCTGGACTCTGATACATTCCTGATCCGGTTCCTGATCTCGGCTTCCATTTTGACCTTGCTTCTGCTCATGCCTTTGTACTTCGCTGCCCGCCTGTTACCAAACCCGGCTATCCTTGAGACCCTGCTCCTGCTCTTCGCCTGGCTCAAACACTGCCTGTTGTCCTGCCTGTGCCACCGAGCCTACTACTCCATCTGCAAGTTCTGCAAGCAACACTTACAGGCACTCGTGTTCCTCCTGGCCCTAGCCACCATCTGTTCCACCTTCAGTGGGGCTTGGGCTGGAGATACAAGGGAGGCCAACCTCATTATATCAGACTCCTACCAGGTATGTGACAGTGACACGAGAAGGAGTTTACCAGCTAACCTCATTGGCACACACCCTGCATCATTTACCCTCCTACTCCAACAGATCACTACCACCAGGTGCTCATTTTCCCAATGCAATCAATGAATACCGTTCTCACTAAATACACAGCCATAAATCATTCATTTGGCAGAGTGTGCAGGAACTGAGCTATCAGGTAACAGCCTATGTGGATAGAACTGAACAACTGAAAACAAGAGAAGTATGTCCTGGGTTCTGTAAAGCTCACCATACACTCAGGGCCGACGCTACCACTAGGCAAACTAGGCAGCCACCCAGGGCGCACTGCCAACTAGGGCGCAGCCACACCTGCTGTAGAAGGACAGAGCCCGCACAGCACATATACATGACATGCTTTCACATCACCATTAATAAATCACTGGGACCAAATGGCTTGCATCCGAGGGTACTTAGGGAACTCAGTCAAGTGATTGCCAGACTGTTGTTCCTAATTTTTACAGATAGTCTACTGACTGGAATGGTACCAGCTGATTGGAGAAAAGCCAATGTAGCACCAATATTTAAAAAGGGCCCAAAATATATCCCTGGGAATTACAGACCAGTTAGCCTAACATCAATAGTATGTAAACTCTTGGAGGGGATGATAAGGGACTATATACAAGATTTTAGTAATAAGAACGGTATCATTAGCAGTAATCAGCATGGATTCATGAAGAATCGTTCTTGCCAAACCAATCTATTAACCTTCTATGAGGAGGTGAGTTGCCATCTAGATAAAGGAACGCCCGTAGACGTGGTGTATCTGGATTTTGCAAAAGCATTTGACACAGTTCCCCATAAATGTTTACTGTACAAAATAAGGTCAGTTGGCATGGACCATAGGGTGAGTACATGGATTGAAAACTGGCTACAAGGGCGAGTTCAAAGGGTGGTGATAAATGGGGAGTACTCAGAATGGTTAGGGGTGGGTAGTGGGGTTCCCCAGGGTTCTGTGCTGGGACCAATCCTATTTAATTTGTTCATAAACGACCTGGAGGATGGGATAAACAGTTCAATCTCTGTATTTGCAGACGATACTAAGCTAAGCAGGGCAATAACTTCTCCGCAGGATGTGGAAACCTTGCAAAAAGACCTGAACAAATTAATGGGGTGGGCGACTACATGGCAAATGAGGTTCAATGTAAAAAAATGTAAAATAATGCATTTGGGTGGCAAAAATATGAATGCAATCTATACACTGGGGGGAGAACCTCTGGGGGAATCTAGAATGGAAAAGGACCTGGGGGTCCTAATAGATGATAGGCTCAGCAATGGCATGCAATGCCAAGCTGCTGCTAACAAAGCAAACAGAATATTGGCATGCATTAAAAGGGGGATCAACGCCAGAGATAAAACAATAATTCTCCCGCTCTACAAGACTCTGGTCCGGCCGCACCTGGAGTATGCTGTCCAGTTCTGGGCACCAGTCCTCAGGAAGAATGTACTGGCAATGCAGCGAGTACAAAAAAGGGCAACAAAGCTAATAAAGGGTCTGGAGGATATTAGTTATGAGGAAATGTTGCGAGCACTGAACTTATTCTCTCTGGAGAAGAGACGCTTGAGAGGGGATATGATTTCAATTTACAAACACTGTACTGGTGACCCCTCAATAGGGATAAAACTTTTTCGCAGAAGAGAGTTTAATAAGACTCGTGGCCACTCATTACAATTAGAAGAAAAGAGGTTTAACCTTAAACTGCGTAGAGGGTTCTTTACTGTAAGAGCGGCAAGGATGTGGAATTCCCTTCCACAGGCGGTGGTCTCAGTGGGGAGCATTGATAGCTTCAAGAAACTATTAGATAATCACCTGAATGACCGCAACATACAGGGATATACAATGTAATACTGACACATAATCACACACATAGGTTGGACTTGATGGACTTGTGTCTTTTTTCAACCTCACCTACTATGTAACTATGTAACCACAGCCACATAAACAGGAAGATGATCCCCGTCCTTGTTGCTGTCATTTACAATTAAGCCCGGCGCACCAGTCACAGGTGCTGATGTCAGTGGTGGGCCTTTTATCTTTCACCCCCAGAGAGCCGTGCCACCTGGGTGGCCGGTGCTTGGCACTTGTACTGTCTTCTTCCCCCATGGAGGAGTGAGCGGGGTGTAGTGTGCCAAGCCTGGCCTTCTCTTCCAGTCATGGAGCCAGGAATGTGAAGGCGCTGTGGCGGTCACTGGAGGACTTGTATGGTGGCAGTGCTGACCGGGGACGTGTGGTGAGGTCAGTGGCTGGTGAGGCACTGGCTGGTATCAGAGCCAGATACACACAGGTTACATACGCCACAATCGTTAGAGTAAGAGCAATAATTCTAGCACTAGACCTCCTCTGTAACTCTAAACATATAACCTGTAAACATTTTTAAAGCGTTGCCTATGGAGATTTATAAGTACTGAAGTTTGGCGCCATTCCATAAGTGTGCAATTTAAACCACTTAAGGACCGTTTACAAGTTCAAATAATTTTTTGCTAGAAAATTACTTAGAACCCCCAAATATTATATATTTTTTTATAACACCCTAGAGAATAAAATGGCGGTTGTTGCAATACTTTATGTCACACCGTACTTGCGCAGCGGTCTTACAAGTGCACTTTTTTTTAAAAAATTAACTTTTTTGAATAAAAAAATAAGACAACAGTAAAGATAGCCCAATTTTTTTTATATATTGTGAAAGATGATGTTACGCCAAGTAAATTGATACAAAACATGTCACGCTTCAAAATTGCGCCCACTCGTGGAATGGCGACAGACTTTTACCCTTAAAAATCTCCATAGGCAACGTTTAAAAAATTCTACAGGTTGCATGTTTTCAGTTACAGAGGAGGTCTAGGGCTAGAATTATTGCTCTCGCTCTAATGCCTTGTACACACAATCGCACATTCCGACAACAAAATCCATCGGATTTTTTCTGACGGATGTTGGCTCAAACTTGTCTTGCATACACACGGTCACACAAAGTTGATTGGAAATTCTGAACGTCAAGAACGCGGTGACGTATAACACGTACGACGAGCCGAGAAAAATTAAGTTCAATAGCCAGTGCCGCTCTTCTGCTTGATTCTGAGCATGCGTGGCGCTTTGTCGTGGGTCAGTCCATTCAAATAAATGGGCTGCTCTATGTGTGATGAGCGAAAACGCTCAAAAATGCCCAAAAAATGCATGCAGGAATATGAGTTCCCGCTAGCAGAGATGTGAACGGAGCTTGACAGCTGAACGTCTCCGTCCACTCCCTTCTATGTACTTGTATAAAGCTGGCCATGCACTATGCAATCTAATTATAAAATCTCGGTATAATTTCCTTTGGATTTACAAGAACTATGGAATAGGAGGACCCACCTATCTATACATTCACTCACTATCCAATCAGACAAGTCCTTGCACTGCATAGTTGATGGTAGATCCAAAGGAAATTGTACAATCAGAAAAATCTAAAAAAGGAAAAATTTAAGAAAAAAAGCACCTGTGTGGTTCAGCTGATCATTTTCTGCATCTGAAATGTTTGTGGTCCGTGTAGTCTGGGACGTGGCAGAGATGTGTAATTTGCCTAAATTTTGGGGTTTATTTACTAAAGGAAAATCCACTTTGCACTACAAGTGCACTTGGTAGTAAAGTCGCTGTAGATCGCTGCAGATCTGAGGGGAAGCTCTGAAATGAAGGGAAGCTCTGCTGATTTTATCATCCAATCATGTGCAAGCGAAAATGCTGTTTTTTATTTTCCTTGCATGTCCGCCTCAGATCTACAGCGACTGCACTTCCAAGTGCACTTGTAGTGCAAAGTGGAGTTGCCTTTAGTAAATAACCCCCAATGTGTGATAAAAGATGTCTCTCTTTATCATTTCAGAAAATTGATGTGTACATTAGTTTCAATCTGGTATTGCCAGCTTCAAAATAAAAGAGTTAGTCCTCATGCACACTGGATGTTTTTTTCAGTTGATCCTAGGGGTGTCAGACATTTCCTCCTGCCTCTAAATGCCCCTGCATGTAAACCTATGGGGTGATTTACTAAAGGCAAATAGACTGTGCACTTTGCAAATTGCAGTTACCCTCTGCAAGTGCAGTTGCTCCAGAGATTAGTAAATGAGGTAAGTCTTCACTTTGCAAAAAGTACCCAATCACGTGTAAGGAAAATAAAAATTAAATGCATTTTTGCTTGCACGTGATTGGATGATGGAAGTCAGCAGAACTTCTGCTCATTTATAAACTCTGGAGCAACTGCAACTTTGCAAAGTGCACAGTCTTTTTGGAGTTAATTTACTAAAGGCAAATCCACTTTGCATTACAAGTACACCGAAAGTACACTTGGAAGTACAGTTGCTGTAGATCTGAGGGGAAGATCTGAAATGAAGGGAAGCTCTGCTGATTTTATCATCCAATCATGTGCAAGCAAAAATACTGTTTTTTATTTTCCTTGCATGTCCCCCTCATATCTACAGAGACTGCACTTGTAGTGAAAAGTGGATTTGCCTTTAGTAAATAACCCCCTTTGCCTTTAGTAAATCAATCCCTATGCGCCCATACACACATAGGTGTTTAGAGGCAAACAAAAAAAAAGAAACACTGCCAGTGTATACAGTAGCAGCAGAATTTTGGCAGAAAAAAAATGCTTGATGCTTCTAAACATGTGTAAACATATATAAATGCGTCTAAATGCTTGTTAATGCTAGGCCCATTTCGCACTTGAGGGTGATTCACTTCAATGTCCAAAATAAATAATTGATTCTGGCCAATAAAATGAATTAACACCTAAATGCTTGATGTGGGTAAACAATTTACACACTTTTACAAGTGCCAAGCATTTTTTCTGCCAAAAATGCCCCTGGCCAGGAAGAAAGTCATCCAGGGGGCATAGCATAGCATCCAGTGTACATGAGGTCTTAATCTGGCTTTATTAATTTGAGATTCATTTGTAAGAATTGTTGGTAAATAAACATTTTGCTAAGGCCCAGGGTGAGACAGCAGTATGCGTACTTTCACCCACCTACATTTTTCACCCACTCCAGACTGTGTCCATAACGAAGAGTTTTATCTCAGTGTTATCACATGCTCCTGACAGAATATCTGAAGGCCCACAGTACTAGGGCAATGTCTCAGTGGGAGGAGGATGTGGGCACATTAACAGGTGATCAGTGGGAGGAAGCCTTTCAATTGGCTAATATTTGCTCTCTTAATGTATCTCAGAAGGTATCCCAACTGTACTTTCTACTCAGAGTGCACTATACCCCAGTGAAACTCCACCGGATGGGCAGGTTACCCGACTCGCTGTGTGGTAAATGCAGACAAATGTCTGGGGACCTTATTTATCTCCTCTGGCTATGCCCAAAGCTTCACCATTACTGAAGCGAGGTCCTCTCCATGCTCAATAAAATTTTCCAAGTGTCTGTTCCCTTAAATCCTATTTACCGTTTGCTTGGAATTCTTGAGGACTGGAGGTAAGCCCAGAGGAAATTACAAGGATAGCTTTTTCCAGGGCTTTATTCCAGGCCAGGAAGGTTATTCTCCTTGGCTGGAAGTCTGCGACACCCCCATCAGTTAAAACATGGGTGGCTTATATGAGGAATACACTTCTGGAGAGATAGATCTATCAACACAGGGGCCGGCTAAATAAATTTGAAAAACTGTGGTCTCCATGGCTCAATGCTCCTGGGATGTCCCCCAGGGAGCTTGTCCTGATGAGAACTCTGCACTGTCTCATGGGATGAGTGCACCCTGGGAGACTCCTGGGACCACAGAAGGGGTCTGCGCAAGACGTATGTTCCTCTACAGGTGCCATGACCCAACTATTTGATCCCCATATATTTGTCTGTGCAGATTACTGTAGTCTATGAGGCTGGGATATGTCAAACTTGACAGAATAAAGATGCAACATGCCTTTGTAATTGTTATTTTTGAACCGTAGGTAGTATATGGTCATATATTCTGATCTATTGGATTGGACATTTTGTACTTAACTTTTGTACTTTGTATTTTTTCAATAAAACCTTTTCTAATTAAAAAAAAAAAAAAAACATGCACGTTTATACCTGGTGCTATCTAATCTTTCGAAAACAATAGCAATTCTTTTCCACCCGCCAGTTTGGAAAATTGACTGTCTTCACAGGCCAGGGGTTCCCATAGACATGTTACACTGATTCAACATTAATTGGCCAGATCCAGTGATCATCATTATCTTTAGTGCTTGGGGTCTTAGTGGAGTCATTATTGAGCCTTTCTAAGTATATTTATTTCCCCTCTGTCTATGGTTCAGTATTTTTATATTCTTCTGGCTCCTTGTACTCTTTGCAATTCTATTAGTTGACACGGATGTTCCCAGTGTGTGCAGTAATGCATACAGAATGGAATGAAGTGTATGTAGAGAATGTTAAAGTGATTGTAAAGGTTTTTTTGTTTTTCTTTAAGTAATTAACATGTTATACTTACCTGTTCTGCACAAGGGTTTTGCACAGAGCAGCCCCGATCCTACTTTTCTGGGGTCTCCCCTGGTGGCGCTCCTGGCCCTTCCTCTTCGGCGAGTGCCCTCATAGAGAGACGATTTCCATGAGGGGCTCTCCTGCGGGAACGCTCCTGAGTCTTGATGCTGCATCCATTGACACAGACAGCGGGACTCGGCCCCGCCTCCGGCTTCCGTGTCACTGGATTTGATTGACAGCAGCGGGAGCCAATGGCTCCTGCTGTTATATATCTATCCAAAGAGAACCAGAGGCAGCGGCTGGAGCTGCTGTGCTAATCCCTGTTGCTGGAAATATCGGGATCAGGTGAGAAAAAGGGGGCTCTGGGGGGCAGCTGCAGCACAGAAGGTTTTTCACCTTAATGCATAGAATGCATTAAGGTGGAAAACCCTAAAAATTTACAACTCCTTTAACATTTTTAACATTCAGATATAGTTACAGCATGCGACTCCGAATGGTAGACTAGTTCAAGTGGCCAAAAAAAAATTTAAAATGTAATAAATAACACAGATCTACCTGTAAGAGCGTCAGGTATACAGCCTTAAGGATAGTAAGATATCTGGTGCCTCAGTGGATTATAATTCAAAGGTTTCTTTAGAACAGGGGTGCCCAGCTGGGGAACCTTCTGATGTGACCTACGACCTCCTGCTATGGCATGGCAGGTCTGCAAGCCCAGATTTCAGGTTCCCGACCTGCCATCCCAGAGCATCAGTGTTCTGAATGTGGTGCGCTTTCTGAAAGTACACCACACCTGCAGGATATACAGTAATAGAGGTCTATGGCAAAGTGCAGCTAACCAGTAAGAAATCCACTGAACTGCGCTGCACCCGCGGTGCAGGTAAACAACAGTGCATCAATGTGAAAGCATCCTAAGGTCCTTTTCACACGATCGGTCCGATCGGGTCTGCCTGTTTGTTTTACAGGTGGACCCAATCAGAACTTCCATTCACCTCTATGGAGCGGCAGATGTAAATGGACTTGTGTCAGTTTACACCCACTTACCTCCAATCCGATCCTCTAAAAAAAGATTTAAAAAAACCAGAAGGGTTTCTGTCCCCTTCCATCTGGGTGGTTCAGATCGGAGGGGCCATAGAATAGAGCCCGCGACCGGTTACCAAGTCACTTAAGTGGCCCTTGCTCTTCAAAAGATTGGACACCCCTGCTTGAGACTCACCTAACTTCTTTAGTAAATCTCTTTTCGGCATGGCCCCTCCCCCCCATCTAGCCCCTCCTGGAAAAGGGAAATTTAGGCTTCATGCACACGGGATTTTTTTTAACCTCTCCTGAATGATTCAACTTGAAAGCTAGAACCCAGCATCTAAAAACGTCCCTTTAGCCGCGTTTACATGCCATGTTTAGTTGCATTTAGCCGCGTTTGCATCTAGAAGCGTTTGTAAAAAAAAAAAGTCTGTAAATGAAATGCTGCTAAACGTGAGTTACCACAATTTGTAGCGTTTACAGGCTGTTACAGGCATTTGGTATTTCAAATTCCTCTGAACATCCGTCTGCACCCATTTTTTTGCGTTCCAAAAGATGCTTCTTAACTCAACTGCCTAGAAACGACTATAAACGACCCTGTGTACATATACTGATAAGATAACATAGAGGAGAGTTCAGGGGCAGCTGAAAAAAATGCCCACCTGCTCCTAAACGTCCGTTTACCAGCAGCAGTGTACATGAAGCCTAAAGGAAATACTAGGTCCATGATTGTCTTACAGGGAGAGAGCTAGGAGATATAGATAGCGGTCATAAAGGTGCCCACATTTAAGGGATAGATTCCATCGAGTGTTGGAATTGGTTAGTCGTTTGAACATTAAGCCAATAAATGTGTTTTTTATTAATTCAGTATAAGTATCTGAATTTGACACTGGCTTCCTGTGTTTAGTTTATTTAAACACAGTTGAAATTATAAAGATGTTCTACAAATGCATGTATGTTACTGCCATTATAAATAGGGCCTTACAATCCTCTAAACATACTCTGTGTGAGAGGAAGAAGCAGGACTAGGAGCCAATCAAGTGTGTGTTATGCAAATCTGGTGAGCAACATGAAGAAACGAGAATAAAACGGGATGAGCAGAAGAGTGATCTCATTAGCCTACTGCTGTTCTTTCACTGTCCAGTAAGAAGGCTGGAAGAGAAGACAGGACAACACTGTACACCTTCTTCAATTCTCTTCAAAATCACTATAACCAAAGTTTATGATTTCATCTGCTTGGCTATGCTATGCAGCAGGGCTGTGTAAGACAAATTAACACTTTAACAGAAAAAAGACTTTGGCAAGTTAAACCGCTTCCTTATATATCCTTCCTCCATATTTACAAATTATTTAAAACAATAAGAATTCAAGAGTCCAAGCAATAAAAAAAACAACATATTATTCAAGCTATACTTAAAATGTTGACCCTTTAAAAAGATTTGTGCTCATACATACATTTTCCTTCCATTATTTTACTAACAGTTCCTCTGTGAGCATCCAAAAGTCAGCGTACTCTGGAAGAAAGACCATTAAATACAAGTTAATAGGAGCAGAAAGGTCATCCAACTTCCCAGTTACAATGGCTTAATAATTACAATTCCCTAGTTCATAATTATTGCCAACTGCAACATTTTGGAAAATGTGTATTTTTACGAGAGTCAGTATTCTATTACATTTATTTATTACTATTTTTTATTTTTTTCACTAAGCAATTATATCTAACCCTTTATTTAATGAGATGTCTTGGAAATAATGTTTTTGTAGAAAAACATCTGTATTAAGCTTGCAGTTTAATAGAATGCTAGCTGAAACCTTTTCATGGCCATAGATTATTGATGCCAAGATGCCCAGGCCAAATTTAGTAGCATCAACATGCATTTGTTAACATAAAAATAACTCACTGACTTCTTTGCATACCAAAATCATTTTTATGTTTAAGGTTTTTATTTAGAATACTTTTTTAAATTAAAAACCCTGCTATATTCTTTTATTATAGGCTGGCAAGTATACTAAAATAGCGATTTTTTGTTTCTATTTTTTTCAAACTATAATTGTATCTACCATTTATACTATTAAATAGGTGATGAACCTGCAGATGCCACTGCAGCCTGAAGGTGACAAGGTTCATCTGCAGGATACAGACCTTTATTTATTTTTTAATGCTTGCATTAGATCGCTATAGCTATCTTGGTTATCACATAATTGGGAACCACTCTGGTTGGTTCCTTTTCATCAGTGGGGACCCAAGCTGGCAGTGACGCTGTCAGTGGTAGGGCCTGAGCTTTGGCTGTTAGGGCGTTTGTCTGAACATTGGACATTTACTCATTTGACAGTAGACTAACGTCATGTATGGTAGCTGTAAAAATACCAGGCACCCTCCTCATCCTTAGGAACCAATGATGTCACTTGGCCCCAATCATTTACTAGTCAAGAATCCTCTGACATGTAAACAAGGGGGCAGGGTTAGCATCATATCACTGATGCCTTCATCAGGCATGTAAAGGGATCATGCAAGACTCCGAACCGTTGCTTCTGCAACTATGAAGAGAAGCTCGGAGTAATGCCCAAACAAAAATAAACGTAGGGCTTACATGACTAGGTGAACAGTCTACAGGGACAACGTTGTTAAAGAGTATCTGAGTGGAGGAAAGGGAGGAAAAGGAGGAGCCTGCAGGAAGTGAAGGAAAGGAGGTCCTTCCTCAGCGTCAGTGTGAGACAGAGGAGACAGCTTTCCACCCACTCTCCCTGGGATAGTAGGATTTAGGTTTTATATTGTAACCTATTTCTTCTTTCACAGAAGCCCGTTTTCTAGGATGTCGTGGCAGTTGGCGGGTGTTGGTCTTTGCAGGTGAAGGAAGAAACCCCCAGATAAGGTGAATGTGGGACCCATCAGTGGTATGGGCCCTTTGGTGGTATTCCAGCTAACATTGGTTTAGCTGGAATTTGGTGAAAGGGTGCACTGAGGTCAGTGGTTTGGTTGTCTCTGAGCTAGCATGTCAGCTGGAGTCCTATCTGTATTTAAAGGTACCGCAGTGCATGGTTATGATCGTTATTGAGGTTTAACAGATGTTGTTTATAATATGTTAATTTTAATTGAGTTGTTAATAAAGGGGCTGCTACGGCCAGTAATTTACTCCAAAACGGTGTGGTCTCCTTTAATGGGAAGAGGGTAAGAGGTTATGGAGTTGGGTTGGCCGGGTAATATAAGTGGTACGTATCATCTGTTATACTATAGTCATGTGATAGCCTTAAAGCTTTGAACCTGGAGATCCTTGCCACTACCTGAATACTCGCCTGTCCAGCCACCTGATGTGCTGTCTTCATCGCATCCCAGGAGGCAGTGTTGCAGTCATTTTGCACAAAATCCTGCATATGCACTGACACGCCTTTCTGCCTGTCTAAGGAACCTGGCAGAGACCCATGGTGTGTCTGCTGAAGTGCAGTGTAACTCCAGCATGCGCTGACACCCGTGGCATGTCTGTGCATGCATGGGATTTCATTTCAAGATGATAGTGTGAGAGCAAATCAGCTAAGAAGAATTTTTCAAGTAAATGTATATTTTCTTTTCATATACCGGTAGATAGTTATCAGGGATTATAAATTATATTTTAACTACTTGCCACCTGTAGTTTTACTGCAATCAGGCAGCAGCTACATACCAGGCAATGTACCTGTACATCACCCGCCACTTGTGCTTGGCGTGTCCCCTGAGGTGCGCATGGCGCCATGTTTGCGACCGATTCGTGCGGTGGTTGCTCCAGGTACCTGGCCGCTTTGAGCAGCCAGGATATTGATTGTATGATCGCTATGCAATCACATAATCACAATGTCAACACAACTGTTATTAATGGGTTTCATTCATAACAGCTGTGCTTAGTATGCGATGCAGTGATTGGCCCACAGCTATTACATGGTACCTGAGCCGATCACAGCACCCTGTACCATGTAATAGCTGTGGGCCAATCATACCGTCACACTAGTAATCACAGCTGTTATAAATTAAACCCATTTATGAGTGTTCAAAACTGAGTAGTACAGTGTCACTGTGGTGAGACTGAACTACACTGATGACAGAGGTAAGAAATGTAAAAAAAGAAAAAAAGTTAAAAAAAGTAATGAAAAGTTATTTAATTTTTTTTTAAACTTACTGTCACCAGTCAGTATCCCTGATCACTACCACAACAATTAAAAATAACAAACATGTTATACTTACTTGCTCTGTGCAGTGGTTTTGCACAGAGCAGCCCAGATCCTCCTCTTCCTAGGTCCTTCATCTGAGTTCCTGGCCCCTCCCTCCTGCCAAATGCCCCCATGGGGCTATGGGGGCACCCGAGCCAAGCCACTACTCTGCATGTCCATTCAGACACAGAGCCATGGTCCGGCCCTGCCCCCTCACTCCCCCATTGGCTTACCGACTTTGATTGACAGTAGCGGGAGCCTATGGTGCAATGCTGCTGTTTCAGCCAATGAGGAGGGAGAGCAGCTGAGCTCAGACATTTCGGGGTTTCTTTCTACTGTCCTGGAATTTTAGGGCCTCAAGAAATAAGGCAGTCAGTACATCAGGATTGACAGAAAACCCCCAATACTCTTCTTCTCGGGTCCCCCGTCAGCATCCTAGCTCATCCCCTAGACCAATCCCCCAATAGCAAGTTGCTTGCTATGGGGGCACTGATGCATGCTCACTCCCAAGCCCGCTCGATGGGTCAGTAAGACACATAATGCTGTGGATCAGCCCCACCCCCGCTCTCTCCTCAATGGCTCACTGGCTGTGATTGAAATCAGTCAGAGCCAGTGCCTTATGCTGCTGTGTCAGCCAATGTGGAGAGAGAGTCCAGGGACACCTAAGGCTCCTGTGCACATTGTTGGTTCGAGAGGGGGCTCAGGTGAGTATTAGGGAGGGCTGTGGGGGGGGGGGAGCAGCACACAGAAGGTTTTTACCTTCCTGCATAGAATGCAGGAAGGTAAAAGCCTTTAGCCTTTACAACCACTTTAACTTTAGGCTTGTTGACTCATTTTTGGTAATAAAGTGTTACTAAACCCAGGACCCTGCATTCACTATATCTGGTCTCCCACAGACCATGGAAATGCAATAGTTTTAGCAAATATAAACTGCTAAATACCTTTTTTCATCAGCAGTTAGAGCAGTATTGTGACTTCTATCAGTGTCTGGCTAAAGTTTGTAGGAGGAGTTTTCATTTTCTGGACAGTTTCTGGACATTGTCTGGACAGTGATGATTGGCCCTGTGCTGGTCATTGTCACTCAACCAAGAAAAAAAAACTCTCTAGCAATACACACCAAACTGAGCATGTGCAGCCTGACTCCACTAAATCTGTCTTATCCGGACATGTTCTGGAGTCAGTGGAAGAAGGGGAGCATCAGAGAAGACAGGATTAAACAGCCTTTTTACACAATGCAGAGGATTAACCCCTTAGGTTCCACAGTGAGTATAACAAGCATGCTTTACTGGATATACAGACTGATTTCACTGTTGTGGGTTTAGTAACACTTTAATTGTTGACCCATATTTTTTTTTAAACATTTAACTCAAAATTTATTGAAAAAGTAAGGAAAGGTTGCACAATACGCAAGTCGCAGAAACAACTGCATAAGTTTGTTAGATAGAGCTTAAGGTGTCACGCGTAAACCATAAACATAGTCTGCAAGCATTATAGGCTCATCAAAACCAACTTTAAAGAATTTGGTTTCATTGCTATCGTAAGGTAAGTAGTATAAGGAACTTTGTTATCTTTAACTGCTTCAGATCCACGCTATTGCCGAATGACGGCTACAGCGCGGATCTGCTTTGCCTGGTGTATGTCTAGTGACGTCCTCCCCTTTGTAGGCTCGCCATGCCCCCCTAAAAGGCGCGAGCGGCGTGCGCTGTGATCACCTGAGTCAATGAGACTCGGGTGATCACAGATCCGAGTAAGGGGCCGATCCCGGCCCCTTACCACGTGATCAGCTGTCAGCCAATGACAGCTGATCATGTGATGTAAACAGAAGATCGGTAATCGCTTTTTTTTTCTTCTCACGCTGACAGCATGAGGAGAAAAAAAAGCCGATCACCGGCTTCTATTTGAAGGGACATCGGCCCCGAAGAGGAAGAGCCTCATATGTGCCCACCAGTACCACCTGCAAGTGCCAGGAATCAATGCCCACAGTAAGTGCCAGCAATCAGTGCCACCTATCAGTGCCCAAAAGTGCCACCTATCAATGCCCACTAGTGGTACCAATCAGTGCCTCATCAGTGCCAGCTAGCAGTGCTGCCTATCAGTGTCACCTACCAGTGCCGAGCAGTGCCCATCACTGCCACCCATCAGTGCCCATCACTGTCACCCATCAGTGTCCATCACTGCCACCCATCAGTGCCAGCTATCAGTGCCACCTATTAGTGCCCTTCAGTGCCACCTATCAATGCCCTTCAGTGCCGCCCATCAGTGCCACCCATTAGTGCCACCTCTTAGTGCCCACCAGTGCCACCTCATCAGTGCCACCAATTAGAGCCCATCAGTGCCACCTTAGCAGTGCCCATTAGTTTCGCCTTATCAGTGGCCATCAATGCAGTCTATTGGTGCCCATCAGTGCAGCCTATCAGTGCCCATCAGTGTAGCCTCATCAGCGTACATCAATGAAGGAGAAAAATTACCTGTTTGCAAAATGTATTAACAAAATTTAAAATGGTTTTGTATTTTTTTTTTTTAAATCAGTCTTTTTTAATTTTTTTAACAAAAAATAAAAAACCCAGAGGTGATCAAATACCACCAAAAGAAAGCTCTATTTGTGGGGAAAAAATGATAAAAATTTAATTTTGGTACAGTGTTGTATGACCGCGCAATTGTTGTTCAAAGAGTGACAGCGCTAAAAGCTGAAAATTGGTCTGGGCAGGAGGGAGGTTTAGGTTCCCAGTAAACAAGTGGTTAATCTGGCTTATTATCTTGTCGTTCTCTGCTATCACTATTATGTAGGTAAGAAAAGTGGAGTAGGAAAAGTGTAAGTAATGTTGTTGACCCATATTGTGTTAGAACTGTGAAACTGACTTCAGCTATTGTACAGATGACAAGAGAAATACAGTATTAATACATAAAGTATTACAGACCATAGCATGGTTTAATGAATAACTTCAGCAACTGTTCAATGAAAAAAATATATGAACTAAACTAAAGTTATTTGCATTTATCTTGATATCCTTGTTTGTGAAAAATGTGTTTGAGCTGCAGAACTAATAAAAAATAAAAGCGCAAATCTCAAACAAAAAGAAAGTAAATAAAGGAAGAGAAATAAAAAAGTAAAGGAACAAGAACAGAAGCGGATTATGTTACACTAGAACAAGCAAAAATACATAACACCCTCAAGGGAACAAAAGAACCATTGTAAATGTACTAGAAATAAAAGCTGAGCATTAAATTAGAGCTGGTTCACTTCAGTAACAAAGTAACTAAACAAGGACAAAATATCCATGGGACATTCATCTGTTTATTCAGCTTCCTACCAAGTCTGGAGAAAAGGCGCAATAAACATATAATTTGAAGCTCGATGGTGAATGTGTTTTTTTGATGTTCTACAATACCAAACGCAGCACATTGTGCTCCAACCTATAAACTGTCTACAGCCTGACATTTCATCTTTTCTGGAGCATAACATTCACCTTTTATTATAGAACGTTTTACTACAGATAGTTTTAAATGGGTCTGTCAGCTTCACACAGAGTAGACAAGAAGCCATTTTGTGTTGGTGAATTTATAAGAAGTTCTCCTGCATTCAGCTTGGATATTTTCAAACAGATTTTAGCTCTGGCAATTAGGAAGATCGTAGGTTGGTGTCATATTTTTCATCATTAAAGCATATACAGTATAAACCCAAAATGTTATATAGTGCAGCTCTTCATTCCTTAGTAGAGATGAGCTGAACCCCCCCCTGTTCAGTTTGCACCAGAACTCCGGAACAGATAAGCAGTTCTAACCCGAACACCAAACCTTATTAACCACTTGCTTACTGGGCATCTAAACCCCCCTCCTGTCTAGACCAATTTTCAGCTTTTAGCGCTGTCACTCTTTGAATGACAATTGCGCGGTCATACAACACTGTACCCAAATGACATTTTTATCATTTTTTTTTACCACAAATAGAGTTTTCTTTTGGTGGTATTTGATCACCTCTGGGTTTTTTATTGTTTGTTAAAAAAATTAAAAAAGACCAAATTTTTTTAAAAAAAATACAAAACCGTTTTCTATTTTGTTAATAAATTTTGCAAACAGGTAATTTTTCTCCTTCATTGATGTACGCTGATGAGGCTACACTGCTGGGCACTGATAGGCTGCACTGATAGGCACTGATAAGGTGGCACTAATGGGCACTAATAGGTAGCACTGGTGGGCACCGATGAGGTGGCACTGGTGGGCACTGAGAGGTGGCACTGATGGGTGGCACTGATGGGCAGCACTGAAGGGCACTGATAGGTGGCTCTGATAGGTGGCACTGATAGCTGGCACTGATGGGTGGAAGTGATGGGCACTGATGGGTGGCAGTGATGGGCACTGATCGGCACTGGTAGGTGACAATGATAGGCAGCACTGCTAGGTGGCACTGATTGGCACCACTGGTGGGCATTATAGGTGGCACTCGTGAGCATTGAGAGGTGGCACTAATTGCTGACACTGATGTACTGGTGGGCACTGATTCGTGGCACTGGCAGGTGGCACTGGCAGGCGGTACTGGTGGGCACATATGAAGTGGTTTAGCCTCTTCCTCTTTGGAACCAATGTCCCTTCAACAGAAGCCAGTGATCGGCTTTTTTTTCTACGCTGTTAGTGTGAGAAGAAAAGAAAAATGATTACCGATCTTCTGTTTACATCACGTGATCAGCTGTCATTGGCTGACAGCTGATCACGTGGTAAGGGGTCGGGATCGACGCCTTACTCCGATCTGTGATCACCCAAGTCTGATTGAGGCAGGGCTGGCAAGCATGCAAAGGGGAGGACGTCTATTGACGCTCTCCCGGCAAAGCAGATCCACACTGTAGCCGTCATTCGGCTATAGCGTGGATCTGATAGGGTTAAGTCTATAGGACCTGAACATAAAAAATCAAAAGTCCCCATTTTGAAGGCTAATATGCAAGTAATTGGCCATGTTGAGGGCATGTGGCCTGGTATGGTTCATGATGGGGGGGCACTCGCTTGTTCCCCCCCCCTTTCCTGGCTTGCCAGGCTGAATGCTCAGATAAGGGTCTGGTATGGATTTTTTGGAGGGGACCCCACGCCATTTTTTTCCCACTTTTTTATTGCCAGTAATCTTTTTATTTATTTTTATTCAGCTGTCAGCGAGGAGCCCATGGACATCTGATGACTCATGGGTTGTTAAGGATGCCGCAGTCGGCTTCCCAGCCCCGCTCCTTAACAACCAGCTTTTCACTGCGCCATGATTGGGATAAGTTTTGCCCAATCAGGGCTTACAATGCACTGTGCAGCACGCAGTGCATTGCAGGGCATTCGGTGGGGAGAACAATCACCGAACGCCCTGCAAATTTGGGTGTTTGCCGAACTGGCGAACAGGCGATGTTCAGGCTGAACTTTTGCTTGGCCCAAACCGTTCGCCCAACTCTAGTCCTTAGGTAAGGTACCTGCTTTACTTTTCTTTTTTCAGACTTTTTTTTCCTGTGCTCAAAAGATTTAGGCAGCACTTGGCCACAGATCCTCGGTCACTCAAATCTTGGCAAGACTATGCAGTTCCCCGAAGGGCTGAGGGAACCCAGAGGATGCACTACAAAAACAAGAACAGAGAGCGCACAGCCTTGCTCATTACCTTAATAATACATTTTTTTAGAATAGCAAAACAGATGTATACTCACTAAAATAGTAAAAAGTCAGTCAAGCTCATCAGTTTCCACATGGTCCACTAAGCGAATTATAATTGTGGGAAGACCCTCAGAGATGGCTGGCTTGTTTTGAGCTCTGATTGGCTTTGAGGCAGGGGGGCTCTCCCTTTGAAATGCACCAGTCATCGTTGAGGGTCTTCTGATGGTTGGGATTCGCTTAGTGGACCATGTAGTCTAGGACTGTTGGATATTGAGGAGCTTGACTTTTTACTGTTTTTGTAAGTATACATCTGTTACTACTTTATTAAAAATGTATTATGAAGGTAATGTGCAAGCCTGGTGCACCCTCTCTTCTTGTTTTTGTTGGACATCAAAAATGTCTTCTTATCATCTCTATTACCTGGGGGTGATGGGCTTAGAGGTTTACACAAGAAAGGTTTTTGCTTGAATGTTATCTCACAAGAGCCGACAAGAACACTATTACTGGCAAAACTATACCATTAAGGACTGGTAAGCTGTAATATATTCAATTTTTATATTTTTTGATTTAGTTACCCTTTAACTTATTACAATATAAATTTGATGCAAGGAATATTTGATACAATATTTGAAACATTTATGATATAATTATATCATTTTTAAGACACTAAAATTGTGGCTTAGCTTGAGTTTTCCACTTTTGGGTTAGGTTGAACTTGAAAGTTAAAGTTTGAGATTAGGTTAATAAATATTTACACATTCTGGTTAAGACCACAAGCCACCCTGCTGACACATAGGTAGCACCCACCAGCAGCCCTTTTAAGCCACCCAGCAGAACATTTTCTCTGCCTGTAGACTGTCGCTTCCTCCCAACCAGTGAATCTCAGGAAGAGAGAGGATGACAAAAGAGGACTTTCATTGGCTTCCACCACAGCCTGGACTATGCCTGCCCCTAGCAACAGAGCCAGGGAGGAATCAGATTGGCTGCTGAGGCTGATGTTACCACATTAGTCTACTTTGGCTCACTGCTCTTAAAGCTGCTGGGAGTGAAGCCAAGTACTGCATGGAGAGCGGGTGTGAGCCCAGCAGTGCTGCTGTGAGCCTGGGAGTACAGGGCTAAGGGGGGAATCTGCCCAGAGGGTGAGCCTGGGGTGGGACTCATGCAGATAGCAGATGAGGGAGATCTACACTAAGTGCTATGGGCTTAGGCAGGCACACACTATATGAACGCATGCTTTGTTCATTTTTCTTTTCAGAGGTTTACAACCGCTTTAACTGATTGGTTTAGGAATCCAAATTAGGTATTGTTTGATTAGGAAACAGAGTGTCTGTTACCAAATACAGGTGATACTCGAAAAATTTGAATATCGTGCAAAAGTTCATTTATTTCACTAATGCAACTTTAAAAGGCAAAACTAATATATGAGATAGACTCATTACATGCAAAGCAAGATAGTTCAAGCCGTGATTTGTCATAATTGTGATGATTATGGCTTACAGCTCATGAAAACCCCAAATCTACAATCTCAGAAAATTAGAATATTGTGAAAAGGTGCAATATTCTAGGCTCAAAGTGTCCCACTCTAATCAGCTAATTAAGCCATAACACCTTCAAAAAGTTCCTGAGCCTTCAAATGGTCTCTCAGTCTGGTTCAGTAGGAATCACAATCATGGAAAAGACTGCTGACCTGACAGTTGTGCAGAAAACCATCATTGATACCCTCCATAAGGAGGGAAAGCCTCAAAAGGTAATTGCAAAAGAAGTTGGATGTTCCCAAAGTGCTGTATCAAAGCACATTAATAAAAAGTTATGTGGAAAGGAAAAGTGTGGAAGAAAAAGGTGCAAAAGGTGCACAAGCAGCAGGGATGACCGCAGCCTGGAGATAATTGTCAGGAAAAGGCCATTCGAAAGTGTTGGGGACTTTCACAAGGAGTGGACTGAGGCTGGAGTCAGTGCATCAAGAGCCACCACACACAGACACATCCTGTACATGGGCTTCAACTGTCGTATTCATCTTGTCAAGCCACTCCTGAACAACAAACAACGTCAGAAGCATCTTACCTTGGCTAAAGAAAAACAGACCTGGTCTGTTGCTCACTGGTCCAAAGTCCTCTTTTCTGATGAGAGCAAATTTTGCATCTCATTTGGAAACCAAGGACCCAGATTATGGAGGAAGAATGGAGAGGCACACACTGCAAGATGCTTGAAGTCCAGTGTGAAGTTTCCACAGTCTGTAATGATTTGGAGAGCCATGTCATCTGCTGGTGTTGGTCCACTGTGCTTCATTAAGTACAGGGTTAACGCAGACATCTACCAGGAGATTTTGGAGCACTTCAAGCTTCCTTCCACAGACGAGCTATATAGGGATGCTGGCTTTATTTTCCAGCAGGACTTGGCACCTGACCACTCTGTCAAAAGCACCAAAACCTGGTTCAATGACTGTGGGATTACTAAGTTTTATTGGCCAGCAAACTCGCTTGACCTGAACCCCATAGAGAATATATGGGGCATTGCCAAAAGAAAGATGAGACATGAGACCGAATAATACAGAAGAGCTGAAGGCCGCTATTGAAGCATCCTGGTCTTCCATAACACCTCAGCAGTGCCACAAACTGATAGCTTCCATGCCAAGCCGCATTGAGGCAGTAATTGCTGCAAAATGGGCCCAAGCGAAGTATTGAGTACATATGCATGCTTATAGTTTTCAGAGGTACGACATTGTTCTATGTACAATCCTTGTTTTATTGATTACATGTAATATTCTAATTTTCTGAGATTGTGGATTTGGGGTTTTCATGAGCTGTAAGCCATAATCATCACAATTATGACAAATGACGGCTTGAACTATCTTGCTTTGCATGTAATGAGTCCATCTCATTTATTAGTTTCACCTTTTAAGTTGCATTAGTGAAATAAATGAACTTTTGCATGATATTCTAATTTTTCGAGTATCACCTGTATGGTGAGAAAGACAGGGAGAAATTTTGTTAGGACCCCTTGAAGGTTTCTCCTGAATTTAACAGAAAGAACCAATAAAACATGGGCCAGTATGATAGTGAGTAGGGATGAGCTTCGTGTTCGAGTCGAACCCATGTTCGACTCGAACATCGGCTGTTCGACCGTCCGTCGAATTGCGAACGATATGGGCCGTTCGCGCCAAATTCGTGTGGCGCGTCACGGCCCATAATTCACTGCGGCATCGCAGTGCATTGCTGGCTGATGATTGGCCAAGCATGCACTATGACCCGCATGCTTGGCCAATCACAGCGCCGTCAGTAGAGAGAGCTGTAATTGGCCAAAGCCAGGGTGGCTTTGGCCAATTATGGCTCAGGGGATTTAGTACACACCCCACACTATATAAGGCCGCCTGCACGGCGGCCCTGTGTAGTGTGTGTTCCGGTGTGCTGAGCGATAGAGAGAGAGAGAGACAGTGTCATTTGATTTGAGTTAGATAGATTAGGCAGAACAGTCAGTCAGTTAGCTGCACTTACAGTGTATTGTGTATATATATGCATCCCAGGTGTTGCATATATATATATACACTGTATTCAGTTTAGCTAGATCCGTTCCTGTTATCTTCTATCTAGACTATTTACATTCAGTGCAGTGTGTCCTGCTCACAGTGTTCAGCTAGATCCGTTCCTGCTATTTACATTCAGTACAGTGCTTCCTGCTCACAGTGTTCAGCTAGATCCGTTCCTGCTATTTACATTCAGTGCAGTGCGTGCTGCTCACAGTGTTCAGCTAGATCCGTTCCTGCTATTTACATTCAGTGCAGTGTGTCCTGCTCACAGTGTTCAGCTAGATCCGTTCCTGCTATTTACATTCAGTACAGTGCTTCCTGCTCACAGTGTTAAGCTAGATCCGTTCCTGCTATTTACATTCAGTGCAGTGCGTGCTGCTCACAGTGTTCAGCTAGATCCGTTCCTGCTATTTACATTCAGTGCAGTGCGTCCTGCTCACAGTGTTCAGCTAGATCCGTTCCTGCTATTTACATTCAGTGCAGTGCGTCCTGCTCACAGTGTTCAGCTAGATCCGTTCCTGCTATTTACATTCAGTGCAGTGCGTCCTGTTTACAGTGTTTAGCTACATCCGTTCCTGCTGTTTACATTCAGTGCAGTGCGTCCTGCTCACAGTGTTCAGCTAGATCCGTTCCTGCTATTTACATTCAGTGCAGTGCGTCCTGCTCACAGTGTTCAGCTAGATCCGTTCCTGCTATTTACATTCAGTGCAGTGCGTCCTGCTCACAGTGTTCAGCTAGATCCTTTCCTGCTATTTACATTCAGTGCAGTGCGTCCTGCTCACAGTGTTCAGCTAGATCCGTTCCTGCTATTTACATTCAGTGCAGTGCGTCCTGCTCACAGTGTTTAGCTACATCCGTTCCTGCTGTTTACATTCAGTGCAGTGCGTCTTGCTCACAGTGTTCAGCTAGATCCGTTCCTGCTATTTACATTCAGTGCAGTGCGTCCTGCTCACAGTGTTCAGCTAGATCCGTTCCTGCTATTTACATTCAGTGCAGTGCGTCCTGCTCACAGTGTTCAGCTAGATCCGTTCCTGCTATATACATTTAGTGCAGTACGTCCTGCTCACAGTGTTCAGCTAGATCCGTTCCTGTTATCTTCCTACTGACAGGCAGGCTTGTCTGGTTACAGTATATAAAGCTACCTGAAGAAAATTACAGGTGTTCTTTTTGATCCTATTAGTACCACGGTCAGGCAGCTAGACTATTTACATTTAGTACAGTGTGTCCTGCTCACAGTGTTCAGCTAGATCCGTTCCTGTTATTTACATTCAGTGCAGTGCGTCCTGCTCACAGTGTTCAGCTAGATCCGTTCCTGCTATTTACATTCAGTGCAGTGCGTCCTGCTCACAGTGTTCAGCTAGATCCGTTCCTGTTATTTACATTCAGTGCAGTGCGTCCTGCTCACAGTGTTCAGCTAGATCCGTTCCTGCTATTTACATTCAGTGCAGTGCGTCCTGCTCACAGTGTTCAGCTAGATCCGTTCCTGCTATTTACATTCAGTGCAGTGCGTCCTGCTCACAGTGTTTAGCTACATCCGTTCCTGCTGTTTACATTCAGTGCAGTGCGTCCTGCTCACAGTGTTCAGCTAGATCCGTTCCTGCTATTTACATTCAGTGCAGTGCGTCCTGCTCACAGTGTTCAGCTAGATCCGTTCCTGCTATATACATTTAGTGCAGTACGTCCTGCTCACAGTGTTCAGCTAGATCCGTTCCTGTTATCTTCCTACTGACAGGCAGGCTTGTCTGGTTACAGTATATAAAGCTACCTGAAGAAAATTACAGGTGTTCTATCCCAGCTTAGTGCAGCTACAGGCCATTAGTATGTCTGGAAGGCCAAGAAGGAGAGGCAGACAGTCACAAGCCAATAAGAGAGGGCAAGCAGGCTCTGTGTCTAGTGCTGGTCGTGGAGACGGTGCATCCTCATCAGCACGTGGCCATGGGACACGCTTGGCCTTTTTTTCGGCAGCTGGCCGTGTTGAGCCGCAACATGCGGAAGACTTGGTCGAGTGGATGACCAAGCCGTCCTCATCCTCCTCATCCTCTCTCACCCATGCCCAGGGTGCTTTGTCTGGCAAAGCAGCGGCCTCTTCCCTCAGCTCAATGTCATCAGTGACTCCTTCCCTAGCTCCACCATGTCCTCATGAGGATTCCCTCGAACTGTTTGACCACAGTGTTGGGTACATGCTCCAGGAGGATGCCCAGCGTTTGGAAGGCTCTGATGATGATACTGAGCTCAATGAAGGCAGTAACATGAGCACGGACAGAGGGGGTGCCCAAGAAGGACAGCAATCTGGCAGTCATGCTCCCCCTGCTGCAGCATACTGCCAGGTTTGCTCCAGTGATGAGGAGGGAGGGGATGATGAGGTCACTGACTCAACGTGGGTGCCTGATAGGAGAGAGGAGGAGGAGGAGGAGGAGGAGGAGGAGGAGGTGGCACATCACCAACTAGGCAGGATGCCCTCCAGGGGCCAGCCTAAGGGCAGCACATTGACTGCATCACACCCCAAAGCTCCACATGTGCAGGGCGCTGCAGTCTCTGCGCGTTATTCAAAAAGTTCTTTGGTGTGGGCCTTTTTTGAGACGAGTGCATCAGATCGCACCGCTGCTATTTGCAATATATGTCTCAAGCGTATCTCGCGTGGCCAAAACATCTCCCGCTTGGGTACCACATGCTTGACCAGACATATGTTGACCTGCCATGCAGTTCGTTGGCAAGCGTATCTAAAAGACCCACACCAAAGAACAAAGACGATCTCTCCTTGCTCCTCATCAGCTGAGATTTCCAACCCCACTAGACCTTCAGTCCTCTCTGCGACCTGCAGTGAGAGGAATGAAGGTGTAGAATTAGGTGTGTCACAGCCAAGTACTTATGGGCAATCTGCTTTTGGTACACCGACGTCAGATTGTACCAGGCAAATTTCCCTGCCCCAGCTGCTGCACCGCCGAAAGAAGTTTGCTCCCAGCCATCCACATGCCCAGCGGTTGAATGCTAGCTTGGCAAAATTGCTAGCACTTCAACTGCTGCCTTTTCAGTTGGTAGACTCTGCCCCCTTCCGTGAGTTTGTGGAATGTGCGGTTCCTCAGTGGCAGGTACCCAAACGCCACTTTTTCTCACGGAAGGCGATTCCGGCTCTCTACCGGCATGTGGAAGGCAATGTCCATGCCTCGCTGGACAGGGCGGTCAGCGGTAAGGTGCATATTACCGCTGACTCATGGTCCAGCAGGCATGGACAGGGACGTTACTTAAGTTTCACGGCGCATTGGGTGACTCTGCTGGCAGCTGGGAAGGATGCAGGACAAGGTGCAGTAGTGTTGGAGGTTGTTCCGCCACCACGCCTCCAAAATGCTGATTGTGACACACCTCTCTCCTCCACCCCCTCCTCTTCTTCTTCCTCCATGGCCTCTTCCTCGGAACCAGCGGTGCTCCGTAGGCGTTCAAGGGGCTACGCAAGTACGCAGGCCAAAAGATGCCATGCGGTGCTTGAGCTGGTGTGCTTGGGGGACAGGAGCCACACTGGGGCAGAGGTTCTGTCAGCTCTGCAGGGGCAGGTTCAGAGGTGGTTGACGCCACGCCAACTTAAGGCAGGAATGGTGGTTTGCGACAATGGCACCAACCTCCTCTCTGCCCTCCGACAGGGACAACTGACCCATGTGCCCTGTTTGGCTCACGTCCTTAACTTGGTGGTGCAGCGGTTCTTGGGCAGGTACCCGGGCTTACAGGATGTCCTGAGGCAGGCCAGGAAAGTCTGTGTGCATTTCCGCCGGTCATATAATGCCAGTGCTCGGCTGACGGACCTCCAAAAGGAGTTTAACCTGCCCAAGAACCGCCTAATCTGTGACATGCCCACCAGGTGGAACTCGACGTTGGCCATGCTGCAGCGGCTGCACACGCAGCAGAGGGCCATCAATGAGTACCTGTGCGACTATGGCACCAGGACAGGGTCAGGGGACCTTGGTTTTTTTTCCCCACGCCAGTGGGCCATGATCAGGGATGCATGCACTGTCCTGTCACCATTCGAGGAGGCCACGAGGATGGTGAGCACTGACAGTGCATGCATCAGTGACACTGTCCCCCTTGTCCACCTGTTGGAGCACACGCTGCGTGGAATAATGGACAGGGCACTTGAGGCAGAACAGAGGCAGGAAGAGGAGGACTTCCTTAGCTCTCAAGGCCCCCTTTATCCAGACAGTGTTCCTGCGTGCCCGCCGATCACACAGGAAGAGGACGAGGAGGAGGAGGAGGAGGAGGAGGAAGATTGTGTCAGTATGGAGGTGGAGCCTGGCACTCAGCATCAGCAGTCTTTAAGGGATCAGTCCCAAGGAACACATGGACTTGTACGTGGCTGGGAGGAGGTGGCTGCGGACGTTGTTGTCCTTAGTGACCCAGAGGACTCCGGACCGAATGCCTCAGCAAACCTACGCTGCATGGCCTCCCTGATCCTGCAAAGCCTGCGTAAGGATCCTCGTATTCGTGGTATCAAGGAGAAGGACCAATACTGGCTGGCAACCCTCCTTGATCCACGTTACAAGGGTAAGGTTGCGGACCTTATCTTGCCATCGCAGAGGGAGCAGAGGATGAAACATCTTCGGGAGGCCTTGCAGAAAGGTCTGTGCAACGCGTTCCCAGAGACTGGGAGGTTACAAACTCCTGTTTCTGGACAACGTGTTGCTGAGGCTTCGGTCAGTCAAAGAAGGAGCGGTGGAGAAGGTGGCCGTCTGACCGATGCGTTCAGACAATTTTTTGGTCCGCAGCCCCAAGGTATGATCGGTTCCAGCAACCATCGCCAGCGTCTGTTTTACATGGTGCAGGAATACCTAGGGGCAAGATCAGACTTGGACACCTTTCCCACCGAAAATCCTCTGGGTTACTGGGTCTTGAGGATGGATCACTGGCCAGAGCTTGCACAGTATGCAATTGAGCTACTGGCCTGTCCTGCATCCAGCGTTCTTTCGGAACGCACATTCAGTGCTGCTGGAGGCGTGGTAACCGATCACAGGGTGCGTCTGTCCACCGACTCGGTCGATCGGCTGACCTTCATAAAAATGAATCAGTCTTGGATCACCACCAGCTACCAAGCACCTGATGCAGATGTAACCGAATAATTTTTTTTGAAATCTCAGATCCCTTCAAAGACTGCCTATGCTGATGCTGAGTGACTATCCCTGAGTAATTATCCTCTTCCTCCTCAATCATCACGCTGATAGCTTGTAAGAACATTTTTGGTTCTGGGCGCCACCACCAGTGCCTAAGGCACAATTTTTCAGCCCCTGTTTAACAGGGGCGTGTAATTACAATTTTTGATGTAATACTTTGCAGCAGGGCTCGTTCCTGCATTCCAACTAGAGTGTCTGTGAGGGGTTGCAGTGTTGTGGCACCAGCACCAGTGCCTAAGACCCAATTTTTCAGCCCCTGTCTAACAGGGGCGTGTAATTACAATTTTTGATGCAATACTTTGCAGCAGGGCTTGTTCCTGCGTTTCAACTAGAGTGTCTGTGAGGGGTTGCAGTGTTGTGGCACCAGCACCAGTGCCTAAGACCCAATTTTTCTGCCCCTGTCTAACAGGGGCGTGTAATTACAATTTTTGATGCAATACTTTGCAGCAGGGCTCGTTCCTGCGTTCCAACTAGAGTGTCTGTGAGGGGTTGCAGTGTTGTGGCACCAGCACCAGTGCCTAAGGCCTAATTTTTCAGCTCCTGTTCAACAGGGGCATGTAATTACAATTCTTGATCTAATATTTCACAGCAGGGCCCTGTGAGGGCTTACAGTGTTTTGGCCACAGCAACACCTAAGGCCCAAATTTCTGCTGAGTATATAGGGTAGGACCCTACTTTCAAACATCTAACTTACAAACGACTCCTACTTGCAAACGGAAGGAGACAACAGGAAGTGAGATGAAATCTACCCCTAAGGAAGGGAAATTCTCTCCTGTAAGAGTTAATATGGGAAAACAATTTTTCCTTTCCACTGATGCTTTCCAATCCTTGTTCCACAAAAAAACACAAATTTTCAAAAAACATTTTTCATTGGGACAAAAAAGTGAGGTGAAATCTTCTGAAGAGGAGGAAAGACGCAAAACAAATGTCACAGGGGTGATAACCCTTCCCTATGTTTTCCAAAAAGCTTAGAAAAGATTTTTTGGCTGGAGCTAAACACATTAAAAATGTTCAAAATTACAAACAGATTCTACTTAACAACAAACCTACAGTCCCTGTCTTGTTTGCACCGCCTGTATACTGCTGTTCAGAGTATATAGGGACCTTTCCTTATTTTAATTTGGGTGCGGGGTTCCCCTTAATATCCATACAAGACCCAAAGGGCCTGGTAATGGACTGGGGGGTACCCATGCCGTTTGTCTCACTGATTTTCATCCATATTGCCATGACCCGACATGACATTAAACCCGCAAGCAGTTTTAAATGAGATTTTTTCCTTTAAAAATGACATTTGGTGCAGGGACTGTTCTAAACATGGGAAACACGCGTCACTTTACAGGCATACTATAGACACCCCCCAGGTACGATATTTAAAGGAATATTTCACTTTTTTTTTTTTACTTTAAGCATCATTAAAATCACTGCTCCCGAAAAAACGGCCGTTTTTAAAAGTTTTTTTTGCATTGATACATGTCCCCTGGGGTAGGACCCGGGTCCCCAAACCCTTTTTAGGACAATACCATGCAAATTAGCCTTTAAAATGAGCACTTTTGATTTCGAACGTTCGAGTCCCATAGACGTCAATGGGGTTCTAACGTTCGTGCGAACTTGCGGTCCGTTCGCGGGTTCTGGTGCGAACCGAACCGGGGGGTGTTCGGCTCATCACTAATAGTGAGTACGTGAAGGTGTTACCTTAAAAAATGGGTTGTAATCTAAATGTAGACCCAGCCCATCAAGCTGTAGATTGCCCCCTAGTCCTGTTATACCCATGTATTAACCGCAGTTTGCACTTATACAATAAAGCTTCACAGTCGCAAAGGCTTTGTAAGCAAAAATAAATTTCTTCATCAGGACTACAATAGCTACGCCAAGATGAAACAAAAAAAAGGAAAAAATAATTTGCATAGCAAATGTGACCTTGAAGTTAAGAGACACGTTATATTATTGTTCAGAGAGTGACCAAATATTCTTTGTTCCTCTCCCCTGGGCATTTAATACAGGATAAGAGCATAAAGTACCCAGTGACTCTGAATAAGTAAGATTGACATAGATGGATGGCTGTTTATATAAAGCTGTAGGGAAAGGCTTAAAATTTTTGAATTCAATTAAAGACTTTCAGATGTTGAATTTAGCCATTTAAACAATTGAAAATCAAAGCACCTTTGTGGGCAAAGTCACCACCTTGTGCATCTGGGAACAGACTGGCGGGCAAAAATAACAAATGACTCTGGTGGAATAGCGCGTATAAATAAACATAACATTTTAACCTCATTGTACCTGGAAAAATGTAAATCTGCTCCATTCTGAGCATGCTGGATTTGTTGGAGAGAGAAAAATACATTTTTAATTTATGTACATTCTAGTTAATATTCAAACTGCCATATGAAAAGGAATGTGTGTTTTGGTGTAAATACATACAGTATATTAAAGTGATTGTAAATGATCACCTTGCAAAACAACCCATTCAGTTTGAAATAGAAATATAAGGCAAAACATTTTTGTATTGATATAAAAAAAAAAACATTATAAATACCTTTTTTCTCTTTTTTATATGTAATCATATTCTCTCTGTTCTCAGCTGCATAAGAGCTGGGGGAGGAGAAGCAACAGCACACTGAGCTTCCAGTGAATGGTTGTGCAGTGGGGAGGGGGGTTGAGGACAAGTCTGATCATTGGAGGAGAGTACACTGCATTCCCAGCACAGATAGATATCTAACCACAGTGTGTTCTCCTGCTTAGTGTGGTTAGTTTTTAAAGCAGGGGTCCACCTACATCAACCTAAAAAAAAAAATATTAAAAGCCAGCAGCTACAGATACTGCAGCTGCTGACTTTTAATACATGGCCACTTACCTGTCCCAGAGTCCAGCGATGTCGGCAGGCGACGCCGAGAACCCGCTCGGTTCTCGGCAGCTGCTGCCGCCATCCTAGGTGAGGGAATCAGGAAGTGAAGCGTTGCGGCTTCACTTCCTGGTTCCCTACTGCGCGAGTCGCACTGCGCATTGTAACTGGTCCCCGCTATCTCCTGGGAACTGTGTGTTTCCCAGGAGACAGCGCGGAGGGACAGGAAAAGGCATAGACTCCCATGGGAGTCTCTGCTGGAAGTGGGTGCAAATACCTGTCTTAGACAGGTATCTGCACCCCCCTGAAAGGTGCCAAATGTGACACCGGATGGCTGGAGGGTTCCGAAAAGCGGAAGTTCCATTTTTGTGTAGGAAAGCAGAGGGACTGGCAGGATTATCAGGGAGGATTTCACATAAAGGAAGCAATACAAAGAGAACAGGATACTTTCTCATACAAGTGCAAGGTACAGCAGGCACATATCAGGAATATGAAGTGTTGGGGCAACAAACGCTTTAATGCATGTTAGAACTGCAGATAATAAAAGTGTAGGTGATTTTTAAACCAGCCAATCAGATTTGCGTATTTAGTTTTTTGAAATAGAATACAAACCCATCTGAAGGGGTTCATAGGAAAAGCATCTTTAATTTATTTTCCCTCCACTGTTTATGTAATGTTGACTTGATGTCATTTTGAGCAATCAATGACAGGTGCTCAGAAGCACTGACCAAAGACAGACCTTGAGCCTCAAAGCCAAACTCCAGAATTTTCTTGTATTGAATAATTACATTAGTCCAGCTTGGTACAATGTAAGTGCTGTGCTAACCCTTGGAGGGACTTTTGGAAATACATTGGGCCCCCCTTACCTGTTTAAAGGTTGCCCCCCCCTGTTTCCAGTTCCCAAGGCACATCGACAAATTCATTTCCAGTCTAGGTGTCCTTTTAAGATTTATTGCAGGCGTTGAACAAAATGCAGGGAAGACAGTTTAGGGTGGAGGATACTCAAAGGCACACACAGAAAAACTTGGAGGACAGCTTCCGGAAAAATCCAGCCCCAGCAGTATTAGGCCTTATAGTAGCAGCCACAAAAATGATGTTGAGGGGCAGTCACAGTTCTTGAGCAGAAACTTCTGGTGTCTCACTCTCAAGAGGTACTTCCACACATGTAGCTTCAGGCAATCAGGTCTGAACAGATCCCCAAACATATATCCCCCCCCCCCTATCCACACCTTCTGGGTCAGGCTCCCAGGATTTGGCTCGGGTCCAAAAAATATTTATAACCTCAGTGACTGTTCCTCTCACTCTATTTCTGGAATATTCTTCCAGAAGCAGGCAGAAGCAATCAGCCACCAGGTTTAGGGATAAACCTAACAGACCTAACAAGTAAATTTCAGCTTAGCTGAATACAGCAGACCCATACACTAAATTTAGCCAGCCCAGGGCAGGAGTGCTAGATAAATATGCTTATTTTATACCATGGGCCACTGGGGAAGTGGGAAATATTAGTAAACAGAACAAGGGTGCACAAGCCACTTCAGGCAAAAATGGACATACCTGGTCCAAGGTGCTGATCCCGGCTCATCACCGTAGGCAGTATCAAAAAAAGAAGAAAAGATTGATCGCACTTGAATCCAAAATATGCTGTAGAGATTTCTTTATTGTCATGAGCCAGACAAAATTGCAATGATGATCACTTTTGACGCGTTTCACACGAAAAGAACCGTGCTTGGGAAATATTAGTAGTAGTTGGTAATACTTCAGTGATAGGTGCGATTTTCTAGATCCTTATCAGTTTCTCTGGGAGCAACTTCCCTCTGCACATGGAGTTCACTTGCTCAGCACTGCTGCTATTAATGAAATATCTTGTATTTTTATTAATGAGTACAAAGCATTCTTTGATTGGACAAACTGGGGATTGTGATGTCATCACCCCTCCAGTGTGCTACCCACTGCTGCTGGTTTTAAAGGGGTTGTAATGGCTGAAGGCTGTTTACCTTAATGCATTCTCTGCATTAGGGTAAAAAAACCTTCTCTATGCAGTCCCCCCCCAAGCCCCCCAAACAATTACCAAGCCCAATCTCGATCCAGCAATGTGCCTGATAGCAGTGGCCCTCTCTCTCTCCATCCTCACTGGACTCAGTGAGCAGCAATCAAATCCAATGACAAGGGAGCAGGGGGCTGGGCCGAGAAGCACTGTGTATGTCAATGGACTCGCATAATGTGGCTAAGGATCGAGCCTGGATGTGTGCCACCATAGGAAGCAGCTTCCTGTGGTGGCATAAAGGGAAGAAGAAGAGCCAGGAGCACCAATGGAGAATCTGGGAAGAGAAAGATCAGGGATGCTCTGTGCAATACCAATGCACAGAGCAGGTAAGTATGACATGTTTATTATTAATATTGTATATTAATTATAATAACTGTACAATCACTTTAATGTCCAATTCCGGGCAATTTTCCAGTGGGAGAATGGCGCTTACCCATGGTCCAGTGGTGGACTCGTTCTGGTCTATGGAGCCTGCTCTGGGCTTGATGACATCAGGAATAGTGCACAATTCAAGAACGCTGGGGGGGGGGGGGGGGTGCTGGCCTGGTCTTGTGCTGAGAGGATCTAAGAAAAAGGGAAGTAAATGTGCTTTCTTTTTCCCCTAGACAAAAACAAGCAGTTAACCAATGAAGTGTGTGTGAGAAAACCTTTTTTTTAACGGAGTTGGGCTTTAAGTTTAGGCAGCACACAGTCTAGAGTTAAAACATTTGCTGTATACTTTAGTGAGGGCAGGAGAGCGGTGATGCGGGGCAGGCAGTGAGAGATGATGTCATCTCAATGCTCCCCCGCCCCACCTCCAACATTGAAGCAAGGGGGCTCTGGTTGCAGAGCGGAGCTCCACCGATAACAGGAAGCATGTGACCTCCACTCCACCATGCTGTGAGGGTGGAAGAGCACTGATGTGTGGCGGGCAGTGAGAGATAATATCATCTCTCTGCACCTCACTCCCACATTGAAGAGGCCCAGCTGTGAAGAGCGCTGATGTGGAGCTGTCGGAGAGAGATGATGTCATCTCTACTCGTCCGCCCGCTCACTTCTCTCCTCTCCTCCACCTCTCTCATGCAGCCAGCCTGCCTGCCGCAGATTAGTCATGGACCCTGCGGCAAGAGACTCAGGGCTATGGGGCCCCAGATTCGGGGCTATAGCCCCAATAGCCACCCCCTAGCAATGCCTCTGCCTATGACTGTTCTATGAGACTGTAGGCCCCCTGTCTGGACAGTGCTGATTTGTCCTGTGCTGATCACATGCACCCTCCCAAGAAAAAATACTAGTAATACACACCAAACTGAGCATGTGCAGAGTGCCTCCAAAGACTCTGTGCTATCAGGAGATGGATTGGGGACAGTGGAAGAAGGGGAGGATCAGAGCAGACAGGATCAAACAACTTTTTTACACAATGCGGATGATTAACCCCTTAGGTTCCACAGTGAGTATAACAAGCATGCTTTACTGCATATACAGACTGATTTTACTGTCGTGGGTTTAGTAACACTTTAATGAACATGTTTTTCACAGTTTGTAAGGGTGCAATGACTCCAACTATTGTGGACCCGTTCTTGTGCCAATAAATGAGCTCTCATTTGTCTTGTTATTTTACTAGGTTTTCCACAGGAAGATAATAATAAAAAAAAGTTAAAGTGATAATACATAAATAATGAAATACACAAAAGGGGAAAAACCTGTACACAACACTAAATGAAATACAAGACATGTGCGGTTTGTTTCATTCCGAATAAATATTCGGACAAATTTTTGTTATTCTGAGATTTGGATATCTCCGAATACCTGAATTTCAGTATAAACAAAGTTTACCGAATGCTCCGAATAACAAAACTAAATTCATCCAAATTTTCAAAATTAGAATCACATTTTACATTGAATTCCATGTGAATTTCAATTGTAAACATATTTCTGCAGTCAAAGACTGTGTGTGTTATTAGAGTACCATTTCGAACTATTGTGGCTTTAGTAACACTTTAACCACTTGTCGACCAGCCACCGTCATTATACTGCATCAGGTTGGCTTGTTCCCGCAAATCTCCGTAGGTGCACGTTGGCTCATGAACTCAATTGCCAGCGGGGGGGGGGGGGGCAATCAGCGGGTCTGGAGGACTCGATGTCTGCCGGCCACCCGCGATCATTCCCCACAGTGTCAGAATGGGAATCTGCCTGTGTAAACAAGGCATATCTCCGTTCTGACAGGGGAGATCACACAGATCCTGTCTTTCTGCTAAATAGGAAGATGGATCCGTATGTTTCCCCAGTTACACGTCCCCCATACAGTTAGAAAACACAAACATTGAACACATTAGATCCCTTGATCGCCCCTGATGTTAACCCCTTCCCTTCCAGTGTCATTAGTATAATAACAGTGCATATTTTTAGCACTGATTACTGTAATAATGTCACTGGTTCCCAAAAAAAGTGTAAAAAATGTCAGTTAGGTGTCCGATCTGTCTGCCGCACTAAAAATCACTGATCGCCGTCATTACTAGTAAAAAAAAAAAAAATGCCTTAAATCTATCCCCTTTACTTTTGCGCAAACCAATAAATATACGCTTATTGCAATTTTTTTACCAAAAATACGTAGCAGAATACATATCGGCCTAAACCAGGGGTCTCAAACTGGTGGCCCTCCAGCTGTTACGAAACTACAAGTCCCATGATGCCTCTGCCTGTGGGAGTCATGCTTGTAACTGTCAGCCTTGCAATGCCTCATGGGACTTGTAGTTTCACAATAGCTGGAGGGCCGCCAGTTTGAGAGCCCTGGCCTAAACTGATGAATAAATTCGTTTTTTTACATTCTTTTTTTGGAAATGTTTTATAGCAGAAAGTAAAAAAAATTTTTTTTTTCTATAAAATTGACACTCTTTTTTTGTTTATAGCGCAAAAAATAAAAACAGCAGAGGTGATCAAATACCACCAAAAGAAAGCTCTATTTTTAGGAAAAAACAGACATTAATTTTGTTTGGGTACAGAGTCGCACGACCGCGCAATTGTCAGTTAAAGCGACTCAGTGCCGTATTGCAAAAAATGGCCCGGTCAGGAAGTGGGTAAATCCTTCCGGGGCTGCAGTGGTTAAAACAAGAAAGAAAATGCAGTAGTATAAAAACATTTTATTCTTATATTCTTGGAAGACCAGTGTTACAGTTTTCTTTACACTTTGAGAAGAAAAAGGATTTAAAAACGTGTTAAAAATGTTTGTAAAAGACTTCATTCACTCGTACCATATTCATCATCATAAGAACTAGGGCTGGAGAGTAGAGTCCCATTGCATCTCCTATTCTGTGCAAAATGCCGCCATTTACCAAAGGCATCAAAGCAAATATGTTAAATATTCATGTTTTTAGAGAATTGAAATCTCCCCTTTGCATATTATTTCCAGCACAACAGAAGAAGAGAGATCCATCTGAGCATATTCCACTGTTTTCCCAGCTCTGGTGATGGGGAAAGGGACGTTCAGCTGCGAGCTGCGACTGTTGACAGTGGCAGAGAATAGCAAAATGATTGTACCTGCCTGAGGTACTTAAAGTGATTAATTCTATTATCCTTATCACTGGCAGCAACAAGGTCAGAGTGTCGGTCTATCAAATTAAATAATGCATGTAGTTGATGATTATAGTCAAAACTAAGGAAACCGTAGCAAGTCAGACCTACTGGCAAATTGATTTTTCCCTTTTTATCTCATGTTCTTTTTCTTTTAAACTAGCAGACAAAAAAAAAAACGAAAAAAAAAAAAAAAAACAAACAGTTGGCGCGGCCAAAATTGCTTCTGTGCCTTGTCTCTGAATAAAATAAAAAAAAGGTAAAAAAGCTGTATATTTGTGCTGCTCTTCATGATTGCAAGAGGACCTCGGCTTCCCAGATAGCAAGAGGATGAAGATTCTAATAATTCTTGCCAGCACATTTATTACTGTGCGGGTGTAATGTTCTTGGAGAAAAATATAGTATTATACAAACGAGCGTCTGGCCTGAGGAAGTCTTATTAATGTTTACATGGAATAAAGGTCAGTACGGAATGTCCTGTGCTTGGACTTCAATTAGATCATAAATGGCTGATGGTTAGAGAAAATAAACACAATGGTGGGAATTAATAAGTGTCTGAGACAAACTTTTTCAAAACTTTGTCTCAACTGAAGTGCAATCAGCTTTAAATTTTCATTTTCTAAAAAAAAAAAATTAAAGGCAGAAGCTGATTGGTTGATTTGAGCAATGGCACCAGTTAAGGTACATAACAGACCTTCTTAACCTCTTTGAAGGCTAAAATACATTTCCAGATGTTAGACTGAATATCTGAAAACGTTTTTACCTACTGTTCTTCCAAAGTGAAGACATTTTGGTGAGGTGAGATACTCGTGGGATGCTCCAAATGGAGCTGTAAATTTTAATCAGAAGAATCAGAAGAGATCTTACTAAATTCTGTATTGTACCTCCTAATTTACAGTACAGACTATTGAATGTTCCCAAGAAGAGTTCCAAGAAAATCTACAGCTTGCCCATGAGATCTAGCAGATATCAATTTTGGAAAAGACTTGGTTGGCTTGACCTTGGAATTTATAATGTATTTTGCTGTGTTGCTTATTTGAATTTTGGGCAGCATAAGACCACATAGACTATAGATACAACATTACTGTGAGTGCTGATGTTAGGGTTGGTAATTATTTTTTTATTTGTCTTTGCTATTAATTCTTTATTGTGTACTGTATGACAAGATAACCCATAGATAAAGAGATGTAATATGCTTTATGAGGTGCTACAATCAGTTTTCACATAAAAACAAGCATCTGGTGTCAGACAGAGATTCTCATCTATGTAGGAAGGTGTGAACTTGTGTTTTCACCAGGCAATTAAACTCAATGGAAATTACCTTTCAATGCTTAACTCATATTATCCACTCATGACATTATAGGGAATTACAAACTGTATATGCAGAGATCTACCCATATCTAAATATATAAATGCTTACATTTTCTAAGAGCACAGGTGAGGTGAAAAAACAAAGGCTGGACCTAAACCAGGGACCTCTGCTGTTTCTGGCGGTTACTCTTCTCACTGAGCCACCTGAGATGCTGGACAGCCCTCTGGACAATTCCTTGGACAAAGTTGCCTTGAACCTTGCTTCTGGTGAACCTTGAACCCTTTACTCCTCCCATGAACTTTCTATTTAAGCCATGCTTTTGCCCTTCCTTTGTAGAAAAGATAAGCTGGCAACCCAATAGCTTCTTCATTAAAAGGACTTGATTTTTGCACAACAGCGTTAACAGGATCCAATAAAATGGTACTGAATGCAGCTGAAATGCGTTCAAATTTTATTGGATCCTGTTATTGTTGTTGTGCAAAAATAAAGTCCTTTGAACGAAGAAGCTATTGTGTCTACGGTTTATTTTTTCTACTATGGATTTGCAGTGAACAATATGGCCAGTTCACCAACTCTGTTCATACACCTTCCAAAATAGCGTTAGAGCTTGGGTGAGTCATCTTGTTTTGCCCTTCCTGACAGACCATTGTGTTCTTTACAGCCAATATCTTGCTCTTGTCACTCCTGCTGTCATCCGTATCTTCACTACCACTCATTATCGACCTTTGGTTTGTTCCTTGACTATGCTTCTGGTTGATCCCAATCTGCAACCACTTGTTACGGACCTTTGGCTTGTTTACTGACTAAGCTTCTGCTTGATCCCTACCTGCTATATCCGCTACTGGACCCCGGTTTTCTTATGTCCTGGTGGGGCGATCCTGAGGACCACGAACTGGTGCTAACGTGCAGTAAAACCCATTTCCTCTATCAGGAGCTCTGGCAAAAAACAGTTAGTACTTAGACCCCAAAATTCAGGAGAGCCTATGTCATCTTTCCAGGATGTCCTGCTTGTTCAATAATCCAGCTGGTCATTAGGAGCCTCTCTACTACTATAGCTACTGGTTTCTGAGCCTAACCCCTGACCATGACAAAAGGTAATCGGATACACCTTGTAGTGCCTTATCGTCAACCCTACATTTACATCGTATTTTCTTTGTCCAGAACAAACCTGCTGTTTCCAGTGATCTAACCTTAATGTGTCAGCACCCCACAGCCCTGAACAACCAAAGCTGAGGGACATAGCGATAGGACAGGTTGGAAAACCTTACGCAATTTCTGTTCTTCTCCCTATGATAAGCTTATGCAAGGATGTTGTCTATGGCAAACACAGGATGGCTAATGCCGCAAACACACGAGCGGACTTTACAGCAGACTTGGTCCGGTGGACCAGAGACTGCCGGACAATCCGATCGTGTGTAGGCTCCCACGGAATTTTTTTCCCAAAAGTCCGACGGACCTAGAAATGAAACATGTTTCAAATCTCTCCGTCGTAACATCGCTGGACTCAGTTCCTGACGGAAAGCCCGTTCGTCTGTAGGCTGGTCCGATGGACCAGATACGACGCAAGGGCAGGGTACTGCATCTCGCGCTTGCTGCAATAGGAAAAAACTATTTTTCTATTGCGGTGAGCGCGGGGCATACCAGGCCCTTAGGTCTGGTATGGATTTTAAGGGGAACACCGTACGCCGAAAAATCGGCGTGGGGTCCCCCCAAAATCCATACCAGACCCCGATCCGAGCACACAGCCCAGCCGGTCAGGAAAGGGGGTGGGGACAAGCAAGCGCCCCCCCTCCTGAACCGTACCAGGCCGCATGCCCTTAACATGAGGGGGTGGGTGCTTTGGGGAAGGGGGCCCCCCCACCCCAAAGCACCTTGTCCCCATGTTGATGAGGACAAGGGCCTCTTTCCGGCAACCCTGGCCGTTAGTTGTCGGGGTCTGCGGGCGGGGGGCTTATCAGAATCTGGGAGCCCCCTTTAATATGAGGGCCCCCAGATCCCTGCCCCACCACCCTATGTGAATGAGTATGGGGTACATGGTACCCCTACCCATTCACCTGGGGGAAAAAGTGTCAATAAAAAAACACACTACACAGGTTTTTAAAGTAATTTATTAGACAGCTTTGGGGGTCTTCTTCCGGCTTCGGGGGTCTTCTTCCGACTTCGGTGGCCTTCTATCGACTTCGGAGGTCTCTCCGTTTTCTTCTGGCCGCTTCTCCCGTTGTTTGACCTCTTCTCCACGCTCTCTGGGTCTTCTGCCGGGCTCCTCCACTATCTTCTGCTCTTTTGCCGCTCTTTTGCTAGTGGTGGCCCGGTCTTCTGCCTTCTGCCTTCTTGTCTTCCTCCCTCTTCTCTTCTTGTGATGTTGACACGACACTCTCTCTGGCTGGAATGCTCTCTGAGCACTCCGATGTGACAGTCTCTGGGCATGCTGGGACTGTGATGTTTTAGGGGGGCGTGGTCAACATCACCCAGTGACCCCCGCCCCCTTATGCCGTCACAGTCCCAGCATGCCCAGGGACTGTGACGGCATAAGGGGGCAGGGTTCCTGCCTATATAAGTCAAATCGGAGCGCTCAGAGAGCATTCCAGCCAGAGAGAGTGTCGTGTCAACATCACAAGAAGAAAAGGGGGAGGAAAGCAAGAAGGCAGAAGGCAGAAGACTGGGCCACCGCTAGCAAAAGAGCGACAAAAGAGCAGAAGATAGCGGAGGAGCACAGCAGAAGACCCGGAGAGCGCGGAGAAGAGATCAAACAATGGGAGAAGAGGCCGGAGACAGCGGAGAAGAACCGGAGAGACCCCCGAAGTCAGAAGAAGACCCCCGAAGCCGGAAGAAGACCCCCGGAGCTGTCTAATAAATTAATTTAAAAACCCGTGTAGTGTGTTTTTTTTATTGACACTTTTTCCCCCAGGTGAATGGGTAGGGGTACCATGTGCCCCATACTCATTCACATAGGGTGTGGGGCTGCGATCTGGGAGCCCTCCTATTAAAGGGGGCTCCCGGATTCCGATAAGCCCCCCGCCCGCATACCCCGACAACCAACGGCCTGGGTTGTCGGAAAGAGGCCCTTGTCCTCATCAACATGGGGACAAGGTGCTTTGGGGTGGGGGGGTCGCAGGGCGCCCCCTCCCCCAAAGCACCCACCCCCCATGTTGAGGGCATGCGGCCTGGTATGGTTCAGAAGGGGGGGGGTGCATGCTCGTCCCCACCCCCTCTCCTGACTGGCGGGGCTGCGTGCTCGGATCGGGGTCTGGTATGGACCTTGGGGGGGACCCCACGCCATTTTTCTGGCGTATGGGGTTCCTCTTAAAATCCATACCAGACCTAAGGGCCTGGTATGCCCCACAACGGGGCTCGCAAGGTGCCAATCTCGCCGATAAAAGCTGCGAGATTGACTTCCTTTTCTAGTCCCGTCATACCCGAGTCACATTCAAAATGAACGGACTTGTCTGTGTGTGGGCAAGTCCGTTCATTCTGAAAGTCCACCGTAACTCCGGCGAAAGTCCGTCAGGAAGACCGGCGCACCAAGTCTGCCGTAAAGTCCAGTCGTGTGTAGGCAAGTCCGTCCGTTCAGAAAGTCCGGCGGTAGTCCGCCGGAAGTCCGGCGGGAAGAACGCCGGACCTAGTTTCCTAGAAAGTCCGGTCGTGTGTACGCGGCATTCCATGAAAAATCATTCCACTTTAGGGCTAAAGGTGGCACAAAAAATGGAGGGTAAATTGCATTGATGTCTTTTGCCAGCTTACAAAATATTTCTTAGATGGAATCCTGTAGATATCATACTGAATAAACTTCTCTACTCCCAACTGCCTATTACTCTTGCACTCTCTATAAGAACACTGCACTAGTATAGAGTTATCCTGATCCTGCTTGGATAAGGGAGCAACCAGTTTTGTCTTAGATAATTCAAGTATTTGGAAGGCTTCTGGCCAATCCTGCTTATTCCATTTTAGCTGCCTATCATGGAAGTGTAACATTGCAATAAAATATAATTCTGCTAAACAAAACTTGATATATTCCATCAATCCTAATGTAAGTGTAACTGTATCAAATGATACATATTATGCATAATGTTCCTTAATATAGCAGCTATATGGTTCCTGGAATTTGCATCAAAGCCAAATCTTTCTCTGCGTAAAGTGCCAATTAGTTTTGGAACGGCGATGGAAAGGCTGTGCAGTTTCTAGATGTATGCATCCTACATATGAATGAAGCTTCTGCGTGAAAATATGATAGAGCAAAATGAGGGGGGAGGGGCATAATGCTCTATCTTTTGTGATAATACTTCTATTCTTTAGTATTCATTTCAGAAAGGAAAAGTAATACAAATGCTGGTAATGTGAATTAAAAAAAGGAAGCAATATATGTATATATAATTATACTAAATATCATAGAAGAAAAGTTAAGTGTTCTTTATCGGCCACATATCATGACCCCAATATAATTTCAGAATAAAAAAAAAAACACTTTCTGTTTATTTAATTTTTTTTTCGGTTAGCGTCACACCTTGCACATATTGCCATAGCAAATATGCGCACCATGCATGAGTTCATTTTAACTGCTTCATTACAGGGCATTTTTACCCCCTTCCTGCCCAGACCAATTTTTATTTTTCAGCGCTGTCACATTTTGAATGACAATTGCGCAGTTATGCAGCACTGTACCCAAATGAAATTTTTAGGTTTTTTTCCCCAGAAATAGAGCTTTCTTTTGGTGATATTAGATCACCTCTGCGCTTTTTATTTTTTGCGCTATAAACAAAAGAAGAGCGACAATTTTGAAAAAAACACAATATTTTTACTTTTTGCTAAAAATTTTCTCAGTTTAGACCGATATGTATTCTTCTACACATTTTTGGTTAAAAAAAAATTGCAATAAGTGTATATTGATTGGTTTGCGCAAAAGTTATAGCGTCTCCAAAATACGGGATAGATTTATGGCATTTTTATTTATTTACTTATTTTTACTGTGACATTGAGACTGCCACATCGGACACTTTTGACACATTTTTGGGACCATTGTCATTTATACAGCGATCAGTGCTATAAAAAAATGCACTGATTACTGTGTAAATGTGACTGGCAGGGAAGGGGTTAACACTAGGAGGTGATCATGGGGTTAATTATGTTTCCTAGGGAGTAATTCTAACTGTGGGGGGAGGGGACTCACAAGGGGAGGAGACCGATCGGTGTTCCCCTGTACTGAGAACACACCATCGGTCTCCTCTCCCCTGACAGGACGTGGATCTGTGTGTTTACACACACAGATCCACAGTCCTACTGTGTTCACGGGCAATCGCAGGTGCCCGGTAGGGTTGCCACATCATCCCTTTAATCCAGGACACACGTCAATTACACAGGTTCTGTGGTTGAGGTGGTAATTAAACTCATTTGGTACCTTATCTACATTAAATCAGCCTCAGAACCTGTGTAATTAATATGTGTCCTGGATTAAAGGGATGATGTGGCAACCCTAGTGCCCGGTATACATCGCGGCCGCCGGGCACATGCGCCGGGTCCCGAGTGACGCAGCGGGTGCGGGCACGCGCCCCCTAGATGGCCGGGAAGCCCAGGACGTCATATTACGCCGCCCAGGATGGGACATCATATTACTATAGTCGGGGAATGAAGTGGTTAAATGGCACCTCTAGGCACTAAAGGAAATCGCCTACATTGAAGTGGGAAAAATAGTGAAGGGGTGTTTTATTTTTCAATGTTGGTGCATTGGCAGTCCTATCAAAACAGATGGGCTGACTTAACAGGGGCCTTAGGGGTTCCCTGGTCTCTAAAAAAGCAGAAACGTAAAAAAATTGCATGCTCGTTCCTTCTTAACATGTCACAGCGGAGCACATCAGAACCAAGGAAACGTACTTCCCTTGATGTAAGAGGAGCTATTCTGTTTTGCCATTGTATATTGTTCTGTCACTCAGCATGATGTGCTGGACGATGGGAGCACAGCCACATATATTCCCATTATCATATCTTGAATGAAACATTGGGTTCTCACCAGTGCCGGATTACCAAATAGGCAGAGTAGCCACTGCCCTATGGGCACCATACCATTTAAGGGCCCTACAACAACAGTGAAAATAATACTGATTTGATCCTGAAAGAAAATTACAAATATTTTACATTAACCACTTGACCTCTGTAAGATTTACCCCCCTTCATGACCAGGCCATTTTTTTGCAATATGGCACTGTGCTTTTTTAACTTACAATTGCGCGGTCATGCAATACTATACCCAAATAAAATTTGTATAATTTTTTCCCACAAATAGAGCTTTCTTTTGGTGGTATTTGATCACCACTGCGTTTTTTATTTTTTGCGCTATAAACAAAAAAGGAGGACAATTTAAAAAAAAAAAAAAAAAAAAGTATTTTTTACTTTCAGCTATAAGGTTGCTTTCACACTGGGGCGGTAGGGGGCGTCGGCGGCAAAACAGCGCTGTTTTACCACGGTATTCGGCCCCTAGCGGTGCGGTTTTAACCCCCCGCTGGCGGCCGAAAAAGGGTTAAAACCACTCGTATAGCACGGCTATAGCCGCGGTATAGCCGCGCTTTCCCATTGATTTCAATTGGCAGGAGCGGTTTAGGAGCGGTGAATACACCGCTCCTTCACCGCTCCAAAGATGCGGCTTGCAGGAGATTTTCTCTTCTCCTGCCAGCGCACCGCTTCAGTGTGAAAGCCCTCGGGCTTTCACACTAAACAAACAGCAGAGGCTGTTTTGGGGCGGTTTGCAGGCGGTATTTTTAGCGCAATAACGCCTGCAAACTGCCCCAGTGTGAAAGGGGTCTAATACACATCCAATAAAAAAAATTAAAAAATCACATTTCTATATAAATTTAGGCCAATATGTATTGTATTTTGCTACATATTTTTGGTAAAAAAAATTCCCAAAACCATTACTAAAACCATTTTCATTGCGGTCTTCTTGCTGTCTTTATGGATTTAATTCACTCCTTTGGCCTGTTGTGGGACTTGTTCTTGGGCATTGTTTATGATGGATTTAAGTATGGTTATCGACCTATCCCTTATGGCTTATATTGATGTTTGCCTCATATTGCCAGCTTCTTTGGCCTGTTGGAGACTAGCGTTTAAGTTGGATCATACATGTAACTGAAGGCTTGGCTCCTGAGGAAGCGATAATCTTGTGAAACGCGTCAATCTGTTAAGTAAAATGTGAAATTATGTGCAGCGCTCAAAACATTGAAATACATATGTATACAAACTAATGTACACTGTACAATGACCACAAAAACTTATAATAATGAAAATGAGATGTGAAATTCACTCCCAAACTAAAGTCCATGTGCCATCATACAAATTTGTTTTGAAAGATAAACATAGCAGTCTTTAAATAAATGGTGAAAACAAATTGTGTAACTAGAAATGGGATTCCACGTGCCATCAATGTTGAGGTGAGGACACAGACAATAGAAACACCGGTTAGTGAGGAGGCTTACCGGAGTGAGAGGACTCAAATGGGTATACGCTCAGTGAGTCAACAAGGCTTATGGAGCAACCACCAAAATATGGCACCTCCATGTCTGGGCTCCAGATCAAGTTGTAAGGCAATCCAATTGGTCAAAAGATGTCACCAAGAAGCAGTCTTCAGAAGCGACCAACTTGTCAGACCAAATCCTCTCAAGTGTTCAAAATAGCATGACCAAAAAAGAAAATACACCACATAGTGTGAATCTGTATAAATGTAAAATGTATTAAAAGAAAATTGGAAACACTCACATTTAGAAAGTGGCTCAAGCGCTTAAAATTGAAGTTTGTGGGTAATGCAATGACATCAGCAGGGCTCGTTTTCCGACGCGTTTCATCTAAAGAGACATCATCTGCGTCAATCTGTTACACAATTTTGTCCAATTGAGTCATACTTGTAATGTGTATTTGAAGTGTTTTTATGTGTTGTAATAATACTTTGTTTTATACATATTTTATCTTTGTCTATACATAATCCTTCCAAAGTACATTTAAAGTCCCTTGTTTGGGTGGTTGGGGGGGAGGGGGGATTTGAAAGTATGTATTTATGAAACATATTTTACTGTTTTTTATATGGAAGTATTGTCTATTGGGAAAAATTTATATGAGTTCAAATTAAGCTCCTTTAACCACTTAAAGTGTAAGTAAACCCCCCTATCATTTTCAGCCAAGGAAGCTGCCATCTTTGCCTCTGCTTAATCTACAACTACCATGATGCTGCACATGTGATCAGTTATGACACCAGCCGTTGAATGGTTTGACAGTTTGTTTGAGAGCACAACCAATGGGAGTGTTACATTTCCGGCACCTGCCGGAAATTAAACTTTTTTGAAACTGGTAAATGGATGGGTTTACTTCTGCTTTAAGGACCGTAAGGATTTGCCCCCCTAATGACCAGGCCATTTTTTGCGATACGGCACTGCGTCACTTTAACTGACAATTGCACAGTCGTGCGACATTGTACCCAAACAAAATGTATGTCCTTTTTTTCCCACAGAGCTTTCTTTTGGTGGTATTTGATCACCTCTGCGTTTTTATTTTTTGCGCTATAAACAAAAAAAGAGCGACAATTTTGAAAAAAATATATATTCTGTACTTTTTGCTATAATAAATATCCCCAAAAATAGAAAACATTTCTTCATCAGTTTAGGCCAATAGGTATTCTTGTACATATTTTTGTTAAAAAAATATTGCAATAAGCGTAAATTGATTGGTTTGCGCAAAAGTTATAGCGCCTACAAAATAGAGGATAGATTTATGGCATTTTTATTATTTATTTATTTTTTACTAGTAATGGTGACGATCTGTGTTTTTTTGTGGCTCTGCGACATTACGGTGGGCAGATCGGACACTTTTGATACTTTTTTGGGACCATTGACATTTATACAGCGATCAGTGCTATAAAAATGCATTGATTACTGTGTAAATGTCACTGGCAGGGAAGGGGTTAACACTAGTGGTGATCAAGGGGTTAAATGTGTTCCCTAGGAAGGTATTTCTAACTGTGGGGGGAGTGTAGTGACTGAAGGAGGAGAGAGATCACTGTTCCTGATCACTAGGAACAGCAGATCTCTCTCTACTCCCCTGTCAGAACAGGGATCTGTTTGTTTACATACACAGATCCCCGTTCTGGCTCTCTGTGGAGCGATCGCTGGTGGCCGGCGGACATTGCGGCCGCCAGCCATGCGCATTGGCTCCCCAATAACGCCCCCTAACGCTCTTGAAGCGCCTGACGTACACCTACAGCGATTCGCACAGCCGCGCCAACCTGCCTCTGTATAATGACGGTGGCTGGTTGGCAAGTGGTTAAGCCTCATAATTGGGACTTTGAGGTAGGAGTGTAAGTATCACATGTTCTAACCCTTAGTTAGTAAATCTAAAATTGAATACAATGTTTTAGCTGTAGTTGGGGTTTACTCAAAGGTTCCAGCAAAGCATGCAGATAAAATAGATATCCTATACAGCTGAAACTGATATAGGCACCATTGATATTGTACACTCATACATAAATATTTGAAAATATGCCAAGTGAAGATAAGTTGCATGTTACCCAATTTCCTAAGAGCATAACTACCCCTGGGAAGGGGGCGAGTACATCACTATGTGTGGTAAAGAGTTTGGTGGAAACCAACTTTTCTCATAGGGGAGAAGGACAAAGAAAGGGGAGGTTATGGTTCCACTTAATAACCAAGAGGCTAACTATAGGGGACATTTGGAAAGGGTACTAGCAGATATTAATAGTAAGTCATTGGGGGTGAGGGCAGAGAAAAAGAGATCAACGGGAGGGGAAACCAGGTAAGGAAGAGAAAAGGAACAGTGTAGAGGAAGGAAAAAATGGGTCAAGGAACTATAGGAGGAGAGCATGTCCTCAGCAAGCTTCTGAGACTATTTTGTTTTTCATATAGAGTATATTACAGATATTAGGTGGAGAATCGGCAAGGCAAAGGTTATTTTCTCCATAGTCTGTGTATTATTCACCCTGGCAAACCACTGTCTCAACGTTGGTGGGCTTGTTTCTTTCCAAGTGCTGGCCCTGGAAGCAATTAGATGGTTCAATGGTTTCAAGTTTAAAAGGACAGCTGCAGGATCTTTAGAAAGAAAGATATCAGTAAGTTGAATTATGATTTGGATAACCTGTTGTCAGAACGAATGCAACACAGGGCATTCACAAAATACATGTATTAGAGCGCCTAGATGGTATTTTAATGTATTGTATGTAGTTAAGATGTATTTTATATAATAATAATACTAAAAACAGTAATAATAATAATCATTATTATTATTAGTTTGGCTACCTGTATTTTTATTGTGTTGCATGTGGTCATTATGTGTAATCATTATTATTATTAGTTTGGGAAAAATTTATATGAATTCGAATTAAGCTCCTTTAATTCGAATTAACCTCCTTGCATGTGATTATTATGTGTAATAATAATAATTATTATTATTTGTTAGGCTACCAGTATTTTACTTTATTGCATGTGATCATTATGTGTAATCATTATTTCATATAATAATAATAATTACACATAATGACCACATGCAATACAATAAAAATACAGGTAGCCAAACTAATAATAATAATTATTATTATTATTATTATTATTATTTAAAATGATGATTACACATATAATGATCACATGCAATACAATAAAAATACAAGTAGCCAAACTAATAATAATAATTATTAATTATTATTATTATTATGTAAAATGATGATTACACATATAATGATCACATGCAATACAATAAAAATACAAGTAGCCAAACGAATAATAATAATTAATATTACTTATTATTATTATTATGATTATATAAAATGACTAATACACATATAATGATTACATGCAAAACAATAAAAATACAGGTAGCCAAATGAATAATAATAATTATTATTACTTATTATTATGATTATGATTATATAAAATGACGAATACACATATAATGATTACATGCAAAACAATAAAAATACAAGTAGCCAAACTAATAATAATAATTATTATTACTTATTATTATTATTACGATTATATAAAATGACGAATACACATATAATGATTACATGCAAAACAATAAAATTACAGGTAGCCAAACTAATAATAATAATAATAATAACTAGAATTATTTTGTTTGGCTATCTGTATATATTTTATTGTATTGAATATGATCATTATGTTTCTTTTAAATTATTATCCTATTTAGTACTATTATGTGTGTGGCTGAATTTCTATTTTATTGAATCTATTACCTTAGTACATTTCCCATCCATGATCTATGGAGCTCTTACGATCAATTATTCTTTTGTACTCTTTGTAACGTCCACCCCGACTACCTGATACATCAGACATTTTTTTTTAATAATCTCTACATACCATCTACTTTCTGCCTATAGGGTCTATTCTGAAAGTTATCAGTGCTGAACACTTGTCACCATCCTCTATATTCGGTATTAGAATGTGCGCTACCGCTGATAATAAAACGCTTTGTAAAATTTAAGCCCAAGCTTTCTTTTTTTTGTGTGTAAGAGTCTGTACTTTGACTTCTAAGGAATTATATAGTTTACAAGTTAAAAAATACCCTGGCAAATTGTTATTGAACCCACAAAAAAAAAAAAAAAAAATCTTCAAGCTCAAGCTGAGTGCTATCTTAAAATGGAATCAGAGCTGTAAAAATGACTCGAGGTATAAAAGTAAAATAAAAAGCACAGCTCACCCATTCCTGAAAACTGGCTTTAGCCGATGCCGAATTCGTGAATCGTATCTCGGTGAAATGTCATCTTTATTTACATTCATCCTGGGTCAACAATGGCATCTTCACGCTCCATGTGTTCCTCATACATTGTTCAAAGACAGGTACACAATATATATTGTACAGAATATGCGGCCCACATTACATTTAATAGCCGCAAGGATTGCATAGATCACTTGCACTAAAACGACCGAATGATATTGAGAATATTAACCAAAAAGAAGATACTGATTTTTTAAATTTATATGACCATTGAAATAATATTTTAATAAAATGGCTGCCTATGTGAAATAAAGGTTAAACAGACATCAAAATAAATACAATGTTCAAAATCCTATGTTGCCTATGCAAAGCTTATATTCTACTCAAAGTGCCAAGATATATTTGTATCTTTGAAGATGTTTTTTTGTTTTATTGTGAAGCAAACAACAAATAGGACAAAATAACAGAAAAATCAATGTGCATAACTATTCACCCCCTAAAGTCAATACTTTGTTGAGCCACCTTTTGCGGCTATCGCAGCTCCAAGTCACTTTGGATAAGTCTCTATGAGCTTGCCACATCTTGCCACTTGCCCATTCCTCCTTGCAAAACTGCTCCAGCTCCTTTAAGTTGGATGGTTTGTGCTTGTGAACAGAAATCTTTAAGTCTGACCACAGATTTTCTATTGGATTGGGGTCTGGGCTTTGACTAGGCCATTCCAACATATTTACATGTTTCCCCTTAAACCACTCAAGTGTTACTTCAGCAGTGTGTTTGGGGTTATTGTCCTGCTGAAAGGTGAACCTCCGTCCTAGCCTCAAATCACACACAGAGTGGTACAGGTTTTGCTCAAGAATATCCCTATATTTAGCACCATCCATCTTTCCCTCAACTCTGACCAGTTTCCCAGTCCTGACAAAACTTCCCCACAGCATGATGCTGCCACCACCATGTTTCACTGTGGGGATGGTGTTCTTTGGGTGATGTGATGTGTTGGGTTTGCCCTGAAAAACAACCCCACACCATAATCCCCCCTCCACCATCAAGACATGGATGAGCGAGTTTGGTGTGGAAGAACTTGACTTGCCTGCACAGAGTCCTGACCTCAACCCAATAGAACACCTTTGTGATGAATTAGAGTGGAGACTGCGAGCCAGGCCTTCTCGTCCACATCAGTGCCTGACCTCACAGATGTGCTTCTGGAAGAATGGTCAAACATTTCCATAGACACACTCCTAAACCTTGTGGACAGCCTTCTCAGAAGAGTTGAAGGTATTATAGCTGTAAAGGGTGGGCCAACTCAATATTGAACTCTACGGACTAAGACTGGGATGCCATTAAAGTTAATGTAAATGTAAAAACAGGCGTTCCAATACTTTTGGTAACATAGTGTATAATAAGGCACATTGAAGCACCACAATGGGCTGCATACACTTAAATATGGTCCAACCCTTACTAACCAACATCTCCACGGCTCAGTCTGTAAAATAGGGACTCACAGAACACCTACTTGGTTTGATAATGTGTTTTATTCTTAGTGACATCAATGGCGTGTGGTCCTTTGTTTCTTGCATTAACACACAGAGTAGGGACAGGCTTCTGTGGCCGGCACTCGGGTTTACCTGCATCTAGGGCCGACCCTATACGGTTCGAATCTCGGCCAGTTCCTGCGAACCTCCGAACCTGCGAACCTTCGAACTGTTAATGGGCAGGCTGAATGTAACAAATTGATTGATCAATCAACTTGGGTACAACCGCCTCCCGGAATCTCTTGCGATTATCGCTAGCGGCGATAATCACAGTCTTCTCACAGCGGGGACCCACATGCAATTGCTCGGCAAGAGGGATTCCCCTGTCAGCACTGTCTGTGTTGATGTGGGACTTGTGCAAATTTCTTCGCTGCAATCCGTGGTTGCAGCGAAGAAATTTGCACCGTGTATGGCCAGCCTAAGGGATATATTGGAGATTGGAGTAGTGCAGTTTTTTTGCAACTCTACTAACTGCAAAACAATAGCAATTAATCGACCGTTTTTACTGGTCTGCAAAACTGCAACAATATTTTTTGGATAAAAAGTTTCTTAATTTGTCATTAAAAAGTAGTCCTTGGGCTCCATTCCAGTGACTTTGCATAGCTGGTGATGATGTCATCACCCTGTTGCTGGCAGGATCAAACATAATCTCAATCTCTTCTCCTTCACTAGTCAGATGGTACATTGTAACTTTGTAGACACAAAGCATAGTGCTGCAACAGGGATAATATCAATCCCCCCCGCCCGCCCCCGGTGGTTCCTGGGCTTACCTGGCCAATTGGTAGCTCCAGGAACCGGTCTGGCGGTGGATGGGCATAGAGTTGGGCGAAGGAAAGAGGAAAGATGGCCTCCACTCATCTCAATGGCTTAGTCATGATGTTACTTCCGGTTCCGGTCCCATGTAAACAAGGTCATTTTTTTTAAAGCGAAAGATCAAATATTTTTTATTTTTTTTATCTTTTACTTTTAAGGGTAGAGGAGAGAGATCTGGGGTCTAAAAGACCTCTTAATAAAGAGGACCTGTCATGCTGTATTGTTATCCTGCGTTAGCAAAAAAAGTGATCAAAAAACATTTTTTGCAGGTAAAAATAAAATAAAAAATATATATATATATACATATATATATATATATATATATATATATATATATATATATATATATACATATACATATATATATATACATATATATATATATATATATATATATATATATATATATATATATATATATATATATATATGTATATATACATATATATATATATACATATATATATATATATACATATATATATATATATATATATATATATATATATATATATATACATATATATATATATATATATATATATATATATATATATATATATATATATATATATATATATATATATATATATATATATATATATATATATACACATATATATATATATATATATATATATATATATATATATATATATATATATTTTTTTTTTAAAGAGTTCCTGTCCCCATGTGCTCACATGCAGTGGTGAACGCATTTGTAGGCCACTCCCACATATGTAAAAGGTGTTCCCACCACACATGTGAGGCATCACCATGAACGTCAGAGCACGAGCAATGATTCTAGCACTAGACCTCCTATTTTACTCTAAACAGGTAACCTGTAGAAATGTTTAAATTGTCTCCTATGGAGATTTTTAAGTACCGTAGTTTGTCGCCATTCCACGAGCGTGTATTTTAAAGAATGACATGTTAGGTATTTATTTACTCGGCGCAAAAATCATCTTTCAAATATTACAAAAAAAATGGGCTGTGTATTGTGTTTTAAAAAGAAAGTAAAACTCACGTGCTAAAGCTAAAAAAATATAAAGGGAAGCTGCTAGCACAATACTCAGGTAAAAAATATCACAATATAGAAATAAAAAAGTGCAGCGCTTAATATAGTGAGTTTTTTTTTTTTTTTTATTCATTAAAGTGTATTTTTTACAAAAAAATTGCATTTGAAATACAGATGCACAGAAATCATGTGACATAATAAATTGCAATGACGACATTTTATTCTCTAGAGTCTCTGCTAAAAAAAATATATATATACAATGTTTAGGGCTTTTAAGTAATGTTTTATTTTTTATTTTTTGATCTTTTGCTTTTAAGGGTAGATGAGAGATCTGGGGTCTTTCAGACCCCAGATCTCTCCATAAAGAAGTCTTGGCATGCGCTTAATATATTGTGTTTTTTTTTTTTTTCATTAAAGTGTATTTTATACCAAATAATTGCATTTGAAAAACCGATGCGCAGAAACCATGTGACATAATAAATTGCAGAGACTGACATTTTATTCTCTAGGGTCTCTGCTAAAAAAAATCATATAATGTTTGGGGCTTCTAAGAAATTTTCTAGCAAAAAATACAGCTTTTTACAAAAAGTGCCAGAAAAAGTCCTGGTCAGCAAGTGGATATTCACCTTTGTTTTTGGTGCTATGAGCCCCACCCTGAGATGTGCGCCGCTGGACCCCAAAAACAAAGAAATCCACGGTGGCAGCCATGACCCGTATCTATATGGATACAGACGTCACTCAGTAGACAGAAGCCAAAGCTGACGTTCCTTCAAACTCACAAACAATTTTTTTTTTTTTTTAAACTCAACTTTTCAGTACTTTTGAAAGCCATTTTGCTGACAGCATCAAATTTGAATTATGTTAATGAAACCGAACTAAACAAGAGCACAGTATAAAAGATATAATTTCTATTCACAGAAAAATGCAAAACCAAACAGAATCTTGGGGGCCCATCTGTAGTTTGTGCTGATGAGATGGTCTAAATACAAATATGTCCAGCTGGAGAGGATTCACAATACTTAAATTTGCGTTGCAGAAGCACAACGGAATGACAGTATATTATCATTGCACGCCGATTGGCGCATGGGCTGATTTGATTGTTTAGGTAATTACCTCTTGTATTCCTTGCAAAGTAGGTTTCAGATGGAATCTTTAACACTATTTTGATGATAATTACAGGCCGTGAATTGAAGAGATTGTACTAAAAACTCCAAGTGATCCTGCATAAAATATGGATATCAACAGTCGTTTCTGCCACTAAACAGCCATATTTCATGTGTGACACTCTGCTAAAGAGCTAATTAACAAAAGAGATCAATCTTTTTAGTTTTCCTTAATCCTACAAACAAGCAAATGCATGTAAACGACTACGGGCAATCAACAGAGCATGCATGATTGCACTTAATGCTGAACTCCAAACAACAAGCTAAATACACAGTTGAAATACACAGGAATTGCTTTACCTGCCAAACGATTTATAATTCTGTGCAGACAGACAGGTATGCGCACAGGGTGTGCCGGGTGTGCCTGGGCACACCTAAATCACTCATAGTTGTCAACTGTCCTGGATGACCTGCACATTACTGAGACAAATCTCCTCCCTGTATCTCCTCCCCCAGCAGTTTTAGGCTCTACCAGGTCTCAGGAGGACTGCAGGAACATCCCTAAGATGGAGACTGCCTCCTCCTTGCTTTCTTCTAGTACTGCAATTACGTTTCAGTGAGCAGGATGGAGATGCACCAGCCTTGGAGATCGCGCTGGGCCTGCCTTCTTCTGGTGTGTGTCACCTGTATGCTGAGCTGAAGAAGTCAGAGGGAGTGTGTGCAGAATAAATAAATATATATATATATATATATATATATATATATATATATATATATATATATATATATATACAGTATCTTACAAAGTGAGTACACCCCTCACATTTTTTGTAAATATTTTATTATATCTTTTCATGTGACAACACTGAAGAAATGACACTTTGCTACAAGTAGTGAGTGTACAGCTAGTATAACAGTGTAAATTTGCTGTCCCCTCAAAATAACTCAACACACAGCCAATAATGTCTAAGCCGCTGGCAACAAAAGTGAGTACACCCCTAAGTGAAAATGTCCAAATTGGACCCAAAGTGTCAATATTTTGTGTGGCCACCATTATTTTCCAGCACTGCCTTAACCCTCTTGGGCATGGAGTTCACCAGAGCTTCACAGGTTGCCCTTGGAGTCCTCTTCCACTCCTTCATGATGACATCACAGAGCTGGTGGATGTTAGAGACCTTGCGCTCCTCCACCTTCCGTTTGAGAATGCCCCACAGATACTCAATAGGGTTTAGGTCTGGAGACATGCTTGGCCAGTCCATCACCTTTACCCTCAGCTTCTTTAGCATGGCAGTGGTCATCTTGGAGGTGTGTTTGGGGTTGTTATCATGTTGGAATACTGCCCTGTGGCCCAGGCCACTCATGCAGCCCCAGACCATGACACTCCCACCACCATGCTTGACTGTAGGCAAGACACACTTGTCTTTGTTCTCCTCACCTGGTTGCCGCCACACACACTTTACACCATCTGAACCAAATACATTTATCTTGGTCTCATCAGACCTCAGGACATGGTTCCAGTAATCCATGTTCTTAGTCTGCTTGTCTTAAGCAAACTGTTTGCAGGCTTTCTTGTGCATCATCTTTAGAAAAGGCTTCCTTCTGGGATGACAGCCATGCAGACCAAATTGATGCAGTGTGCGGCGTATGGTCTGAGCACTGACAGGCTGCCCCCCCCCACCCATTCAACCTCTGCAGCAATGCTGGCAGCACTGATATGTCTATTTCCCAAAGACAACCTCTGGATATGACGCTGAGAGTGAGAGTGATAACACCAAGTTTAACACACCTGCTCCCCATTCACCCCTGAGACCTTGTAACACTAAAGAGTCACATGATACCGGGGAGGGAAAATGTCTAATTGGACCCAATTTGGACATTTTCACTTAGGGGTGTACTCACTTTTGTTGCCAGCAGTTTAGACATTAATGGCTGTGTGTTGAGTTACTTTGAGGGGACAGCAAATTTACACTGTTATACAAACTGTACACTCACTACTTTACATTGTAGCAAAGTGTCATTTCTTCAGTGTTGTCACATGAAAAGATAGAATAAAATATTTACAAATATATAGGGGGTGTACTCACTTTGTGAGATTTTATATATATATATATATATATATATATATATATATATATATATATATATATATATATATATATATATATATAATTGTCAAAAGTATTGGGACACCTGCCTTTACACGCACATGAACTTTTATGGCATCCCAGTCTTACGGCCTGTACATACGAATATTATAAGTAAAATTTTGTCCGATTTTCAGATCGTTAGTACAGAGCTTTTCGAAAGTCGATTCCGGTTTTTCGTCTGACAAAGACTGAATGTGCAGACTATAAAATTTTTGTCGTAAGTGAACTTTAGTCCGATTTTTGTTTAATTTGTATGGTTTTCGTAGAAAAAAAATCGTAAGAGCAAGATTACGCATGCTCAGAAATGAAAGAATACATACAACACATTACGTCACTTCTAAAGTTGTATTCTGTCATACGAGAATTTTCGTATGGTGAGTAACCTCTACACTTTCGACATGAGACTAGCATGCAACAGAAAACAGACGAACGGTCTGAATCTGATCGTGTTTACGAGACTTTAGCCTGTAGGGTTCAGTATTGAGTTTGCCCACCCTTTGCAGCTATAACAGCTTCAACTCTTTTGGGAAGACTGTCCACAAGGTTTAGGAATGTGTCTATGGGGATGTTTGACCATTCTTCAAGAAGTGCATTTTTGCAGTCAGGCATTAATGTGGACGAGAAGGCCTGGCTCCCTCTAATTCATCCCAAAGGTGTTCTATCAAGTTGAGGTCAGGACTCTGTGCAGGCCAGTCAAGTTCCTCCACCCCACTCACTTATCTATGTCTTTATTGTAAGGATCACAGGAACTTACAATGAGGAAGAAGGAGATTCATACCTCCCAACTTTTTGAGATGGGAATGAGGGACACCTATTAGCAAAAGTATGCAGACATAGGACACACCCCTTGCCACGCCCTCTTAAAGGAGAATTGTACCAAAAAACAAGATTAGTTAAACCCACAAGTGCTTTTTTACTGCTACTATTCCTTTATATTGGCTTTTGGAATTTATAAATGCAGCAATTTAGGAATCAGATGAAAGGTTTAGCACTGGAAAACACTTCTTGATAGATAAAAAATCCCTTTTTTTACATCTATATACATCAGACCGAAATGAGGGACAAATGAGGAGGAATGAGGGACAGAGGGACATTGCTCCAAATCAGGGACAGCCCCTAAAATCAGGGATAGTTGGGAGCTATGAAAATTTCATCATACAAAGGAGAGGATACACATAAAAATCTGGAATTATTATAATGACCAGAGGGTGGCAACATAGCAATAACTTGGTGAAAAGCACAGGAAACATGCATTGGCTATTTAAAGTGATTGTAAAGTCTTGTTTAAAAAAAATATATAAAATAACAAACATGTTATACTTACCTCCTCTGTGCAGTTGGTTTTGCACAGAGCAGCCTGGATCCTCCTCTTCTCTGATCCCTCTTTGGCCACTCCCTCCTGGCCCCTCCCTCCTGTTGAGTGCCCCCACAGCAAGCAGCTTGCTATGGGGGCACCTGAGCCGAGTCACAGATCTGTGTGTCCATTCAGACACGAAGCGCTGACCCGGCCCCACCCCCTCTCTCTACTGATTGGCTTACAGACTTTGATTGACAGCCGTGGGAGCCAATGGCGCTGCTGCTGTGTCTCAGCCAGTCAGGAGGAGAGTCCCGGTTGGCTAAGACACTCGAGAACATCGCTGGAGAGAGATGGGGCTCAGGTAAGTAATTAGGGGGTGCTGGGGAGGCTGCTACACACAGAAGGTTTTTTTATCTCAATGCATAGAATGCATTAAGATAAAAAACCTTCTGCCTTTACAACTCCTTTAACTGCAGGGTCCTCCCAGGGTCCTCCCAGGATAATAAGGCTCCCCCCGGCCTAATGTACATAATATGCCTGGGGGTTGCCCTTAACCTGCCAGTGAAATGGCGCATCTGCACAATGTATACAACCTACTACATCAAAACTACCTTTACAAAGAAAATAATGCAGGATCAATAGCCAACAAATGACAGCCCCCAGCTGCTTAATCTGTTTGTAAAAAGATGTCCGGAGATTCCCTTCATCCGTATGGGACCCTGATCCTAATCTAGATGTAGCGTTAACCCACAAAAGAACCACATATTGCCACATGTTCTTTTCCCTAATTAATGCAGAGAACACAGTAACCATCATTCACTCTGGCATATTGATCAGTCAAATGGGGTTGTCTATTTATGTTTTATTGCACATTACACATTTGGTAAGGTGGAGGGATCTGTGGGATACTCCAACAATACTTTACAAAAATAAGAGTTCTGCTCTTTATCGACACTTCTTTGCATAGTCCCTCCAGTAGAGGCCTAGGGAAGAAGCAACACTGAGCATTGTAAGCTTTGTCTCGGTCCAGGCAATGACTGGCATTTATGCACTAGGGAGAGCAGCAAAACAGTCACTAGCATTCTAGGCTCAGGTCTGTACTCACAATGTCCCTGGATAATTGGTTGCCTTCTTCCTTCCAATATCAGCTAGACATTCACCCAGGAGCTCCCCAGACCAGATACTTAGTGAAATCCCTCGATCAGCTCAAAGGATTCTCAAAAAAGTAGGCCCTCCAGCACTGTCTTAGCTGGGACCTCGATGAACGCATCACATATAGGTACAAGATGTCAAAAGTAACATTTAAAATTATACAAACTGCAGACCCCCGGCTTCCTTACAAAGTCCTAAGTGTTCCTGAATGTACGCCATTTACTGCAGTTTTAAAGTTTGCAGCAGAAGAGTTTAAGGTTCCTCCAGAGACAAGTGCGATCATAAGAAATGTCTTTGGGATCTGAGCGGTAACACCTCAATTCAGTGGATCTCCCGAGCGGTGACCTGTGAGACACATCACAACAGAGACCCAGTGGCTGGGGGACACAGCCACTTGCTCGCATGATCTCTTTGACAGGAGATCTGGTGATCCGGTGTTCTGCCGAGAAAGTTCCGCTCGGCGTATAAGTTCCCCCCTCTACTGCGCCTGCGCAGTAGGTATCGGCGGAAATAGCCGAAGCAGAACAACTGAAAATCAGCTGTACACGGCGCCTGTAAGAGGGCCCCTCGCGGGCTCGCTTCGCTCGCCACGCTTCGGGCACGGCCCCGCTGCGCTCGGCACTTTTAGATTCCCCTTCTAGGTCCACTTGGATGGTGGGGAAGGAACCTGGACCCAGAGCGCAGGCGCCGTGTACAGCTGATTGAAGCATTTGAGCTTCGGCTATCTCCGGCGGCTGAGAGTAGTATGTACTGCGCAGGCGCTGCGCCTGCGCAGTACAGGGGGGGAACTTATCCGCCGAGGGAACATTCTCAGCAAGACACCGGTAAGGGGCAGATTTGTTTGAGGTGGAGGAATTCTCTATAACATCACGCTCCCCAGGGAGACAGTCTTTGCATGCCTCACACCGTTTGAAGATTGGTGTTTTCTCCCTCTATCAGAAATTTTTTTTTAACAAGGACTATTTTTTGACTGTATGGACTTAACAAAATCTCTTGGTTCTTGATTCCTATTTTCCACTAAAAAAATTTTCACTGGAATGGTTTAGTCTGTGAGTAACAAGCTTTCATTGTTTGTCAGCAAATATTGATTTTTTTTTTTTTTGTTGTTAAAATTTTTTCTTTATTGTTGTTTACCACATAAGGATGTTTTTGGTGTGGGTCATATCAATTAACAATGATCGCGTTCACTTATTAGCAGCGCAGCCTATCCTATATATAGCATCACATATAACTTCAGCTGAGCTTCCCAGAAGGGCAGCATCCCTTCAGATTGTGGACTTCTCATCCTGGACAAGACACCACTGCTCCAGTGCCCAGACTATTTATGTGCTCTCCAGCCACCTCCTAGGTACATCCCCCCAAGGATTGGATGAAGTTGCATAATTATTCAGAACGCTCATTTACCTGACTGTCGAGAAGACAGGGAGTAAGTAATCAAACCTGCAGCCTGTGACACCCAGATCAGACCAATATAATCAACAACTGCTCCACTGATTACAGAGGATCCCAAAAAGAACAAAATTTACCTAACATCCTAGCACCTAACTAGGAAGGTGCTATATCGATGTTAATGGGGGACCTCACACAAACAAAAGGACATGTCAGATAGAGATGCACCAATACCGTTATTTTACTAGTTATTTACAAATGAAAAACATTTAATTTTTTTTTTTTATCTTGTATTTTTTTATGTCAAATGTGTAAATATATGTTAAAGGTGTAAAAATATTAACAAACAAAGCAAACAAAAATAGTTTTAAATATTAATAGTTTATAAAATAGTTTTATAAAACCAAAAAAAAAAAAAAAAACAGCAGGAATATAATAATTAAAGGGGAATAAGGAGTTAATTAAGGCTAATTAGAGCAAATTAAAGGTTAATAAGGTGTTAAACAGAGAAACATTTAATAAAAAACAAAAACTTTTTTTTTTTACTTGACAGGTTGCTTTAAACTGACTTTATCTGCAGATTGAAGTTCATCGCTTTGATCTGTAGGTGAATAAACAGAAAGGTACAAAAAGAAACAATGTTTCTTTTTATCTTTCTGTTTCATTGGCCGAGCAATGTTGTTGATAACAACATTGCTCTTTTTTTTTATAGCTCCAATTACTGGGACTTTGTTTACAACAGGGGAACCTCACTGACAGCTGAATGAGTCATTGGGCACCCCATGCGAAAAAAAACAAAACAGAATGGAGTTTCCCCAAAGTTTCCTTCAATGACTTCAGAAACAGTAATATAAACCTGGCAGTGTTATGTAATTTCCTCACTCTTTCCAAAGCCAAAATAAAAACTTTTTTGAGTGGAGTAGTGCTTTAAGATTTATAGTGATGGTAAGATCATCCCACACACAGCGCAAACAGAGGATTTCTTTTGTAAACTCTGCAACAGTTTTTAATTGTTCTCTACAGACGTGTGTACATTTCTTCTCTCTCTATTCAAGCCTATGACAGAGGAAAGTATTATTCCCACCGATTCGGCAGCGTGATTATTTTGACTTATATGCAGCTGTTCTTTTATACTTTGCTTTTTCTTTACGGCGGTGTCTAATTATTTCCACTGATCAGTTCATGGAGCCGTGTTTGATTGACATAATCCTTAAATTGCTCCTAAGTACCTGCCCCTCTGTGAATCACAATATGGCAATCTCAGCTTTCTCCATTCCTTACCAGTTGTGTCTGTGACCACCTGAATGCTAGGAATGAGAATGGTGTCAAAGCCGAGGGCACAAGGCCCAGCAATAAATAGAGGCACGGGGGTCTTTGATAAAATATTCTATGTTCTCCAAACTAGACATTTTGAACAGAACTCAGAAATCTATCATTTCCAGGGCTTTTTTTTCAGGGGGAACGTGGGGGAACGCAGCTCCAGCACCTCCAGCACTGAATGTATGTATTGGCAAGAGGTGATGAAGGGTATTTGATGCTAACTGCTGGGGGATCTATTGTAACTGGTAGGGATCAATTTTTGCATGGGTGGCTATTGTTGCTAGGGGGCGTCTTATGTTGCCGAGGGGTCAATTGTTGCTGGGAGGGATTTATTTTTGAGTGAGAGGTCTATTGTTGCTGGCTGCTGGAAGATCTGTTATTGCTGCTGGGGGTATATTGTTGCTGGGGTAGATTTATTGTTGCTGAGGGTATAATGTTGTGTGAGGGATCTATTGTTGCTGGTGGGATATATTATTGCTGGGGTGGGGTCTTTTGTTGTTAGGGGGATCTATTGTGTTCTGGGGTGGAGTCCATTGTCGCTGGGGGAGATCTATTGTTGCTGGGTCGATCTGTTATCACTGGGGGGATCTAGTGTGCCTGGAATGGGGGTCTATTGTTACTGGGGGGAGCTATTGTTGCTGGGGTGGGGTCTTTTGTTGATGGCTTTAGGGGATCTATTTTACTGCTTTTTTTGTTATCGTTAAAAAATTGCATACAGTTTACTAAATTAATGTTTTAGAAATAATCAGGGCTTTTTTTCTCAGAGATTAGGTGCAGGAACTCCCCCCTTTTTAAGCCACCCTTGTCTCCACCCCCTACCCACCTCCAAGTATCTACCCTTGGTTCCACCCCCTGCCTACCTCCCAGCACCGCCCCTTTTAGAGAATACAGAACCAAGTACTATTTTGTGGTGCTAATTCATTTGTATGCAATTTGTTAACAACAACAACAAAAAGCAGTAAAATAGGTTCCTTAAAGCCATCAACAATAGACCCCACCCCAGCAACAATAGCCCCCCCCAGTAACAATAGACCCCCATTCCAGGCACACTAGATCCCCCCAGTGATAACAGATCCACCCAGCAGCAATAGATCTCCCCCCAGCAACAACAGACTTCACCCCATAACACAATAGATCCCTAGAAACAAAAGACCCCACCCCAGCAATAATATATCCCACCAGCAACGATAGATCCCTCACACAACATTATACCCCCAGCAACAATAAATCTACCCCAGCAACAATATACCCCCAGCAGCAACAACAGATCTTCCAGCAGCCAGCAACAATAGACCTCTCCCTCAACAATAGATCCCTCCCAGCAACAATTGACCCCTTGGCAACATAAGATGCTCCCTAGCAAAAATAGCCCCCCATGCAAAAATAGATCCCTACCAGTTACAATAGATTCCCCAGCAGTCAGCATCAAAGACCCTCCAGTACCCCTTGCCATTACATACATTCTGTGCTGGAGGTGCTGGAACTGCGTTCCCCCTGAAAAAGGGCCCTCGTTTATAATGGAAACAGAGTAGTGGAGTGATGGGGGAGGTGGATGGACGGAGATATGGAAAGAGTGAGGAGTGAGTTAGGCCCCTTTCACACATACACGTTCAGGTCTGTCTGTCAGCTTTTTAGGCGGACCTGATCGGACGCTCCATTCACCTCTATGGAGCGACGGATGTCAGAGGTGACCTGTCCGCTGGCATCCAATCCGCTAATCCAGACTGATGAAAACCCTATTGCCAATCCCTCTGGCAGATGGGATGAAAATGGACAGGCAGATCTGTTTTCATCCGATCCCCCATAGAGGAGAGCGGAGCTCTGACAGGTCCATCTCTCCACAGTGAGCAGAGACAGACCTGTCATCCGTCGGCTCAGCAGAGTGATCCCTACTGAGCAAGCAGAGTCCGTGGAAACTGACGTGTGTGTGAAAGAGCCCTAAAGAATGGAGGTATAGACTGGGTGACAGAGAGATGGATGATGGGATAGAGCAAGGCATGGAGGGATGTGAGTGAGACAGAGAAATGGAATAGTGAAGCAAAGGATAGAGGGGTGGAGTTATGGAATGAAAGAGGGAGAGGCAGAATACTAGAGGGATGAAAGTGATGGAGGATGGAAAAGGTGGAGGGATATAAGGCACAAGGAGTTGTGGAAAGATAAAAGAAGGGAGGGATAGAGTAACAGAGGGATGGAAGTGATGGAGGGTGAAGAGGTTGGAGGGACCTGCAACACAGGGAGGGATGGAGACAGGAGGTCTTTAGAATTGGGGACAAACATTCTTGTGAACCTGGTTGCTACCTGGGATTGGGTTGCGTTTGGTGAGTGGTAGTGCAGGCTTGTTGGGGCCCCAGGGCATTACTTTGCCCAGGGGTCCACAATGCTATTAAGATGGCACTGCTCGCGCATAATACTTCACTGCCGGATTCCCTTACTCGCAATGGAGGCGGCATGCACCCAACAGCTGATAGAAACATCAACTGCGGTGCCGACATCGCTGGACTCCAGGACAGGTAAGTGTCCTATTATTAAAAGTCAGCAGCTGCAGTATGTGCAGCTGCTGGCTTTTGAATTTTGGGCGGACCTCCGCTTTAGTAGGCTTTTGGATGTGAATATTCCAGTTGAACCACTTACATGCCTTTTGGGCTACCTTGATTCTTCTTTTACATGCCTCCTATGTCAAATATTATCTTGTGTGCTCTTTTTGTGGCCTGTAGACAATTTGCCCTTAAGTGGACTTCTCCATACCATCCTACTTTATCTGATTGGATTTTTTACCATAACTGGCTTATTTCTTTAGAAAAACATACATATTTTTTAGGAAACTCAATGAGGAAGTCCGATGCTATTTGGTCACAATGGCTCGAGTTTATATCCACTCTATTGACGTAGGCTAACTTGTATCATAGTATGACTTTTGGCATAGGTTGGGGGTCTTTTCAGGATTTGTTTATACTGTATTTATTTTTATTTAGGTTTTTCAGTAATTACTACATTTGTCTGTGTGCTTTTAGCACTTATATAAGATTCTAATGTGCCTATGCCTTCCATATCTTCTTTTTAGATCAATATTCCTCATGAACAAAAACTCCTGAAGAAGCGGGTACTAGATGGAGCTGAAGATACAGATATTATTCACTTACAAAAAAATAGCGGTCACATTTCGTTCAGCATGCACAAATGCTTCTGACATCCGCGCAATAAATGTTTTATAAACAGACTATTATATGTTTTATACTTATGGGTATTTTAAAAGCATTAGACCCAATTTGCACACATCAAGAAAAAAAAACACTTTTCCAAAGAGTAGTGTGTACAGGGAGCTTTTACAGAGCATTTGCAAAGCTTATAGTCAGCCTCAAAAGCTTTTTTCTTTGGAAGGCTTCAGTCTAAGGTAAGTATTTCATAATGTGCTAGTAAGCGATGCATACTAGCACATTACGCCATTGCTTTGCAAGGGATTTTTTTTAAAATACTTTTTTACTTTGTTTACTACCACTTTAAAGAGAAGAGGTAGCACAACTTCTCCTTTAACCACCTCGAGTCTAGACACGAGTCTAGACACTTTCACTCCCTTCCTGTCCAGGCCATTTTTAAGCTTTCAGGGCTGTCACACTTTGAATGCAGTAATGCAACACTGTACCAAATAAAATATTTTTTTTAAAACAGATAGAGCTTTCTTTTGATGGTATTTAATCACCACTGGGTTTTGTAATGTTTTGCTATATAAACAAAAAAATACCAGAAATTTCACAATTGTTTTTGTTTTACATACTCCAGAGCACCATATGACTGATCAGGGACAGTGACTGGTGAGAGTATGTAAAAAAAAAAAAGAAAATTACAATTTTTTTTTCACTTCTTTTTTCTTTTATTTTTTTACACTGTACTGTACACCTCTGGGGCGGTGATTAGGATTTAAAACACTATGATTGCTTTTTTCAGTAATGATCACTGTATAAGCAATCATTTTTACTTTGTGAGTTGTATCCAGTCATGTGCCATTGTGTACTATTGTGATAGCTGTGATTGACCACAACTATCACATGGTACAGGCCCACTGTGACTGTCCCTGCACCATGTGATCACTGTGACCAATCACAGAGATCACAGTAGTACACAATGAAAGGCTATGAATCAAAGCCATTGTGTACAACTAACATGTGATCTTTGTGATTGGCCACAGAGATCACATGGTACCAGGGCTGCCCCAGTACAATGATTTGTGTTCCACTGTGTTCGTTGGAAACAGCAGGTCACAGATTGCACAGCTGCACAGCCCTTAGGGTGCTTACAATGCCTGATGAAGGGGTCATGCATGGCTCCGAAACATTGCAATCCGCTGTAACGATGTGATCACTGATTGAAGCTCTGGACCTACTCTGGAGATCCTTGGTGTGCTGGTGACATCTGTTTTCCTAGGGTGCCTACAAGGCTCAAGACTGGGAGGAGGTCATATGATGTCCACCTGGGATAACAGTGCTCCCGCCCGGCCATATTTTTATAATAGGCTGGGTAAGAGGTGGTTAAAGAGAATGTATGGTTCAGCTTGTCCTTTAAGCATTTCTTTTATGTAACAAGTAATCAGCAGTTATAACAGTGCGTTATTATGCCTTTAAAGTTCAACTCCCAGATGTGGCTTCCCTGAAAGGGTGCTGTCCTAGCCTGTACGTTGTGCAGGGCTGCGCCTCATAAGAAAGCTGGAAATGCTTATGCCGACCTTCCTCTGATGTAGAGTCAACTCCAGGCGTATCCATGAACATCCCTATGCTGTTTTACACTGTGGATGCCACCCAGGTGCTATATATATATATATATATAGCCTTATGAGTCAACGTTGGCTCCCCAAAATCTTAAGAGAGTTTTGTGTCCACTGAGACTTAAAGTGTTAGTTCACCTTTACAGCAAAAAATGAAAAGGTGAAAAAACACAGTACGGCCTCTCCACTGGTGTTGGTGGCAGAGCACACATTAGTCCAGGGATATGCAATTAGCAGACCTCCAGCTGTTGCAGAACTACAAATCCCATGATGCACAGCAAGACTCTGACAAGCCACAAGCATGACACCCAGAGGCAGAGGCATGATGGGACTTGTAGTTTTGCAACAGCTGGAGGTCCGCTAATTGCATATCCCTTCATTAGTCCTATACTGGGCTCCTCCCCTCACTAATGGTAGAATCAAAGAGAAGAACTTCCTCTAAAAGGATTGCACACTAAAGAAATAAGGGCAGGTGGGGACATCTAGAGATAGAAGTGAGAACTACACAGAGATCTCACTAATGGCACAACAATGGCCACCCAATGTCGTTTAACAATCTTACCTCTCACACAGAGAAAGCAATACTAAGCTATCAATCTGAGCCCACATCAGAAACATCCGTAACAGTCATGTTACTGCAGAAGGCAGTAACCAGGGGAGTGGTTTGAGATTGAGATAAAGGCTCAGACTTGACAAATGTCAAAATTTGCATATCAGTAGCAATGTTCTCTAATCTACTTAGGCGGCATGCCTTGGGAATGCAAATACCACTATGTTTACAAGCTTGGGGAATGGAAAGTTTATCATTAAAGCTTGTGATTTGAAGCATACTGACTGTTCTCCTGCCATTTGAGCCACGGTGAAATGGAACTCACTGCAACCCTTCTACTTGTCAAAATTAGAGTCACTTTCCCCCCCATGGTAATACTATAGATCATTCACACAGCAATAAGGGGCAGGAATCCCACCTAGAGAACTGGCCCCCTGGGCTGTAAGACAATCAATAACTGTTATCTCAGCCCCCTTGAGTTCTTATGTAAAAGCCAAACTCCAGAAAACAGCTGACCTCTGCATTTATCTGTTTTTTCGCAATGCCCTGCAGAATGTACACTGAGCTGTGTATTGCCAGCTTAGCTTACATTTCGGCACACTAGTTATGTGCTAGGATGACTGCACTCCTGAGCATGCATAGCAGTGATGTTATCCTGTGCTGTCCAATCCAAATGGATGAAGAAAGCACCTGGAAAAAGCCAGGGACAAGATGTTACCACTGGCAAGGGAGCTCGTGGGCATCGGACCTTTGGAACAAAGGTAGGTATCTGTGCCTTTAGTTCTGCTTTAAGTATCCCTTTCAAATCAACTGCCCTTTTCAAGATTTTGCATTCTAATATCACTACATTTTTTTAATCCAATCTTTTGCACTAAGACTTTGTCTTCTGCTACATTTTTGTTTGAAAGCTAGTGTCAAGTATTGTTTTATGGTAAGTGCAGATGTAGCACTCTCTTGGCTCCTCAGTTGTTAATTACATTTGGCTATTCTTGTTCTCACAGACGTAGGCGTGAATGTTCTCCCCTGCCTTCCAGAGGCTTCTAGAACATAAGCGGTTGGGCAAGGCAAATCCCAGCCTGATTATTGATTATGCTCCAGACAATCTTTGGGGAAGTGTGCCCAGAAGGTGACTGGGAGGCATATAAATAGTTTGAGCTTTAGAGCAGCAGGGACTCTTCTTCTTTTCCCTGTTAAGGAGAAACCACCCACCTGGGTGGGGGTGGCTAACCCCATCTGCACCCATTATCCAAATACCAGCAGCTATTCATAGAGGTCCCAGCTGTGGAAGAGATGTGGGGGTCTACTTCTTAGAATCCATTTTGGAGCCAGTCAAGGGATGAGAACTTGGTCCGGAGAGCTTACTGAAGAGTGTCCGGTGGATGCTGGAAGGAGGCACCTGGTAATCCTGTGACATTGTGAGTACCGAAACTGTATGTAGTGACTGTAGTGACTGTATACTGTACCATCCAGGATGGATAAACCAGTAGTATTCTTACCTGGGACAACTGATACTGGAACATAGACTTAAACAAATTACTGGAAGGTCCACTTTCAGATCAGATTGCAGTAGAGCCATATTCTGATAAGGTAGAAGTTTTTTTTTTTTTTTTAACAGAGGTTCCAAAACTTACTTGGCCTACCGCCCCCTTTTCAGAAACAAAAATGTACTCAGCACCCCCCTGGAAATCTATCTTCTTTTAAGCGAACAGAAACATGCAGTGACACATTTTCGTTCTTGTATGTATCTATATTTCTAGCTACATCCTGCAAAAAGAAAGATGTTGTTGCAAATAATACATCTTGAAGATTGAAATTCTAAAATTATTTTTTAAAGTCAACCATAGTAACATTCACATGAGGGGAAAGATGAAAGGAGATATACTTACCCGATCCTCCACTTCTCTCTGCACAAGACCTGCAGCTCCTGCAACCCTGTGCTTTAGTGGTCTTGAGTCCTGGCATCATCAAGCCCAGGGCAACATCCAAAAACCTTTTCATGACATCAAGACACCAGGAATAGTCTACTCCTGGATTGTGGGAGCACCATTTTCCGGGGATCAGAGGTTCAATTAAGTATAAAGCCTCGTACACACGATTGGACTTTCTGACAACAAAACCATGGAATTTTGTCCGAAGGGTGTTGGCTCAAACTTGTCTTGCATACACACGGTCACATAAATGTTGGCCAACAATTACAAACGTAGTGACGTACTAGATGTACTACGTGGTTTTTCAGCTCTTTAGCACCACCCTTTGGGCTCCTTCTGCTAATTTTGTGTTAGTATAAGTTTGGCGAGTGTTGATTCGCGCTTTTCTTTACGAATTTTTCATTTATCGCTTTTCAGTTCGTGCTTTTCAGTTCGTTTCTGAATGGCCGCTCATCAACCAGACATGTTGTGGAATCGGAGGAGATAACATGTTATTTATTAATGGCCTTGGAGTTATTGCTTTGACATTATTTTTTTGGTTGAATAATGAATTGATTTGGAAATTTTTCTATATTTTTGGAAGCGTAGAATGCATTTTTTGGTTATTTTGTATTGGCAGATGGCATGTCTAATTTTTTTTTTTAATGCCCAATAAAAAAATTGTGGAGAATAATACTTGGCTATGTGTTTTACTTCAAATGACAGTTTGGGAGTAGGAAGTTACATTTTAAAAAATACAATGTAAAATTGGCAAGGGACACCAACATAGTTGTATCTTTATTCTTAAAAACTACGGGATAATGGTGTTGTGGTAACTTGCACAAAAAGAAAAAAAAAAACAAAACATAATAATATTATTCTTGATATCACTAGAAAAAAAAAATCCTTTGAAAATTCGTATGCAATACCTCCATCAGTATCATTAGCAAAGCAGCTTTATTATTATCCCATTAAAGAAGAAGAGAATTGTGCTCTGCATTTAGAGATTTCATAATTTTTCTCCATTACAAACATTAGTTTACAAGACTGACCGCGTCTGCTTCCAAGCATGCGTGTTTGTACTTTGGACTTTTGTCCCACGGACTTGTGTACACACGATCGGAAAGTCCGACAACACACATTTGTTGGTGGAAAATGTGAGAACATGCTAGCCAACATTTGTTGGCGGAAAGTCCGACAACAATTGTCCGATGGAGCGTACACGCGGTCGGACTTACCGACAACAACCTCACATCCAACATTTCTCGTCGGAAAATCAGATCGTGTGTACGCGGCATAAGGGTTTCTCCTCTCCCCTGAACAAAACAAGCACTAACCATTACAGTGCCGGCACAGCCCCACTGTAAGGGATACATTTTTTTTTTTTTCTGGCTGGAGTTGGGCTTTAGGACCTGTTGTCAGACCACTGATCGGTTATAACTTGCATTTTGTGTCTTAATTAGGAAAATAAAGTACCGTAATTACTACGACTTTAACTCTATGTTACACAACAGATGAAACATGTACAAACATTTTTTCTAAATTCAATTCTCTTCTCTTCCCCCACCCCTATATTGTTATTTAACACCCCTAAATTGCACCCAAGGTTACTACTCCCCCCCCCCCCTAGATCATTCCAGTGCCCCCCAGGGGATGATATCACCCACTTTTGGTAAGCACTGTTTTATATGGATATGTGCCTGCATGTCTGTACAAACACAGAGGTGCACACTGAACATTTGCTGTGACCAGACTCTTAATCTCAACCATGCTCAGAGTGACGGTCCTCAGCCCTGACCACAATGACTTTCATTTGATGATCAATGTGATAACAATGATCAACTGGCAGAGCAGCGTTGCATAAACCTTCTCCCTCCTACTGTCAAAGAGATAAACTACTACACTGTGCTGAAGGACTTCACAGCTTAAGAAAAAAAAAACTGACTTTAATCACTCTCCAACCATATAGGCAATAAAATACCCCTTGTCATGAAGAGGTTAATGAAATCCGGACACTCTGAACACTTCAGCTATTTTACGTCAAATCCTCTTCAGGCATACGTCGATGGGCTGAGCCTGTAAATATCTAATATTATACTGTATATTTCAAAAATTCCTTAATACTTATTTGATTCTAATGAATAGGAGAATATAATATTACTCACCCTCAACTAAAAACACTGCGTCAAAGGCAAAAAATAACGCTACTGAGCACTAGATGGCACTGGATCGTTTCTTTTCGGCTCTAGCGTTTTAACACCAGTTTTGTTCTCTGATAATGTGTCTTATTCCGCTGTAGAAACCTCTTTAGAAGATAAAGAAGCTCTTCAGGAGGAAGAATAGATGCAACCGATAGATTGATAGTGGGTCACTTGGAAGCAATGAAGAAGGAACAAGGGAGCGCCTTAGTTAGAGACCTATTCAGCCAGCATTTTGTTTAGCTGACTTGTTCCCACATGGACACACAATGTGATAGTGACCTAAAAAGAGAGAAGTAAGACATTACTGCCATCGATATTCTGTTATTGCTGTAATAAAGCTGGTTGTAAAAGCTCAACTGTAAGCTGGGCTGCCCTCCACTGGAACACCTGACACACACACACTTATGGTTTTACAATATTTTGTATATATACACCTTTTTTCCCCCCAGAGTCTTCTCTCTGGTTATGTGGGATCCTGGTGTCCTTCACTTCTCCCTGCATTGTTAGTCCTCTAAGCCAGTGGTCATCAACCCTGTCCTAAGGGCCCACTAACAGGCCAGGTTTGCAAGATAACTGAAATACGTCACAGGTGATATAATTTGCTGCTCAGTGATTGCAGTATTCTAGTCTGCATCTCCCCAAGGCAATACATAAAACCTGGCCTGTTAGTGGGCCCTGAGGACAGAGTTGATGACCACTGCTCTAAGCTACATAGGATGGCACTCAGGTAGAAACATGAGTGCTTTTCTCTGCAGGGTACCGCTATGAGCTCAAGCTGTCATGAGTGGCTCCTGCACCCCCCCCCCCAGTGCCCTTTGGCACTAGAGCTGGAAGTGCCAGTGGTCGTGATAGTCAAGGTCCAGTGCTCAGCCCAGGAGCTGAAACCTGGGTTTCTGATCTTGCTACACAGCACTTCATATGAAATACCTGTCTTCAGGTGCTTCACTGCTTTTGCATTGTGTTTAAGGAATGTTACATAGTTACATAGTAGGTGAGGTTGAAAAAAGAAACAAATCTATCAAGTCCAACCCAAGTATATGATTATATGCCCGTATTACCTTGTATATCCCTGTACGTTGTGGTCATTCGGGTGCTTATCTAATAGTTTCTTGAAACTATCAATGTCCCCCGCTGAGACCACCTCCTGTGGAAGGGAATTTCACATCCTTGCCGCTCTTTCAGTAAAGAACCCTCTACATAGTTTAAGGTTAAACCTCTTTTCTTCTAATTTTAATGAGTAGCCACAAATCTTGTTAAACTCCCTTCTGCGAAAAAGTTTTATCCCTATTGTGGGGTCACCAGTATTGAAATCATTTCCCCTCTCAAGCGTCTCTTCTCCAGGGAGAATAAGTTCAGTGCTTGCAACCTTTCATAACTAATATCCTCCAGACCCTTTATTAGCTTTCTTGCCCTTCTTTGTGTGGGAGTGGGAGAATTATCATTTTATCTCTGGAGTTGATCCCCTTTTTAATGCATGCCAATATTCTGTTTGCTTTGTTAGCAGCAGCTTGGCATTGCTGAGCCTATCATCTACTTGGACCCCCAGGTCCTTTTCCATCCTAGATTCCCCCAGAGGTTCTCCCCCCAGTGTATGGATTACATTCATATTTTTGCCACTCAAATGCATTATTTTACATTTTCCTCCACTGAACCTCATTTGCCATGTAGTTGCCTACCACATTAATTTGTTCATGTGAATGTGATGTCACAAGTGATGTAACAGTACGTCCATTATGGAAGCTTTGCAGATAGGTCCAGCCTCTCCCTGTAGCAGTAGATCACTGCTGAAGGTCTCCACCGATGAGACGACAAGATCACTGAAGAAAAAAAAAATACTATACATACTGTGTATATATACAGTATATATATACTGTATACTGGCAGGCATATGTTCCCACTATTTTGGTTATGATCCCTTTAATGGAGATGGTTTCAAGACATTGTGAAACAATATGTAATCAGCGCAATATTGAAGAAACTGTGCAAAAATTCTGTGCAAACTAATATTCAGTGGCCTTAAAGTGTGCTAATGTGTGCCCTCATCAACTGAATTTAATCTAATCTTAATATTATGCAAACCATTTTCCCCCATACGTGTATCGCAATGTAGCATCGGAAGGGGTATAAAACTCTCCTGAAGTAAAATGCATATGTTCACTTTGAGCTTTACTATTTTACATAAAAGGTACACTAATATGATATTATTTTAAATAGCAGACTGTATTGATTAGATTGTGGTAAAATTTGGGGAATGGGAATGAGCAAATTATGTAATTGAGCTTTAAATGTTACACTATCCATGCTATAAGCTGAACCTGTGCTTTACCCATATTCTTCAATATATTTTCCAGGGTGAATGTCACTCATACATCTATTTCCCAAAGACAACCTCTGGATATGAGGCTGAGTACATTTACTCAACTTCTTATGCCGTGTACACACGGGCGGACTTTTCGGCATCAAAGGTCCGACGGTCTTTTCGACGGACTTTTGACAGACTTTTGACGGACTTCCGACGGACTTTCGAACGAACGGACTTGCCTACCCACGATCGCACCAACGTCCGATTCGTACATGATGACGTACAACCGGACTAAAATAAGGAAGTTGATAGCCAGTAGCCAATAACTGCCCTAGCGTTGGTTTTCGTCCGTCGGACTAGCATACAGACGAGCGCACTTTTCAACCGGACTTGAGTACGTCGGAAAGATTTGAAACATGTTCCAAATCTAAAGTCCGTCTGATTTTCACCTGAAAAAGTCCGCTGCAGGTCCGATGAAGCCCACACACGGTCGGATTGTCCGACGGATTTGTCCCGCCGGAACAGTCCTGTCGAAAAGTACGCCCGTGTGTACACGGCATTATAGTTATAAGAGAATATAGTTAACAATATATGGTTTTCTATCTAGCTTATGCCATATCTAGGTACTGGCTAGGGCAGTATATACATGCAAAGGCTACTGATGGTGGGGTCCTTTAACCTTTTATGGGAGTGCTTGACCTTCAAATGAAGGTATTTGTAATCTAAGGGAGAAGAAGCTCTCACAAAGTATCCCAGGATAACTAAAAATGGAGGGCTGAGGAAGATGTCCTAATATGAAATTCTAATGGCAAAAGCAAGTCCTTGCACGAATAAACAAGTTCTGTACATGCAAAGGCCTCTCATTACTCGGATGTCCTTCACACAGCAGTCTGTAGTTGAATAACTGCCTCAGCACACTGGATGGAAGGGGATTAACACAGACCACCGTATGCCCAGGATCAGTGGTGGCTAGTACTGAAAAAATTTTTTGGGGGTGCAAACAAACTGAAAAATTCAGGAAAATACTAAAAAAAACCTGTTAATTTCAGCCTCACTGTCCCATCAAATGCAGCCACTGTGCCCATCAAATGCAGCCACTGTGCTCATAAATTTCAATCACTGTGCCCATTAAATGCAGCCACTGTGCCCATCATATGCACCTGCTATGCCCATCAAATGCACCCACTGTGCGATCAAATGCAGCCACTGTGCCCATCAAATGCAGCCACTGTACCCATCAAATGAAGCCACTGTGCCATCAAATGCAGCCACTGTGCCATCAATTGCAGCCACTGTGCCAATCGAATGCAGCCACTGTGCCACTCAATTGCAGCCACTGTGCCCATCAAATGCAGCCACTGTACCCATCATATGCAGCCCCTGTTCCCATCAAATGCAGCCACTTTGCCCCATCAAATGCAACCACTGTGCCTAACAAATGCAGCCACTGTGCCCATCATATGCAGCCACTGTGTCCAATCAAATGCGGCCACTGTGCCCCTCAAATTAAGCCACTGTACCCCATCAAATGCAGCCACTGTGCCCATCAAATTAAGCCACTGTACCCCATCAAAAGCAGCCACTGTGCCCATCAAATGCAGCCTCACTGTGACCCCCCACACTCGCCCGCTCGCTGTCTGACTGGCACTTACCCCATCTTGGTGGCGGGTCAGGCAGCGGGTGACGGTGGCGAGCTGTGGGACGGGCAGTGGGTCAGTGTACTCCATGCTTCCCGTGCATCTCTTCTTCCCTTCTGATAGGCCAATTAGGTGACGGTAATAGACCAGCACTTTCTGACTGACAGAAAGGCAGTTCAGTGTTAGAAAAGCAAATATTCATTTGCTTTTCTAACACACCTGGATGGGCTCCGAGCGCAAAGCTCTGCGCTCCGAGTTCCACCTTTTTTGAAGACTATTAGAGCCTATGACTCTAATCAGGTACTTAAAAAAAACACCCCCGCCGCTGTAATTCAGGCACCCGGCATACAAAAAGGGGCCTGGCACCTGAATAGGGGGTGGCCACAGCGGCCATGGATAGATTCATGCTATGCTATCCATTCTACATATAGGGAGGTGACGTGATAGAGGGGGTGGTGCCTGTGCGCCTTAATGGATGAGCCACCCCTGACCATGATGCATAAAGATGGCTAAAGAACAGGTCACACCATTCATAGATGCCTCTACACTGTTGACACGACTTCCAAAGTCTAGGTGAAAGGAAGCACAGCACTCTGGAGCTCTCCACTCAAGCCTGCACCACAAGAGACATCAATCTTTACTAAATCAAACCTAGACTCAGGTACCCTTATCCATCAAATTGAGCAAATCAAGTCAGTTGTTAGTGATAGCACAGAGAGTATTAAGTTTGCAGCTACTTGTTTTTCTAGGCCAACTTTTTCATTCATTTCAGAGTGCCTTGTGGCTGGAAGGCTGTCATATTAATGTAGGTGCATCCTATCACCGGTAGTGCATCCTGTTGCTGAACCCTGATGACACCGTTAATGTAATCCAGTAATTAGGAGCTGAAGTGGGAGTGATATGCCAGTAATGATTGATGTCAAAGTCCTGACAAGCACCTACAAGGAATGAAGGTGGAGGGTGCCTAGACACTGTACAGAAGTGCATTGCTACCTCAAATAAGTAGTGCTTAATATATGCTAAAATTTTTGTTTATATGCTAAATATTTGTTCTTTTTACTAAATGCTTTGTCACATTAAAAAACTACGAAAGACCCCCTATCGGGGCTTTAAGGCAGCCAATAAAATGCAATAGAAGTGGTCAAAAGGATTAATTTTATTGGTACAAAAATATCATAAAAATAGGTAAATTGATTCTGACTGTTCAAGTCAGGACATGAACTGTGTGCATCATAAAAGTTACAACGGACAATACCCGTATCTAGGAACAGTACAAACTGCAATGTGTTAAGAGTACAACCAATGTGTCCTTAAGGGTATAATCCCCTAAAGTAAGGCAAAAGGCAGTGCCTAAGGATAAAAACAATGTACAATACAATATATGGGACAACAGGAATTGTAGATATGAATCCTGACGCGTTTCGACCCTCGCTGGGTCTTCTTCAGAGGATGGGTTGTTCGCTGTGGAAATGCAAACATATATCGAACAATGGCATAAGACTCAACAATAGCAAACCCCTCTGTATACAGTATGACATGTCTACATAGATTCCATAATTACCTATCGACAAGGTTCCTGGCAATACAAGATATTTAAGGTAATGTAGTTCCTCCTATGTCCTCTGTCTTCCCCGTGCCGGGCCAACTCCCCAGGGGAAGGGTGGCGGACCAGATGTGCCTTACGAGGGATCATGCCTATATGCCCCCCACGTATGTGCAGGGGAGGGGAGGGGCCACGAATGGCCAGGAGCTGCGCCTGGAGAAATTCACGTTGGCACTGAAGAAAAAAATAAAAAGTGAGGAGTCAGTAGACTCCTCAAATGTTTGAAAGTTTCCCTATTGCAGGGCATTATAGTGGGTCCATGGGTGTGCAGGGAAACATACAGAAAGTGGAAAGAAAATGGAAGGAAGTAAAAGGGATAAAGGGGAGGGAAGGCGGGGAAAGGGAAGGGAGGACAGTGAGGGAAGGGAAAAAAAAAAAAAAGGGGAGGGGGGAGGGGAAGGGGTTGAGTAAAGGGAAGGGGAGAAGGGGAGGGGAAAAAAGGAGGGGGGGAGAGGGAGAGAAAGGGGAAAAATAGAAAAGAGAAGAAGTGTGAAGGTGAATGAATAGATGCAAGAAAAAACAGTGAACCACGCAGAGTGAGAAAAAAGTGTGGCAGTGAGTGAGAAAAATAGACAAACAACGGCAAAGACCCTGCAGCCCATCAAGGACCATAGGTAGTAAGAATATTGAATGGAAAGCAATGGGGTAGCAGCACCACAGGGGGAGAAGGGAGTGAAAGAAAAGGATGTGAAAAAATGGGTGAAGGGGGGGATTGGGAGTGATGGGTGGGGACAGTGGTGCACAGTGGAGGAGGGGGGGGGGAAGAGGAAGGGAAAGAGGTGGTGGATAGGGGGAAAAAAGGGGGGGGAAGGAGAAGGGGGAAAAGGAAAGGAGAAAGGGGGGGAGTGGTTGGGAAAGGGGAGTGAGGTATGGACAGGGTTGGTGCGGAGTGTACAGTGGTATGGGGAAAGGGGATGTGAAGTGAGTGGACTGGAAAGTGAGAACACAGGATGAACACAAACCTCAACCAAAACAAACAGCAACCAAAAGTGTGAAAAAACTGTGATAAAGTGCATGGGTGATCAGGGAACTGTTTACCCAATTAGGCGAACCAAAATGGTTAAGTATGGTATTCCTGGTTCTGAGAAGTTAAATTACAAAAAATCAATCTTAACAAAATAAAGAAATATGTAGGGAAAAATGCTAGAAAGCATGTCAAGTTTACTTACCAATCACTTAGATCGGTGGGTGCATAGCCAGGTATCAAGCAGTTTGAAAAGATTCAATAGCCTTCCCTTAAAACTTGATGCATTTTATAGGGAGTGTCATGTGACTAACTCCCATCAGGTGCAGACATACTGACACATTCGTCCCTCCTCCCCCCCCACACAGGGGAAGAGCAGCACAGCTGTGCGCTCTAACATGACCCCCCCGGCGTTCAGGAGGAGTGTAAACTCTCGGGCGCTCCCGTCCCTTCCGCCGCAACTGCGCAGGCGCCGCTACGTCACGCGCACGCGCTCTGGGTCACGCGCGCGTGAGCACGGCGTCCGGAGGGGATCCGGGACGCCGCTGGCAGGCAAGAGGCGCCCAAGACCAGGTGCTGACACCTGGTGGGCGTATGCAGGAGACGCAGGGCCCAAGCGTCTCCCCTCTTTTCCTGCCAGGAAGGCACAAATGGTGCGCCCCCGCCCCCTAGAGGGAAAAAACCGGCACAGGAGGGAGACATGAAGGACACAGGAACAGGCAACAATTTATACATTAGGGCATTGGAATGTGACACAGCCAATCCTCATCACCCACTCACTGGGCAGTATACATAGGGTCTATGTAGCTAAAGTTAACCCTTCGCTGTCCATAGTTATATATCATTATTGCCTAAACGGTGACACTTTGGTTATATTGGCTTCATCTCATTACAATCTAGTGAGCCGATAACACATTTGACAAAAAGAAAAAAGAAAAAAGAAAAAAGAAAGAAGAAAGAAAGAAAAAAGAAAAAAGAAAAAAGAAAGAAGAAAGAAAAAAGAAAGAAGAAAGAAAAAAGAAAGAAGAAAAAAGAAAAAAGAAAGAAGAAAAGAGAAAAGAAAAAAGAAAAGAGAAAAGAAGAAAGAAAAAAGAAAGAAGAAAAAAGAAAAGAGAAAAGAAAAGAGAAAAGAAAGAAGAAAGAAAGAAGAAAAAAGAAAAAAGAAAAGAGAAAAGAAAAAAGAAAAAAGAAAGAAGAAAGAAAAAAGAAAAAAAAAGAAGAAAGAAAAGAGAAAAGAAAGAAAAGAAAGAAAAAAGAAAGAAAAGAGAAGAGAGAAAAGAAAGAAGAAAAAAGAAAAGAGAAAAGAAAGAAAGAAAGAAGAAAGAAAAAAGAAAGAAAAAAGAAAAAAGAAAAGAGAAAAGAAAAAAGAAAGAAAGAAGAAAGAAAGAAAGAAGAAAGAAAAAAAGAAAATAAAAAAGAAAAGAGAAAAAAGAAAAAAGAAAAAAGAAAAAAGAAAAAAGAAAAGAAAAAGGAAAAGAAAAAAGAAAAGAAAAAAGAAAAGAAAAGAGAAAGGAAAAAGAAAAGAAAAAAGAAAAGAAAAAAGAAAAAAGAAAAGAGAAAAGAAAAGAGAAAAAAGAAAAGAAAAGAAAAAAGAAAAGAAAAAAGAAAAAAGAAAAAAGAAAAAGAAAAAAGAAAAGAAAAGAGAAAAGAAAAAAGAAAAAAGAAAAAAGAAAAGAAAAGAAAAGAAAAAAGAAAAAAGAAAAGAAAAAAGAAAAGAAAAGAGAAGAGAAAAGAAAAAGAAAAGAGAAAAGAAAAGAAAAGAAAAGAAAAGAAAAGAAAAGAGAAAGGAAAAAAGAAAAAAGAAAAGAAAAAGGAAAAAAGAAAAGAGAAAGGAAAGAAAAGAAAAGAAAAGAAAAAAGAAAAGAGAAAAGAAAAGAGAAAAGAAAAGAAAAGAAAAGAAAAAAGAAAAAAGAAAAGAAAAGAAAAGAAAAGAAAAAGGATTTTTTTCTTCAGTGCCAACGTGAATTTCTCCAGGCGCAGCTCCTGGCCATTCGTGGCCCCTCCCCTCCCCTGCACATACGTGGGGGGCATATAGGCGTGATCCCTCGTAAGGCACATCTGGTCCGCCACCCTTCCCCTGGGGAGTTGGCCCGGCACGGGGAAGACAGAGGACATAGGAGGAACTACATTACCTTAAATATCTTGTATTGCCAGGAACCTTGTCGATAGGTAATTATGGAATCTATGTAGACATGTCATACTGTATACAGAGGGGTTTGCTATTGTTGAGTCTTATGCCATTGTTCGATATATGTTTGCATTTCCACAGCGGACAACCCATCCTCTGAAGAAGACCCAGCGAGGGTCGAAACGCGTCAGGATTCATATCTACAATTCCTGTTGTCCCATATATTGTATTGTACATTGTTTTTATCCTTAGGCACTGCCTTTTGCCTTACTTTAGGGGATTATACCCTTAAGGACACATTGGTTGTACTCTTAACACATTGCAATTTGTACTGTTCCTAGATACGGGTATTGTCCGTTGTAACTTTTATGATGCACACAGTTCATGTCCTGACTTGAACAGTCAGAATCAATTTACCTATTTTTATGATATTTTTGTACCAATAAAATTAATCCTTTTGACCACTTCTATTGCATTTTATTGGCTGCCTTAAAGCCCCGATAGGGGGTCTTTCGTAGTTTTTTATGCATTTCATGGGGTGTGCAGCCCTTTTGTCTACACTCATGTGAGTGTCATTCGTTGTCTGCTTTGTCACATTAAATGACACTAAAAAATCCCCGTCAGACAGCAAATGTATATTTTACTCTCATAATTAGACTGGATCCACTCATATTCTCTCTGTGAGAAGCTTACCGTGAGAAATAGAAAAAGCTCATTCCCAATGGCAGCTATACTACTTACTATGCAAATAATGATCACCATCATCCAGACCCTTCCTCCCCAGCCTTGCTTTCAGCGGCCCACCCCTTTAAGGTACGTGAACCATTGCACTTACATTTACAGCAGATCTGAATTACACTTGGATGTTATCTACTGCAGTCTACATGTCAATGCATTTCTCCTAGAAACACTAGTTTGTAGTGTAAAGGTTAGGAGCTTCAATCGAGCTCAAGGTTATCTGCTGCTGTCTCTAATTAAAAAGTGTGGCTATGCATGCATATAAAAGTAAACACTTTGAGACACGCTCAGCACGAATACTTGTTACACTTCGAATATATTCGAGGGCGGTGCTAATGTTTTATACACAAAAATACGTCATTGCTATGTTAGTCTAATAGGTACATCTCTTTGGTTAAGATAGAAGAGAAAATGGAGAAACTTCATGTCGAGGTTTGGTTGTTGCTGGTTCTGTTTCCAGTTCCGAATTCTTCTGATATGTGGGATGCAGGGTGTACCCGCCATTTTGAAAAGATAAAGAAACAGAGCAAATCTGTAATACTTATATAATGAGTAAGGCGAAAAACATGTATACACATAAGAAAATAGACATTTTCAGATTATTATTATTATCTACATTACATTCCTTCAAAGTAGGCAAGTGCAGTTAGCCTTCCCACCTGTAGATGGCCTAGTGCCGAGTGCCATTATTATTATACTTTATAGGAAGCGGAATCGCATAAGGGAATCAATCCCTTAGAAAATCAGAACAGTGCCTTGAGAGAGAAAGGTTGTCTGATTGGACACTGAAATCTTAAGAGACTTTGGTGGCCATCTTGGGTGAGAAAACCTTTAAATAAGGGACCCCACATCTTTTCTGTGTGCTTCCGCTTGTGAGGGATAGTGCTTAGCATAGGGTCAAGTTCATGACGAACCTTAGGGAAGGCTCCTTCTTTACTTTATACCTTCTAGTAAGCGGAGCGGAAGCATGGAGCCAGTGAAGACTGCAGAAACATCCTCTGCCTATTCAAAGAAGCTACTAAAGAACAGTTTTCTGTTGTTGCAACAAACTGTGCAAGACATAAGTAGGCCATAAACCAGGGGTGCTCAACCTTTTAAAGAGTGAGGGCAACTTAAGTGATTTATTAACCGATTGTGGGTCACAATGAACTATGGGTTTTTATTGCCCCCCCAAACCGCAAATGTAAACATACTGCCCTGAGCCCCTTATAAGCCTGCTTTTACACCGATATCCTGTGGTTTACCCACATATGGGTGCAGCACAGTGCACCTGCAGCTTTTCTTTGGGTTAGCTGTGCTTTGCTATAGACTTCTATTACATCTTGCGCCAAAATCCGCAGGATATAATAGAGGTCTATGAATCAGTGCAGCTAACCCACATGTGCACTGCGCTGCACCTGCAAATCAGTGTGAAAGCAGCCTAATAACCCTTTTTTATGAGTGCTTATATGCCCATTGTAATCATGTAGTGTATGAGGTGTTTAAAGTGTTTGTAAACCCAAAAAAAACTAAGATCCTGTTCCTTTAAAGCATGAATAACAGCACAGTGCTTGTGCTGTGCAATACTTCTCTTCCTAACTGATAGTAAACCTGGTTTATCCTGCCAGTTCCTGTGTCCCCCCGCCGACCACGATAATCATGGCTGCTGAGCCCTGATTTTCGTGGTCAGTTTACGTGCCTCCGTCATCCCGCTGCTCTCGTCTCTCCTCTAACAGTCCCCCCCCTCTCCCTGTTAGCATGAGAGAGCTTTCCTACCCGCCCCTCCCACCTCTATTCAGCTGCATAATGCAGCATATAACAATTTACCCAATGCCGATATGCTCCCATTACTGAAACTGTATTGCCGCGTACACACAGTCTGAATTTCCGACAACAAATGTTCGATGTGAGCTTGTTGTCGGAAATTCCGACCGTGTGTAGGCTCCATTGGACATTGGACAGCTGGATCTCAAATTTTCCGACAATAAAATCCGTTGTCGTAAATTCCGATCGTGTATACACAATTCCAATGCACAAAATTCCATGCATGCTCGGAATCAAGCAGAAGAGCCGCACTGGCTATTGCACTTAATTTTTCTCGGCTTGTCGCACGTGTTGTACGTCACCGCGTTCTTGGCGATCGGAATTTCTGACAACATTTGTGCGACCGTGTGTATGCAAGACAAGTTTGAGCCAACATCCGCCGGAAAAAAAAGCAAGGATTTTGTTGTCGGAATGTCCGATCGTCTGTACACGGCATTTGTTTAAAAAAAGAAAGGCAATATACATTTTCTGACACCGCAGCCATACGGTCATGTGATCCCCCTGTGCTAGCTGGCCCCCATCTATGGAAAGAAGTGGGAGGGGTCAAGATTCCCTTCTGCTGGCTGGCTAACGTCACAGGGGAATCTTGGCCCCTCCTACTTCTCTCCATAGATCAAGGCTAGTCAGCACAGGGGGATCACGTGACCGCACAGCTGCGGGGTCAGAAAAGGTATTTAGCCTTTTGATTTCTAACAAACAATTACACTTTTGTTAATGGCAGCATATCTGCATGGGATACATGTAAAGTCACATAGTGACTTTACAAACACTTTAACACACTGACATTTTCCTCTACTAGCTTCTGCTGGCATCACTCTCCAGGCTGCTAGAAAGGTATCACTCCGCCTGGCACAGGAGTTGGCTCTAGAGGAAGCATCAGATTATGGGGTTCCTGATCCCTTAATGGCCTCCTGCTTCCTCTGTTGCCAGTGCCGGCTTTATGCACTCTAATGCTCTGGGATGGCGGATCAGCAACCCATTGATCAGGATCTGAGCTTGCCAAGCCGCCATCCTAAAGCATGTGCTTCTCTGGTTTTGAGGCCATTGGCCACATCATAGGGCTCCATGAGCCACGGGTTGAGCACCCCTTCTATGAACTGTGTGTGAGTATTTGCTCCCTTTACAAGGTACCTAATACAAGCCCCGCCAACACATTCATCTTTACCCCTGTAGACCCTCCTATCAACCACCACAGGATGCTGAGAAGAGTCCAGCGATGAGATCACTTGATGGAAAATTGTTTTTTTATGTATATAGTGAAAAAACAGCATGGCGTGAGTAAGAAAAAAAAATGTTTTTGTTAGTTTAAATGGAAGTGGTGAGGTTATAATTATCATTGAGTAGTAGTCAGCTTTAAGTATATGTCCACTCTAACAATGCAACTATATATGCTCAAGTAAATAATACATACTTTTTGCAGCAATGAGTCTATTCATTTTACTCTGGCGAGCTGCTCTATGATAATTAGTTTAACTTGCATGATTACATCCTCTCCCACTCTCCTGACTATGTGACAATGATGTATTTCCCTTTCTGAGAGTAGTGGTGCATTTAATATCTGCGGTAGTAGTGAGGAATATCTGTATCAGGGGTTCACGGCGGTCTATCATTACATTATCAGTAACTGTCTCCGATAAATAAGTGAGGACCACTTGCGGTTATAATTACCCATCTCCTCAAGGGCACCGTCGTGTAGCGTTACATGTCAGGAGAGTCTATAGACAACATATATCCCTCTAATCATTCCATTAGGCTAGAACGTGCAGAACTGCAAGAAATTAGAAACAATATATTAAGTAACATGACTTAATGCATATATCCTGCAAAATTTGCAAGATGACCTATACGGGTTCACTGACTCACAAATATAGGTCAGATGAAATCGTAAATCAACGAAGTAATCACATTACAGAGGACACTGGAGCAATAACCTCACAGGAACCTTGTAAACAAAGGCTGGAGAGGAAAAACAATAACCGTAATATACCAAGAGATGTGGTGGAAGTTTTTATAGCTCTCTGTTAAGTACTGGAAGTCAAACAGTGAACACTACTTAAGATACCCATAAACATTAGGGTGGCCAGAAAAGGGTAGATCTTTTAGCGACAGGAAGGGAGATGTTTTTACACTGCTAAAACCAGCACTACATATTGACCTGGACTGAGGCACCAATAAATGGAGATGCAAGAAATAAGAAAGGGTCATTCTCTTTTTTTAAGGTTATAATGAACATATCTGACACGTGGTTGAATTTGCTATAGAATGTTGCATATCAATGTGGAACGCTAGGGATACAACAAAAGGCAAAAAAAAAAAAAAGTTAAATTCATACATACATGGCTAACATTTTTGGAAGATATACCATCACACCTATATTATGCCGCGTACACACGGTCGGACTTTTCAGCTACAGAAGTCCGATAGCCCGTCCAACAGACTTTCGAAAGACTTTCGACGAACTTTTGGCGGACTTTCAACTGACTTTCTAACGACCGGACTTGCCTACACACGATCACACCAAAGTCCGACGGATTCGTACGTGATGACGTACACTGGACAAAAATAAGGAAGTTGATAGCCAGTAGCCAATAGATGCCCTAGCGTCGGTTTTTGTCCGTCGGACTAGGATACAGACGAGCGGATTTTTGGGTCAAAGACGTAAAGATTTGAAGCAAGTTCCAAATCTAAAGTCCGTCAGATTTGCGACTGGAAAAGTCCGCTGAAGGTCCGGTGAAGCCCACACATGATCGGATTGTCCATCGGTTTTGGTCCGTCGGCGTCCGTGTACCAGTGTACGCGGCATAAGGTTCATAAACACCACATTCCAAAACTTTCACCAATTACATGGAGTTGGCCCCACTTTGTGTCTAAAACAGTCTCTACTCTTCTTAGAAGGTTTTCCACAAGATTTTGGAGTGTATCTGTGGAAATTTGTATCCATTCAGCCATATGAGCATATGAGCATATGAGCATTTTAAGGTGCTGACTTAAGGTGGTCTTCTGATTCATCCCAAAGGTGTTCATTAGGGTTGAGGTTGGGCCTCTCAAGTTTCCCCATCGCAAAACCCATCAAACCATGTCTGACTGGAGCTGGCTTTGTGTATAGGGGCACAGCCATGATGGAACAGAAAGCCCCCCACTGCTCCTATTTGCCCTCTGAAGGCATCTTCATTGCTTAGCAATGGGTTGGGTCTGTCTGTCCAGCCTCCTGTATATTGATTGTCCTACAGTCACAATACTACACACACCTGTCTAACATCCTCCCATGATTGGCTGCAGTGCTGTGGTGCCTTATTTATGCATCAAAAGCCCTGGGCTCTGAGCTTGTATCAGTGTCTTGCTGCCGGGCCCCCTACCCAGCCTGCCTGCTTTCCTTATATTTGGAATCTCATGCTATTGACCCCCTGCCTGCAATACAAACCACTCTTTTGGATTGTCGTCTGCCTTTCAACCTCGCATTTTGCTTCTGGATAATGCTTATCTGATACCTTCCCTGACCTTGGCCTGTTTTTAGATAATGCTATTTTTACTCAAAGACCTCAGATTGTCTCTGGATATCATTATCTACCACCTGCCCCGACTACCACCAGCCTCTGGACTTTTGTAGAGATACCAGCTGCCATGCTTTTTCCTCACACTAGATCCTCCTGAGGATCGCATATCTTTTTTATTACGTAAGCCTGACCCCTTGTGCCAATAGGCCAGAAAATATGGCATTGTGTATCAAGACCTGGAGGTAACAAATGACTGGTAGGCCTGCTTGTCTTAAGGGAACAGGTGCTGCTAAAGATGATAACCTTGGCATCAGGCCGAGTGTCACAGTAATATTGATCAGATTTCTGTACAAATAATGGGAGTGACTAGGTGCCACCTCTTCCAGCTCTTCCACCCTTAATCTATGTTGACAATATAGTAATCTGGCTCTGGGTTTGCTGAGGAAGAAACTTTGGCCCTGTGCAACAGTACAAGCCATATTTTTAAATTATTATTATTAAAAATAAACTTTCCCCTTTAATTTGCAAAAGCTATTATTTTTCCAAACAAATGAAAATGTTACTAAGGAAACCTAGGGGTATTCTGAACAATTTTGGGATTCTTTTGATACTATTAAAGTGCATACTCTTAACCATTCCCAGGAGCCTAGTTTTCAGCCATAATAACCGCTTGGTTACCCATTGTGGAGGCTTTACCTTCAAGTGTGGTTACCACCTTTTGTTTTTTTCTAAAATGCTTTTTGGTTACAAGGTGGAAACACCTAAATGGTGTATGGACACTAGGAAGGTGACTTTACCTTACATATCTCCCCTCTTTCTCTTTGTGTTTTTGTATTCTGAACACTGTTTGTGTAGTAGACTACCCTAGAAATCTCCCTTCCTCCAGCTCCCTGCTTTTCCCAGAACTCGTAATCAAATGGCAGCCACAGAGCATTAGGCCTTCGTGCATGAGAATCTGGAATTTAGGTGCAGGTGCAAGGTACAGGCGCACCAACAAACCCCTTCTGCCAGCAGCCTGTTAAACTCTATAAGAGGCTTACAGCTGCTGCATGTGGATGGTGCACCGGGTGGTACTAACCTTTAGGGCAGTATGCACCCAGGGATGAATGCCCAAAAAGCAGAATGCTTGCATTCCAGGCATTTTTCCTTAGGTGCATACTGCCCTAAACATTAGTACCACTTAGTGCACCATTCAGCCAAAGCAGCTGTTAGCTTCTTACAGAGTTTCCCAGGCTGATGTCAGAGAGGGTGGAAGGTGCACCTGTGCCATCCACCTGCACCTAAATGTTGGAGTCTCATGCCCTGGGGCCTTTTGAGAAAGGGGATTATGGAATTTCATACCAGGCAACTGTAGCCCTACCCTTGAAGGTGACTCGGTACATCTAACATGTTCTTTCCCAAAACAGTCCAGTCAGCCAGGCACACATACACAGTCCATTCACTCCAAGTCAGTAAACAGTGTAGGGTCTTCTTTAGTATTTCTTGCTGATGAAACTTGTAAAAGGAGGAGGACAATAGGAAATAGTATACTCCAAAAAGCTTGAGCAAAATTCTGCAGAGAACACTTCTCTCTCTAAGCAGCAGTAACACAGTCTTTCACTCACAGGTGGAGACCATGAAACAAAGTCTATCACAATGAGGGACTGAAGCAGCTGGGTGTCACAAGGTAAATTGGCAGCACAAATAGGCAGACTGGAACAGTCCAAGTCCTTACCGCTGGGGACCATAAGGCAAACTAGAACAGTCCACACATCCACAGTTTAGGATCGTGAATAAACTGCGACACAAGAATTAAACTCTACTCACTGGTCCCGGAGTGGGAAAAGTCTTCAGGTCCCGTCTTTAGGAGAGTAGTCCAGCAACCAGTCCAGGAGTGCTCCAAGGGCAAAGAGCCTCATAAAGCTCTGGGATCAGTGCTCTCTCATAGAAAGACAGTCTGACCACCTGTTGGGCATACCTACCAAGCGATTGGCCAGAGCATGGCAAATATTCAGGCATTAGAGTTTCCTGCTCTAAGCTCTGGAAGGTTCTTCGCATAGGCAGGGGAAAATCAAATTTGAAAGTCATGGAGATATGAACAGACCAGGGCAATCAATCTCAGCTTCCCTGATTACAGAGGGAGTCAACAACTACATTTTCCTAGCATCCTATCCCAGGAGGGTGCTACACAACCATTTGTCCCAAGCCATCCTAATTTTTATAAAGGGATTATACCAAAAAGGTTAAATCATGCATGCTCATAAATCTATCTCTGGTCTTTGCCTAATTTAAATTTACTTTGTACTCCAGCTTTGTCTTTCCTTTTTTAAATCAAATAACAGAATTGTGCTGTTTAGATTATATCTGTGTGGCTTTGGGAGATAAAAGAAAACATACTTCAGCTATAGGTTGAATTACAAGGAAATTAAAAGTGACCATAATAAGACACAGATCTATGGATTATCATCCTATTAGAAGGAAGAAATGACAGGTATTATTTTCAGAATACATTCCACCTTCCCTCTTGATATCATATTATCCTATATGCCGAAGTAATGACGTCTGTAAGCTTCAGTAGCGAGTGAGAGTTTGCACATATATTAATGTCACTTGTGTAATTATTAATATCCTCCCCTGCCAGTCTATTTCATTAATTCTTAAATCGTACTGGAAAGTTTAGTGGTGCTGCTACCTCCTTAACACTAAAATGAGCCAGTAACTTATAGCCGAATTAAAGTAACAAATTGGGTCTCATGTAAGGAATCATTTGCAAGAACCAAGTTAAAGGTACATTGTTATCAAAATTGAAAATTAAAGGTTCTAAAGGCTGAAGGGTTTTTACCTTAATGTGTTCTCTGCATTAAGGTAAAAAAACCTTCTGTGTGCACCCCCCCCCCCCCTTATACTTACCTTAAACCTAATCTCAATCCAGCACTGTGCACTAGAGCAACAGCTCTCTCTGCTGTCTCTCTCCTCAAAGCCTCAGAGACAGAAGCGGGAGCCATTGGCTTTTGCTGCCGTCAGTCACAGCCTGGAAGGAGGGAGGCGGGGGAGGAGCCAAGCAGTGCTGTGTGTGTCAATGGACACACACAGCCAGCTTAGGATTGAGCCTGCCCGAGTGCCCCCATTGTTTTAGTGGGCACTTGGCAGGGGGAGGAGCTTGAGAATGCTGGCGTGGGACCCAGGAAGAGAAGGATCAGGGCTGCTCTGTGCAAAACTATTGCACAGCGCAGGTAAATATAATATGTTTGTTAATTAAAAGAAAAAAATTGATCATTTATGATCACTTTAAAGGATGACTGTACATAATCTGTATAGAAAAATATATGTGATCATGAAATTCAGCATGCATTTTTTTCATTTAATTTTAATTGTTTTATTTTTATAGCCAGCCCAAGCTGAAGAGAAAATTGACAGTGCAGAGGTTGGGACATACTAACATTGTAATGGAGTCCCTGTTTACACTCCAGCTGTCACCAGGCGCTCGGTCCTCCAATGCGTTGCCATTGTACAGTAACCACAAGAGCATGCAGCTTCTACTTAAAGTGTATTTCCCCTTTTGCAGTCAAATTTGAGGAAAAAAAAACACTATTGCCTCGTTTCTACTGAGCGGAATGGTTCGGGTCGGTACAGTTTGAAAGGGTTAGAATGGTCCGGTCTATTAAGGTGAGCGTTTCCACCGCAAGTCGGATCGCCAGGGGCCATACGGGATTTAGAAAAAAATGCCTTTGATGTGAGCATTGACATTTTTTCTGTCCGCCAATCAGTGGAATGTATCGTGTGATGTCAGTAGCTTCGCCATAACCGTACCGTACCATTTTCTATGGCCCCACATCTGAAGCAGGACCATGAATGGTGCAATGTGGTTCGGTTGTATGGGCCGCTTTCATAATGGAAACACTCAAAATAGCGTACCGTACCGAACCAACCCGAACCGATCTGCTCAGTGGAAACATGGCATATATGTGTTTCCCTTAACTCAACATACCTAACTTTTTTTTTTGTTTTTATATTTAAGATGTTTCTTAGGTGAAGGTGTCGTGGCTGACTGCAAGTATTTCTCGAGAAAATTACTTTGATCAATCTCAATAGAAAGGTTGGGAACAGGCAGAATCCAGTTCTCATTACCATGCAGTACAATGGTAAACCTTCCAACTTTCTAAATGATAGAGATAGACACCTTAGTATGTCAGCCCACGTCCCAACAACGGCCTCGATTACATGGACCACAAAGTTGTAATATGCAGAAAAATGATTGGCTAAACCAATCATGTGTTTTTTTGACCTCATTTTTTTATTTATATTATAACAAACGCAGTGATATAGAGGTTTGGTAAAAAGTTTAGTGTAACACTTTTGGAAGTAAAATTGTATATTTTGAATACAGTGGAACCTTGGTTTACGAGTAACGCTGTTAACGAGCGCTTTGAAAGACAAGCAACTTTTTTTTTTTAATTCTGACTCGGTTTGCGAGTGTTGTCTCGCAAAATTAGCGGAATTTATGCTAATGGTCGGTGCAGTACGACATTTGGCCAGAGGTGCGGGGGCGCCGGGGACATTCAGAACGGTTCGGGGCCTTTCCGAGCCATTCAGAAATACTTGGAATGACTCAGAAATACTCGGAAACACTCGGTAATACTCAGTTCCAGAGTGTTTGCGAGGCTTTCCGAGGCTTTCTGAGCTGTCCCTGAGTATTTCCCAGGCTCTCTGGCGCCCCCCACCTCTGGCCACATGTGGTATTGCATCTAATAGAAGTCAATGCAGAACAAATTATCTTTGTTTCCATTGACTTCTCTGGGGAAACTCGATTCAATATGTGAGTGATTTGGATTACAAGCATTCTCCTGGAACGGATTATGCTCGTAATCCAAGGTTCCACTGTACAGATGTACACATCAGACCAAAAAAAGAGACAACTTAAAGCAGAATGTTTCAACTCCTTCTTCTCCCTCCTCTCTCCTTGTAAACATTTTTTTTTTAGAGCAGGTAGCTAGCTTTGACATTGTCTAGGCGAATCAAGCGGAAGTAAAGCCACAGATCACTTCCAACAGTATGCACCGGTCACGATATCCCTGGCGGTGGGCTTGTGTGGTGCCAGTGGACATACCTTACTCCATAAAATTATGTTTTTTTTTGTTTTTTACCATTTACCATTGGTGGATGTTTTTGCATGGTAGGTACAACCTTATACAATTGGTGTCTAGTCCCTTTTTTTTAAATTTTTATACTTTTTTGCTAATATATTGGTTTTCAAATTGTGTATTATTATTGTGTTTTTTGTTTTATCAGCACCTTCATTACGCTTTTCCTGAAGAAGCCAAGATGGCAAAACATGTAGAATTATAAGCATGATGGAAAATTCTTCATGTTGATTACCTATATATGGTTAAATCGATACATAAATGTTTTTAATTACATTATTGTAAACAAAATGTGCCTATACTTTTTAACAGTAGTTTATGTAATAGATTATTCGCACCTAAAAAATCCCATCTTGTATGTTTTCCTTATCAACTACCACAGTAAAAACGGTGACTCTGGGGACCCGAAGACTGGGGAAGAAAAAGTCCAGGTGAAGACAGAGGTTGATCCCTGGGTTGCTAAGTGTCTTTTTATTAACAGTCAGCAGCTACAGTATTTATATTTAATTTGTATTTTATTAAAATGTATTGTATTTTTATATCTGTCAGAACAGTACAGACAGGGTAAATTATGGCAGACACAGCTTCTCAGATCCTTCATAAACAAAAAGCACTAAGTAGAATAATTCCTTTTTTCAGTTTTTAGGAAAAAAATATAAAAAAGGTAACAAAAAGCAACAATTGTAAGCTATTTCTAAGCTAGGTGAATGGTAATTTGTAACAAATACTATAAAGTAGGTAAGAACCCGATTAGGCTGCAAAATTGGAAATATACTTTAAAGTGATTGTAAAGTCTGCTGCACACGGAAGGTTTTTTATCCTAATACATAGAATGCATTAAGATTAAAAACCTTCTGCCTTTACAACAACTTTAAGCCAGAGTCATTGTGGAGAGCATTGAAAATTGGAAGCGTTTATAGATGCATAGGTTGGGCCAACCCAATATTGAACCCCACAGACTAATGCCCCGTACACACGGTCGGATTTTCCGATGGAAAATGTCCGATCGGAGTGTGTTGTCGGAAATTCCGACCGTGTGTAGGCTCCATCGGACATTTTCCATCGGATTTTCCGACACACAAAGTTGGAGAGCAGGAGATAAAATTTTCCGACAACAAAATCCGTTGTCGGAAATTCCGATCGTGTGTACACAAATCCGACTGACAAAGTGCCACGCATGCTCAGAATAAATAAAGAGATGAAAGCTATTGGCCACTGCCCAGTTTATAGTCCCGACGTACGTGTTTTACGTCACCGCGTTTAGAACGATTGGATTTTCTGACAACTTTGTGCGACCGTGTGTAGACAAAACAAGTTTGAGCCAACATCCGTCTGAAAAAATCCTAGGATTTTGTTGTCGGAATGTCCGAACAAAGTCCGACCGTGTGTACGCCCTATAAGACTGGGATGCCATTAAAGTAAAGGCAGGTGTCACAATACTTTTGACAATAAAGTGTATATTCTGCTTTCATCCAGGAAATATCAAGTAACAGTGGCTATTGAGTGGCTATTAACTCAACACTACATAATATTGTCAGAGGTGCTTGCAAAGTTGCATCAACATTTTTTTTTTCAATTTTATTTAATGCATACGAGAAAAAGGTAATTTGTATAAGGCCCCCTGGTCAGTGTTATAATTTGTCCCGCCCAATTTCACTGTCAGTTTTGCTTGACAGTTCAGTTTATAAATATGTAAAAAAATCTAAATAAAGGATTGTGAAATTAAAGTATAATAATTCATATACTGGATATAATAACCGCATGTAATAACTGCATACCAAAATCAGAATACAATTTTTTCTCAGTTTTCTATACAGGTACTTTAAAAATTGAAATGCATACAGGAATATCATATACCTGCATGTCTGCTTTTATCTAGACTTTGCTTTAGCCAATCCAATGATTACAATTGATTTGCTGATTATAATTATATTTAGCACCTCTCTGACAACCCAAAGGCAGGACAACACCTCCAGAGGCCAGGGTGGTCTAGAATTTTACCTCAGGGCTGAGTCCATCGAAAAAGATATAACGGATATTGGGCGCCAGTTACTGTTGTCTTTTTAGGTTTTATTGCAGAATTGTTAAGAAAGTAAGGGTTAGAGGTCCCAGATCACTTACAGACTCTCCAGATCAATGTCCAGCTTCACAGTGTTGGAACCCTTAAGCTGACCCGGCAATACTGTAAGCACATTCCCAAATTTCAGTGCATCCTCCAAGTGAGTCACCAGGCCCTTCTGAGAGATTTCCGGCTCTCCAGCAAAGGGCCACCCCTGGATATCCTCCTAGGCACAGCTTCCTCCACACCAGGCCGGGCAGCTTCAGGACCACTTCAGCACAAGTTAGACCCCATCCAGCTCCATCCAGCGGCACCTCCTCAGGCTTAAGCCTGGAGCAAGAGAACGAGCACAAAGCCTTCCCCACATATTTATATTCTCCCCCAGCATGCACCAGTGGCTTAAACCTCTTACTGGATTGGCTGAAGGAAATATAAATATTCATAATTTAGTTTTGTTTGTGAAATCTCATACTATGACCAGTGATACCAGTGACATTTACTGATGACAGTGAAAAATCACAAGCCAAGGGAAAAAAAAATGGTAAAAAACTATACAATCAGTCTGAGCTAACCACAGCCCAGCCAAAAACTAAATTGACAACCACAGAATTCTCTCAGGTTGCATAATACGCCCAACCAATCATAATATTATACTACTCAACTTATTGACTCCCAATAATTAAAAATACCCCCCCTTATGCCACATAACCTGTTCCCTTGACCCCTTTCCACTAAGGGCTGCCCCCCTCTGAGACATTTACGAATTCGTAGGAGTGACACACATTTGACTAGCTAAAAGAGAGGGAAGTAGGAGACGGCCAATACCCCTTCCCACATTCCCTCTCCCACCTCTTTTTTTTTTATTCTTTTCTTTCTCTTTCTTCCCCCCTTCCCCACCCTAAACTACCCAACCTCATGTTTTCATCTCCCCGCTCCCCCCTACTCCCCTAACCAAGCCTCTCGCAAACAGAACAAAATGCATACACCACCTAAGCCCATTCCACCGCATTTACCATAACCCCAACATACTATGAATATACCCCGGCGATAGACCTAACCCACACCATAACCCACTTACCCCCTAGAGATCGCTAATCAGGACCAATTTGTACATAAACAAAAATACTTTTAAATTACCTTTTTTGTCTGGGTTGCTTGCTACTCATATCTGTTGTCCACATAAACCCGTAGAATAATTCGGAAATGGACCCCTACCCTCAAGGCTTATGCATTACTACATGACTCTCACTTGTAACGCAAATATGTTTTACCAATTGTTAAATAAAAATCTCCTGAATAAAAATCTTTATGGGAAAAAAAAAACTAAATTGACATAGTAGCCCCTGTTAGGACAAGTGGGCCACATATATATATATATAATATATACCATATATTATATATAATGTATCATGTTAAAGTGGTGTTCCCGCCGAAATTATACTTTTTAAATAAAAATACCCCTATAATACACAAGCTTAATGTATTCTAGTAAAGTAAGTCTGTAAACTAAGGTCTGTTTTGTTAGTTTATAGCAGTAGTTTGTTATTTTATAAACTTACAGCAGGCCGTGGCCATCTTAAGTGTGGGCATCTGAAGCCAGACTGTATTTCTTCCTGGATCTCATCCTTGCAGATCTCACACATGCTTAATGCAGCACAAGCAGTGTAATAGGTTTCAGGTCAGGTTTCCATAGCAACGGCAGTGTCAGAGGAAGTTGCCGCCCCTTCCCAGAAAGCATTGCAAACAGGAAATGATGCGATGGGCCGCGGCCAGGGAGGAGGAAGTGAAAAATGAATACAGCAGATATACAGTAGGTGCTGATAAAAAAAAAAATTAAAAATATCCAATTTGTTTACAGTGCACAGTTTAGTGAGGGATGCTGAAGAGTTCTAAACGTGGGTGGAACTCCACTTTAAACTGGAAAGTGTGCTGGGGAATTTTAGTACTGTTTTGTAAACTGCCCTGAATATATACATGCTGTACCTCCCAACTTTTTGAGATGGGAACGAGGGACACCTATTAGCAAAAGTATGCAGACTTTGGACACCCCCCCTGCCACACCCCCTTAAATGGTTCCCGACCGGCTCACGCAGATATCCTGCGGCAGAATGGCTCTCCTGTGCGAAACCTCATATGGGTATGTTCTTCTCCTTTTCAGCCACCAGAGGGCGCGCACGCATCCGCTGCACGGCGGGGGACCCGATGCCGCGTGGCCGGCGGTCACGTGCACGAGCACCAGCATGGGGATTTGTGTGTGTAAACACACAAATACCTGTGCTGTCAGAGGAGAGGAGACATGTCATTTGTTCTTAGTAAGTAAAAACAGAAATTTGTCTCCTCTCTTACTCAGTCCTATCCCCATACAGTTAGAACACAGTGAGGGAACACACATTTAACCCCTTGATCACACCCTAGTGTTAACCCCTTCCCTGCCAGTGACTTTTACACAGTAATCAGTGCATTTTTATAGCATTGATCGCTGTATAATTGTCAATGGTCCCAAAAATGTGTCAAAGGTGTCCGATCTGTCCGTCACAATGTCGCAATACTGCAAAAAAATCGCAGATCACCACCATTACTAGTAAAAAAAAAATATAATAATTGTTATAAAAATGTCATAAATCTTTCCCATAGTTTGTAGATGCTATAACTTTTGCGCAAACCAATCAATATACGCTTATTGCAATTTTTTTAACCAAAAATATGTAGAAGAATACATATTGGCCTAAACTGATGAAGAAATTTTCTTTTTTAAAAAAAAATTGGGGGATATTTGTTATTGCAAGAAGTAAAACATATAGTTTTTTTCTCTCAATAATCCAAATAATATATCAGCATAAAGTCCCACAATATTCAGTGTCATAACAGTGCTCGTGCTCAAATTCAAAATGAAGCTCCACTTGCTTAGTGATCAGACAAGGTGCCCCACATGGATGTAAACTCACCTATCTCTAGTGTGGTCACTTGTGCTTAGTGGGGAAAAAAAAAACCCTGGATAATGTCTTTACTGGCTGGCCAAACTGCAGATAATCCTCCGGTGGTGGGGGGAAAAAATGACAGAGGGGGGGAGCCCATAGCATAAAATCCTAATTTATTAGGTATAAAACAAACAATACATGAGCATAAGTAAACTTACATTCTCCGGTGCCTATAGCCTGGCAACCGGTGTGTTCAACATGTGCATGTACAGGGGAATAACCTGGCCGGCGTTTGCTGGATACCGCTCAGTTTGGTTCGGTTCCCTAGAATTTTTTCTCCTGAGTTTGGAGTATGTACTGTCGTGGTGATGCGATCAAGCCTCTGTATTCACTCTGGTGAAGTCTTCTCTTGATTGTTGACTTTGACACACATACACCTACCTCCTGGAGAGTGTTCTTGATCTGGCCAACTGTTGTGAAGGGTGTTTTCTTCACCAGAGAAAGAATTCTTCGGTCATCCACCACAGTTGCTTTCAATGGTCTTCCGGGTCTTTTGGTGTTGCTGAGCTCACCGGTGCGTTCTTTCTTTTTAAGGATGCTCCAAACAGTTGATTTGGCTACACCCAATGTTTTTGCTTTCTCGCTGATGGGTTTGTTTTATTTTTGCAGCCTAACAATGGCTTGCTTCACTGATAATGACAGCTCTTTGGATCTCATATTGAGAGTTGACAGAAACAGATTCCAAATGCAAATACACTTGAAATGAACTCTGGACCTTTTATCTGCTCCTTGTAAATGGGATAATGAGGGAATAACACACACCTGGCCATGGAACAGCTGAGCAGCCAATTTTCCCATTACTTTTGGTCCCTTAAAAAGTCAGAGGTACATATACAAACTGTTGTAATTCCTTCACGGTTCACCTGATTTGAATGTAAATATCCTCAAATTAAAGCTGAAAGTCTGCAGTTAAAGCACAACTTGTCTGTTTCATTTCAAATCCATTGTGGTGGTGTATAGAGCCAAAAAGATTAGAATTGTGTTGATGTCCCAATATTTATGGACCTGACTGTATATATCAATGAAATTATATATATATTTATATGCCAATACGGTTTTGGAAATAGAACTTACTAATCAAACACCACAGACCTGCTAATTGCCAATGTAAATGCTATCCCAGCAGGTGATGTTGTCTTATGGCTTAATAAATAAATAGTTTTGAAAATGATTAATCATTTTTTCAGGTGCGCTGTGGTTCACGGCCTCTTATATGGAAATATGTTAAATGAATGCGAAATCCCAAAACGTACTTTATGTTACTAGAATGGTTGGAGTTTTTGAGTGTGATTGGAAGTTGTTGAAGGCGGTCATGTCATCCTGTAACATAGACTCTACTTTAGCAGCTTTCTGCAAGCAGCGACAGAGGTGGAGAGAAGCAGCGGGGTTATTGATGTGGTGAGACAATATTTAGAAAAAATACATCTGACTGGGGAATTAAATCTTTTTTTTTTTTTTTTGCAGAAAAGCCCCTGGTGAACTGTCAAGCAGAATATTAGCAGTGAACCACTGACTTTTGTAGTGAGCAAAAATGATATTTGTTCACATTTGGCAGCTCTTGTCATTCTCTTTTGCTATATATTATTAAATTATATTTTTACAGACTATGCTGCACAAAGACATTAATGGGTATCTCCTGCCATAACTGACATTTCATTTTCGGTAGATATTGGAGAGTACAATGCCTTGAAAAAGTATTTATACCCCTTGAAATGTTCCACATTTTATCATGAAAATAAATGAGAAAAAAGAAAACTGCCATGAATATTACCTTATGTTTCTGTGTGAAAAAGACGTAGCCCAGGACAATGCACAGTTTACCAGAAAACACCAGCCAAACAATGTTTGACTACATGACATCTTTACCACTATGTATTATATACTATGTCTACATGGTTGTAAGAAATTGGTCTGCTGCGGGTCACTATGTATCACTATGCTTTTTTAACGCATGTATATTTACTGTTTCTTTTTTTTGCAAATATAATTTTTATTGATTTTTTATAAAAGAAAGAAGGGGCAAAGCCCCGAACATACCAGAGCGGTATATAACAGTTCAAGGGGGTCGCAGCCTCCCGACAGTATAGCATTACATAAGATAACATATATAGAAAGACTTAGGAGATCCAATCCGTTAACATGTGATAGCTACTAAAAGGTATATTTTCCTGTGAAGACATGTAGGAGTCCTCTAAGTAGGTTTTCTAGCTGAATTCCAAGTCTTTCTTAGATATTCATTTATTTTAATCAGAAGGTAGCTACCCAAAAGGAAGGCAGAAAAGTAGAGAAGTTAGTAGTAGATAAGAAAGAGGAAAAAATAGATAGGAGTGAGAGGGTAGGGAAGGGGAGATGTGGAAGGAAATAGGGGAAAGTATTGAGGGATATTGGGGGATGGGATGGGGGGGGGGGAGTATCGGCGGATACCTATATTTAATTACCGTATTTATCGGCGTATAACACGCACTTTTTTCCCCTTAAAATCAGGGGAAAGTCGCAGGTGCGTGTTATACGCCGATCCCCGCCGATCCCGATCTGTCTAAATGTCAATCGCGGTCCGCGATTTGAAAATGGCGCCGCCGGAGCCGAAGTACACAGAGCCGGTCCTCGGCTCTTTCCGGCGGCTCTTGTTTACTTTCGGCTCCCCTAGTAGTCCCGAGCGGAGCTATCCGAACCTACTTGGATAGCTCCGCTCCGGACTATGAGTGGAACCGAAAGTAAACGAGAGCCGCCGGAAAGAGCCGAGGACCGGCTCTGTGTACTTCGGCGCCGGCGGCGCCATTTTCAAATCGCGGACTGCGATTTTGAAGCCCTGGAAGCAGGGACAGGGCATACCAGGCTGCACTGGGGCAAGGCTGCACTGGGGCAAGGCTGCACTGGGGAAGGCTGCACTGACAAGGCTGCACTGACAAGGCTGCACTGGGGAAGGCTGCACTGACAAGACTGCACTGGGGAAGGCTGCACTGACAAGGCTGCACTGGGGAAGGCTGCACTGACAAGGCTGCACTGACATGGCTGCACTGACAAGGCTGCAATGACATGGCTGCACTGACAAGGCTGCAATGAAGGGCATTTAAATGTAAGTTTTTTTCCCTTCAACTTCCCTCCTAAAAGTTTTTTTTCCTTAAAATTCCCTCCTAAATTGGGGTGCGTGTTATACGCCGGTGCGTGTTATACGCCGATAAATACGGTAGATCTTTTATGTCGGAGATGTTATGTGATTCTTTAATGGTCTGGATTACCGAAAAGTGCTTTCCCTTCCTCAGAATATTTAAACATATTCCACAAGGTCCAAGTTTTTATATAACTTGCTTGTCTGTTTTGAGCTGTCAATATGAGGTCTTCCATCTTGTTATTGTCTTCTACTTTCTGTAACCACATTGAGGTGGTCGGTGGGGTTTGCTGTTTCCAGAGCATGGGGATGCAGACTTTGGCTGCATTTATTAAATGAAGTAGAATGGACTTTTTATATGTTTTAAGTGGTATGGAGGATATATGGAGTAGGAAAAATGCTGGGTCATTTGGAATCTGAAAGTATATTTACTATTTCAACCATATTTTATTTGCAATGTGAATTGATCCTTCTACATGCATCTATGCAACAATAAAATATTTTACAGACATACTATGTCATTTGATTTCCAATTGCTTTCTTCATTTGAAGTCCCAACCCTTTTTGCTTTCTCTCTTAAATCAGGGATGGAGATACTCTGACCTACACATCATAGGCCTCATTTAAAGTCCCGAAAAACCCCTTCTTTTTCACAAGTTTAGTAAAAGCACAACCTATTATTAATACTTGTGACCCCAGGGTGACAACACTAAAGGGTCTACAGTAAATTTAATATCGTTAACTTGAGCAGTTGCTGTAACCGAATGCACTCTAAGGAGGAAGGTTTTCAATGACACACCAATAACCCTCTTCCCCTGCAGGACATATATCCAATGATGTGCCCTGGGTCTCTAGGGGAAGAAATGTACAATGTCCTCTTGGATTCTACTTCTTGGCTCACAGAAAAAAGTACTTATTAATCCAAAAATTATTTGCATTTTAAGTTGAGGACAAGGGACACATATTAGCAAAGGTATGTAGTCATATGACACACACCCTGCCACGGCCCCTTAAAGGAGGATTATACAAAGCAATTTATTTGTTAAACCCACAAGTGCTTTTTTTTACCACTACTATTCCTTTATACTGGGTTTTGAAATTTACAAATGGGGCAATTTAGAATTGGATAAAAGGTTTAGCACTGGGAAACACTTTTTGTAAGATAAATAGTGGATTTTATATGCAACTATATAGATCAGACCAAAATGAGGGACAAATGGGGAGGAAAGAGGGACAGAGGGACTTTGCTCCAAATCAGGGACAGTCCCTTAAAACCAGGGACAATTGGGAGCTATGGATATCTAAATATGGTTTATATTCATTTATATTCATTTTATGGACAAAGCATAAAGTGTTGGAAATGGAAAAAGAAACAGACAGCAATTAACCACCTGTCAAAAATATACTGTGAGGGGGCTTTGCCTGGCAGCCGAGAAATATGGCCGCAGAGTGAGAGACCTCTGTTCCATAGCGGCAGTCAGCAGCTATCTACAGTCTTCCTAAGCCTCTATCCACAGCGGTTTCTGGACACAGACCTTCCAGCAACCTCGGGTAACATGTCAAGGAAAAGAAAAGAAGCTTGGAAACTGACCAGAATGACAGACTTTTTCCAGCAGCCCCACTGCTTGCATTTCCAAGATGGTGCCGGTAAGCATACAGACAAGACACATGGCAGGCAATCAGGGCAGAAAGACTGCTCACACAACTCCCCTGCATATAAACCCATATCTAACCAGGGGCACAGTGACTGGTCTCAATCTTCTTCCTCCTCATCCAGCTCAGTGAAAGCTAAGCAGCAGAACCTGCAGCAAACTAACAATGAAGGAGTGAGAGACGAATTGGACTCCACCCTTAAGGACACTAGGGATCTGCAGGGCTCCATCTTAGAGTTCCCAACTAAAAATCAGTCTGTGATAGATACAACTTTGAAAGACATGTTTGTCTCGCTGCGCAGCACAATTCATGCTGATATAATGTCCCTCGCAAACCATTTCAAGCCTGAAATCAAAGAGGTTAATGGCAGAGTAACCCATAATTCAAATATAATGGGAGAGTTTGCTGATATGGTGAATGAGGTTATCGATGCCCACAATGACAGGAAAGATGAACTACAATCGATCAAAGCCAAGCTGGCTGATCTCGAGGATCGATCGAGAAGAAATAATATAAAGATCTGTGGGATACCAGAAATGGTTAAAACGATTGATCTACACATGCTCACTTTCAAAACATACTGCGGAAGTACTCCATGATATTTCTATGGCTGAATTGTCTATCGATAGAATTCATAGACTACCCAAGCTGAGACATCTGCCAGAACACCTAACAAGGGACACAATTGTCCGAATACATTTTTTCAAACCAAGGATAAATTCGTAATGAGTACAAGGAACCTTGATACTGCTCTAACCTGCATACCCGATGCAAAGATGAAGAAACATGGCCACTATCACCAAGCCACTGAGAAATCATCAGATCATATACAGGTGGGCCTACCCAGCTAAACTCCAGATTACAAAGAATGGAAACTCGTCTAACATCAGCTCTGTAGAAGAAGGCATAGGTCCACATTCTCCTACCTGAGGTTTCACATTGAACGTCAGGAGGCTCAGGATATAAAATATCCAACTACTCAAACACAGCTCCGGTAAGCTTATAGGACGCAACCTAGCTCTGTTTTCCCATGTTTGATATTGTGGGATAAAATCCCCTCAGATTCAGTTATAATAACATTTTTTTTACTGTTGATACACCAGAAGTTCAGAGTTTTATTTTTTCTCTGGTTTATCTCACTTTCTTTATTTGAAGTGAATTTCTTCTACTAAACTTTGTGACGCTAACTCACTACAATACCACATACTCTAGACATATATTACCATCACAAACTTCTACCCTTCTACAGACTATCTGTGAACTATCGAGATCTGTAACAGCGGATTTTCTGTCCACTTCACTTCTTCTGCAACCTTATAAATCCATCCAACAGGAGACTTTGATAACTTTACTGAACAATTGACACAATGGGTTTCAAAATTTGCTCATTCAATGTTCGAGGACTGAACAGCCCCCCTCAGAGTAGTATGCTCTGGAAGGAAGCACAACTCTTACAATGTGACCTACTATGTCTCCAAGAGACCCATTTCTCCCTACAAAGAACACCAACATTTCAGCACTCACGCTTTTCCACAATAATCTGCTCCAATGCTCCTAAGAAAAAATGTTGTGTTGCTATTATTGTTAAAGAAACTGTGTCCTTCAAAGCTATCCTCACTGAAATTGACGCAGTGGGTAGATATATTATACTAGTATGCAAAGTTAATAATGTAGTATATACTGTTGTAAATGTATATTAACTACCTAATGTAAAACAAATAGGATGTTTAAAAAAAATATGGAAACTGGCACAGAAAGTGCGACAGGGAAATACCATTCTTTGTGGCGACTTTAACGCCATCCTTAAAACAACTAGATAGTATCACGTAATCGACATGGGAGGGCCACTGTTTCGCACTTTGTGTCATCAGAAAACCTTTATGATGTGTGACAATGACAACATTCGACGGAGAGAGACTACTCTTATTTCTCGAGTTTGCACCACACACGAGAATCAATCTATTTCTGATCAACAAATTTTTACTGCAAAACATCAGTGTATCTACCATACACATTATTACATGGTCTGACCATGCCCTCATTTCAATCACGGTGGGGGGGACCCATGCGGAAACTAGGGCAAATAGAAAAATTATGTCTTTCTCTTTGATCATGCGGAATATAAATCAAAAATTGCTGAAACACTACAAGAATTGTTTCATATTAATGCCCCATCTGTGTTGGACCCCTTCACTGTGTGGAACAGCCACAAAGCATACATAAGAGGCACTCTTATGAAGCTAAGTAATGTTTTTAAGAAGAGGCAGAACCAGCAGCTTTCTTATTTATCATCTAAGATTCAAAAGCTGGAATCAGTATGCAAATAAAAAATCCAGACTTTACGGTCAGCTCTCAGCTAGATCGTGCCCGACGCGAACTCAGGTAACTTCTCATATCTCACCACAACAATAACTTTTGTAAATGGAATGCTCAGTTTTACTGCCATGGCAACAAAGCTGGGAAACTGTTAGCTAACCAAGTTAAAGAGAGATCTATTAAACAAAAAATACCCTTTATTTACCACCCAATTACAGGAGCTAAACTAGTAAACCCCAAGGAAATCGCTAATGCCTTCTGTGACTATTACAGTAGCCTATATACAGTAATTTAAAAGATGATGCAGAAACACAACATTCAACAATTCTTAAACTCTATATCTTTACCCAAATTAAATGAGGAACAATCTCTTAACACATCGATATCTGAATCAGAAATTCAGAAAACAATTTTGTCCATACTAAAAAATAAATCCCCAGGACCAGATGGATTTTCATCTAAATATTACCAGACATATCAAAATGTATTGAGCCCTCATTTACTGAAAATATACAAAGCTGCTGTTTCCAAAATTTTATTTCCACCAGAAATGTTGGCCGCCACAATTGTAACGCTTCCCAAACCAGGTAAAACACTGGATTCCCCACAAAATGTCAGACTCATTTCACTGCTAAATGTAGATTTAAAAGTACAGTATCTCACAATAGTGAGCACACCCCTCACATTTTTGTAAATATTTTATTATATATTTTCGTGTGATAACACCAAAGAAATGACACTTTGCTACAACGTAAATTAGTGAGTGTACAGCTTGTATAACAGTGTAAATTTGCTGCCCCCTCAAAATAACTCAACACACAGCCATTGATGTCTAAACCGGTGGCAACAAAATTCAGTACACCCCTAAGTGAAAATGTCCAAATTGGGCCCAAAGTGTCAATATTTTGTGTGTATTATTTTCCAGCACTGCCTTAACCCTCTAGGCCATGGAGTTCACCAGAGCTTCACAGGTTGCCACTGGAGTCCTCTTCCACTCCTCCATGGTGATATTACGGAGCTGGTGGATGTTAGAGACCTTGCGCTTCCCCACCTTCCATTTGAGGATGCCCCACAGATGCTCAATAGGGTTTAGGTCTGGAGACACGCTTGGCCAGTCCAACACCTTTACCCTCAGTTTCTTTAGCGAGGCAGTGGTCGTCTTGGAGGTGTGTTTAGGGTCGTTATAATGTTGGAATACTGCCCTGCGGCCCAGACCTTAAAGAGAGGGGATCATGCTCTGCTTCAGTACGCCACAAGTACATATTGGCATTCATGGTTCCCTCAATGAACTGTAGCTCCCCAGTGCTAGCAGCACTCATGCAGCCAAAGACCATGAATCTCCCACCATCATGCTTGACTGTAGGCAAGACACACTTGTCTTTGTACTCCTCACCTGGTTGCCCCCCCCCCCCCACATTCTTGACCCATCTGAACCAAATAAGTTTATCTTGGTCTCATCAGACCACAGGACATGGTTCCAGTAATCCATGTCCTTAGTCTGCTTGTCTTCAGAAAACTGTTTGCGGGCTTTCCTGTGCACCATCTTTAGAAGAGGCTTCCTTCTTGGATGAGAGTCATGCAGACCAATTTGATGCAGTGTGGTCTGAGCACTGACAGGCTGACCCCCACACCTTCAACCTCTGCAGCAATGCTGGCAGCACTCATATGTCTATTTCCCAAAGACAACCTCTGGATATGAAACAGAGCATGTGCACTCAACTTCTTTGGTTCACCATGGCGAGGCCTGTTCTGAGTTTAACCTGTCCTGTTAAACCTTTGTATGGTCTTGACCACTGTGCTGCAGCTCAGTTTCAGGGTCTTGGCAATCTTCTTATAGCCTGTGCCATCTTTATGTAGAGCAACAATTCTTTCTTTCAGATCCTCAGAGAGTTATTTGCCATGAGGTGTCATGTTGAACTTCCAGTGACCAGTATGAGAGAGTGAGAGCGATAACACCAAATGTAACACACCTGCTCCCCATTCACACCTGAGACCTTATAACACTAATGAGTCACATGACACCAGGGAGGAAAAATGGCTAATTGGGCCCAATTTGGACATTTTCACTTAGGGGTGTACTCACTTTTGTTGCCAGCGGTTTAGACATGAATGGCTGTGTGTTGAGTTATTCTGAGGGGACAGCAAATTTAAACTGTTATACAAGCTGTACACTCACTACTTTACATTGTAGCAAAGTGTCATTTCTTCAGTGTTGTCAAATGAAAAGATATAATAAAATATTTACAAAAATGTGTGGGGTGTACTCACTTTTGTGAGATACTGTATATGCCAGAATCATCGCAAATAGATTGGCCCATATCGCGGAGTCCTCCAAAGTGCCTTCTCTGCTCCTATCTTTAGCTGCAGAGAAGGCATTTGACAGTATACATTGGGGATACCCACAGCACGTGTAGCGCCACCCCCGAAGGAGCCACTTAGTGACTTTTGGGTCCTCTGTTCTGCGCCTCAACTCCAAGAATGGTCTCAGCCCCTCTGGCATACCTGGTTAGATATAAAATCACTACAAACACTTTTAATAATACATATAGAAAATACTGATATCCTGGCTGTGGATTGTTACCAAAAACAGACAGACACACCTGATAGTGACAAATATATTGAGTATATTATCACGGAAAGAAATGTGGAAACTTACAGCACTGTTAAACCTTGCTGCAGAGTATCAATACAATAGAAATGACAACATCTAATATTTAGCAACTGTAAATATAGAAAACAAAGCACAATAATCTACATGTCCATTGCACGGGCGCTGAGAGGGAGGAGAGAAGGTTTCTCAACTTCTCAGCTCCGTCTGGGCCACATTTACTATTGAAAGTAACAACACAAAAAAAAAGAATATGAAGAAATGGGTTAACAGGTACAGTAAACACGGTTCCGTAACGGTACAGTATCTTCTGCTAGCAAACGTTGGGGCACTTTGTAAAGAGAGTAGGTTTAATCAAGCAAAATGGAGACAGTAATCATCTAGGATATTCTGTTAGGTAGCGGCTAAGGGTGGCAGCTCCCTGTTTGGGTTTATACCCACTCACCAATCCTCTGTGCGATGACACAGTGGAGATTTCCAATGCTGCTTCAGGCTCCTGGCAATGTTGTAAGGCAACGGATCACATCCGGTTGGATGATCAAGATGGCTGGTAGCTAAACTGGCAAGGTGATCGGACAGTGGCCGACTGAACACCTGGTTGCATATTGCGATCCCTGAAGTGTTGTGGATTGTCTCTGCTAGGCGGCACTGAGTTGCTGAGCAGGGTGCCTGGGCTGAACGGTGGCGAACCGTGTAGTTGTCACTGTTCCTGGCTCCCCTCAGTCTCATGTCAGCACTCTCACAGTAGTCTCAGGAAAAGTGAGGCTAGCAGGTGCCGCTTGACAGTGTGGCTCTCTCTCTTTCTTTCAGATGGAGTTTCACCACACAGTCCTGTCACCTCTCCTCCACTCTCTCTTCTTCTGCTGACCACACTCTCTCTGTAGTTCTGTGTGGAAGTCTGTCTCTCTCTTTCAATCACCTCAGCCTTCCCTCTCGTCAGTCTCCTGTCAGCACTCTCTCTGTAGTGCTGTGTGGAAAACCTCTCTCTCTCTCTTCAATAACCTCAACACTTCCTGAAACTCCCCTTTTTTCCAGTGTGCTCTGTGTCTCTGAGTTTTCTGGAAGGACAAGTCAACATCTCTCTGTCTCCATCTTGTGGCCAAAAGGACAACATTACAACATGCCTGCTACATACGTGTTAGATAAATTTGGCATATTGGGATCAATTAACTCAGCTATAACAGCTTTATATACTTACCCATCTGCGATGGTATTCACAGAGAGCATGTTTTCGGATAGCTTTCACATAACAAATGAAATGAGACAGGGTTGCCCATTGGGCTTTATGTAAAAAAATTGGGCGCACTCTAACTCCCTAAGCTCCACACGCTCAGCCAATTCTTTCGCAGACACTTTTACCAAGTTCACATACCTTATTGTACAAACAGTGGTTAACACGTGGAAAGCATTCTGTTATTCTGATAATCCAGCAGGAAATCTAACTGATATCCCTAGCCTACTTTTGTCTATTAAATTACAAATTCCGGACATTGCAAAAGCTCAGTGGGAACAAAAAGGGAGTCAATTGATAACCAATCTTTTACACAGCGGGAAGGTTATTCCATTCAACATACTGTCACAGAAATATTCCCTACTGACTATAGCACACTACACGTTCACCAGAATAGCTCCATTCCACAACGCTTACCTTTAAACTCTATTAGGGTACCACATAAAGCTTGGGCCTATTGGAATGACCCCATTGTGACTACAAAAGGACTTTGTAGGCACACGCGTAAATTAGTAAAAATTAGACGTTTTTAATTGGATAGGGCTAAAGCTGTTATGAACAGACAGAGATTAAAAAACATATATTTGAGTGACCTCACAGACTCTAATATCACCTCTAATAGATAAATACCACATAGGAAATATGCAAACATAATAACAATATACATTCAGTGGTTATTACATACGTGAAGTGGTTGAGTTGCACTGAGAGGTCTCTCTGAAAGGTTGCTCTACATGTTACGCGTGTTGATGCGCTTCTTCAGGAGCTTGCATATCTAATAGATGTATAAAAGAATATCATATAAATACATCATAGTATCCAACATTAAACAAAACAATAAAACAAGACAATAAAAGTAATAGTTGCTTTGGAAGGGTCCAGAAGGGTGTGCAGCCCAGAAATTGTGACCACCAGGGAGCAAGAATTAAAAATGGGGGGTTGAGGACAGTCACCTCACAGTTCCCTCCCCAGGTATTGTGATCTCCGGAACTCTCCAGAATCCTCAGACTGATCCGCTCTCTACAGATAAAGGGAAGTAGAAACATCTTCCCAGCACTTGTTCTGCAATCACAACACTGGGAATAGTCATGTGACTATAGAAGGAAGACCCTCCCCCTCAGCACCCAGATAGTGAGTGGAATCCGTGGGTCAGTTTCTACAAAAACAACAGCAGGCACCTATGATCTGCTCCTACTGGAACCCATTGGAAGTTCATAAGAAGCACCCCTGGGATCGCATCCTTCATATCATTCCTTGGTGTTGCCGATTAACCGTTCAGGAAGGAGGCTGGAGGAACATCTACAGAGCTCCCTGTGAGATATCCCCTGTGGTCTACACACCTCTACTGAGCCTGTTTTGACCCCCCTGAATAAGGGCGGTCACAGGCTGTCTGGTAAGCCTCCATTTCTCTATCACAAGGTGGTGGGCAGCACCAGCGGTGGAACAGTGATCCAGAATATACATCTGAACACCATTGTTTATGGACTTTATTTTTAATTTATAATTTTTATTTTTTATTCTTTATTTTTCACCCAGTATATTGATTGCTGTTCACTGTTCACACTTTAATATGCTATCTTTGAGCACTTTATTGATTAATTCATATTTATATCAGTCGCTATAACTTTAATGATTGTTACTCACTTTAGTTGGAATTTTTCACTCATTTAACACATCTCACTCATGTGATATTTGTCCAGCGCTGCACTGCTTTATCTATATCCACTCTTGTGCCCTTATATCGGGGTTATAGTGTCCAGCTGCAGGACTCTTCTCACGTATTTAAATTATTACTTTAAATTTTATATCTTACTGTTTATGCACTGAGCGCAATTCAACAAAGAACAAAGAATGAGACTGAGGATGTGTCAAACTTGATAAAGGTCTAAATGTCGACTGACTGGAGTAAGCATCTTACTATTACCCGAATCGTACATATGATCATTAATCCTCTGTCTCAGTTGTCTGGCTATCTTCCCCACATAGAAAGACCCACATTTACAGATCATAAGGTAATCTAAACCCTGTGTGTCCCAGCTTGCAGAGAATTTAGGGTAAAAGATTTCACCATTGAGGAGTGTAAACTTCTGACCTGGTGACACCCAGAGCCAGAATGTACATCTCCCACATCTTGAAACACCTTGGGGTTGTTTAGGGGGGCGATCTTTACCACCAGTATAATGACTAGAGATAAGTTTGTCACGGAACAATTTGGCTCCACTGAAAGTTATTTCAGGGTGTTGGTCAATGTATTTGTTTAAGACAGGATCCTCCCAAAGGAGGTGCCAATGAGTAGCCATAATATTTCTAAGTTCAATAGGGTATGTTGAGAATCTCGTGACAAACTTGACTGTTGGTTTGGACTTTCGATCCAAATAGAAGTTCATTACACGTTTGGCATGCTGACTTATTATAGGCTTGTCGTTGAAGAGACCTACTATATCCTCTAGATAACAAACGTGCTTGTAACATTTTAGCCTGTTTTTGAAATTCTGCTACTGTAGATGCATGCAGTCCCGCTGCAATCTGATATATTGAGCATATGGTATGATACATATTAGAGCTGGTGGATGAGCACTAGCCGCATGTAACAGCGTGTTACCCACTGTTGTTTAGCGGAATAAATCGGTGGCCTTATTTTTGACCCTTATTTTAAGAATATGTCTACATGTGATACCTGTTTGTGTCCCCATAGGGGGTTTTTGCTTCTTGCTCCCTGGTGGTCACAATTTCTAGGCAGCACACCCTTCTGGACCCTTCCAAAGTGACTTTTACTTTTATTGTCTGCATTTTGTTTTGTTTTATGTTGGCTACTATGATGTATTTATATGATGTTCTTTTATATAGTACATCTATTTGATATGCAAGCTCCTGAAGAAGCTCATCAACGCGCGTAATATGTAGAGCGACCTTTCTGAGAGACCTCTCACTGCGTCTCAACCACTTCACGTATCTAATAACCACTGCATGTATATTGTTATTACATGTTACTATCTTTGCACATTTCCTTTGTGGGATTTATCTATTAGACATGATATTAGAGTCTGTGAGGTCACTCAAATATATGTTTTTTAATCTCTGTCTGTATATAACAGTTTTAACCTTATCCAATTAAAAACGTCAATTTCTTACTCATTTACGCGCGAGGCTACAAAGTCCATATCTTCATTCCAATTTCTTCTAACAATTACTGGGATGTTGGCACACTGTTTGATACCAGTGTATCCACAGTATCACCCTGTGTTGATGCATTTCAATCCATATTTTTGTGTGAGTACAAAAGGGATATCTTTTTTTTTACAACCTGTTACAACAAAAAACACTTTCACAAAACTCCTTCCTCTTCAAAAATGGGAAAACAATATTTCCTCCTCCCTCACGGAGGACCAATGGAAAAAAGCTGTAAAACTCAACAAATGTTATACCAGGTCAGCTACATACTGGGAAAGTGACCAAAAAATTCCCTACAACAGCCCTCAAAATTTAATCTCGCCTGCTCGCATTTGGCGAGTGGAAAAATTAGGATTTCAAGTATGGACAGGGCTGTGCTGTCCTGGGAATGTATAGCCAGGGCCGCCCCCCCCTCCCTGGCACACACTGGCTGGCAGTTCGGCCATTTCAATAGGAGTCAAACAGCTGCCTAGAAACGCCCCTCTCCATCTCCCTCTTGCCGCACATCCCCGCCTTGCACAGGCTCACAGTGCGGGCTTTCAATAGAAATTAAACTGCTGTCTGGGACCACCTCCCTCCTGCCGCACATCTAAGGAGTGGGGTGGTGCATGTCTCTGCAAGGCAGTCCTAAGTGTCTCGAACACTCTCAGTCCGCCCTCAGTGTGCACCGATGTTTGACCCCCATGGCTGCAGCAGGAGAATAGTAACTATGACAGTGTGCTGTAATTGTAAATAGCACATGTTCTGGAGGCATTGGTATAATGGGGGATGGAACAAGATGTGCTGGGAGGAAGGGGGGGATTGAGAGCATAGATGTGCTGGATTGGGGGAAGGGGGTTAATTGGAGGCATAGGTCTGAATCATCCCTACAGTATTCCTCTAATTCTACCCACCCCCCACTCATCAAACCCATGCCTCAAAATCCATCCCCCCTTCCCCCAATCTATCATACCTATGCCTCCAATTCCACTACCCTCCCCCACTCTATCATACATGTGCCTCCAATTCCACACCCCCTCTCCAATCTATCATACATATGCCTCCAATTCCACCCCCCCCCACTCTATCATACTTACGCCACCAAATCCATCCCTCCTCCCCCTCCCCCCAGTCTATCATACCTATGCCTGCAATTCCATTCCCCCACTCTATCATACATGTGCCTCCAATTCCACCACTGTCCCCAATCTATCATACCTATGCCTCCAATTCCACTCCCCCCACCCTACCTTACATGTGCCTCCAATTCCACCCCAATGTATCATACCTATGCCTCCAATTTCACTCCCCCCACTCTACTATACATGTGCCTCCTACCCCCCCCCCCCCAATCTATTATACCTATGCCACCAATTCCACCCCCTCCCCCAATCTATCACACCGTATGATGTATTGGGGGAAGGGGTGGAATTGGAGGTATAGATATAATGGATTAGGTGGAAGGGGTTTGAATTGGAAGCATAGGTATAATGGATTGGGGGGAGGGTGAAATTGGAGGCATAGGTTTGATAGATTGGGGGGAGGGGGGATGGATTTGGAGGCATAGGTATGATGGATTGGAGGGAGGGGGGTGGAACTGAAGGCATAGGTATGATGAACTGGGGGGAAAATTGAAAGCATAGATGCGCTGGATTTTGGGGGGGGGATTAGAGGCATAGGTATTCTGGAGAGGGGAGGGTGGAAGACAAGGTGTACTGGGGGGTCGTTAAAAGCACAGGCTCCTCTCCCCCTCCACTGGGGGGAGGTAGAGATATGCTGGGAAGAGGAATTAGAGGTAGATGTGTGCTAAGGGGATGCATTGGAGGACTGGGGGAGGCGGTGGAGGTAGAGGTGTACTGGGGGAGGTGTTGGAGGTAGAGGTGTTAGAGGTAGAGGTGTACTGGGGGAGGCGTTGGAGGTAGAGGTGTACTGGGGAGGTGTTGGAGGTAGAGGTGTAATGGGGAGGTGAAAAAAAATGGAGAAATTCCATTCTAAACTTACTGACCAGCCTGCTAACTAACCACATTTTCCTGTCTGATGAGGCTGGGCTGATGGGCACAGGTGAGGCTGCATTGATGGGCACTGGTGAGGCTGCATTCATGGGCACTGGTGAGGCTGCATTGATGGGCACTGATCAGGCTGCATTGATGGGAACTGGTGAGGCTGCATTGATGGGCACTGGTGAGGCTGCATTGATAAGCGTTGATGAGGCTGCACTTATGGGGCCGCACTGATGGGCACTGATAAGCTGCATTCATGGGCATTGATAAGCGCTGATAAGCTGCTTTGATGGACACTGATAAAGCTGTTTCTGATATTTATGTCTGTAACTTAATTCTGCATAAAATGATTATATAAACAATATTTGTAAAAATATTAAAATACAAAATATATAAAAAAATGTAAATAAAGTGTACAGTCCATGTGAACAATTGTTCAAATGATGTAGTACATCAATGTGAGTTCATCAATAACTTATATATAAAAGTGCTTCTTAATTCACTTCATTCATACAAAGGTGCTCCAAAAATCAACACAAAAAGCAAATTGTGTCACCCCTCTCGCGCTCCCCCCCCCCCCCCCCCCCCCCCCGTGGACTTATCCTTACCTGGGCTCAAACATAAAGATGTCTTCCAGACCCTTATATCGATCCTCAGCTCAGTGTCCCAAAAACAATTGGCAAAAAAAATAGGTTCCAATAGTGCTTAGCCCATTTAAAACTACTCCTTTATTAAAGATCATATAAATGGTTACTCACATGTACCCAGTGCTTCCAGCATACCAGGCTATATTTCACAATAAATAAATGCAGTTTTCAAAGACAGCCACGCAACCGCTATAATCCCACAACTCCTTGCTCCTCATAGAGCCGCGAGTGCCTCCACCGTCCTTGTCCTTCCCCTACGCATGTCGACACAGGGATCATGTGTTTTCCTCAGGGGGATTACTATTGGACAAAAGGCAGTGTCAATAAATACCTATGTGAGCGATAAGTGGCCATAATTTTACTTTTTTAGTTCATTATCTTTATCATTTGTCACCAAATGAAAACCCAATTTGTCCTGAAAAAAAAAACAAGGTATAATTCACCTGGATACACTAAATAGTTGCAATGACAGTTTTACTAGCACATGTCAAAGTTGCAAAACCTGCATCATGGAGGGTTTAAATATGGTTGCTACTTTTTCACAGCAAGTCTTTTGAAACAGAAAATGCTCTGAAAATACCCCTCCTCCCTCAAAAAAAAATTCAGCTTTTTTACCAGACTGTAGATGTAGCCCAAAGCTGGCAAAGCTCTAATGGCACTTAAAAGGTCCATCTACTCCGACTCGAAATGTGCTGGCATACTCTCCATCACTGAAAATGATTCTACTTATTTAATAATCTGCCTGCACCAAAGTGCTGGGTTTTTAAAGAGGTGCGTATTGATTTTTTTTCCTGAAAATTGGCAGCTATAGGAAGTAAGAAAGCTATTTTTAAAATAGTTGTAATGGCAGGAGGTTTTTTTTACCTTCATGGATTCTATCCATGAAGGTAAAGAAAAAACCTTCTGAGTGGTGCAGCTTCCTCCCAATGCAAAAAGTGCCTTTAGGCCCCTTTCACACGTGCTGTCCGATCGGACCTGCCTGACAGTTTTTCTGGCGGACCTGATCGGATCCTCCAGTCTCCTCTATGGAGAGGCAGATATCAGCAGACATGTGTCAGCCATACTCTACAATACCCAGTCATACCCAACCATACTCTGCCATACCCAGCCATACTCTGCAATACCCAGCCAAACTCTGCAATACTCTGTGATACCCAGCCATACTCTGCCATACCCAGCCATATCCAGTCATACTCGGCGATACCCTACAATACCCCGCCATACTCAGCCATACCCAGCCATGCTCAGCCATGCTCAGCCATACTCGGCCATGCTCGGCCATACTCTGCCATGCACAGCCATACTTGGCTGTACTCAGCCTCTGTATGTGGCCAGGCTGTGGAAGTCTCACACATGTGGTATCGCTGTACTCAAGAGGAGTAGGAGAATCTATTTTGGGGTGTCATTTTTGGTATGTACATGCTATGTGTTATAAATATTGTATAAATGGACAACTATGTGTTTAAAAAAAAGTGCGTTTTAACCACTTCCCGCCCACCGTCATATGACGTCCTTGACTTTGTGTGAGGATATCTGAATGATGCCTGCAGCTACAGGCATCATTCAGATATCAGCTTTTTCAGCCGGTGATTCCCTACACCATAAGAGTGATCATAGTGGCTGTTCCACTGCTTGATCATTCTTACGGGAGACGAGAGGGGACTCCCCCCCTCCCGCCACCCTCCGGTGCTTCTACCGACTCGCTACGATCGAAACCAGGATCGTTTTTTTTTTTTTTTTATTTCAGGCTTCCTAGCCTAGAAGTGAGATGTGGGGTCTTATTGACCCCATATCTCACTGTAAAGAGGACCTGTCATGCCATATTCCTATTACAAGGGATGTTTACATTCCTTGTAATAGGAATAAAAGTGATCAAAAAATGTATTTTTTTGGAAAAAAGTGTCAAAACAAAATAAATAAAGTAAAATGAACAATAAAAAAAAATTTTTTAAAGCGCCCCTGTCCCCGTGTGCTCGCATGCAGAAGTGAACGCATACGTAAGTCCCGCCTGTAACGATATCACGTACGGGACATGAAAAGCTGTAGCTAGCTGCCATCTTGTGTGGAAGTAGCCATGACAGTTTGGCTAACCATGTAACCTTACAGAAAACTCTGAACTCCCTCCTTCCTCGTCTTAGGAATTCAAAGCTTTTTAAGTTCAACAGAAAAGGTTATCTCAACAGAGAAAACAGAACCAGGTTAGGTCAGTAGAAAACATTTGTTGTAAGGGCAGTGTTCAGGCCTGTCGTAAAACTGTCACCCTCCCCATTCAGAGACATAACAGGCCTCGGTTGTAAATTGTCTGACTACACCTCAGTAGAATAAGTATGAAATTTCAGCATGTTTCATAACTTCTGACTTAGTAATAGCACAGCCATAATCTGGACATATTTAGTTTCCTCAGATAATATGGAACGTTTCAAGTCCAGACACCCCTATGTCAGGTCATATGGGAAACCCCTGGGACCACTTATTCCTCCAAAGCAGGCTATACGTTATAGAGATGGCATGTTTAGACTTGTTTTGAAGGAAATCTCAAGTTGAATAATAATATGGATATTTGGAGTCTGTAAACACTATAGATGCAGATATATGAATATGTATTACAAAATCTACCTGGGACGTGGTCATGAGTGTAGACACCTCCCAGCAACCAACCCCTAAACAAGCTGACCAGATGATTGGTTACTGGTCGCTGTCAACACCCCCTTTGATTTGACAGAAAAGAGGAGATGCCAAGACAATGGGCAGTTCTCCTTTTACCATCCAAGAAGAAACATCTGCCAAGTCGAGAACCGATTACCTAGCTCATCGATCGAACTCTGATCAACCCTCGGACATTAATTGCAAGTGTTCTTCCTTCCCAATTCTACCTTATTGCTTTGTGGCTGTATATTGTCTTTATCTTTTGAAACATCTTTTTTCTGTAAATATTTTATTTGCATCAACTTTGACCTTTTCATAATAAACCCTTATGTGGAAAAGTGTTAACCTTGTCTCTAAAGCTCTTAATGCAAGCTATAAACGAACCTGCCTCTTGAAGGGCGCTACTGTTGTAGAGTAAGACTCTGAGCAGACCTGTCTGTGGTGGCAGTGTGTGTGTGGCAGACGCTTATTCTAAAATTATAATTGGTATTGCTAAAATTATGAGTCTCCCCCGGTTCGGTCTTTTAAATGGGGGTGGTGGCAGTTAAAGGGTTAATTGTGTAATTAGCCCAGTGACAATCACTCTCAGGCTGCTCGCACCTAGATTGTGGTCCTGCAAGCTGGAAAATCTTTGTGCTGGGCGCAGCTGAGAGTGGCATTGTTACGTAAGTGACAGCGTGGTGTGAGGTTGGCCGGTCCTTCCTTGCAAGTTAGCGAGGAGGGCAGGGATCTGACACCCGCGTTCGTCACACCGCCTACATATTAAAATGGTGTTCAGACCACACATGTGAGGTATTGCGGTCAACGTTAGAGTGAGTGCAATAATTTTAGCCCTAGACCTTCTCTGTAACTCAAAACATGTACCCAGTAGAAAATTTTATAGCATCACCTATGGGGATTTTTAAGTAGCAAAGTTTGGCGCCATTCCAGGAGCATGTGCAATTTTGAAGGGTGACATGTTAGGTCTATATTTACTCGGCGTAACTTCATCTTTCACATTATGCAAAAACATTGGGCTAACTTTATGGCTTTGTTTTTTTTTTAAGCACAAAAAAAGCGTTCGAAAAATTGCTGCGCAAATACCGTGCGAGGTAAAAAGTTGCAACGACCGCCATTGTATTCTCTAGGGTCTTTGCTAAAAAAAACATATATAATGTTTTGGGGTTCTATGTAATTACCTAGCAAATAAATGATGATTTTTACATGTAGGAGAGAAATGTCAGAATTGGCCTGGATGCTCCAGAATGCCTGAAGGTGCTCCCTGCATGTTGGGCCTCTGTATGTAGCCACGCTGTGTAAAAGTCTCACACATGTGGTATCCTCATACTCGGGAGTAATAGCAGAATGTGTTTTGGGGTGTAATTTGTGGTATGCATATGCTGTGTGTGAGAAATAACCTGCTAATATGACAATTTTGTGAAAAGAAAAAAGAAAAAAAATCTTGATATTGCAAAGAATTGTGGGAAAAAATGACAACTTCAAAAAAACTAACCATGCATCTTCTAAATACAATGGCATGTCTTCTTTCCAAGAAGGGGTCATTTGGGGGGTATTTGTACTTTTCTGGCATGTTAGGGTCTCAAGAATTTAGATAGGCCGTCAGTACTTCAGGTATGATCAATTTTCAGATATTGGCACCATAGCTTGTGGACTCTATAACTTTTACAAAGACCAAATAATATACACTGATTTCTACTTATTTTTACCAAAGATATGTAGCAGTATAAATTTTGGCCAAAATTTATGAAGAAAAATTACTAATTTGCTAAATTTTATAACAGAAACAAAAAAAAATTCATTTTTTTACAGAATTTTCAGTCTTTTCTTTTATAGTACAAAAAATAAAAAACCCAACGGTGATTAAATACCACCAAAAGAAAGCTCTATTTGTGTGAAAAAAAGGACAAAAATTTCATATGGGTACAGTGTTGTATGAGTAAGTAATTGTCATTCAAAATGTGAGAGCTGAAAGGTTCCATCTGAAAGACCCACAGTCAAATCAATCACTAAACTTTCATCACATCCTGAGGATTTAAGAACAATAATGGACACTCACTGGCATCTTCTAAAGGAAGATTCGATACTTAATAAATACATTGGTGAATGCCCCGAGATTATATTTAGATGCGCCAATTGTCTTCAAGACAGACCGGTTACCAGTCACTACACTGAACACCAGGAACATACATCTCAACTACCTTTGGGGACATCACGTTGTGGTAGATATGCATTCTGCTCATGGATATTACCAAACCAAAAAATTGTGTTCCCTAATGGTGAGACCTTTTGTCCAAACTTCTCCGCAACCTGTTACACACAAGGCTTGGTCTACCTTATGATGTGCAAATGTGGGGCTATTTATGTGGGAAAGACGGCTAGACAACTGAGACAGAGGATCAATGATCACATATATTATTCAGGCAACGGAAAAATGCTCACTCCCGTTAGCCGACACATTGATTTATAAAACCTACTCCACATTCCCAAATCCCGCTACAAATCAAAGGGAGAACGAAGATTCGTAGTCCAAGGACCACGGCTATGGAACACTCTACCGACCAACATCCGTATGGAAGAAAACCATCAGACCTTCAGGAAGAAACTCAAGACCTACTTCTTCTAACAAGCTGGACCCACAGGATGGACCAAGCGCCTTGAGGCAATTCAGTTCGCATTTGCAGCGCTATACAAGTCATTCATTCATTCATTGATTTCTATCACTGTTTTGATACATCCTCTGTCTCTTTTGTTGTTCTGGTCGCCGTCCCTAAAAACCCCAGAGGGGGCGGGTGGGATAAATTTATCCTTCAAAATGAAACTCTTTGGATAGAGTGGTTAAATGCTACTCGATCCCCAGGCCTAAAGGAAACTCAATCCTACAAACCTTTTTTCTAGTCTGTCACTGAGTCAAGCAAATTGACTACCATACCTCCTCCATCTTGAAATGTCTGGTCCTATATGAAGAATATTCCGTTTGTTAACATTATATTAACATGTCCCCTGGGGCAGGACCCAGGTCCCCAAACACTTTTTATGACAATACCATGCATATAAGCCTGAAAAATTAGCACTTTTGATTATTCATGTTTGTGTCCCATAGACTTTAACGGTGTTCACATGTTCGAACAAATTTTTTGCCTGTTTGCATGTTCTGCTGCGAACCGAACCGGGGGGGGGGTGTTCGGCTCATCCCTAGTGCCCATGTGAAATGCGCCTTAGAAACACTTCAAGAAGAAGGAGATGCTTGGGATCATAGGCAGGCCACGATCATAACAAATGCACACATGCTCAAAACCAGGTACCCGCTCCCCCTCCAAAAAAGTGAAGTGCCAAAACCTAAAGGGGGGGAGGTTGGCAGCAGAGAAGCGGCACTTCCCCATTTGGTTAAAATTCTGCTTTAACTTTGTCTGTCATTCACACCTGAAAATATTATAATGGCCACGTGTTGCTGTTCTGTTTTCATAGTCTAGTTATTACTCTATAAGTGGCAAAATTCAACTTTAACAAGCAATGTTCTTCAAGAGAGGAGAGACAGGACAGTTGTGTTCTGCTCAGCAGAGCCTGCGTAAAAACAATCAGTAAACTCTTTAATCATGTCTAAGAGGCCTGAATATTTACATAATTATATCTACTACCCTCTCTGTATCCGATTTGTTCTGTATTCCAAAAGGTCAAGATACAGGGCAGCTGCCTGTCTGCTCACTGCCGTTATTTGAGTGCTCCGGCCATCTAATTTCTCAGTCACTTTTATTGTGCTCATCTGTTCAGGAAGACTAGGTTTTCCAAGGCTCATTTGCTGGTTAATTGCATTTTCAGATCCTTTAAGATGTCTACCGCACCTGCTCACCACTTCACAGTCGCTTTTGATCTCTCCAGAAATATCAAACTTTGATTATGTGAAAATCATTCTCTACGTGCTTGGAAACCAAGCTGAAATTAACAATGTAACTGTTCTGACCTGCCCAATTGTCAGTTAGGAGTTTTTCAAAAGAGACTGAAGCTTTACAAATTTAGGTACAAATGATATCTTTTCTCTTTTGTGCTATGTTTTTTTTTTTTTTTTTCGTGTTTATTTATGCTTGACTTGTGTTCATTAAGGGTAGCAGAAAGGTGCTTAAGAGCCATAACTGTCCATCATTTTCAATTAAAGGGTAGACACAAGCTCCTGTTTGGTGAACTGGTGAGATCTTAATAGCACTTACCAGTTTTGTATCGGGGAGGTTGTTGACAGGTGCCCAGTTCCAAAATGTAAAGCGAGGTGAGTAACTTGAGAACAGATGGTGACTCAAATGCAATAAAATATCATTTAGACATTTGGAAAGAAGAAAAAAAAATCACAGCTTATTTGAAAAGGAATATCTATACTGGAAAGTTTAGAGGTGAAAAAAATTAAACTATCCAGTGATGCGATTATGTTCCTCTTTTGGGCTAAATAATGTCAAGTGTCATTCAACCCATTTATTGTGGGCCCATGTTTCAATGGGCAAAAGAAGGGGGTTAAATAGACCTGTCACATCATTGGACACCTGTAAAAAGGTCACATATATACAGTATCTCACAAAAGTGAGTATACCCCTCACCTTTTTGTAAATATTTTATTATAACTTTTCATGTGACAACACTCCAGAAATAACACTTTGCTACAATGTAAAGTAGTGAGTATACAGCTTGTATAACTGTAAATTTGCTGTTCCCTCAAAATAACTCAACACACAGCCATTAATGTCTAAACCGCTGCCAACAAAAGTGAGTACACCCCTAAATGAAAATGTCCAAATCAAGCCCAAAGTGTCAACATTTTGTGAGGCCACCATTATTTTCCAGCACTGCCTTAACCCTCTTGAGCATGGAGTCCACCAGAGCTTTACAGGTTGCCCTGGAGTCCTCTTCCACTCCTCCATGACAACATCACGGAGCTGGTGGATCTTTGAGACCTTGTGCTCCTCCACCTTCCATTTGAAGATGCCCCACAGATGCTCAATAGGGTTTAGGTCTGGAGACATGCTTGGCCAGTCCATCACCTTTACCTTCTTTAGCAAGGTAGTGGTCACCTTGGAGGTGTGTTTGGGGTCATTATCATGTAGGAATACTGCCCTGCGACCCAGTCTCTGAAGGGAAGGGATCATGCACTACATCAGTATGTCACAGTACATGTTGACTTTTATGATTCCCTCAATGAACTGTAGCTCCACAGTGCTGGCAGCACTCATGCAGCCTCAGACCATGACACTCCCACCACCATGCAAGACACACTTGTCTTTGTACTCCTCACCTGGTTGCTGCCACACATGCTTGACACCATCTGAACCAAATAAGTTTATCTTGGTCTCATCAGACCACAGGACATGGTTCCAGTAATCCATGTCCTTAGTCTGCTTGTCTTCAGCAAACTGTTTGCGGGCTTTCTTGTGCATCATCTTTAGAAGAGGCTTCCTTCTGGGATGACAGCCATGCAGACCAATTTAATGTAGTGTGCGGAGTATGGTCTGAGCACTGACAGGCTGACCCACACACCTTCAACCTCTGCAGCAATGCTGGCAGCACTCATATGTCTATTTCCCAAAGACAACCTCTGAATATGACGCTGAACCTCTTTGGTTGACCATGGCGAGGCCTGTTCTGAGTGGAACCTGTCCTGTTAAACCGCTGTATGGTCTTGGCCACCGTGCTGCAACTCAGTTTCAGGGTCTTGGTAATCTTCTTATAGCCTAGGCCATCTTTATGTAGAGCAACAATTCTTTTTTTCAGATCCTCAGAGAGTTCTTTGCCATGAGGTGCCATGTTGAACTTCCAGTGACCAGTATGAGAGAGTGAGAGCGATAACATCAAATTTAACACACCTGCTCCTCATTCACACCTGAGACCTTGTAACACTAACGAGTCACATGACACCGAGGAGTGAAAATGGCTAATTGGGCCCATTTTGTACTCATGTTTGTTGCCAGCAGTTTAGACTTTAGTGGTTGTGTGTTGAGTTATTTTGAGGGGACAGAAAATTTACACTGTTATACAAGCTGTACACTCACTACATTACATTGTAGCAAAGTGTCATTTCTATATGTACATAAATGTGAGTGATGTACTCATTTTTGTGAGATACTGTATATATATATATATATATATATATATATATATATATATATATATATATATATATATATATATATAATATGTATATATATATACAGTATATAATATATAAACTCACTTTTGTGAGATACTGTATATATATAAATATAGAAGTATTAAGAGTTTATTTTTATCAATTAAAAAAATGGAAAGTAAATGAACAGACGAGAAATCCAAATCAAATCAATATTTGGTGTGACCACTCTTCAAAACAGCATCAGTTCTTCTAGGTAGACTTGCACACAGTTTTTGAAGAAACTCGGCAGGTGGGTTGTTTCAAACATCTTGGAGAACTAACTACAGATCTTCTGTGAATGTTGTCTGCCTCAAATTCTTCTGTTTCTTCATGTAACCCCAGACAGACTTCATGAGGTTGAGATCAGGGCTCTGTGGGGGCCAAACCATCACTTCCAGGACTCCTTGTTCTTCTTTACACTGAAGATAATTCCTAATGACATTGGCTGTATGTTTGGGGTCTTTGTCTTGTTGCAGAATACATTTTGGACCAATCACACGCCTCCCTGATGGTATGACATGATGGATGAGTATCTGCCTGTATTTCTTAGCATTGAGGACACCTTTGATCCTGGCGAAATCCCCAAATACGTTTGGAGAAATGCAGCCCCAACCTTCACTGTGCTTCACTGTTGACTTCAGACACTCATTATGGTTCCACTCTCCCGCCCTTCGGTGAACAAACTGTCTCCTGCTACAGCTAAATATTTCACATTTTGACTCAACAGTGCAGAGCACCTGCTGCCATTTTTTTGCACCCCAGTTCCTATGTTTTCATGCATAGGATGAGGAAACAGGGCTAAACGACTCAACTTTGAAAGGTAATCAAAGAATTTGCAACATGACATAAGACCACTTTTACACTGGTGAACTTTTGCTGCACTTTTCCAGAGTGACAAAAGCACATAAAAACTATTTCCCAATAAATCCTATGTAACTGTTCACAATGCAGGTGTGCCGCTGCATCTTTGGTGCAGTTTTTCAAAAGCGCACCAAAAGGGAACCTTCCATTCAATAGCAACACATGAAAAGCTCATCAATGTGAAAGGGCCTAATAGTGGTTATAACGCTGAATGAAATATTCCAATACCCACCCCTGGCTTTCAGGTAAGCACCCAACCTTAGACATAAACTAATCAGCAGGAAACTTTATTCTGATTATGAAGTCACAAATAAAGAACCAAGCCTTGCAACAAAAAAGCTGTAAACTAGGCAGCCAAATTAGTCTATTACAAAGTGTCACACACACAAAAGGGGACCTTCAGCATCACAAAATCCAACATCTGTACGTCCAGTAATGTTGTGTATCTTATCCAATGCAAAAAGTAATCTTACATTGGGGAAACAGGACGACATTTATAAACAAGAATGAATTTGCACAGACACACCATTAAAGAGTATAAAGAAGATCATTTCTGCACACCTGTGGGACATTATTTTCCACAAAGAGACCACAGTATGGAAGACATGAATGTTTTTGTTCTTAAAAAGAACTTCAAAACTACTCAGGAAAGAAAAACTTTTTCAACTAGGAAAGATAATTCTATTTGACACAAAAGATAATGGACAAAATGTGGACCTCGGATTTCTAAATTACTATCCAACTATTTTATGACCACCTCACTTCTGTGGCTGTTGTCCTCCTCCCAGTCTATAGACCTCTTTTGTTCTTATCTCACTAACTATCCAAGCTTTATTACCATTACTGTGTATGTCGTTTGTGTTTGTTTTTTTTATATGTTTTGAATGATATGATGTACAAGACCTATGCTTAACAGGCTGATATTGATGCCCAGAGTCAAAGTCAAAGCTGTGAATTGTGCAGCCAAATTAATCCATTAAATAGTGGCATACACACGCACACACACAAAAGGGACAGGATCCTATAGCTGTGCCTCCAGTAATGTTGTGTATCTTATCCAATGCAAAGCATAGAACAAATAATCTTACATTGGGAAAACAGGACAGAATTTACAAAAAAGAGTGAATGTGCACAAATACACCATTAAAAGTATAAAGAAGATGCACACCTGTGGGAAATCATTTTTCATAGCCAGACCATACTGTGGAAGACTTGAATGTTTTGGTTCTTAAAAAGAACTTCAAAACTACTCAGGAAAGGAAAACTTTTTCAACTAGGAATGATAATTCTATTTGACACAAAAGATAATGGACAAAATGTGGACCTCGGTTTTCTAAATCACTGTCCAACTGTTTTATGACCACCTCTCCTCTTTGATTATTATCTTCCTCCCAGTCTATACACCTCTCCTTTTGTTATCTCACTATCTATCCGAGTTAATTTACCATTTCTGTGTATGTTTTTTTTTTTTATACATTGATATAATTTTTATTACACTTTTGAATGATATGATGTACAAGACCTATGTTTAACAGGCCCGATATTGAAGCTCAGAGTCATTATGTTTGTACAGGACTACTAACTATGACCATGCAGGAAAAGAATCTTTATCTGTCATTAATACCCAATTGCACTGAACATTCCGACATCCAATATTCTGAAAACAAGCTGAACCATTCCAGATGAATGATTTCCATTTCATTTGGATTTGCTCTTAATCACAATGACCCCAATGCAGCCTGACAGCTTTTAATAATTGTGACAGAATCGGTCTGACATTTCTAACAATGGTGATTGAAGAAAACCTTCTCCCATATGAATAATGATAACTTCTACCAATCCGCTCATGATAATTACGCCTTTAACATTTAAACCCCCTCATAGATAATAAGCCGAAAATAGATTTCTGTGTAAACGCAAGACAATGGAAATGCTAACATCTTATAGGGAAGGCGTCCTGCTACAATTGTTTACATTAAGATTATTGTCTTATTATCTCCAATGACATTTGAAGTGAGCTCTTAGCAGATTCAGAAGACACTAAAGTGGTACTCTGGATGTGGACAATCGTTCGGACCTTTATTGCAAGTGGGTTTTTGGAAGAGTCATAGGAAAATGTGTATAACTTTAATGCATCTTAAATCTGGGCTATAGATTTTCTAAATAGTGTTTCTGTCTATACTTTTGAAAGGGTTTTATTTTTATAGCAGTGGGTTGGAAAGATTTGGGTCATCTGCAGAGCTGAATTTATAGTGGATTTATCATAATCACTGTGTAGGCAGGTGCAGTTAGCTACTCTGCCATTAGGTGGCTCTGTACCAGAATACTGTCTGGTTACAGCAGATAGTGTCTTCAAGTGCTAAGCCCCTTCTAAATAGAGCACTCCTGCTGTGATGTCATGGTTGAGTTGGTGCCCAGTTATAAGGCAAGATGGGAGGAGCACACACGCACTCGGGACATGGGGTATTGGGCAAACATCCCACACCAGCACAGATGTAACCAGCACATAGATATAAAAACAAAAGATGCTGGCGCTCAGCAAACTGATGTGTAATAAATGATAACAAAAATTATAATAGCAGCGGGATAAATCCACAATGGTTAATAGATGTATAGAAAATGTCCAATCAACAAAAAAGAAAAGTCCATAATGCTTGATATATGGGAGGTGTCCAATCAGCAATAATTAATACTTGACGTGTAGGCTGAAAAGATGAAGTTTTGTTCACTGTAACAAAGGGCTGCTCTTCTCTGGAGTGAAGCCGACTCAGAGTCATCAAGGAAAAACAAAGATAGAAGAGCGCCTCTCAGTTAAAGTGTTTTATTCAATAATAATCTACACGGGTTAATCATAGGCAGGGAGATGTGGCCATAGTCACAAGCATGTTTCCAGGAGTTCACAATTCCATGTAGCAGTAGCCACAAGGAGCCGGGGGGAACCCGGCTGTGTCTTGCAGAGGAAAGTGACGGTCCGCTCGTGCAGACAGCGTGTGATTTCAGCAAGTAGGGGAAACACAACGCATTTCAGAGCATGCGCAAAGTCCGTGAGGCGCATGCGAGCTCCTTTCCCAAGTGTAGGGATGGGGAGAGGGAAAGACGGTGCTTAAATACTCCGTCAACTAACAGGACACAGCTGAATGCATAGTACATTCTATACTGCATATGTAAATAAGTGATTAAATGATTATACTGCATATAAAAATAAACTTAAATAAGTAATCAAGTACATAATACTACATGGTTAATGTGATCTAGAAAAAATAGTAATAGTAAAAATGGAGGCCCTGGATAGGGAAGGAGGCTGGGAGGAGTAGGCCTGTACTCAGAAAGAGATGGCTGTAGACTTTTTGTCACTTATGAAGTTGGGGGCCAGGGCAGATTGCAAAAGGGCTTTTAGGCCAGGCCAAGAGTTCCCTAAAAGAGGCTGCTTCCCTGGAGGGTCCTGAGAGAGGTGTACCTAAGGAAAAGGTAACTACAGAGAACCAGTCCTGTGAGTACTAATGACCCTGGGTGAAGGAGAAACGGTTAGAAGAGGATGGCTGCTAAGGTATTGCATATGCATTCATATATGACTACTGTGGATTGTCCACTAAATGTGATTGACTATGTACTGTAATGTTCATTGACTCTGGAATGTATGTTGATGTGATGTAACTGTTATGCCATTTCCTGGATTCCATCAGTAAAGTTCAGCAATTCTACTCATATGTTTGGACATTTCTTCCTTGAAATATAAAGGTCAATGTCCCCGGAATGTCATGTGGAGGCTTCTGGCATGGAGAGAGTCAAAATATGGTGGAGGCCTCAGCCTCAGCAGGTGGAATAGTATTCTAGCAAAAGCAGGAATGGGGCAGGGATTTGTGTTCTTGGTTCCATAATGAATGAACGTCTTTGCCAATCTGAAGCATTTAATGTTGCTCATAAAGATAATACAATTGTTGGGAAATATCCATATTTTTTTTTTTTTTAATAGGATCATTTTTATTAGAAACCAATCATGGTTTTATACAGTTTTGCATACAAAAAAAAAGAAAAAAAATATAGCGGCCATACAAACTATGACCTTGCTACAGGTACAAAGACTGTCTCACGGTGTACAAAAATATCAAAAACATAATGCCCCGTACACACGATCGGACTTTCCGACAACAAAACTGTGGAATTTTGTTAGAAGGTTGTTGGCTCCAACTTGTCTTGCATACACACGGTCACACAAATGTTGGCCAACAATTACGAACGTGGGACCGTGGTGACATACAAGACATACGAGCTGAGAAAAAGGAAGTTCAATAGCCAGTGCGGCTCCTTCTGCTTGATTCCGAGCATGCGTGAACTTTAGTGCGTCGGACTTGTGTACACACGATCAGAAATTCCGACAACAAAGTTTTGTTGGCTGAAAATTTGAGAACCTGCTAGCCAACATTTGTCCAACAACAAATGTTCGATGGAGCGTACACATGGTCGGACTTTTAGCCAACAAGCTCATATCCAACATTTGTTGTCAGAAAATCCGATCATATGTACGGGAGAAAAAAGAAAAAAAAACCTTATGCAAGAGATGAATTGGCAGGCCTATGGCACTCAGTTTGTAGGCGCCATCTTACAGGAACCAAGTTTAAGCTCCAGCATGCCCCCAGAAATGTATCAGATCTCCAACTCCAAAACCAAAAATGTCAATTTGCATGTTAAGAGCTCCAGCTTCAAGCTTCACGAGCACTCGGGAAATCAAGAAAAGTATGTGCAGGCATCTTTCATTGACTGCAATTACATGTCAGTTCCAGAGAGATACAATAGCAGAGTGAGCTAAAGATTATCCCCCCTTAAAAATTACATGTGAGAATCCAGCTCATATAAAGCCGACTTTTATGAAAATACATTTTCCTATTTGCATTTGTAATTCGTCGCTCTGACCCAATGATCCTCCCAGGGTGGAAAGTTAATCTATTCTAACAAAAAATAACTCAGGCTTCATTTTATTATTTTGAACATTCCATATAGAACTAAATTACGGTGGAAAAAAGAAAATCAACAGAAATTTTACATTCATTAAGCACTTGATTGCTCAGTTTCATTATTATGGAAATACACTGTGTCATGCAAATAGCAGCGGCATGTCCGATAACTTAATTCCCCGCTTGTCAGTTCTGTACTTTTTATCATTGACTATTAGACAGCAAAGTAAGTGCAGAATCCTATTTCCATTCAATATCCCACAGAAAGTTGTCTCCCATGAGCCAAGCGTATTTCTATCATGTGTCTCCAAGTGGGAATGGTTATATTCACTTCATAAGTGATTCTTTAGCAGTCAGTGGAATTATATCCAGCAAGAGTCATGTTCAGTTTGAGCATTTCTATTAGGTCTGAAGCGATAGAAGCAAGGCACACCTGAATTAAAAGGAATCTTTTTGGAGGTCAACATGGAGGCTACCATCACCATCTGCTCATTCTGCAAATGTTAGTTGCCTAGGTCTCATGCTAAGCCTTTGACTTCCAGCTAAGCCAACTAAATATTGTCTAAATACAAAAAGCATGTGTGTTCCTAATTGAAACTTTGTGTATTTGCACATTTCCTTCAGATCCGTCTCTAATTCAGCATAAAACAAATCCTGCACTTTGACTCTGCAGGAGCTTCCCAAAAAAATTACTAGTCACTGCTGCTCTCACTTCTTGTGCAAGGTGACTGGTCTTGTATCCTTCCCCTACCACCTATAGTTTTGTACAGGCATTCTAGGGGGAAGACCTGCTTGGTCCCACCCAGGCTCTGCAAAAATTATATGCTGCACAGTAATGATATTACCACTACTTTTCAAAATAATATTTTGATTTCCAAAGACATTTGGTGCAGGCAAAGTAGAATTATATCTTTTTGACTGTTAACAAATATATTTATAGGAATGTTTTTGTGACTGAAGCAAGATCCCAGGCCTCCTTTGATCCAATGAGAACCTCCAGAGCCAGGGATAGCTGACATCCTTCTATATCCTTCTGTATCCTTCTGCATGCAGTGGGTTGTGAGGCATGGTGGGTGCAGAGTAGTTAAAGTTATTGGGCGCCAGACACTTCTTGAATGCAAAAGAAAGTTTAGTTCTCTTAACAAACTTTTTGGGGGAGAGAGGGTTAGGGCCAGGACATCCTTGGGTAGTTGCAAGATTGATTGGCAGACTCCAAGACTTCAATAGGAGGACAGCCATGCAGGAAAAGGCACCCAGCAAGATGCCACATCTGCATGTGCAGGAATGCTGTCTCTTATGGCAACAGTTTTTAACAGTTCCTAACACAAAACGTAACAGTTCTTTCACTTTCACTACAATCGCTCTTTGTAGTTCTTCAGCCCACTGATCTCCCGGTCTCTCACAGAACCGTCACGTTTGGTTGGACTGCAAGCCACAGTCCCAACCCTGCTGCTCTCTTGCTGCTCTGGATAGGTCCTCAGACAGCCCAGCAGCCAGATGTGCTCGGGATAGGCCCAATCTCTGGCCTAGCAGCCCAGGCAATACAACACACGTCCACCCAGACAGCCGTCCAGGTGGCACAGAACACAGATCACCTGACCTCCCCCAAATATATAGGCTCTCACAGCAGGCCAAGGGATCCAAGAAAACCCCTGCCCATTGGCTGAGATACCCCATATACCCAAAACCTGACCTTGTGCTGTCCTTCTCATATCTAGTATCACAAAGTATCCAGCCACCTAGTGGTAGAAGAGAAAAGTGCAACAGGGCCAAACTTAGGGAGAAATCAATAGATCTTTAACAATCAACCAGAATAATTATTCTTGGCAAGTAAAATTGTGAGGAGCAACCCTGCCTAAACTCCAGGGTGCTACATGACCATAGTTTAATTTTCCTGCACTTTGCTTTATGACGAATATACCGAAAAAAGGACTTTGACTTTCCCGGACATGCATGCCGATTACGGTCCATGGCTTGAAGTTTTAAAGCCAGTAGGTCAATATAATAGCCAGGTGGCAAGAATTTACTAAAGGAAGTCAACTATGGTAGCCTCCAAATTTTTCTCAGGAAATGTTTACTTGGGCTGGGTTTACATATGTGAACCCACATCCAATTCACAAGACATGCAAGTGAGACTGGCTCTCAATGGAGCTGGTTCACACATGTCCGGGGCTGCCGTGGTCCACATTCTAAAAGGGTCCTGTGCATGTTTGGGTCCGGTTCAGGTGTGAATTCAAGTAAAAATTAGGACCTGATTCGCACCTGAATCAGTAAACAGGAATGCATCGGACACCATGCTGGGAACCACGGCCGCACGTATGTGAACCCGGCCTTAAGGTGAAGCTAAACCCTCCTTCCATTTTCAGCCAAGAAAGCTGCCATCTTAAGCCCGGTACAAACGATGAGATTATCAGATGAATGATCGTCCGGTTTTTTTTTGCATGCAAATCTAAGATCGAATCTGATGTGTTTACTAAAGTCACGAAAATTCCCATACAACAGAATACAAATTTGGAAGTGATGTCAGGTGTTGTAATGCGTTTGTATTGCATTTTTAAATGACAGCTGTGCTGATTTAATGAAAATCGTACGATCTAGCATCATACGAAAAATATTTTCATGCATGTCCTATCAAATAATATCGGATGAACTATCTTGATTGGCTCTGGAAAGCTCTGTACTAACGATCCGATTATGGTATGATCGATTTAAAAACTATATTTTTTGTAGGATTTTCTGATCGTGTGTACCGGGCATTAGCTTCTGTTTGATCTGCATATGCCATGGTGCTGCATTTATGATGTTATGACACCAGCCATTTCATGGTTTGACAGTTTGGTTGAAAACACAAGCAAATGTTACAGTTAGCATTCCCGGCATGCTGGGAATGTAACTGTTTTTTTAAACATTTAAATTGATGGGTTTAGTTCCACTTTAACCAAGGACACAAATCTTTTTTAAAGCAGAACTAAACCCATTGATTTATGGTTTCAAATAACAGTTAAATTCCCGGCATGCCAGGATTTGCACATTACCTTGTGCTCTTACCCAACTGTCAAACCATCAAATAGTGTTATAACTGATCACATGCGCAGGACCATGGCAGTTGCAGATCAAACAGTGGCTAAGATGGCAGCTTCCTTGGCTGAAAAGTATATGAGGGTTAAGTTCCACTTTCAAGGGAATTTGTCATCAGAGAAATTCCATTTGCCATAAGACCCCTTTCACACTGAGGCATTTTTTTTTTAAAGGGCTAAAAATAGCGCTTGTAAAGTGCCTGAAAAACACTTCCCCTGCCACCCCAATGTGAAAGTATGTATGAGTCACTGCACCAGACGGCGGTGACAGGCTTTGCTGTACTTTTCTATCTGGAGGACATTGGCTCTGCCGCACATCCTACTTTTTCGATACTAGATCGAATCAAGACCACATCCCAAGTGACCCAAGAGGAGGAGTTAAGGCAACTCTGGCGGGCACTTCTCTTGCTGCCATCATATTGTTTTTCGCCTTTAAAGTGGATCCTTTGAAGATCACACATTCAGATAGAGACCTTTGGAGGCATGGAAAAGTGACACTCACATCTGTGGTATCGGTCGGTGCCAATGTGGTAGATCAGTGTGAATGAGTAGGGACCCACTGCTTACATTCTTGTCCTCTGGACACCGGTGGTGCCTAATCACGACACAGGTGTCGCCATTGTTCCGGCAGTGAACTTTCATGGTGACTACTTTGGTGTGATTTCCTCCGGACATTTGCCCTTGACGAAGGGACGCAACTCATCCTGAAACGCGTTGGGCCGTCTGGATACTTCATGGGAATTATCACCACCAACACCGTTATTTTATTGGTTTGAAATTTGTTATTGATGTATAATATTGAATAAACTATTGTTATCTTATTTTTATTGTTACTTTGCTGCAGCTAAAGTTCCATCATTTTGGGGGTATCTCCTCTCTTCTATCTATTGTATCAGGGATGTTGGCAACGTAATTAGGTTTAGCTGGGTGTTCACTCTTTATCTTTATTCAATGTGAAACTATGAGTGCTTTCACACTGGGGTGCTGCGCTGGCAGGACCTTAAGAAAAGTCCTGCAAGCAGCATCTTTGGGGTGCCCATTGAAACTAATCGGCACCGATGCCAAAGCGCCTGCAAAGAGCTTTGTCAGCGACGCTACACGGGCACTATTAACCCTTTCTTTGGCCGCTAGCGGGGGTTAAAAGCACCCCGCTAGCGCCCGAAAAGCGCCACTAAAACTACGGTAAAGCGCCTCTAAAACTACCGGTGCTTTACCACTAACGTGGCCGTGCTAGTAACGTGAAAGGGCTCTTACAAGGTCCTTTTGAGCCAGTGACCCAGAACAAGCATGCAGTTCAGGATTTCCAATATTACCAACCACACTTGTTCTTGGTTCGTATTGAAGCCAGAGGGCCAGAATGACAATCAAGGAACTACATTATAAATATAAAAGAGGAAAGCATTGCTCTCATGAAATATTTTTCTAAATAATTAATAATTTGTAATTGTGATGCAAATATAAATAGAAGGCTTATGAGATGGCTCAGAATTCCCTTTTCCAATTTTTCCAGCACAAGGAACCTCAGGAGAACTTTAACTTCCACATGTATAGATAATAGGCACACCCCTTTCCAACTTTGATAAGGAAGCACTTGGTGCTTAGTTAGTTGATTTACTAAAAGGAAGCATGCTGTTCACTTTGCAAGCAAATTTGCCCCAGATGTTAGTGAATAGGAATAAGAAGCTCTGCTGACTTTCATCATCTAACTACATGTTTGATTGGGTATTCTTTGCAAGGTGAAACTTTACCACATTCACTAAGCTCTGAGGCATATTCCCTTGGAAAGTGCAACTTCCCTTGCAAAGTGAATAGCCTATTTGCCTTTAGTAAACCAACCCCTAAAGCCACGTACATACGGTCAGAGTTTCCGGCGGGAAATATTCGATGTGAGCTTGTTGTCGGAAAGTCCGACCATGTGTATGCTCCATCGAAAATTTGCTGTCGGAATTTCCGGCCACAAATGTTTGAGAGCAGGTTCTCAAATTTTCCGCCAACTTCACCTGTTGTCGGAAAGTTCACGCATGCTCGGAATCAAGCAGAAGGAGCTGCACTGGCTATTGAACTTCCTTTCTCTTGGCTCGTCGTATGTGTTGTACGTCACCGCGTTCTTACGTTCGGAATTTCCGACAACATTTGTGTGACCGTGTGTATGCAAGACAAGTTTTGAGCCAACATCCTTCCGGAAAAAAATCCAAGGTTTTGTTGTCAGAATGTCCGATCGTGTGTACGCGGCATAAGTGTCTAATGACTAGGACTTAACAAGGGGGCTGTGCCTTCTGTTAATTGCTGTCCTCAGGTTTCAAATTGATGGAATACAGATACATTGAAGCAACCAAATTTTACTATCACTGCACAATCAATTGTACCAAGGATATGACTCACATAATTTAAACCCTGGTGGCATAATAGCTACTCAATATTCAAGGGCTTGCTAGGTTACACTGTGTAATATCTTAAAAATGCAAAGTGTTAAAGGAAACCTGCCATGAGAAAGCTAAGCAAGCTGCTACAGTTACCGCCTTCTGTCATGCTGATCTACTGGCTTCAATATTTTTTAGAGTCACTAATAGGGATGAGCTTCGTGTTCGAGTCGAACCCATGTTCGACTCGAACATCGGCTGTTCGGTCGTTCGCCGAATTGCGAACGATATGGGCCGTTCGCGCCAAATTCGTGTGGCGCGTCACGGCCCATAATTCACTGCGGCATCGCAGTGCATTGCTGGCTGATTATTGGCCAAGCATGCACTATGACCCGCATGCTTGGCCAATCACAGCGCCGTCAGTAGAGAGAGCTGTAATTGGCCAAAGCCAGGGTGGCTTTGGCCAATTATGGCTCAGGGGATTTAGTACACACCCCACACTATATAAGGCCGCCTGCACGGCGGCCCTGTGTAGTGTGTGTTCCGGTGTGCTGAGAGATAGAGAGAGAGAGAGACAGTGTCATTTGATTTGAGTTAGATAGATTAGGCAGAACAGTCAGTCAGTTAGCTGCACTTACAGTGTATTGTGTATATATATGCATCCCAGGTGTTGCATATATATATATACACTGTATTCAGTTTAGCTAGATCCGTTCCTGTTATCTTCTATCTAGACTATTTACATTTAGTGCAGTGTGTCCTGCTCACAGTGTTCAGCTAGATCCGTTCCTGCTATTTACATTCAGTGCAGTGCGTCCTGCTCACAGTGTTCAGCTAGATCCGTTCCTGGTATTTACATTTAGTGCAGTGTGTCCTGCTCACAGTGTTCAGCTAGATCCGTTCCTGCTATTTACATTCAGTGCAGTGCGTCCTGCTCACAGTGTTCAGCTAGATCCGTTCCTGGTATTTACATTTAGTGCAGTGCGTCCTGCTCACAGTGTTCAGCTAGATCCGTTCCTGCTATTTACATTCAGTGCAGTGCGTCCTGCTCACAGTGTTCAGCTAGATCCGTTCCTGCTATTTACATTCAGTGCAGTGCGTCCTGCTCACAGTGTTTAGCTAGATCCGTTCCTGGTATTTACATTTAGTGCAGTGCGTCCTGCTCACAGTGTTCAGCTAGATCCGTTCCTGCTATTTACATTCAGTGCAGTGCGTCCTGCTCACAGTGTTCAGCTAGATCCGTTCCTGGTATTTACATTTAGTGCAGTGCGTCCTGCTCACAGTGTTCAGCTAGATCCGTTCCTGCTATTTACATTCAGTGCAGTGCGTCCTGCTCACAGTGTTCAGCTAGATCCGTTCCTGCTATTTACATTCAGTGCAGTGCGTCCTGCTCACAGTGTTCAGCTAGATCCGTTCCTGGTATTTACATTTAGTGCAGTGCGTCCTGCTCACAGTGTTCAGCTAGATCCGTTCCTGCTATTTACATTCAGTGCAGTGCGTCCTGCTCACAGTGTTCAGCTAGATCCGTTCCTGGTATTTACATTTAGTGCAGTGCGTCCTGCTCACAGTGTTCAGCTAGATCCGTTCCTGCTATTTACATTCAGTGCAGTGCGTCCTGCTCACAGTGTTCAGCTAGATCCGTTCCTGCTATATACATTTAGTGCAGTACGTCCTGCTCACAGTGTTCAGCTAGATCCGTTCCTGTTATCTTCCTACTGACAGGCAGGCTTGTCTGGTTACAGTATATAAAGCTACCTGAAGAAAATTACAGGTGTTCTTTTTGATCCTATTAGTACCACGGTCAGGCAGCTAGACTATTTACATTTAGTACAGTGTGTCCTGCTCACAGTGTTCAGCTAGATCCGTTCCTGTTATCTTCCTACTGACAGGCAGGCTTGTCTGGTTACAGTATATAAAGCTACCTTAAGAAAATTACAGGTGTTCTTTTTGATCCTATTAGTACCACGGTCAGGCAGCTAGACTATTTACATTTAGTACAGTGCGTCCTGCTCACAGTGTTCAGCTAGATCCGTTCCTGCTATTTACATTCAGTGCAGTGCGTCCTGCTCACAGTGTTCAGCTAGATCCGTTCCTGCTATTTACATTCAGTGCAGTGCGTCCTGCTCACAGTGTTCAGCTAGATCCGTTCCTGGTATTTACATTTAGTGCAGTGCGTCCTGCTCACAGTGTTCAGCTAGATCCGTTCCTGTTATCTTCCTACTGACAGGCAGGCTTGTCTGGTTACAGTATATAAAGCTACCTTAAGAAAATTACAGGTGTTCTTTTTGATCCTATTAGTACCACGGTCAGGCAGCTAGACTATTTACATTTAGTACAGTGCGTCCTGCTCACAGTGTTCAGCTAGATCCGTTCCTGCTATTTACATTCAGTGCAGTGCGTCCTGCTCACAGTGTTCAGCTAGATCCGTTCCTGGTATTTACATTTAGTGCAGTGCGTCCTGCTCACAGTGTTCAGCTACATCCGTTCCTGCTATTTACATTCAGTGCAGTGCGTCCTGCTCACAGTGTTCAGCTAGATCCGTTCCTGCTATTTACATTCAGTGCAGTGCGTCCTGCTCACAGTGTTCAGCTAGATCTGTTCCTGGTATTTACATTTAGTGCAGTGCGTCCTGCTCACAGTGTTCAGCTAGATCCGTTCCTGCTATTTACATTCAGTGCAGTGCGTCCTGCTCACAGTGTTCAGCTAGATCCGTTCCTGCTATATACATTTAGTGCAGTACGTCCTGCTCACAGTGTTCAGCTAGATCCGTTCCTGTTATCTTCCTACTGACAGGCAGGCTTGTCTGGTTACAGTATATAAAGCTACCTTAAGAAAATTACAGGTGTTCTTTTTGATCCTATTAGTACCACGGTCAGGCAGCTAGACTATTTACATTTAGTACAGTGCGTCCTGCTCACAGTGTTCAGCTAGATCCGTTCCTGTTATCTTCCTACTGACAGGCAGGCTTGTCTGGTTACAGTATATAAAGCTACCTTAAGAAAATTACAGGTGTTCTATTTGATCCTATTAGTACCACGGTCAGGCAGCTAGACTATTTACATTTAGTACAGTGTGTCCTGCTCACAGTGTTCAGCTAGATCCGTTCCTGTTATCTTCCTACTGACAGGCAGGCTTGTCTGGTTACAGTATATAAAGCTACCTTAAGAAAATTACAGGTGTTCTATCCCAGCTTAGTGCAGCTACAGGCCATTAGTATGTCTGGAAGGCCAAGAAGGAGAGGCAGACAGTCACAAGCCAATAAGAGAGGGCAAGCAGGCTCTGTGTCTAGTGCTGGTCGTGGAGACGGTGCATCCTCATCAGCACGTGGCCATGGGACACGCTTGGCCTTTTTTTCGGCAGCTGGCCGTGTTGAGCCGCAACATGCGGAAGACTTGGTCGAGTGGATGACCAAGCCGTCCTCATCCTCCTCATCCTCTCTCACCCATGCCCAGGGTGCTTTGTCTGGCAAAGCAGCGGCCTCTTCCCTCAGCTCAATGTCATCAGTGACTCCTTCCCTAGCTCCACCATGTCCTCATGAGGATTCCCTCGAACTGTTTGACCACAGTGTTGGGTACATACTCCAGGAGGATGCCCAGCGTTTGGAAGGCTCTGATGATGATACTGAGCTCAATGAAGGCAGTAACATGAGCACGGACAGAGGGGGTGCCCAAGAAGGACAGCAATCTGGCAGTCATGCTCCCCCTGCTGCAGCATACTGCCAGGTTTGCTCCAGTGATGAGGAGGGAGGGGATGATGAGGTCACTGACTCAACGTGGGTGCCTGATAGGAGAGAGGAGGAGGAGGAGGAGGAGGAGGAGGTGGCACATCACCAACTAGGCAGGATGCCCTCCAGGGGCCAGCCTAAGGGCAGCACATTGACTGCATCACACCCCAAAGCTCCACATGTGCAGGGCGCTGCAGTCTCTGCGCGTTATTCAAAAAGTTCTTTGGTGTGGGCCTTTTTTGAGACGAGTGCATCAGATCGCACCGCTGCTATTTGCAACATATGTCTCAAGCGTATCTCGCGTGGCCAAAACATCTCCCGCTTGGGTACCACATGCTTGACCAGACATATGTTGACCTGCCATGCAGTTCGTTGGCAAGCGTATCTAAAAGACCCACACCAAAGAACAAAGACGATCTCTCCTTGCTCCTCATCAGCTGAGATTTCCAACCCCACTAGACCTTCAGTCCTCTCTGAGACCTGCAGTGAGAGGAATGAAGGTGTAGAATTAGGTGTGTCACAGCCAAGTACTTGTGGGCAATCTGCTTTTGGTACACCGACGTCAGATTGTACCAGGCAAATTTCCCTGCCCCAGCTGCTGCACCGCCGAAAGAAGTTTGCTCCCAGCCATCCACATGCCCAGCGGTTGAATGCTAGCTTGGCAAAATTGCTAGCACTTCAACTGCTGCCTTTTCAGTTGGTAGACTCTGCCCCCTTCCGTGAGTTTGTGGAATGTGCGGTTCCTCAGTGGCAGGTACCCAAACGCCACTTTTTCTCACGGAAGGCGATTCCGGCTCTCTACCGGCATGTGGAAGGCAATGTCCATGCCTCGCTGGACAGGGCGGTCAGCGGTAAGGTGCATATTACCGCTGACTCATGGTCCAGCAGGCATGGACAGGGACGTTACTTAAGTTTCACGGCGCATTGGGTGACTCTGCTGGCAGCTGGGAAGGATGCAGGACAAGGTGCAGTAGTGTTGGAGGTTGTTCCGCCACCACGCCTCCAAAATGCTGATTGTGACACACCTCTCTCCTCCACCCCCTCCTCTTCTTCTTCCTCCATGGCCTCTTCCTCGGAACCAGCGGTGCTCCGTAGGCGTTCAAGGGGCTACGCAAGTACGCAGGCCAAAAGATGCCATGCGGTGCTTGAGCTGGTGTGCTTGGGGGACAGGAGCCACACTGGGGCAGAGGTTCTGTCAGCTCTGCAGGGGCAGGTTCAGAGGTGGTTGACGCCACGCCAACTTAAGGCAGGAATGGTGGTTTGCGACAATGGCACCAACCTCCTCTCTGCCCTCCGACAGGGACAACTGACCCATGTGCCCTGTTTGGCTCACGTCCTTAACTTGGTGGTGCAGCGGTTCTTGGGCAGGTACCCGGGCTTACAGGATGTCCTGAGGCAGGCCAGGAAAGTCTCTGTGCATTTCCGCCGGTCATATAATGCCAGTGCTCGGCTGACGGACCTCCAAAAGGAGTTTAACCTGCCCAAGAACCGCCTAATCTGTGACATGCCCACCAGGTGGAACTCGACGTTGGCCATGCTGCAGCGGCTGCACACGCAGCAGAGGGCCATCAATGAGTACCTGTGCGACTATGGCACCAGGACAGGGTCAGGGGACCTTGGTTTTTTTTCCCCACGCCAGTGGGCCATGATCAGGGATGCATGCACTGTCCTGTCACCATTCGAGGAGGCCACGAGGATGGTGAGCACTGACAGTGCATGCATCAGTGACACTGTCCCCCTTGTCCACCTTTTGGAGCACACGCTGCGTGGAATAATGGACAGGGCACTTGAGGCAGAACAGAGGCAGGAAGAGGAGGACTTCCTTAGCTCTCAAGGCCCCCTTTATCCAGACAGTGTTCCTGCGTGCCCGCCGATCACACAGGAAGAGGACGAGGAGGAGGAGGAGGAGGAGGAGGAAGATTGTGTCAGTATGGAGGTGGAGCCTGGCACTCAGCATCAGCAGTCTTTAAGGGATCAGTCCCAAGGAACACATGGACTTGTACGTGGCTGGGAGGAGGTGGCTGCGGACGTTGTTGTCCTTAGTGACCCAGAGGACTCCGGACCGAATGCCTCAGCAAACCTACGCTGCATGGCCTCCCTGATCCTGCAAAGCCTGCGTAAGGATCCTCGTATTCGTGGTATCAAGGAGAAGGACCAATACTGGCTGGCAACCCTCCTTGATCCACGTTACAAGGGTAAGGTTGCGGACCTTATCTTGCCATCGCAGAGGGAGCAGAGGATGAAACATCTTCGGGAGGCCTTGCAGAAAGGTCTGTGCAACGCGTTCCCAGAGACTGGGAGGTTACAAACTCCTGTTTCTGGACAACGTGTTGCTGAGGCTTCGGTCAGTCAAAGAAGGAGCGGTGGAGAAGGTGGCCGTCTGACCGATGCGTTCAGACAATTTTTTGGTCCGCAGCCCCAAGGTATGATCGGTTCCAGCAACCATCGCCAGCGTCTGTTTTACATGGTGCAGGAATACCTAGGGGCAAGATCAGACTTGGACACCTTTCCCACCGAAAATCCTCTGGGTTACTGGGTCTTGAGGATGGATCACTGGCCAGAGCTTGCACAGTATGCAATTGAGCTACTGGCCTGTCCTGCATCCAGCGTTCTTTCGGAACGCACATTCAGTGCTGCTGGAGGCGTGGTAACCGATCACAGGGTGCGTCTGTCCACCAACTCGGTCGATCGGCTGACCTTCATAAAAATGAATCAGTCTTGGATCACCACCAGCTACCAAGCACCTGATGCAGATGTAACCGAATAATTTTTTTTGAAATCTCAGATCCCTTCAAAGACTGCCTATGCTGATGCTGAGTGACTATCCCTGAGTAATTATCCTCTTCCTCCTCAATCATCACGCTGATAGCTTGTAAGAACATTTTTGGTTCTGGGCGCCACCACCAGTGCCTAAGGCACAATTTTTCAGCCCCTGTTTAACAGGGGCGTGTAATTACAATTTTTGATGTAATACTTTGCAGCAGGGCTCGTTCCTGCATTCCAACTAGAGTGTCTGTGAGGGGTTGCAGTGTTGTGGCACCAGCACCAGTGCCTAAGACCCAATTTTTCAGCCCCTGTCTAACAGGGGCGTGTAATTACAATTTTTGATGCAATACTTTGCAGCAGGGCTTGTTCCTGCGTTTCAACTAGAGTGTCTGTGAGGGGTTGCAGTGTTGTGGCACCAGCACCAGTGCCTAAGACCCAATTTTTCTGCCCCTGTCTAACAGGGGCGTGTAATTACAATTTTTGATGCAATACTTTGCAGCAGGGCTCGTTCCTGCGTTCCAACTAGAGTGTCTGTGAGGGGTTGCAGTGTTGTGGCACCAGCACCAGTGCCTAAGGCCTAATTTTTCAGCTCCTGTTCAACAGGGGCATGTAATTACAATTCTTGATCTAATATTTCACAGCAGGGCCCTGTGAGGGCTTACAGTGTTTTGGCCACAGCAACACCTAAGGCCCAAATTTCTGCTGAGTATATAGGGCAGGACCCTACTTTCAAACATATAACTTACAAACGACTCCTACTTGCAAACGGAAGGAGACAACAGGAAGTGAGATGAAATCTACCCCTAAGGAAGGGAAATTCTCTCCTGTAAGAGTTAATATGGGAAAACAATTTCTCCTTTCCACTGATGCTTTCCAATCCTTGTTCCACAAAAAAACCCAAATTTTCAAAAAACATTTTTCATTGGGACAAAAAAGTGAGGTGAAATCTTCTGAAGAGGAGGAAAGACGCAAAACAAATGTCACAGGGGTGATAACCCTTCCCTATGTTTTCCAAAAAGCTTAGAAAAGATTTTTTGGCTGGAGCTAAACACATTAAAAATGTTCAAAATTACAAACAGATTCTACTTAACAACAAACCTACAGTCCCTGTCTTGTTTGCACCGCCTGTATACTGCTGTTCAGAGTATATAGGGACCTTTCCTTATTTTAATTTGGGTGCGGGGTTCCCCTTAATATCCATACAAGACCCAAAGGGCCTGGTAATGGACTGGGGGGTACCCATGCCGTTTGTCTCACTGATTTTCATCCATATTGCCATGACCCGACATGACATTAAACCCGCAAGCAGTTTTAAATGAGATTTTTTCCTTTAAAAATGACATTTGGTGCAGGGACTGTTCTAAACATGGGAAACACGCGTCACTTTACAGGCATACTATAGACACCCCCCAGGTACGATATTTAAAGGAATATTTCACTTTTTTTTTTTTACTTTAAGCATCATTAAAATCACTGCTCCCGAAAAAACGGCCGTTTTTAAAAGTTTTTTTTGCATTGATACATGTCCCCTGGGGTAGGACCCGGGTCCCCAAACCCTTTTTAGGACAATACCATGCAAATTAGCCTTTAAAATGAGCACTTTTGATTTCGAACGTTCGAGTCCCATAGAAGTCAATGGGGTTCTAACGTTCGTGCGAACTTGCGGTCCGTTCGCGGGTTCTGGTGCGAACCGAACCGGGGGGTGTTCGGCTCATCCCTAGTCACTAACTAGCATGTAGTCAGTGACATTAGGATTTCAGATCTGAATTACTTGTTTCAGGTCAGTGCTGGTATTATGCAATAGCATAACCACTTAGCTTTAGCGACGCAGCTAAAGACAGATGAATCTGACATTTAGCCCTTAGCAAATATGCCTGCTCATCCTTAGTGTGTACTCTAAATTACTTTGGCGTTCAATAATGACTTTCAGAATCATTACTGAATACCAGCTCTTACAAAGTCTTGCAAAAAAAAAAAAACTAGCAAACAAAGCAAACAATTAGTTAAATAAAAAAGTACTTCATTTTGCAATACGATTTGTTGTACTTGATACATCTATTGGACCCACTGGCTTGGATGTTGGTGTCTTGTACTATTTATATTCTGTTCTGCACTGATTCCGTCTTCAACAACTCAAGAAAGATGTCCAAAGCATCAACTGGCCTACATTGGTTGCTTCAGACTCCCTTGGATTGTTATTTCTTACCTTGCATTCTCCATGATTAAAAATCCCAATGGTAGAGTTGGAGCTTCTCCCAATGGCCATATACTCTGGCCACTTTATTAGGTACACCTTGCTAGTACCAGGTTGGACCCCCTTTTGCCTTCAGAACTGCATTAATTCTTTGTGGTATAAATTTAACAAGGTGTTGGAAACATTGCTCAGAGATTTTGGTCCATATTGACATAATAGCATCACGCAGTTGCTGCAGATTTTTGGCTGCACATCCAGGATGCGAATCTCCAGTTCCACCACATTCAAAAGGTGCTCTATTGGATTGAGATCTGGTGACTGTGGAGGCCATTGGAGTACAATGACCTCATTGTCATGTTCAAGAAACCAGTGGTGAGATGATTGGAGCTTTGCGACATGGTGCATAATCCTGCTGGAAGGAGCCATCAGAAGATGAGTACACTGTAGTCATAAAGGGATGGACATGGGCAGCAACAATACTCAGGTAGGCCGTGGTGTTTAAAATGATGCCCAATTGGTACTAAGGGGCCAAAAGTGTGCCAAGTAAATATCCCCCACACCATTCCACCATCAGCCTGAACCGTTGATACAAGGCAGGATGGATCCATGTTTTTATGTTGTTTAAGCCAAATTCTGACCCTACCATCTGAATGTCACAGCTGAAATCACAACACGTCAGACCAGGCAATGGTTTCCAATCTTCTATTGTCCATTTTGGTTAGCCCGTGCAAATGTTTAGGCTGTTTCCTGTTCTTAACTGACAGGAGTGGCACTCAGTGTTGTGTTCTGCTGCTGTAGTTCATTTGCTTCAAGGTTTGATGCGTTGTGTGTTCAGAGATGGTATTCTGCATACCTTTGGTTGTAACAAGTAGTTATTTGAGTTACTGTTGCCTTTCTATTATCTCAAACCAGTCTGCCCATTCTCCTTTGACCGCTGACATCAACAAGGCATTTTCCTCTACATAACTACAGCTCACTGGATATTTTCTCTTTTTCGGACCATTCTCTGTAAATCTTAGAGATGGTTGTGCATAAAAAGAAAAGTAGATCAGCAGTTTCTGAAATAATCAGACCAGCCCATCTGGCACCAACAACCATGCCACGTTCAAAGTCACTTAAATCCCCTTTCTTCCCCATTCTGATGCTCGGTTTCAACTTCACCAAATCGTCTTTACCATGTTTATGACTAAATGCATTGAGTTGCTGCCATGTGATTGGCTGATTAGCAATTTGTGTTACCAAGAAATTGAACAGGTATAACCAATAAAGTGGCTGGTGAGTGTAGGTTTTAAAAACATGGATACTTTAAAATTGTATTATAAGAAGCTATAAGAACCCTTGTCTTGCCCAGACCTAACCACTTCCATCTACAACAACACGCTGTCATCCTCCCTAGACATACTTGCTCCTCTTTCTATATGCAAAACCAGGCCCTATCTGCCACAACCCTGGCAAACAGATGACAGAAGTCTCAAGAGACGCAGCCATGCTCTTGAGCGAACATGGTGTAAATCTGAATCCCTGCAAGACTTTACCCTCTACAAATCAGCCCTTCTCAAATACAACGCCTATCATCAAAACCCTCTCATCCAACCCTTGTCAACTCTTTTCTACCCTTAATTCCTTACTTGACCCCCGACTGCCCCCACCCACCAACTTGCTTACCGCTCAACAGATTGCCAACCATTTCAAAAGCAAAATCGACACAATTCACAAGGAGATATCCAGCATTCAACTTCCTCCCCTACCCAACACATCAGGTCCAACACCACACTCAATATTCTCCTCCTTCTGCCCAGTTACCACCAATGAAGTTGATAAACTCCTCTCCATTGCCCACCTCACCATCTGTCCCCTGGACCCTGTCCCCTCACAATTACTGCGACCACCTTCCCACTCTATTCTTAACTCCCTAACCCACATTTTCAACCTCTCCCTTTCCTCCGGCACCTTTCCTTCCCCGCTCAAACATGCACTGGTTACCCCCATACTTAAAAAACCCTCACTAGATCCCACCTGTTTGAATAACTTAAGACCCATCTCCCTGCTCCCATTTGCCTCCAAGCTAATTGAACGCCTTGTCCATCACCGAATGAGTCGCTACCTCACGGACAACAACCTTCTCGACCCCCTACAGTCCGGCTTCCGTCCACAACATTCCACTGAAACTGCCCTACTAAAACTCATCAATGACCTACTAACTGCTAAAACCAATGGCCATTACTCCATACTCATACTCTTAGACCTCTCTGCTGCCTTCGACACAGCTGACCACCTGCCAGTGCTGCTAAACTTGGTGTTGGAATCTAAGCATCAAAAAATTGGTTGCAAAAAACTTAAAGTGGTAGTAAAGCCACATTTTCAACTTGTACCTATAGGTGAGCCTATAATAAGGCTCACCTGTAAGTACAGTGCATATCTCTTAAACTTGCACAGTTTAGGAGATATTAACATTGCATGCAGCCGGTGACGTCACTGGCTCATGCTCTCTGAAGGTCCGGCATACCGTCCATCGGCCATAGCCAAGGGTTCCTGCGCGCATGCACAGGAGCGACATCATCGCGGCTCTGGCCGCTCTTGTAGCCAAAGGCCGCAAACCCGGAGAGAGGACTGGGGGAATATGGAAGCCCTGTCAGCGGTGACATCGCGCCACTGGATGGGCTTCGTTTTAAGGTAAGTCTCACATAATGTGCTAGTATGTGATGCATACTAGCATTTTATGCATTTGTCTTACGGGGCAAGGTTTTTTTTTTCTGCAGAGGTTTACTACAGCTTTATTTATGTATTTATAAGTAGAAAGCTGCATTAAGGAGAATTTTGAATATCCACCTTGGAGTTTAGTTTTAAAATGCATACAATCCTGTTTTTATTTTGAATTGGAAAATATGAAAAGCTGTATTGCAATAGTTTTCAATTCAAACAGCAGGTGGGGCTCTAGCCTCCTTTTCACATCATTAGAATGATTACTTTTCAGCTGTGTTAGAAGAAGCCTGTTCTTTACTGAACTCTTATCAGAGTCACTAGAGCAGTAACTATTCACTTATTAAATGGTACAATCTGAAGTTTAATTTTGACAAAGGGAGCTGCAAAGCAAGCTGTTCTGTTGTACTGTCTATTTAGATGACCCATGGACCTTTTTTGTATATTAGATATCTGTTAGTAAAACCAAGGTTGTATAATAAAAATTGATTGACACACACCATTAAAGATTCCTTTTAAAATCCCCTTGATTTTTCTAACCTAAAAAGTGTTGCAGAACTCTGTCACTTAACCCTCCATCTACCTGAGCATGTAGGCTGGTTCTCATTATCATAACTGTTTAGTTCTCAGTTTCCCACTCTCCACTGCCTAAAATATAACATTTAGATTAAACTGAAACACTTAGTACTTAAAGCAGACCTTCGGTCATTTTTTCTTCTTTCTATCTATTAAATGTCCTGCCCTTGTTTTAACTTTGGATAGAAAAAAAGATATTTCCACCAGTAAATACCTTATACAGCTCACTTCCTTTTTCTTGTCTGGTTATTAGCCTTGGCTTATTACATCATGCACAGCTCTCTCTCTCTCATAAGAGTTTGCCAAGAAGGGAGGGGTGATGAGTCATATAAGGGCCAATGAAAGCTGCAGGGCTGCAGAGCTGGAGGTGTGCCTCTGTGTGTCATCCAGGAAGTGAACAGGCAACAGCTTCAGATGCCCACAGTTAAAATGGCTGCAGCCAGACTTAGTGGAGGGAGATTTCCGCAGCATATTTGGCAAGTACAGCATCACAGTATACAGTATCTCGCAAAAGTGAGTACACCCCTCACATTTTTGTAAATATTTTATTATGAATTTTCATAATAAAATATTTTCATAAATTTTCAATACATGAATTATGTATTTTCATGTGACAACACTGAAGAAGTGACACTTTGCTACAATGTAAAGTAGTGAGTGTACAGCTTGTATAACAGTGTAAATTTGCTGCCCCTCAAAATAATTCAACACACAGCCATTAATGTCCAAACCGCTGGCAACAAAAGTGAGTACACCCCTATGTGAAAATGTCTAAATTGGGCCCAATTAGTCATTTTCCCTCCCTGTGTCATGTGACTCATTAGTGTTACAAGGTCTCACGTGTTAATGGGGAGCAGGTGTGTAAAATTTGGTGTTTTTGCTCTGAATCTCTCATACTGGTCATTGGAAGTTCAACATGGCACCTCATGGCAAAGAACTCTCTGAGGATCTGAGAAAAAGAATTGCTGCTCTACATAAAGATGACCTAGGCTATAAGAAGATTGCCAAAGCCCTGAAACTGACCTGCAGCGCGATTTCAAAGACTATACAGCGGTTTAACAGAATAGGTTCCACTCAGAACAGGCCTCGCCATGGTCGACCAAAGGAGTTGAGTGCATGTGCTCAGAGTCATATCCAGAGGTTGTCTTTGGGAAATAGATGTATGAGTGTTGCAAGCATTGCTGCAAGGGTTGTAGGAGTGGGGGGTCAGCCTGTCAGTGCTCAGACCATACTCCACACACTGTATCAAATTGGTCTGCATGGCTGTCATCCCAGAAGGAAGCCTCTTCTAAAGATGATGCACAAGAAAGCCTGCAAACAGTTTACTGAAGACAAGCAGACTAAGGACATGGATTCCCAGAACCATGTCCTGTAGTCTGATGAGACCAGGATAAACTTATTTGGTTCATATGGTGTTAGGCGTGTGTGGTGGTAACCAGGTGAGGAGTACAAAGACAAGTGTTTCTTGCCTACGGTCAGGCATGGTGGTGGGAGTGTCATGGTCTGGGGCTGCATGAGTGCTGCCGGCACTGGGGAGCTACAGTTCATTGAGGGAATCATTAATGTACATGTACATCTGTGATATACTGAAGCAGAGCATGATCCCCTCCCTTCAGAGACTGGGCCGCAGGGCAGTATTTCAACATGATAACGACCCCAGACACACCTTGCCTTGCTAAAAAAGCTGAGGGTAAAGGTGATGGACTGGAAAAGCATGTCTCCAGACCTAAACCCTATTGAGTATTTCTGGGGCATCCTCAAACGGAAGGTGGAGCAGCGCAAGGTCTCTAACATCCACCAGCCCTGTGATGTCATCATGGATAAGTGGAAGAGGACACCAGTGGCAACCTGTGAAGCTCTGGTAAACTTCATGCCCAAGAGGGTTAAAGCAGTGCTGGAAAATAATGGTGGCCACACAAAATATTGACACTTTGGGCCAAATTTGGACATTTTCACTTAGAGGTGTTGCCAGTGGTTTAGACATTAATGGCTGTGTGTTGAGTTATTTTGAGGGGACAGTAAATTTACACTGTTATATATGCTGTACATTCACTACTATACATTGTAGCAAAGTGTAATTTCTTCAGTGTTGTCACATGAAAAGATATAATAAAATATTTCCAAAATTTGAGGGGTGTACTCACTTTTGTGAAATACTGTATATACAGTTGCAATAAAAAGTATGCGAACCCTTTTGGAAGGATATGGATTTCTGCACAAATTGGTCATAAAATGTGATCTGATCTTCATCTAAGTCACAATAATAGACAATCACAGTCTGCTTAAACTAATAACACACAAAGAATTAAATGTTACCATGTTTTTATTGAACACACCATGTAAACATTCACAGTGCAGGTGGAAAAAGTATGTGAAACCCCTAGACTAATGAGATCTCCAAGAGCTAATTGGAGTGAAGTGTCAGCTAACTGGAGTCCAATCAATGAGATGAGAGTGGAGGTGTTGGTTACAGCTGCTCTATAAAAAACACACACTAGTTCTGGGTTTGCTTTTCACAAGAAGCATGGCCTAATGTGAATGATGCCTCGCACAAAAGAGCTCTCAGAAGGCCTACGATTAAGAATTGTTGACTTGCATAAAGCTGGAAAGTGTTATAAATGTATCTCACAAAGCCTTGCTGTTAATCAGTCCATGGTAAGACAAATTGTCTATAAATGGAGAAAGTTCAACACTGCTGCTACTCTCCCCAGGAGTGGGCGTCCTGTAAAGATGACTGCAAGAGCACAGCGCAGACTGCTCAATGAGGTGAAGAAGAATCCTAGAGTGTCAGCTAAAGACTTACAAAAGTCTCTGGCATATGGTAACATCCCTGTTAGTGAAGCTACGATACGTAAAACACTAAACAAGAATGGATTTCATGGGAGGATAACACAGAGGAAGCCACTGCTGTCCAAAAAAAACTTTGCTGCACGTTTAAAGTTTGCACAAGAGCACCTGAGTACTGGCAAACTATTCTGTGGACAGATGAAGCCAAAGTTGAGTTGTTTCGAAGAAGCACACAACACTATGTGTGGAGAAAAAGAGGCACAGCACACCAACATCAAAACCTCATCCCAACGGTGAAGCATGGTGGTGGGGGCATCATGGTTTGGGGCTGCTTTGCTGCATCAGGGCCTGGACGGATTGCTATCATCGAAGGAAAAATTAATTCCCAAGAGTATCAAGACATTTTGCGGGAGAACTTAAGGCCATCTGCCCACCAGCTGAAGCTCAACAGAAGATGGGAGTTGCAACGGGACAACGACTCAAAGCATAGAAGTAAATCAACAACAGAACGGCTTAAACAGAAGAAAATAAGCCTTCTGGAGTGGCCCAGTCGGAGTCCTGACCTCAACCCAATTAAGATGCTGTGGCATGACCTCAAGAAAGCAATTCACACCAGACATCCCAAGAATATTGCTGAACTGAAACAGTTCTGTAAAGAGGAATGGTCAAGAATTACTCCTGACCGTTGTGCACGTCTGATCTGCAACTACAGGAAACGTTTGGTTGAAGTTATTGCTGCCAAAGGAGGTTAAACCAGTTATTAATTCCAAGGGTTCACATACTTTTTTCACCTGCACTGTGAATGTTTAATAAAAACATGGTAACATTTAATTTTATTACAAATTATGTGAGCAGACTGCAGTTCCTCTTTAATTTGACCCGAAAACACTAAAAGTGATTTTAAATGATCACCTTGTAAAACAACCCATTCAGTTTAAAAAAGAAATGAAGGGCAAAACATTTGTGTATAAATATAAAAAAAAACTTTATAAAGGACTTTTTTCCCTTTTTTATACATGATCACATTCCCTCTGCTCTCAGCTGAGCTGGGGGGAGGAGAAACTATAGCACACTGAGCTTGCCAGTGTCAGGATGAGTCTGATCATTGGAGGAGAGCACACTGAGTTCCCAGCATAGCTAGAGAACTGACCACGGTGTGTTCTCCTGCTTAGTGTGGTCAGTTTTTTTTAATAGGAAAGTAAGGGGACTGGTGGGAACACCAGGGATTTCACATAAAGGAAGTAATAGAAAGAGAACAGGATATTTTTCCATACAAGTTCATGGTACAGCAGGTACATATCAGGTATATGAAGTGTTGGGGTAACAAACACTTTAACCGTCACCTTACAGTATATTGAAACCAAGTCACTAAAATCTCATATAGCTTTTATATGACGTTTAACATGTTAATGCCATTTCAAATGTGGTTCTCAATATTTTTAAATCAGTAGCTTTCAGCTAAAGAATACCTGTTGATTCTGCCATGAAGGCCCTTGTTAGGGCATTTCCTGTTATGAACCGAAAGCCTGTGGACAAGAAATAACTAAAAGACACTGGAGGAAATCAGCAGCACTGAAATGCGAAAAAGGATACATAAAAAATATTTTATGAAAAAAAAAAAAACACTGCAATTTTTATGATATACAATACTTCAGCAAAAATTAAATGCCACCCAGTTAGAGTTGACATCTACTGAATGACATTTACATTTACATCTACTGACCTCTTAAGTGAGCCCCTTATTTCCCTTCAACATTTAACCCCTTAAAAGCATAACCTTGATATTAATCATTAAACCAAACCCTCTAACCCCTAAAGTAACTCCTGTGCTTAAAGTGGTCATAAACACTTACATATACCCAGTAAGGTGACTGGCCTCAGGTGTTATACAGAGATGAAAAAAATCATTCTGCGTAAGTTGTACCTGTTTATCTGCAGTATTCTCCTCTCTACATCTGTTCAAAGTCCAGAATATGTAAAGCTTGTCTGGGCTGTCAGAAAACAGGGGCTGAGGGGTGGAATTGCACACTACAGTGAGGGGAGCTGTGAGAGCTGATTGGAGGGAAGGGACACCCCCCCCTTCATACAGCACACCAAAATAGAGCTGAAGCTGTCAATTACAGACTGTGTGCTGGAGCTCCCTCCCCTGTCACCTTTTAGCTCTTGGTGTCAGTAAAACTTGTCAAAAGTGATAGCAGAGGAATGAGGCAGCAGACGGAAATTACACTTAGTGCTCCTAATAGAGACAAGTACACAGTATAGACATGGGCGTCCGCAGGTAGGGGCATGGGGGGGTCAAGCCCCCCCCCTGGAATTAGGGATCGGATCTTAAATTCAGCACAGTTGCGTCGCTATTGGGGTGCACCCGGGTGCCACCCGCCAATGGGGAGACACCATCAAGGTGCTGTCAAGCCCTCCCATCAGTGTAGTGTAACTTCGGGCTCTTTTCCATGCTCAGTCCAGTAGAGAACTCGGCGAAGCTGTGACAGGAGAAAGGCGAGCTGCGGGCTATCAGAGGTTTCCCCCGCTCGCCGCCCCTGGAAAAAAGCTGAGGGAGAGAGTGCTACAGGACAAAGAATGAGGAGTGTGTGGGCGGAAGCCAGAGAGAGAGCCATGCTTCCCAGCGCCACCAGAGGAAGAGCCACGCTTCCCAACACCACCAGAGAGAGAGCCATGCTTCCCAGCACCACCAGAGAGAGAGCCATGCTTCCCAGCGCCACCAGAGGGAGAGCCACGCTTCTCAGCACCACCAGAGAGAGAGCCACGCTTCCCAGCACCACCAGAGGGAGAGCCGTGCTTCCCAGAGCCACCAGAGAGCCACGCTGTCCAGCACCACCAGAGAGAGAGCCAGGCTGTCCAGCACCACCAGAGAAAGACTGAGCCACTACCAGGGTACAGACGTGCTACACTATTGATCAGAGTCGCCCCTGGGGAACCCAGAGTGATCAATTGTCCAGCAGGAGGAATCACTGCTGTAGTTTCGCTGGGTCTGGTAAGAGGGCCTGTTGGCCATTATCCATTACTCATCCTAGGGATTGTACTACGTCTGCAGTCTCTAACCATGATAATGTGATAATGACATTGTGCATGGGTGACTGTAAAATGATGCCCCCCCCCCCCCCACTGAAAAAAGTTCTGAGGACACCCATGACTATAGAGGGATATGCTTTGTTCATATGTCATGTCTGAGGTTAACAACCACTTTTAGGACTCATGTACACAGGGCAATTGAAAACCTTTTCTGAACGCTGGAAACTGACAGTTTGAAACCTATGGTGAAAAACGTCCTTTTTACAGCTTTTACATACAAAGTTTATGTGATTTTAGCAGCAATTATGAGCATTTGAGGTTAGCAGCCTTTTTTAAAGATAACCTCAGGAGACCCCCCGAAATGCCCACAATGCATGAAAAACAAGTGAATTGTTACTAGAGAAGAAAGAGCAGTGTGCTTGTAGATAGATGTCTTATTTTTTGTGTTTTCACTACGGATCCCATCCATGTGTGATGAAATGCTCCTGATGTTGCTGTTGCTGAGGCTCCGAAGACGTAGAAAACTGTATGAGAGGACCAGATTTCATCACTACTGGACTCATCGATTGATGCAGGCAACAGCATTTGGTGAAATTTGTGCTTTTTCAACATTTTTAGATGTTAAAAACTCAGAATTGTTTCCCCTTTAAAAACGCTTATAAACGCAAACGCATATAAACGTGGTTTATCACGGTCACAAGCATTTGAAATGCCGGTAAACTAAGGACCTGAAGGTGATTTTTCTGCTTTCAGAAAAATGCCTGTAATCTCAACTGCCTCTAAACTACTATAAACGACTGAGTGTGCATGTACACAAAGGATAACATAGAGGAGAGTTCAACCGTTCAGTGCCCAACTGCTCCCAAACTTCAGTTTATACATGTAATATACATAGGGTTGCCACCTGTCCGGGATTCACCCGGACAGTCTGGGGGTTTTGAATCATGTGTCTTGGTTTCAGTCCACCTGAAACTAGGGTTGCCACCTCATCCCTTTAAACCCAGGCACATATTAAACACTGATTAAATTACCAATCAGCCGCCGTCATTATACTGTGGCAGGTCGGCACGATCCGCGAATCGCCGTAGCTATACGTCAGTTCGCGGGATCGGGATAGCAGGTGCGCGCTCGCTGCACTGCTGGGGATGCCGATGCTCATGGGCGACGATGACCTCCGGCCGCGAGCGATCGCGGGCACGAGAGGCAGAACAGGGACGTGTGTGTAAACACACAAATCCCTGTTCTGTTTTGTGAGGAGTGACAGATCGTGTGTTCCTAATAGCTAGGAATCACGATCTGTCACTTCTTCTAGGTCAGTCCCCTCCCCCCTACAGTTAGAAACACACATAGGGAACACAGTTAACCCCTTGATCGCCCCCTAGTATTAACCCCTTTTTTTAGCGCTGTATAAATTCCAGTGGTTCCAAAAATGTGTCAAAAGTGCCCGATGTGTCCGCTATAATATCGCAGTCCTGATAAAAAATGCAGATCGCCGCCATTACTAGTAAAAAAAAATAAAATAAAATAAAAATTCTATAAATCTATTTTGTAGACTATAACTTTTGCGGAAACCAATCAATATACGCTTGTATCGATTTTTTTACCAAAAATTTGTAGAAGAATACATATCGGCCTAAACTGAGAAAAAATGTGCCTTTTTAAAAAAAAAATGGGGATACTTATTAAGGCAAAAAGTACAAAATATTGTGTTTTTTTTTTCAAAATTGACGCTCTTTTTCTGTTTATAGCGCAAAGAATAAAAAATGTAGAGGCGAGCAAATACCACCAGAAGAAAGCTCTATTTGTGGGAAAAAAAGGACATCAATTTTGTTTGGGTGCAGCGTCTCACGACCGCGCGATTTTCAGTTAAAGCGACGCAGTGCCGAATCGCAAAAAATGGCCCGGTCATTCAGCAGCCAAATTTTCCTGGGCTGAAGTGGTTAATTACACAGGTTCTGTGGCTGATTAAGGTGTTAATTAAACTCACATGGTGCCTTATCTGCATCAAATTAGTCTCAGAACCTGTGTAATTAATATGTGTTCAGGTTTAAAGGGATGAGGTGGCAACCCTACCTGAAACCCGGACACATTATTCAGACAGGAATGTGGTTCAGAACAGGAATGTGGTCCCGACATTAGGATAAGGGGGAATTATATGTGCCATATTACTATTCTCTTTGGAGTGCCCAAAGGTGTCCCAGGTCTGTTACAATCCTATAGTGTATATTACAAAAAGAAATTGCTGTGCGCCGCTGAAGTGTTTGGGTTTGGCTTGAAGAAAAAGTGACAACTCTAATGCCGCATACACACGACCGGTTTTGCCGGCTAAATAAACTCTGAAGGTTTCTCCGACGGAATTCCATTCAAGCGGTCTTGCCTACACACAGTCAAATCGAAGTCCGACCGTCCAGAACGCGGTGATGTACAGCACGTACGACGGGACTAGAAAAAGGAAGTTCAATAGCCAGTAGCCAATAGCTTCCGTCTCGTACTTGCGTCAGAGCATGCGTCGTTTTTGGTCCGTCGGAACAGCATACAGACGAGCGGTTTTCCCGATAGGAATTGGTTCAGTCGGAAATATTTAGAACATGTTCTATTTCTAGATCCGTCAGAATTTTCGAAAAAAAAAAAAGTCCGATGAGTCACACACACGATCGGAATAGACGATGAAAAGCTCCTGTCGGACTTTTTCTGTCGGACATTCCGCTCGTGTGTACGCGGCTTAAATGTACATGAGTAACCTTTTTTGGTATCTCACTTACCTTATCCTTTGCCAGGAGATACTGCATCCAATCTTCAGAAGAGCTGCATTAAAAGATACCAGTACGACCTCCCATTGCCGAACACTACTGATCCATATTGGATATAGGAGTTATTATGTCTCCAACCATGTTGTATGAATATTGGGCACAGTAGAAGCAGCCTGTGTTAGCAGACATGTCTTCTTTCACACACCTTTATTCGATGTATTTGTGCTAGACAGAAGAATCCAACGGCCACTGGGTGCCACTGTAACATTTCAGATCACATCCTCGAAGAACAGGATTGTTATTTCTGTATTTCTACAGAATAAAAGAGAATTATACCTGATCCCTGTACATTGTTGTGGTTCCATTCTCTATAAAAAAAATAAAATATATAAATAAATAAATATATATATATATATATATATATATATATATATATATATATATATATATATATACAAAAAGACACATGCTGTTTTACTAACTATCTGCCCTGGATCATGAAAAAAACTAGACTCCAAACCATAATGAAAATGGATCATTTCTGCCATTTGCCTCTCATTATAATATGTCAGAATGATGGATTAATTTGGGGGCATGTTATGTCCTTAGTATAATCCATTCTTTCTTCTCTTTTTTTTTTATTTAAAAGAATAATGAAACAGAATGTTAGTTTCTATTATACTTGCTTGAAAGACCAGACTCTGATTTTATTCTTTTTTTTTTTCTTTTTCAGAAACTTTCTTATTGGGGTTATCAAAACAGTGACCTGAAATGGATATTAAACCATGCTGCTGGAGTGGAAAACAAAATCATTTACATAGTAAAAGACCATACATTGTTGAAAATCTGTGCAACAATTAATATGCAGGCAGCAAAGAATAAGTGCCCTCTTTAGGCAGTCAGTCGAAATTGTTTAATAGCAGCATTTTTTTTGTCAGTTAAAATAAATCTCAATATTTTAAAGGAAATGTACAGTAGTTTTCGTATATACTTTATTTATTTATTCAAATCTATATATTTTATTTATTTATTTATTATGATCTATATATTTTATTTATTTATTTATGATCTATATATTTTATTTATTTATTTGTTATGGTCAGTGCTAAAAATAAAATGTTTACATTTTTACAGCCTGGTAAGTATTAAATATTGAACATGAATATTTTAAATTTTGAACCAGCAAGCAGATCTCTCGGCACCTTTTTTACTTATTATTTGTTTATTTTTCCATGTTTACCTGCTTTGGTGTAAAAAAGCCTGCTGTTTACAAACATCAATAGCGCAAACTGAAATTCCTATACGCAGCTGAATCAGTCAAATGATTCCTTCCCATCTCATCGGTTGTGTGCAGGCATCCATGTTGAACCTTTCAATAAGGCTGTATTGCCTCTTTAACCCCTTGGAGCGGGCGCCTCCCGGGCCCTTTAGGGGTGTTAGGATGCCGGGAGGCGGGGTGGGGTTTATGATCATGTGACCGCCATGATTGGCTGTCAGGGCAGTCACACGATCAGAAAGCTCCCGATCGCAAGCAGAGAACGGGATCTTTCTGTTAGCCGCCGGTAACTGTGCCGGGCACAACTGTATTTACACGATCGCATGCAAATATGCGGCCGCTCTGTGCCATGGCCCACCCGCCGAGAGGCCGCATATTTCCATGTGGCCAGCGCCGAGAGGGTAAATACTGCAGCTGTAAAAAAAAAAGATTTGATAAAAATAGTAAAAATAACAGATTTGAAAAATCAGTTGTAAATGTAAGCAAACATATAAAATTGACCCAGAAATATTGTGGTTTATAGTGGGGGTCGCCAAACTGCGCCCAACGGGCCAGATGTGGCTCTTTGCTTTTATCTGGCTCTTGAGGGCACTATTCCTGCCACTGATAGGAGGCACTATTTCTCCCACTAACACCAACAATGGGGTGCTATTCCTCCCACTGACACCAGGGTTGGGAAACTGATTCTCCCACTGACCACCAAGGATGTCAATTTATTACTCCCACTGACCACCAAGCCTCATCGTTTACTCCCACTGATTCCAGAGCAATTTCTATTCCCACTGGCCACAGTCTGGCTCTCCCACAGTTTAAAGGTCAGTAAACCGGCCCTTTGTTTTGACAGTTTGGAGACCCCTGGTTTATAGGGCAAAAAGCCAGACCTTATCATTATTATTAATACTATCATTATTATTAATAATAATAATGATGATAATCATCATAATTTTTATTATTTTTAGGTTTAGATACAATAGAGAATTGGAGAGATGTCTCTTTAACAACTCTCCGACCGCCTGCTGCAGATTTACAGCGGCAAAGTGGCACGGCTGCGCAAATCAATGTACCTGTACGTCTTTTTGTGCACTAGCCCGTGTGTCCACCGGCCACCCGCGATCATTCCCCACAGAGGCAGAACTGGGATCTGCCTATGTAAACAAGGCAGATTGCTGTTCTAACAGAGGACGACATAGAGATCTTGTCTTTCTGCTAAGCAGGAACACGGGTCCCTGTGCTATCAAAGTCAGTCCATCCCCCACACGGTTAGAAAACACTTCCAGGGAACACACTTAACCCCTTGATCGCCCCTGCTGTTAACCCCTTCCTTGCCAGTGTCATTAGTACAGTAATGCTGCGTAAACATGGTCGGATTTTCCAATGGGAAATGTTCAATGGGAGTTTGTTGTCGCAAATTCCGACCGTGTGAAGGCTCCATTGGACATTTTCCGTCGGAATTTCTGATAAACAAAATTTGAGGTCTGGATCACAAATTTTCCAACAACAAAATCTGTTGTCGTAAATTCCGATCGTGTGTACACAATTCCATTGCACAAAGTTCCACGCATGCTCGGAATCAGGTAGAAGAGCCACACTAGCTATTGAACTTCATTTTTCTCGGTTAGTCGTATGTGTTGTACCGCGTTCTTGGCGATCTGAATTCCTGACAAGATTTGTGTGACGGTGTGTATGCAAGACAAGTTTGAGCCAACATCCGTCAGAAAAAAAAATGGATTTTGTTGTTGGAATGTGCGATCATGTGTACGCGGCATAACAGAGAAATATAAACCTTAGCGCCTTTGGATAAAAGAACTGATCATCAAACTCCAGCTGCAGTAAAAAACTCGCTAATAAGCAAATGGCAAAGAAGCAAAGTAGGAATGTAAAAACAGTTTGCAAAACACGCAAAAAAAATAAATAAAAAAAAAAAGGATTAAGGGTAATCGACCCTGAAAAGGAAAGCCGTCGTTTGCGGCGTTCTGCTCGATTCCCGGGTAGTTTCATATGGGCGGAAGAGACGCGATGATGTGGTGTAACCTTCGATGTTCCGGCCTATCACAAAGTCATCATCAGGAAGTGCATATATTTAGCACTGATCACTGTAATAATGTCACTGGTTCCCAAAAAAGTGTCAGTTAGGTGTCCGTTTTGTACGTCGAAATGTCACAGTCCTGCTAAAAATCGCTGATCGCCGCCATTACTGGTAAAAATTAAATAAATACAAAATTCCAAATAAATATCCCATAGTTTGTAGACGCTATAACTTTTGCACAAACCAATCAATATACACTTTTTGGGATTATTTTACCAAAAATATGTAGCAGAATACATATTGGCCTAAATTGATGAAGAAATTTGATTTTCTACATTTATTTATTGAATATGTTTTAGAGCAGAAAGTAAAAAAACATTTTTTTTTTTCTAAACTGTCGCTCTGTTTTTGTTTATAGCGCAAAAAATAAAAACCACAGAGGTGATCAAATACGCCCAAAGGAAAACTCTGTTTGTGGGAAAAAAGGACATCAATTTTATTTGGGTACAGTGTCGCCCGACCGCGCAATTGTTAGTTAACCACTTAAATACCAGGTACTTTCGGCCCTTCCTGCCCAGGACAATTCTCAGCTTTCAGCGCTGTCGCACTTTGAATGACAATTGCGCAGTCATGCAACACTGTACCCAAATACTGTACCCAAAGCTTTGCTTTGGTGGTATTTGATCACCCCTGGGGTTTTTATTTTTTGCTAAACAAACTAACAAAGACCAACATTTAAAAAAAAAAAAAGTTTTTCTTTGTTACTGTTATAAAATTTTGTTTTCTCCTTCACTGACGGCCACTGATGAGGCAAGACTGATGGGCACTGATGAGTTGGCACTGATAAAGTGGCACTGATGAGGAGGCACTGATATGTAGAATTGATGGGCACTGATAGGCGGCACTGATATGCAGCACTAATGGGCACCGATAGGTGGCACTGAAAGAAGCACTGATAGGCAGCACTGATGGGCACTGATAGGTAGCACTGATGGGCACTGATAGGTGTCACTGATGGGCACTGACAAGTGGCACTTATAGGCACTGACAGGCAGCACTGATGGACACTTATAGACGGCACTGATTGGCACTGATAGGCGGCACTGATTGGCACCGACAGGTGGCACTGATGGACACTAATAGATGGCACTGATGGGCAGCACTGATGATGAGGTACTGACAGGTGTTACTGATGGGCACTGATTAGCACTGTGATGGGAACTGATTGGCACTGTGATGGGCACTGATTGGCACTGTGGTGGGCACTGATTGCCACTGTTAGGGGCACTGACAGGCGTTCATGATGGGCACTGACTGGCAGCTGATGGGCAATGATTGGCATTGATGTGGCACCTCTCATGGGGGCAATGTGCTGATTATCAGCGCAGACCCCCCCTCTGACAGGGAGAGCCCCCGATCACATGTGCAGTATCATGGCAGTTGCAGATCAAACAGAGGCCAAGATGGCAGCTTCCTTGCCTGAATATTATAGAAGGGTTTACTTTCACTTTAAGGTTTGGAATTCCGGTCACAGCTTTCCTGGTGATTATGGTCCTCAGGACAAATTGTAGGGGACAATCTTCCCAATGGGAACACGGAAAGCATTAAATGTTAGTTTCTAACCCCTCCATTCATTATCCAAAACCAAAAAATTAAAAGATCTTGGCTTTAGATACACTGCAGCAGCAGCATAAGTGCAATATTCTGTACTCCGAAGAGGATCTCCAATACTCACCAATCCAGGGATCCAGCACTGTCACTACCTGGGCCAGTTCTTCATCATTGGTTTTAGGGTTCCCATCACCACCATCTAGAGTTTAGGAAGCTGACAGTGACTTCCTGGTGATTGAAATAAAGTATTGAGTAAACATGTCCAATAAAAATTTTATTTGAACCCCTTTCAAACAGGCCTATTTATTTAAACTCCACAAAACTGCTAGTCAATAAGATATGATCCACCTTATTTATAGACTATTTATGAGTAAGTCTTTTCATCCACACATCTCTGTGTCATATAGCTGGAAACCGCAGGGAGGTTCAACCAGCCAACATACAAACCATAAATGGGTTGCCCTTTAAATCTGCATATGTTAATATCTGTGAGTAATCTCTAAGTACTTTAACTAGACTGTTCAAGACATATGGTGTTCAACATCTGTCCTTTACTCACGCTGATTTTTTCTAAGACATCGTGGAGACCTGACAAGGAACAGAAAATTGCTTTAGAGGAAAATTCCACATTTAATCCTATTTTACAAGATATGATCTTAAACAATATATTTAAATGAAGCTATACTGGTTTTGCTTTATATTGTTTTCTGATTATTATTTTTTTGGTGAACCGATCAATAATATTATTTTTGTTACTTGTAAAAAAATCTTTATTTCACAATAAAACATTTAATACAGGATGCTTCAATTATATTTAATAAGAGCAATCCATAGGGGGCACTATGAGTTATAGACAGGGAGGGGGTGTATCCCTTCTCTAAATCATTCAGCCTCTGTAATGTAAACATCCAATATTTAAATCATTGATTACATCGTTTACAGTATGATGAGGATAACCAGGAATTATTTTAATGAAAGCAATAGATTTAAAAATGTTAAAAATGACTTTTGAAATTACATTAACATGTTGAAAATTATATGAGATTTTTGGTATAAGCTATGCGTCTACTTTTAGACTTGCGTCCCTATAAATGATTTTAAAATATCAATATAAAGTATATATATATATATATATATATATATATATATATATATATATATATATATATATATATATATATATATATATATATATATATATATATATATATATATTAATTAATAACTTCAATTCCAGACACTTTTACCTCTCTCCTGTCCAGGTCAATTTAAATTTTTCAGCGCTGTCACACTTTGAATGCTAATTACTCAGTCATGCAACTCTGTACGCAAATACAATTTGTTGTCATTCTCTTAAGACAGATAGAGTTTCAAATTTAATCAACACTACATTTTTTATTTAAACAAAAAAATACCAAAAATTTGGAAAAAAAAAACAAATTTCTCTTTGGAAAAAAAAAACTAATTTCTGTTATAAAATTTTGCAAATAAACAATCTTTCTTCAGAAGTTTAGGACAAAGTATATTCTGCTAAATTTGTTTGGTAAAAAATAACCCAAATCAGTGTATATTATTTAGTCTGTGTGAAAGTTATAGAGTCCAAACCCCCCAAATGACCCCCTTTTTGGAAAGTAGACAACCAAAGGTATTTAATAATAGGCGTGAGTTTATTGAAGTTGTATTTTTTTGTCTCAATTTTTTGGAAAATTAAAAAAATAAATAACATTTGGTTGTTTTTCACATTTCTCTAAAACAGAGAAGCAAGTTGTCACTCCCACCAAATCAGCACCCAACACCCGTGGCCTGGGTATTCCCTGCCCTGCATCCGCATGCAATAAAGAGAAGGGGATGCTCATTGCTCATGACAAACATGGCCATATTAGGTCAACGATGCATATCCCTAGACTGGGGATGTAATATTTCCGGAACTTTTGAAGCCTGCTTTTTTCTGGAAAAAATTTTCAAAAAAAAAAAAATCAGTGTTGAGTAGTTCAAGATGCTGCTGGTGAAGAAACAGGTGATGATCCAGATGCAGCAGAAAGGGTGTTATTGCAATGAGGATTCTGGAGGGAAAAGCTACTTGTAATTTCATTATGGTCCTTAGCATTTAATTCTATAAAGTATTTTTTAATATCTTTAGGGCACCTGTGACATGCAAGGATGTGTTTTTTCATCATTGTAGCATTTGGAAAAGAATATTTCTTCTCACAATATTTGCAAATATCACCTTTGCTCCCAGCAGAAATTGCACTGTGGAAATGTTTTAAAACTCTGGATGTTGGTCTCACCATTTTACAAGGAGGAGGAAAAGAAAAATCTATTTACTTACCAGACTATGGGTAAACATTATGCTGTGATGGTGGGGAACATTATTAGGAATCATTTAAAGGTTATAAAGATAAACTAATTTGTTGGACATATGTACCTTCTTACTTGTCAATTAAGGAAGGAAGGAAGGAAGGAAGGAAGGAAGGAAGGAAGGAAGGAAGGAAGGAAGAAACTATCATCTACAGCACAGGTGTCAAACATAATCCCGCAGGCCGAATCTGGCCCTCCAGGCCATTTCATGTGGCCCTCACACCTCTTCTGCAGCTGCAGGAGAGCTCCAGCCCTCCTCTGGTCCTCCTCCAGACCCCTACTTTCTGCTTTCAAGCAATGCATCCAGCTTCTTCCCAGCAGCAGCATAAGGAAAGGGGGTGCACTGTGATGTTAGGGGGGTAGGGGACTCAACTTCTGATGGTGGGGTGGCTCTTGACATCTAATGTAAGGGGAGGGGATGCGCTGGACATCTAATCTTCCGGATGCAACCGGCCCTTTTGAGGACAATCATAATGCTGATGCGGCCCACAATGAAATTGAGTTTGACATCCCTGATCTACAGTATCCCAACAATCACCCAACTGTAGAAAGTACAAGATGGAGCCCCCGCAGTGCCCCTTAGTTGCAGAAATGCATATTTCTCTTGTTTCAGAAGTGCATGGAGAAGAACAGTGGTACCTGAACTGTATTCCAGGATTTGCTTGCCTTCAGCAGAGAGAACTTGCAATAATTTAAGATTTTGCATAAAGTCTCAGAAATTTTTCATTAAAGAGTAACTCCACTGCATTCCCTTCTGGGTGATCAATGTACATTGCAGGGATTTTAACAAATTTTGTTGCGGATTCCTACCTTTTGTTTTTCTGAAGGAATAGCTGTTTGTTTGTCTGTTATCCATGTGCAGAGGTAATCTGTAGGGGATTGGTTTTATAATTATCAATCAGCTGTTTCATCTGCAGGGCTCTAATGAGAAAAGCTACATGGTTTCTATCCCTTTAGTCATGATTTCCATTTGGGAGTAACTCATCAAAAATGAAATTTTTGTTGCAGGGAATGCCAAGAATCTGACTTGTATCTTCTGGGAAAATCAGTAAGTCAATCACACAAGCAAGAAATTACATTTTCACAGGGCGTTCTGTACACCATCTGTGTACAGAACACATCCAGGCAGCCATATTGCATTGCATTTACAGAAAATTACAGCGCTGCAGATTGACAAGGAAAGATAATTTTTAATACATTACATTACAATATGACATGTGTCACATTTGTATAAGCTAAATTATATTATTATATTATATCATTATTATAAGTTACCCTTTAAGGTCGTCATGTTATATAGTTTGAATACCATGGCATAGACATATTACTTATCATTGTAAAAGAACATATTCTACACTTATTTTTATTTATTTTTTGTAGAAAAAACGGCTTTGAAAAAAATAATAAATTCCTTTTTCTTTCTCACATTTTTTCCGTTTTTTTATCAGACCTTCCCATCTCTACCCTAGACATAACTATAGATGGTGGGGTAGCACAGTAAATTTTTTATAGATCCTCCTGGTGACATCTCTCTGTGGCACCTGGCAGTGTCAGCTGGGACAAGCAGCAATAGAGATGTCAGCATAGTCAGTACACTTCTAAGAAGCAGTGCTGTGAATGTAATTTGCCAGAAAAGAGATACTGGCAGCAGTGCAGGGAATTAACTTTCTTTTTTTGGCTAACGGCTTTACCCTCAGTAACTCCCCAGTTTTTTCAGCAACATCTTATTTTTTTAGCATATAAGATCTCGGGGCCTTGGTGAACATTCCCAGCCTTTCCACCACCATAGGAAGCCAGTTCTAAGCACCAACACGGTTAGCAACCTCCTCATCTCTTTATGATCCAGTACAGATCTGTGTTATCTTCACAAGCTCACAGAATTTCTATATTTAATTTGCCTCAACAGCCTTTCTAATGGGGCCCACCTCCCACTCATGGCACTGTAGCAACTGCGTGGGCTGCTATGGCTATAATTATGCTAATGCTTGGATATATTGTAATTGTTTTAAAGTCAGAAAGTTAACGCAATTTTCTTGCCAGAATATAAATATAACAAATGTCATGGCTGACTTGTTTTGTAGATACATACATTAGGTCTGTGATCTTTAACCTAGATTCACTAACTAGTAGAGACCTTGAACAACTCTGTGTACACACTGTCTCTTGGTACTTCACTGGTTGCATTCTGGTTCCATCATAGCCGTGCGCATGGGGTGAGCCTGGGCACACCCTAATGCCCAGGCACACCCCAGGGCTTTTTTGCTGGCAGGATCTCCATTCTGGCACCTCTGCTGATGGACAATGGGAACACTGAGCCTATGCGAGTGGGACTGTTTTTTATTTGGCTGTATAACTCCTGTGAGTGCAGACACTGAATGCGGAGTGAGCAGGCAAGCGGCCGCATTTTCCGATGCTACTTCTATAGTTCTGGCTACTGCATCCCTGACAGCTGAATATCACTCCACAAGACCTGCCCACTGCCACTGCGGGGCTTCCAGTCCACCACTGCCCTTTGTCCGAGAAAAATATTTGCCAGGACCCTCCCAGGCAGAGGAGGATTAGGAGGCCCCGCAGTGTTGACAACGCAACAACCTGAGGTGAGAAGGATGTGCCGGGACTCCAGAAATGTCGCTGGTAAGGGGGGAGTTGAGGGCACAGACTTTAGCATTGTGTGTGTGTGTGCAGCAAGCAGGGAGAGAGGGGGGTGTAGTGCTTTTCACCTATCCTCTGAATTCTTTCATTTGTTGTATTGAACAGCTAGTAAGAAGTGTGTATCATTGTTCACATGTTCAGGGATGTTCTTCTCATCACATTATTATGAGCCAACATGCTCTTTGGTTCCTAGTCACTATGCAATGTTCTGTACCTGAAGTCCAGGATATATCATATATATATATATATTACTATCGTTGTAATAGCCTTACAAGGGCCTAATTAGAGGGTATAAGTACATATCCTGTGTAAATATCATCACATCTCCTGCAGGGAATAAATATTGACCCCCCTGCCTCGAGGTTAAGTAATGCCGTGTACACATGGTCGGACTTTTCAGCTACAAAAGTCTGACAGCCTGTCCGACAGACTTTTGAGGGACTTTTGGTGGACTTTCGATGGACTTTCTAACAACCGGACTTGCCTACACACTATCACACCAAAGTTCGACGGATTCGTACGTGATGACGTACACCAGACTAAAATAAGGAAGTTGATAGCCAGTAGCCAATAGCTGCCCTAGGGTTTTTGTCTGTCGGACTAGCATACAGACGAGCGGATTTCAGGGTCCGGTAGACTTACGATGTAAAGATTTGAAGCATGTTCCAAATCTAAAGTCTGTCAGATTTGCGACTGGAAAAGTCCGCTGAAGGTCCTGTGAAGCCCACACACGATCGGATTGTCCGCTGGATTTGGTCCGTTGGCGTCCGTCGGACAAGTCCGGTCGAAAAGTCAGACCGTGTGTACGCGGCATAAGAGCTAGTTATAAATTGAGGTATTTGCCACTTTTGTTTATCTTGGTTAAATTGGCATAGGGACACATCGGACACCTTTAACTGCCATTTTGCTGGGCCCCTGGTGTGTTCCTGCACCTTCAAGAAGGAATGCACACTTCTGGCATACCTGCCCTTAATGTATCTATTGTTATATATGCTTCAACATGAAGGTAGAAGTTTCTACCATGATTTTATTAACACAGCCACCTAATAGTGACCAGTGTGGGCACATACGTGACTCCATCTCATAATTTTGAAGAGTGATTCTGCTTTGTTTGCATATATACTGTGATTTGGGGCTCAGGATCCCCGATGTATTGAGTTCTTAAAAAAATCCAGAAAAAAAATCTGCATTCTTCAGCAAACACAAAATTGTCCATTATTCTGGTACAATGGAAAACGAGAGTAAGGCTCACCGCTACTATACCAGTCCCACACTGAAGCTTGAGGTTTCCCATCTGCATCAGGAGACTCAAAGAGTATGTTTTAACAGTTCGGCAACCTTGGCTCAGCCCCAAGCTGGTCAACCCTGCTCACTCAGGAGCTGACTGGTTCCTCTTCCTTTTCTGGACTCTGATGCACCTGAGTTAACTCCTTCAGGACCAAAGTCCATGTAATCAAAAGCCTGTAACTAAAGTCTCTAATCAAAGACTGAGGAAGCCCTGCCCACAGAACAAAATGCGTATAATGGACGGAGCCACATGCCATCATCACACTACTATCTCAGAACTGCTGAGCAGTAAGAGACCGGTACATGCAGAGGTTTCTAATAGAGATTATTATTTTGAAGGTGATTCTGTTTTTAATTTTTGTGAGTGTTTTTAATCTTAAAATTATTTTATTAAAGAACACATACAGTGAACATCATTAATCTCCTTCTCTTTAATATATGCAATGCCATATTTGAGCTGAATTTGAAAGTGTATAAAGAAGATCCAAGAGTATGAACCTGGGCATATCTATTAGCCCCATTGGAGGGGAAAAAAAACGCTGTAGGACCTCATATGTTATTAGAGTTTAAAAGTAGAGGTGAGCAAATTTGAATGATCACAAGGTGGAGTGCACATTTTCACTTGGTGACATATTGATTATGAAGACTTTTTCCATCACTGGTCGTTTGAGACACTGTGGAATGTTGGACTTTTCTTTTCTAATTTATAGGACATTTTTCGCATGATTTATGTAAAGTGGTTTATATGTTATTGGATTGGGCTACACTAAATTGATTAACCAAAGTCCCAGGGTTTGGAGGTTCTTCCCTCTCAAAACTCTTCGAACCTCTGAAATTCTGGGTCCCTAATGAGGACTTACCAATCCAGACAGTACTAAAAAACAGTCTGCTCCTCATCAACCAGTAACCTTGGAACCCCTCACACTGCATGGGTGAAAACCCAACAACTTCAAACCATCCCCCTTACAGGAACTACAACCCAAATAGTAGGGGAATATTCTTGCTATCCAGGATCCATCCCTGGCATCCTGTACAATACCGTGCTGCTCTTCTTCCATATGCTGGAGTCTCATATAGGCTTGGCTTATATGGTTATTACAGGGACTTTTCCTTCAAACATTCTGATTCATGATAGATGCCCAATTCCCAGCAGTTCACTTAGTTGACATCGTTATATTTCACTGGTACAGACTTCATTTTTAGCAAAACATTCACAATTTTGGACTTCAAAAGAAGCACGGCTTGGTAAAGTGAGCATGGCTTGGCCTAATTAGAATCTAGCTTGGGCTAATAAGAATAAAATATCCCAGGGTTTGATTCTAAATAGCCTTCTGCTATAAAAATAGATATTAAAAGCTGCATACCTGTGAAGCTGCTAAGATAAAGCTGCAGGTACGCTGTGAAAACAAATGCTGCTATTTTTCAACGTGCAGCAAAATCCATTAACTATCCTCCCTCATAATGGAAGCAGATAAGAAAAAGTCACACTACAATGCATTACCTAAATCAATATTCAGTGCCTGGATTAGCTTATTCAGTGCTTCTCACACACAGCTGGGAGAAGCTTTGAAATGGTTTGCATTTCCTTCGTTGTAGTTTCTCTAACTAAACGTTGGTGACGTCACATGCAAACAACACAAGAGGGATATGTTAAGTGCGTGCTTGTCATCTGAAAGGGTCCATGAATAGAACATAGAGGAAATAGGGAAATAATGAGGATGTTGTAGAAAATAGAAGCATCTATAATATACATTGGTTTGCACACATATATAGACATACAAATATACACATGACCCAAGTTGAGCCAAGGAGCAGACAAAAGAGGGAGGAAGAAGGCATAAATAACCTCTATCAATTAAACACAAAATCTCACTCTAGTGACTGAACAAAACCACAACCTAAAAAATTAAAAATCTAAAAAATTAGGCTGCATATGTAAAGCCCAATTGAACTTTCATTTGAAACCGGCTAAATACATAAAAAGGTGAGCAATGTTTTTCAGTTTGTTTTCTGCAAAAATAAAAAAAAAAGCAGACACAGCTTGAGTAGAAAAGCCTGTCCCCTGTCTGCAGAAAAGGACCCTTGCTCTTTGTGTGCAAACAGTTATCTCTCTGCAGAGGTCTGACACGCCCCCCCTGCCAAGTGGACCTATAGCTCTACAATCAGCAAAACTCATGCTCACTACTGATTGGAAAGCTCAAGCTCTGACTCAGCAGGGGGAGGGTTGGATGTCTGCAGAGATAACAATTCTTCCACACAACAAGCAAGGTTTCTTCTCTGCAGCATGTTGGCAGGTGTCAGGCCTGACTACTCAGGCTGTGGCTTTTTTCTAAAGAAAATGTACTGTAAGACTTTGCTCACCCTTTGTTTTGATACACCTGGAATGTATTAAGGTGATTTAAAGTGGAAGCTGAATTAAAGTGATATTAAACACACACTATTTAACCACTTGCCGACCAGCCGCAGCAGTTATACAGTCCCTTTAATGGTTATAGCAGGCACGCGTCCCTTTAATGGCTATAGCCAGAGCCGATGCGCTTGGCCGGCGGCCGCAATGTTCGCTGGCCACCCACGATAGCTCCACAGAGAACCAGGACAGGGATCTGTCAATGTAAACAAACAGATCTCAGTTCTGTCAAGGGAAGTAAAGAGAGATCATCTGTTCCTAGTGATTAGGAACAGCGATCTCTCTCTACTCCCAATCAGTCCACTCCCCCCACAGTTAGAAATACCTCCCTAGGGAACACTTAACCCCTCGATCGCTCCCTAGTGTTAACTAGGCCACCACCATTACTAGTAAAAAAAAAAAATAATGATAGCAAAAATTCCATAAATATATCCTCTATTTTGTATACGCTATAACTTTTGGGCAAACCAATCAATATACGCTTATTGTGATTTTTTTTACCAAAAATATATAGAAGAATATATATTGGCCTAAACTGATGAATTTTGTTTTTTAATTTTTTCTTTATATTTATTATAGCAAAAAGTAAAAATATTGTTTTGGTTTTTTTGTCGTTATAGCACAAAAAATAAAAACCGCAGAGGTGATCAAATACCACCAAAGGAAAGCTCTATTTGTGGGAAAAAAAGGATCTCAATTTTGTTTGGGTGATCTGGATGATGGTAGTGTAATTATTTTAACCCCTGGGCACTGACAGTACAGAAATATGCTGCCTCTCGGGAGTTGGGCCTTGGTGCCGAGCAGCCGCAAATTTGCCTACCAATTAGCAGACACAGCTGTGCTCAGAGTGTGTGCCCTGCCTGCACCCAGGACAGTTATCAGAAACTAACGCAAAGCTCCCAATCACTTCTTGCGATCGGGAGCTTTCCGATCATGTGATCCCCATGACAGCCAATATAGGCGGTCACATGATCATAAACCCCGCCCTGTCTCGCAGCATGGGGGTTAATTAAAAAAAAAATCGAAGTACCTTTTTCCTAATCAATATACAGCTGTCACATGACCAAGATCTTTCCCAACCTGTCTGCAGGTAAACATAAGCAGGAGAAGCGTCTAGACCTCTGCTCCTGGTCACATTTTAAAAATCTAAAAGTAAGCTTTTGGAATACAGAGTAAAAGTAATCAATTTATATCAATAAACTGTTTTAAATTGTCATACAAATATAAATTTGAAATCAAATCTTAATTATTTTTGACAATAACATGGAGTGGGTGGATTTCTGCCAGTCACAGCTTGTGTCACGCCCTTACATTCTGTCACTTAGAATAAGAGGAAGGTGAAGCCTCCATTAATCTACATGTAATATCCCACCTCCATTGTGTTTAACTGGTTAGTGGGCATGAAGGAGGAGGGAGTGGGCTGTCATTTACCACTGTGTATACACCCACATGTGTGACTTTATAGTTACATGGGCTGCTCAGATGTGATAGGGAGGAAATTCTCAGCATAGGAACTCAGTGAAAACTGAGCATGTGCAGAGTTGTCACTACATTTGCAAATGCGCAGCTGAATTAGGGACATGGACAGAAGATGGAGATAGAGAGCAACAGGATCAACCAGGTTTTTTGCAGAATACAGAAAATGAATCTCATGGTGACTGAATGAGTATGAACAGCATGTTATACACCATTTACTGATAGTTATTTATGATGTGGGTATAGTGACACTTTAAGCTTTGATGAATAACTTAGTTAGGCTTCGTTCACACAGGGCACATCAATGCATGCCCCGTGTGAGGGCCATGTTTATCCCCACAGGGATGCACAGGTGCAGTTGCTGCTCCCAATTTGACATTTATGCAGGTGCGGATGCACTAAAACGGATGCATTGCTTCTAGCTGGCTCTATGTGCAAGTGACCTAAACATAGGAAAAAGTGATCTGGGAGGCATTAAAGTTATAAAGTTTATATTTCACAAGTTATTCTTTCTCTGACTTGTTTTCTAAACATGTTTCATCATTTTCTTGCTTTCTAAATCTGTTTTCTAAGCACAGGAGCGCCATTGTGACTGAGGCTTAAAGGGTAACTCCAGACGCAGTGGGATTGATTTACTAAAACTGGAGAGTGCAAAAACTGGTACAGCTCTTCATAGAAACCATTCAGCTTCCAAGTTTATTTTTAAAAGCTTAATTGAACAAGCTGAAGTTAGAAGCTGATTGGCTACCATGCACAACTGCACCAGATTTTAAACTCTCCAGTTTTAGTAAATCAACCCCGGAATGTCTTTTCCTAAAATTGACTTTGCTCATTTTGACATTTTCACAATTTCACCAACACAATAAAATAAAACATAAACTGTAATTAAATAACGAGAACCCCAGTGTGTAGAGCCTATGACATCAACAGACAGCGGACTCCAGACCGCTGTCTGCCGAAAAAGGGTCACAGGAGTGCAGAACGAACTGCACTCCTGTGATCCACAGGAGATGTACAGCCAAACGAGCTTTGGCTGCACTTCTCCTTTAATAGTATATAATTCTTCATGAATTATAAATAGCAAACTGAAACAATGTAACAGTTGATCAGAAAATATAAATACATGAAGTCCACAAAAAATCCACTGTGAAGTGATAAGTGCAGAAAAACTCTTCAAGCAAAACTGTGCTCAGTGCCTTCACCACCCTTCAGAAAGACACTCACCAAAAAAACTTACCTCTCTAATTAGACATCAGGACAAACTCTAACTTAACAGCAAAAATGTAATTGGTTAATAACAATAATAATACATAATAACTTATTTTGTCCATTCAGGACTAAGCAACAGGGTGGCCTGAACCATTCTGCCTCTAGCAGAATATACCCGCCTTTAATTTGCACCACCTCTGCTCTGTTCAGTGTTGGGAACCATAGGATATACCCAATACTTCTGGGTACGGAGAAGCATGTGACCCAATCCTATGACAGTGCTGGGCCAATAAGTGTCACACGAGGGGAGACTATTAGGATGTAGTGTCTTGGGCAGGGAGGAGGAGATAATAGGATCTGACACTCCCAGAAGTGTCAAATTCCTGTTATCTCACGATGCTCATACCCACAACAAAAAAAGAGCAGATAAGAGAACAAGTGGGGGCACAAGTATGTGTTATTTTGCAGTATTGAAAGAATGTCAACTAGTGACAGGGTCTCTTTAGAGTATTTTTTTTTTTATTTGCCCTGCATGGACATAGAACAGATATCACTGGACATTCTAATTGTTCTGACTTGCCATTTCATTAAAGGTAACTCCTGCTTATACATTTTTTCACCATCCATTTTAACTGCCCAGGTTTACTTTAAAGACAGAATTATGTATTAATAGTGGGACATTTTGATAATTTTTTGCTTTAGCGGTCAGGAAGCTAATGAGCATCTGTTAGGTTCAGAAAAAAAAAGTAAAAAATGAAAAAACTACCAGGGTGGTATTTAAACTCCTTCAAAAGTTGCTCCAATTTTTACAAAGCTAATGAACCTGGAAATATGCCTGATCGATCACTAATTATACACAAAGCACCCCTATTAGATTTAGTTGTGGTGTTTCTCAGACAAAAGAAGTGAAATTCCCAGGATTATTTTTTTACAATGAACCAAATGTTCATTGGCATTCATAAGAGCCATTTGCATTTTAATTAAGATCGTGGCTTTTTGCCATTATACAACCCACCTCTGCTTCTCTCTTGCAGGTTATTTTATTTAAATATAGCTTTTTTTATTTTTTTGCATTAAAGATTTTTATTGATGACAAAAGATCAGTACAAATCAAGGAAGCATATATATGAATGGAACAGGTTGCTTTAAGGTTTTGTAATTATAACTGTCTTATCATTGCTATTGATATGAGCCAACATAATGTGGAGAATTTTAGGAATCTGCTGACCCCTTTTCAACAATTTAATTGCAAAACAATATTGACCTTCAGGCCTGTTATGCAGGGCCACAACATCTCTAATCAGAACAGTACCATATGTAAGAAAAGTATATGCCTTCGCCTGACTTGCATTCAGTAATAATGAAGATTAGTACAGATAGTCTGAGGGAAAGGAGAAAAGTGATCAACCACATTATTTAATTTCTTTGATGAAAGAACAAAAGTTGGAACAAATACCAAGGGTATAATGACCCGAAAATGTTGAGAGATCATTCAACTAATGCTAGGTTGAGGATTTTGTTCAGTAATGATGTCCGAATATGCCTGAGAATATTTAAAGATAGTCCAAGTTTTATGGAACCTCTCTACCTGGTCACTGGATTGTGCCAGTGTGTCTTCCATTTTAAAAATTTCAGATAGTTTATGAAGCCATTCTGCTATTGAGGGAACCCGGGGGGAGTTCCAGTGAATTGGAATTAGGGATTTGGCAGCATTTAGTAAATGTTTTGAGAGGGAGTGTTTGTATTTCTTCAAAGCTGAGTTTGATATATGCAGTAAACAACATGCTGCATTGAGTATGAGTTTAGTCTCAGTGATCAGGATGATTGTTTCCCTAACTTTTTTCCAGAATGGTGTGAGTGATGAGCAATGCCACCAAATGTTTATCAGAGAGCCTGTTTCTCTCAGACATGTCCAGCATTTACAGTTACTTGGGGGTTCCATCTATGTAGTTTTATTGGTGTCAAGTACCAGTGTGTCAACAACTTGAACACCATTTCTTGTGTTTTAGCACTGATAGAGCCCGTATGTGTTAGGATGCATGCATTCTTTCATTGTTTGGCTGTTATGACCATTTGTAAAGCTTCGGACCACCTCCTCCTGAGTCTGTCATCCCCTGGCTTTTTGGCCCCCTGTAACCATGCATACACAGCTGAGGTTGCCCTAAAAAATTAATCACCCGTGCGACACACTTATTCAAACTCCGCTAAGGGTCTAGAGAAATCGCCCACCCAAGATTTACCATAAAGTTAGCTACGCAACTGTAGATATGACCAGAAAGGTAGCTGGGGGAAGTCATTATCTCGTTTTAAGTCAGTCAGGTCTTTGATCTTGGCCTGATAAAAGCAATCCTCAGCTAGAAGTCGTTTGGTTCGATGTTTTGGTAGGAATATTGAGTTGCCTACGCCAGGTAAAAATTCTGGGTAAAAATTCTGTTTAAATACTGTCTTTGCTGACATCTCTTCTGGCTCCTTATCCTGCTTGCTGTTCCTCTACTTGGATCCCTGACTTCTGGTCTGGCTGATTACCCGATCTGGTTACTGAACTCTGGCTTGGTTGATTACCTGATCTGGTTACTGAACTCTGGCTTGGCTGACTACCCGAACTGGTTACTGGACTCTGGCTATGCTTTGACTACGCTTACTCTATTTACCTTTTCATTTTTATTATTAGTGTATCAAGTGTGATTTTACTGTACTTCTGTCTCGGTCTGGTTCATGGTTTCTGACAAGTGGTCCCTGTCAGTGGATGTTGTTTTAATCTATCAGGGTAAGTGCGCTACGGAATCCATGGTGCGGATTGTAAGGGAATGGGATTTAGAGCCATCTCTAAGGTTACCCAGTCTTTAGTGTCTTTGTGGCAATGCCAATCTATAATCCTTGTGAGGTGTGAGGCCAAGTAGTAGCCCCTGAAGTTGGGTAGTCCCATCCCACCATGTTCTTTTAATCTGGTTAAGAGTTCAAAACTGATTCTGGGTTTCCTGTGGGCCCATAAGAACCTTAATAGGATGGTGCGTAATGAATTAAACAAACGTTGGGGTAGTTCGACAGGTAATGTGCGCATGAGATAGAGTAGCCTAGGTAAGATGGTCATCTTAATGATGGCCACATGACCATCGAGGTCTTTCTCTATGGTTTTAAGTAATGGTGGGAAGTTTTGTTCATAATTCAGTGAAAGCTGCGGTGTCAGCCTAACTCCTAAATATTTCAATGTTTGGGGTCCCATTTGAAAGAAGAGTTCTCTTTAGTTGATTTAAGAATGTTATCAGGTAGAGACACATTCATTGCTTTGGATTTGGAGTAGTTTATCTTTAAATTTGAAATATAGCTGTAGTATGTGAATGCTTTGGTTAGGTTGGGAAGTGTAATGTGAGGATTGGTTAGGAAAAATAGTAAGTCGTCAGCATAGGCGGCTACCTTGAACTCCCTATCCAGCACCCTGATGCCGCTTATGGCAGTGTCTGCATTAATTGTTCTAATAAAGTGTTCTAAAGAAAGGATGAATAGCAGGGGGGACAATGGACAGCCTTGTCTCGTGTCGTTAGTGATAAGGACCCTCTCAGAGAGCGTACTGTTTATTTTCAATTTTGCCGTTGGGTTTTGGTAAAGAGCTGATATCCATGACATCATCCGAGAACCTAATCCCACATTGGCCAACATGAAGTCCCACGATACACGGTCAAAGGCCTTCTCCGCATCAGTGGATAGGAGTAGGCCCTTGATGTCTCGTGTTCTGACTGAGTGAATTAATAGCAGGGACTTAGTCACGTTATCCTCAGCCTCTCTGCCTGGCATGAAGCCCACTTGTTCAGGGCCGATCAGCTTCTGTAGGAATGGTCTCAGTCTGTTGGCAAGTATCTTTGCAAATATTTTAACATCTTGGTTTAACAGTGATACCCATTCTGAGGGGTCCTTACCAAGTTTCGGAAGGATCGTTATAAAGGCTGAAAGCAGGTCCGGGGTTACCTCTTTGGGCTGGGACATAGAGTTCAAGGCAGCCGTCAGTGGGTTTATTAACATGTTTATAAAAGTTTTGTAATATATAGATGTGAAGCCATCTGGGCCCAGACTTTTACCTAATTTCAAATGTTTAATAGCATTTCTAATTTCTGATGGTTCAATCTGGTTTTCCAACAGGGTAGAGTCCAAGTTATCCAAGGCAGGTAGGCCACTTATGTCCAGATAGTCCAGAATAATCTAAGCCCTATCTCTGACCATGCCTGGTTGTCTATGTTGCTGTGGTAGGTTATACAAAATTTAATAAAAGGTATGGAAATGTTGTGCGATCGCCTACGTGGTAGCATCTAGGGAGCCGTTGGCTCGCTTAATGCCCATGATGTTATTGCTAAGGATGTGTCCCCTCAGAGCCCTAGCTAATAATTTGCCTGTTTTGTTACCTGATTTAAAATACATTTTCTTCCTAAAGAGCAGGAAACGTTTAGTTCTAGTGTCTAGGGTCTGTTGCATAAGGATGACCCCGATGTTCGAGTCGAACGAAAGTTCGACTTGAACATCGGGTGTTCGCCGAATAGCGAACAATTTGGGGTGTTCGTGGCAAATTCAAAAGCCGCGGAACACCCTTTAAAAGTCTATGGAGAAATTAAAAGTGCTAATTTTAAAGGCTTATATGCTTAGTATTGTCATAAAAAGTGTTTGGGGACCTGGGTCCTCCCCAGGGGACATGTATCAATGCAAAAAAAAAGTTTCAAAACAGGCCGTTTTTTCAGGAGCAGTGATTTTAATAGTGCTTAAAGTGAAACAATAAAAGTGGAATCCTTTAAATTTCGTACCTGGGGGGTGTCTATAGTATGCCTGTAAAGTGGCGCATGTTTCCCGTGTTTAGAACTGTCCCAAAATGACATTCCTAAAGCAAACAAAAAGTCATTTAAAAGTACTTGCGGCTATAATGAATTGTCGACTCCGGCAATACAGATAAAAGTCATTGAAAAAGACGGCATGGGATCGCCCCAGTCCATTACCAGGCCCTTTGGGTCTGGTATGAATATTAAGGGGAACCCCGAACCAAAATTTTAAAAAAGCCCTTCAGGTCTGGTATGGATTTTAAGGGGAACCCATTTTTTAAAAAAAAATGGTGTAGGGGTCCCCCTCAAAATCATCTGTCAATCAATTAAAAAAAAAAAATGGCATGCCCCCCCCCCAAATCCATATCAGACCCTTATCTGAGCATGCAACCTGGCAGGCCGCAGGAAAAGAGGGGGGACGAGAGTGCGCCCCCCCTCCTGAACCATACCAGGCTACATGCCATCAACATGGGGAGGGTGCTCTTGGGTAGCCCCCCAAAGCACCTTGTCCCCATGTTGATGGGAACAAGGGCCTCATCTCCACAACCCTTACCCGGTGGTTGTGGGGGTCTGCGGGTGGGGGGCTTATCGGAATCTGGAAGCCCCCTTTAACAAGGGGACCCCCAGATCCTGGCCTACCCCTGTGTGAAATGGTAACGGGGTACAAATTTACCCCTATCATTTCACAAAAAAGTGTCAAAATGGTACAAAAGACAAGACACAACTTGGGACAAGTCCTTTATTAAAAAATAAAAATGTCCCACGAAGTCTTCTTCTCTCGCTCCACCGACGGACCGAAAAAGAAAAAAAACAAAGCCACGACCGACCCCCCTCCATGGAAGGCACCGCCATATGACGCGTCCTCGCAGGTGACAGTTCTTTCTTAACTGAGGGCAGAGCCATGCGGTGACGTTCCCAGGTGACCCCGCCCCCCTCTGACGCACGGGGACTTCTCTATGGCCAGGTCCCCAAACACTTTTTCTGACAATAACTTGCATATTAAACCTTAAAATTAGCACTTTTGATTTTTCACCGAAACAGGGGGGGGTTGTTCGGCTCATCCCTACTGTTGCAATGTCTTCCTAGTGTCTAGCAGCTCTTTGGCTGTTTGGCCTCTATTGTCGAGGTCTTCCAAGTGCCTGTTTATTTCAATGAAATGTTGGGAGTGTGAGACAGTGACCCTGTCCAGTCTGTGGATAACCTTGTCTCTCTGCCTCGCTGCATGCTCCGCTGAAGCCAGCTTCTCACTCTCAGGGAGAGCCACAAGGTTGGTTTTCAAGTCCGTAATGGTGGCAGAGAAGGTGGATTTAATGTCCGCCGTGAAGCAGGACATGTCAGCATAGGTCAGAGGTTTCTCAGAGCGGGAAGTTCACCTATCTGTGTCCTCTGTAGCTGATTCAGAATCCTCACTGAAGTCCTCCATGTGGTGTGCCTGCCCCATCTTGGAGCAGGCCTCACTGTAAGGGGCCACAGACTTTTGTTTAAATAGATCTGATATGTTCCGTGCAGCGCTGGTCGCCTGCCCGCGACAGGAACGTGAGTGTGGGGTGCTGTAGAGCTTTTTACCCAGCATTGGTATCTCAGAGGTTGGGTATCAGGCTGTAAGGCTGTGTGATCGCCGGAGTTCCTCTAGTGTGCTGCCATCCAAGCCGCGTGCCAAGCCACGCCCCCCAAATATAGCTTTTTTTAGGATTATGACATATTGCATGCTTTTTGTAGTTTAACATGGTTTAAAGTTAAACTGCAGGAAGAAAGATAAATTTTTAATTTGATTCACCAAAAGATTTGTACTTTTATACATGCAGTCCAGGATGCCCTGATCTGATGCAGGTTGGAGAAAGTGCACATAATAGGGGGAACTGGTAAGAAAAGGATAGGAATCCTCCTGCACATTCTGTGGCATGGATGCCATTTGAGTTTTAAAGAGCTTACAAACATCATGGATCTTCAACCAATGTTTGCAATGTTTGTACTGTATGGCTCATTCTTTATGCTCCTAATAAAAATGTTTGTGGGAAAAAAAAGGAAAGGGTAGGAAAAGGAGGGTTTCAGGGAGTAGCTAAGGGGTAGGTAAGCTGGGAAACTGGAAGTTCTACCAGTAAGAAAAATAGGAACTTGGAAGAAAGGGTGGCCAGGTTTATAGGGAAGGCTAGTCTTGCCCTTCCACACTTGTAAATAAAGGTTGGTGTTTTTTGGAAGTGTAGGAGGTTCAAGGTTTTCAGGCAATCAGGTGGTGAGCCTGCTACCTCATGAATGCCTGTTTTTCTTTTTTTTTTGTCACATTTTTTTCAATGTGCGTCTCCTGGGTGCAGCGCAGCCCAAATTACTTCAACGGGCGAGTTTGACAAGCAGTCATGCCTATCATCTTGACATGCTGTGCTAATTCTAATTTTTTTTCAGCTGCGATGCAAAGTATCATGACCACAGCATGTGAACAGCCCCCTCCAGTTGTATAGTAAGCTTCAGTTGGGGTGCCGTAAAACCACAAGAAAGAGTCTTTACTGCTAGGAACTTACTATGTTGTTTAATAAGATTTGCCCAACATAATTCAAAGTAAAAATGCAGGACTATGCAGACACTATTACGTAGGCATTATCACTGCTTAGGAAACTTCTAGCAGTATTTATTGGGGGGGCTGAATTCTCTCCTGTGTGTGGAATAATTAGGAAAACAGGAAAATTAGGAATATTTGTTATCTGGGTAGTTCTGCTATTTATTTATGTCATTTTGCGTTTATCATTATCATAGTATTATCAAAGTACTGTAACATGACCTATTTAATAAATAGTGAGGCCTCAAATAGAGATAATGAAGTAATTTAAGAGAGGGGTACCATCATCCTGTTATGACAATAAACTGAAACTGGAGACCACCCCCAGTGGTCATCAGCGAGCAATAGAGGAAATTGACTACCTTGGTATCCAAAAACTGAATAAACAATTTAAAAAATATATTTTTGTTAATTTATTATTTAAAAATAGTAAAAATTGTAATGACATATGTTACATATGCAAAGCAAATCAAGTGAAACATAAAAACCATGAGTGACACTCGAGGTTGTATGACAAACCAGGAGCTAGGAGGTGCAGGGACTACAGACATGTGCAGCACGCAAAGGGATATAGCCTAAAGGTAAACTTTACTTATTGGCATGAAGATTTAGCTGGTATGAAGGGTACCTTAAATACAGATGATTGGTCTGATGCAAGAAAAATTCCTTGAACAAATGCAGTGCTTTTGTTTCTGGCTTTTTTCAGGGCTAATTTGCAAGATTTTGATAAAAAAAAGGGCATGGATAGCTGGACACTGCTATGGATACATTGTTGGAAGGCAACATGGTTTATTATCATATTTCTGGAGTTTTCTGGTTGATACAGCCATTTGGCCTAAGTTATAATTTGCAAATTGACCCAGCAGGGTGTTCCTAACAAGTCATGAATGGGAATTCATATTCTAGCAGGATGTGCTTGCAGCCCTCCTGATGTGAGGTATAGGGGTAGAGAAGCACCAGATAAGATCTCCTGGGGAGGTGTGAATTAAAATGTCCTGCGTGACATAAGATCAAAGACCAGCTGTCACTGAAGGATGACCCAGGTCAAATAGCGGTGATACATGGACAATTGCTGCCCCCTAGTGGACATTACAGCATACTTCCTGGAGGATGGGAAGAGAAGAAGATACTTCTTGGTGATTAGGAAGTACGACCTCTTAAAGATTCTTATTGTATACAGATGGCTATATAGGCTGGCAGTGGCCGTTGTGTGGGTGGTGTCTGAGTGGGCTTTAAAAGTACTGACCAGTTGGAATTACTTTCCCTCTTGCCATTAAGCCCAGCTGAAGATACTGAACACAGAGGACGAACTTATGTAAAGTATCATTGATGTTCTTTTGTTTTATATGCTCTGTAATATTTTCTTTTAGTGTTTTATGTTAGCATTCCTATTTTCTTGGGAAATAAATGAGAGGCTTGCATATTTTTTTTTTATAATATTTATTTAGCAAAACATTTTTACAATTATTATTATCCATCATAATCAAAATACAAAAAACAAGCCCTTGAACACCGCCCACCGTATTTGGACAAACCATTGCCCCAAGCACCAAAACCAAAAGTCTAGGAGTAATTTTTGACTCAGAAATGTCAATGGATGCACAAATTGGATCAGTAGTCAGCGGATCTCACCATCTTCTTCGCCTGCTACGCAGACTCATCCCCTTTTTTCCAAAATAGGACAAAGCTGCAGTAGTTGGAACTATCATTAACTCCTGACTCGACTACGCAAACTCCCTCTACACCGGACTACCTAAATACCCGATTGCACACCTACAACTCATCCAAAACACCGCAGCAAGACTGATAACAGGAAAAAACCCTGGGAATCCATTTCCCCATCCCTGAGGAGCCTAAATTGGCTAACCGTAAAGGATCAGATCACATTCAAGACCATCTGCCTCACCCACAAATGCCTACAAGGAAACACTCCTCAATACCTATGTGAGAACATAAAATGCTACATACCTAATCGCAATCTTTGATCAACCGACCAAAACCTCCTCCATGTTCCCAAATCCTGCTACAAATCGAAGGGAGAATGAAGATTTGCAGTCCAAGGACCACGGCTATGGAACACTCTACTGACCAACATCCGTATGGAAGAAAACCAACAGGCCTACAGAAAAAACTTAAGACCTACCTCTTCTAACAAGCTGGACCACACAGGACGGACCAAGCGCCTTGAGGCGATTCAGTTCGTATTGGCAGCGCTATAAAAGTCATTTATTCATTCATTAATTCATTCATCATTTACAAAACCATTCTTTGTCTAGCAGTATATTTGGATTACAATCTGTTTTCACATAAACGCATAAAATCAATTCCTAGTCTCTATTTTCTTTTCCCCTATATTTTCGTTATTTTAAATTCATATCACTGCTATTTAAGACCTACATCCCATTCATATACCCCCCACCTTTACTTCTTCACTTACACAGCTACATACACTACACCACACCCACATATATATATATAAAAAAGAGAGGACAATAAGGAGCTCCTGCTCCTTATTGTTTGAAATTAAATATTTGTATACATTGTGTTGGTTTCTGCTCTTGTGAAAATAATATTTCCAATGCTGTCAGTGATCTATCTAGTATCCCCTATTTCATAAGAGAGATAATATACTTTTGAAGTTGCAAGTGTTGCATCCATTTCATTTTATGTTCCATACCTAAAGCCTCCAATGAAGGAGGTCTATTCCACTCCATTGTCTGTACCACCCTTATATCGTCTCTTCTCTGACATTTTAGGAAGGTCGTTGCCTCCAGTGCCGGTGTAAATTCTGGATTACTGAAGAAGGGTGTCATTGGGCCAATGTTTGTGGACCCTATCCCCCTCCTCGTCAATCCATCCCATACTTTCAACGTTGATACAACCAAAAACTGCAAATCCCCCCTCGGGGGCCTATTTTCCCTCCTTATCCATGGCAGTAATTTCAGTTTTATGGCCACGATCTTCTCCTCTAGTTTCACCCACTGTTTAGATTCTGCATTGTGGAACCAGTCCACAATCCTAGCCACAAATACCGATCTAAGATACACCGACAGATCTGGGAGAGCCAAGCCTCCATCCTTTTTTAGCCTAGTTAGTACTTCTCTGCTAATTCTGGCAGGTTTACCTGTCCAGATAAAACTCCCTATAGCTTTTTGTAGGAGGTTCAAGATGTTTATTGAGGGAAATATTGGAAAAGTCTGAAATATGTAGAGTATTTTAGGCAATATATCAATTTTTTTAATATTTATCCTACCCGTCCAAGAGAAAATCCCCTTGTCATACCGTTGGAGTGCCTTAATTATTTTTTGCGTTATTGGAAAATAATTATATTCCTGGAGCTTCTCTAGCTCCCTGGGAATGAATGTTCCAAGATATTTGATTGCGTTTTTCTACCATTTAAAAGAAACATTTTTTAAGGAGTTCCACAGTGTTCATAGGTAGTGTAATATTCAAGGCTTCAGCTTTATTATAATTCACTTTGAAGTTACTCAATTCAGCAAAGCGTTTAAATTCCTTAATTAAATTTGGTATTGTCACCGCTGGATTCGTAATATATAATAGCAGATCGTCTGCGTATAGCGGCATTTTATATTGCTTGTCCCCCACTTTTATTCCTTGTATATCTACGTTGTTCCGGATTGCTGTCGGCAGATGTTCCATAGCTAATACATATAGCAAGGGAGAGAGGGGACATCCCTGTCGAGTTCCATTAGCTATATTAACTATATCAGATACATCTCCATTTGCGCGGATTTTGGTGGTTGGACTATGATATAGGACCATTATTTTTTCCCGAAGCATTGGGCTCACTCCCCATTGTCTTAATGTCTCTTCGAAAAACCACCACCCCACCCTGTCAAAAGCCTTCTCTGCATCAATTGCCAGGAGGCAGGAAGGGAAGGCATGCCCCAGGACATATTCCATAAGTGTCAGGGTTTTCAGGGTATTATTCCTTCGCTTCTCGTCCCTCTATGAACCCCGCTTAATCTAAGTGGATATATATCGGCAGTTTCGTTGTAAGTCTGTTGGCTATAATTTTTGAGTATAATCGAAGAACGATATTAGTCAGAGAAATTGGCCGGTAGTTTCGGCAAATTGTGTGATCTTTCTCGGGTTTAGGTATGAGTGAAATATATGCCTGCATACCCTGTGGGACAAATGGTTGAGAGGCAGACACTGAATTAAAGGTCCGCTTCATGATTGGGGCTAGCAAATCTTTAAATGACTTATAGAACCGTGGGGTAAAACCGTCTGGACGGGAACTTTTTCCTGGTACTAATGAATCAATTACCTTCTTTATTTCAGTCTCTGAGAATTCCTTGTCTAATTTCTTTACCTCTAGTGATGTTAAAGTTGGTATAGCAGTATCATTTATATATTGTCGTATGTTCTGCTGATATGTTTCAGGATGTCTATTTTGTATGTTAGGTATGTGGTCTGAGCGAAAATGCGTCTCCTGAAACAGAACAATACAAACATTTTGTCTATAGAGAAAATGCAAAACTTGCAATCTTTTTGTTGCTACATTTAACTCTCTAACATTAAAGGAGCATATTTTTATGGTGCCCATAGGACAGCAAGAGAGAGAGGAAAAAGAGAGAGAAAAAAAAAAAGTTCTTCGCTGTAACTCACCACTCCACCAAATCACCACCAATCGCACAGCACCCGCACAGACCTATGCACTATCCTCACCAGTCACTACCTACTTGACTCTTTTGAGTCTAACCTTACAGTGTAAGTTCCTTAACTGAGGGGCTTTAAAGGGACCTCCTTTGGCTAGGACGTGCCTAACCCAGGCTTATTGATTTATTTAAAAATCCTTTCTATGTACTGAGAGAGAGAGAGAGAATCCCCCCACCCCCACCCCCCAACCAGACCCATATAACCTACTATTCTCACCCCCACCCCCATTTGCCCAAACTAAACACATTAGTGTACTAATGTATACAAAACTAATGTGGGTTATTACTCTATATGTTTTCATCTTAAACCACTGTATTCAAATTCAACCATTTTTTCTAATGAATATATCAAGGTCTTTCATTTACAAAGAGTTAATTTAAGTGAAGAAAAAAAAAGGGGGGGCTTGCCCCACCCACCACATATTCTTAATCAAACCTATGTGACATCCAGTTTTCATTTAACCTTTATTACTGCACTTTTATATATAAAGCCAGTATGCACAGTTACTTCCTACTTTTTCACCATGTACCATGGCAATCTCAATATATCACACGTTTTCTTAAAGATTATGTCAAAACCATGCCTTTATGAGGTATGCTTTTCACAAAAGAACCCGCGCCCCGCAGCCCAGTCTTCCTAAACAAAACCCATGAACTTTCTTCTTCTACTCGACCCACACCAAATCTTGGCAGTTTATTTATTGTACTAACTTATATACTACATTATATAGCACCAACATATGCCACAGTATGGTTTTCCACTTATCAGACCCAGGAATTTTAAAATTACATAGGGGCTGGCATAATACATTACACAGGGACCGAAGAATAATATTATCCTATTCTCTGGAACTATATTCTAACTCTCCATAATCTCACATTTTCTAAAAATGAATATGTATTCTCATTTTCTATTATAATCTTTGGAGTTCTTTGGACATCTGGAGTTCTTTTTAGAGCACCTATTAGACCTGAACTTGGCTTGGAACCAGCCCCTCTACAAATTGATTTAATTTCTATAGTGTTGGCATGGAATTTAAGCTGACTAGATCTGCAAAATACAAGAAGCTCAATGTCTCATTCCCATGAAAATATGGTTATAACACAAACCTAAAGTTGATAACTACTAGATTGTCCAAAGCAAGACTTCTTTATAGCCATTGTAGTTTGTGGCCTAGGGCGGCAAGGTTGCCAGGAGTGGATTATGCACACCTCATATTGTTGATTGTCAGGAATATATTTCAATATAGGGTTAAATACATTTGTCTTGACTGCCAAAGCAATGTCATTGGATTCTCATTGCTACTGTCCCTGCACAATTTGTGTATTTTGGTTGGTAGATTAGCATACTGTGACCATAATCTGTGACCATACATTTAAAACCAAACTGTTTACAGAGCATAGCAACTCGTAGGCCTACGCTTTAGTTTGTCTGTAGTAGATGTGATGACACAAATTGGGCAAATGGCCTTTTCTAGCATCTACGTCCCAACCTCGTCTTGCCTCGTGTGATGCCAGGGATAGCCAGGGAACTGGGGTAGGAGGACCATGTCATAAGACAGCTATCTTAGAAGAAAGGAAGTATAATTCTGGCCATGGGTTGCACCATTATGGCACCCTTATGTGAATTCATCACACATGGTTCATGGAGGATTTCTTGCTCTGTTAAAAACAGGGACAGATGCACCAGTGAAATGGTTTATGACTGTCCCAATATCCCATTATCCATTTAACACTACTGATATGTAACCAACAGATAAGATAACATGAGATAGGTTCTCTTATTTTTTTAACCAGCATTTTTATTTCCTGCTTCAATTTTTTTTGACATGTACCTTTATTTATTTATTTATTTATTTTTGCTAAGATTCTTGAAATAAAAATATGTGTATGCCCCAGACACAAAACTGAGCACGTTCAAAGCTTTTTACATGGTAAATCTATATATTGTATTTTACGTTGGTATAAGACAGGCAGTCTACAAAGTACTGTATTATCTGATCGATTTACTGCAGTATTTTCTAAAATGGGCAGAGTTACTCTGGGTGACATATGGAAAGAATTTTCCACATCTTTAATATAAATAAAAAAAATTCTTATTTGTAGATAAAACTGTGGATTTCCTCTTCTGAATGATATGAGGCTACAAAAATAGTTACTGTATGTCAAAGGAAATGTACTGCTACAAAGTCCAGAACCACAACTTAAAGACTTTTTTGGCAGAAGGTACATTGAAAAAATAAGAATAATACAAAAAAAATGCAATTCATAATTTAAAGGGTAAGCCCTTTCAAAATTAAAATACGTTAGAGCCCTGATGCCCAACTTGCAGCCCTAACACCCCCTTCACACTGGAGCGTTTTGCAGGTGCTATAGCATTAAAAATAGCGCCTGAAAACCGCCCTAAAACAGCTGTTCCATTCACTCCAATGTGAAAGCCCGAGGGCTTTCACACTGGAGCAGTGCGCTGGCAGGACATCAGAAAAAGTCCTGCCAGCAGCTTCTTTGGAGCTGTGAAGGGGCGGTGAACTCACCGCTCCTCCACCACTGCTCCCCATTGAAATCAATGGGGCAGCGCTGCAATACCGCCGGCAAAACGCCAGGTGGATTTAACCCCTCTTCAGCCGCTAGCGGGGGGTTAAAACCGCTAAATAGCACTGCTAAAAGGAAGGTAAAGCGGCGCTAAAAATTGCGTCCCTTTACCGCTGACGCCCGGGGCGGCTCGGTGTGAAAGGGGTTTAAGAAAATGGACAATTTGGCACCTATTGTGTGGCCCTATGGGCCCCTTCATATAGTAGTCTGTGTTTTTCTTAAGTAGGAAATGCTTTGGTTACTTTTTTCGATTGTCCTTCTGAATTTTATTTCAACAAAGTTGTCCAGCTTGGGGCTCCAGGACTGAATGTGTTCCTTTGTTATTTCCTGGCGACCCTTAGAGTCCAGAAGTCAGTTGTCAGATTGGAAGCATTGATTTATAAAGGGACTGTAATGGTGGTGATCTTTAACACGTTTCTTATTCCAACAGTATGTGTAGCATGTACAAAACTAGAAGTATCTCCTTTCCTGTAGCATTACATATACTGAATAATACTTTCTGCTGTCAAGGGCCAAGGTTGAGGCCCTATATGCCTAATAAATTGATCACTACTGTTCTAAATGCTCATGAGAGATTTTATTGAAATTAATTCTATACCTCTAATACAAAGCTCCCATGATCTTCTTTCTTGATGACCACTGTTATGGATCTTGGAAATTAGTGGAAATATCGATCAAAAAGAGTAGAGAATGGGATTCCCGTCTGAGTACACAGTAGGTAGCACTCACCGCATGTATGTCGGGGGGTGTAATCACAATACTGTACTGGAAAAAGAAGAAAAATGACCAAAAACACACCCTGAAGAGTAAACTACACAAAGATTTATTGGCTATAGAAAGCAAGGTACAAAAGTATTGGCAACCACCCCTAAAAGATAGATATGGTAGGAGTACCCACATTCATGGGACCCCACCAAGCTCTCTCATTTATCCATGTAGGTATATATACACTGCTTACAGGGAGGGTATAGATAGCTTGGTGGAGTCCTATGGATGTGGGTACTCCTACCATATCTATCTTTTAGGGGTGGTTGCCAATACTTTTGTACCTTGCTTTCTATAGCCAATAAATCTTTGTGTAGTTTACTCTTCAGGGTGTGTTTTTGGTCATTTCTTTTCCAGTACAGTATTGTGATTACATGGGTTAAGGAACAACTACAAGCTTTGGTAGATTGTTATTGCTGTCTGCATTCCCTGTGGGGAGTATTTTCACTAATTGGGAAAAGAAGAAAAATAATAAACTAAATGACCAAAAACACACCCTGAAGAGTAAACTACACAAAGATTTATTGGCTATAGAAAGCAAGGTACAAAAGTATTGGCAACCACCCCTAAAAGATAGATATGGTAGGAGTACCCACATCCATGGGACCCCGCCAAGCTCTCTCATTTATCCATGTAGGTATATAAACACTGCTTACAGGGAGGTTATAGATAGCTTGGTGGAGTCCCATGGATGTGGGTACTCCTACCATATCTATCTTTTAGGGGTGGAACTAGAAAGAAAAAAGATTCTTTGGTGTAGCTCACAGGAAGTGACAAGGACATGGCATTTCTGACAAGATTAATGTGTAATTTCTTTATTTAAACAAAAAAAAAAAGAAAACAAATGCAGCCAGCACATCTTCTAAGGACCATAAGCTGCAATGTATTACAATTTCATTCTACAACCCCTGGCAAAAATTATGGAATCACCAGTCCCTGGGGATGCTCCTTCAGTTGTTTATTGTTGTAGAAAAAAAGCAGATCACAGACATGGCAAAAAAACTAAAGGCATTTCAAATAGCAACTTTCTGGCGTTAAGAAACACTAAAAGAAATCAAGAAAAATAATTGTGGTGGCCAGTAACAGTTAGATTTATAGAACAGCACAGGGAATAAATTATGGAATCACTCAATTCTGAGGAAAAAATGATGGAATCACGCTGTAAATTTTCGTTACAAACACTAACACCTGCATCAGATTAAATCTGCTTGTTAGTATGTAGGTAAAGAGGGTAAATCATCACGCAGTGTTGCACAAGATGTTGGTTGTTCACAGTCGGCTGTGTCTAAAACATGGACCAAATACAAACAACATGGGAAGGTGGTTAAAGGCAAGCATACTGGTGGACCAAGGAAGACATCAAAGCGTCAAGACAGAAAACTTAAAGCAATATGCCTTGAAAACAGAAAATGTACAACAAAACAAATGAGGAACAAATGGGAGGAAACTGGAGTCAACATCTGTGACCGAACTGTAAGAAACCGCCTAAAGGAAATGGGATTTACATACAGAAAAGGTAAAAGAAAGCCATCTCTAACACCTAAACACAAAAAAACAAGGTTACAATGGGCTAAGGAAAGGCAATTGTGGTTTGTGGATGATTGGATGAAAGTCATATTCAGTGATGAATCTCAAATCTGCATTGGGCAAGGGGATGATGCTGGAACTTTTGTTTGGTGCCGTTCCAATGAGATTTATGCAGACGACTGTCTGAAGAAAACATGCAAATTTCCACAGTCAATTATGATATGGGGCTGCATGTCAGGTAAAGGCACTGGGGAGATGGCTGTCATTAAATCTTCAATAAATGCACAGGTTTACATTGAAATTTTGGACACTTTTCTTATCCCATCTATTAAAAGGATGTTTGGGGATGCTGAAATCATTTATCAAGATGATAATGCATCTTGCCATAGAGCAAAAACTGTGAAAAAATTTCTTAAAGAAAGACACATAAGGTGAATGTCATGGCCTGCAAACAGTCCGGATCTTAACCACTTGCCGACCGCCTACCGCATATATACTGCGGCAGAATGGCACGGGCAGGCAGAATCACGTACCCGTACGTGATCTGCCTCCCGCGGGCGGGGGGTCCGATCGGACCCCCCCCGGTGCCATCGGCGGTCGGCATTTGACTGGGAGCGTCGGGAGGCGAGGGGGAGACCATACGATCGTGGCCCCCCCCTCGCGATCGCTCCCAGCCAATGGGAATCCTCCTCTGCCTGTGTGTCGTTTCACACAGGCAGAGGATGTGATGTCATCTCTCCTCGGTCTGGCAGTTTCCGTTCCAGCGCCGAGGAGAGAAGACAAGTGAGTGCACAACACACACACACACACAGTAGAACATGCCAGGCATACCTTACACCCCCGATCCCCCCCCCGATCGCCCCCCGATCCCCCCCCAATCACCCCCCCCCCTGTCACAAACTGACATTAGCAGTATTTTTTTTTTTTTCTGATTACTGCATAGTGTCAGTTTGTGACAGTTAGTGTTAGGGCAGTGAGTATTACCCCCCTTTAGGTCTAGGATACCCCCCTAACCCCCCCTAATAAAGTTTTAACCCCTTGATCACCCCCCCTCACCAGTGTCGCTAAGCGATCATTTTTCTGATCGCTGTATTAGTGTCGCTGGTGACGCTAGTTAGGAACGTAAATATTTAGGTTCGCCGTCAGTGTTTTATAGCGACAGGGACCCCCATATACTATCTAATAAATGTTTTAACCCCTTGATTGCCCCCTAGTTAACCCTTTCACCACTGATCACCGTATAACTGTTACGGGTGACGCTGGTTAGTTCGTTTATTTTTTATAGTGTCAGGGCACCCGCCGTTTATTACCGAATAAAGGTTTAGCCCCCTGATCGCCCGGCGGTGATATGCGTCGCCCCAGGCAGCGTCAGATTAGCGCCAGTACCGCGAACACCCACGCACGCAGCATATGCCTCCCTTAGTGGTATAGTATCTGATCGGATCAATATCTGATCCGATCAAATCTATACTAGCGTCCCCAGCAGTTTAGGGTTCCCGAAAACGCAGTGTTAGCGGGATCAGCCCAGATACCCGCTAGCACCTGCGTTTTGCCCCTCCGCCCAGCCCAGCCCAGCCCACCCAAGTGCAGTATCGATCGATCACTGTCACTTACAAAACACTAAACGCATAACTGCAGCGTTCACAGAGTCAGGCCTGATCCCTGCGATCTCTAACAGTTTTTTGGTAGCGTTTTGGTGAACTGGCAAGCACCAGCCCCAGGCAGCGTCAGGTTAGCGCTAGTACCGCTAACACCCACGCACGCACCGTACACCTCCCTTAGTGGTATAGTATCTGATCGGATCAATATCTGATCCGATCAGATCTATACTAGCGTCCCCAGCAGTTTAGGGTTCCCAAAAACGCAGTGTTAGCGGGATCAGCCCAGATACCTGCTAGCACCTGCGTTTTGCCCCTCCGCCCGGCCCAGCCCACCCAAGTGCAGTATCGATCGATCACTGTCACTTACAAAACACTAAACGCATAACTGCAGCGTTCGCAGAGTCAGGCCTGATCCCTGCGATCGCTAACAGTTTTTTTGGTAGCGTTTTGGTGAACTGGCAAGCACCAGCCCCAGGCAGCGTCAGATTAGCGCCAGTACCGCTAACACCCACGCACGCAGCATACGCCACCCTTAGTGGTATAGTATCTGATCGGATCAATATCTGATCCGATTAGATCTATACTAGCGTCCCCAGCAGTTTAGGGTTCCCAAAAATGCAGTGTTAGCGGGATCAGCCCAGATACCTGCTAGCACCTGCGTTTTGCCCCTCCGCCCGGCCCGGCCCAGCCCACCCAAGTGCAGTATCGATCGATCACTGTCACTTACAAAACACTAAACGCATAACTGCAGCGTTCGCAGAGTCAGGCCTGATCCCTGCGATCGCTAACAGTTTTTTTTGTAGTGTTTTGGTGAACTGGCAAGCGCCAGCGGCCTAGTACACCCCGGTCGTAGTCAAACCAGCACTGCAGTAACACTTGGTGACGTGGCGAGTCACATAAGTGCAGTTCAAGCTGGTGAGGTGGCAAGCACAAGTAGTGTCCCGCTGCCACCAAAAAGACAAACACAGCCCCGTCGTGCCCATAGTGCCCTTCCTGCTGCATTCGCCAATCCTAATTGGGAACCCACCGCTTCTGCAGCGCCCGTACTTCCCCCATTCACATCCCCAACCAAATGCAGTCGGCTGCATGAGAGGCATTTTCTTTATGTCCTCCCGAGTACCCCTACCCAACGAACCCCCCAAAAAAGATGACGTTTCTGCAGCTAGCGCGGATATAGGCGTGACACCCGCTATTATTGTCCCTCCTGTCCTGACAATCCTGGTCTTTGCATTGGTGAATGTTTTGAACGCTACCATGCACTAGTTGAGTATTAGCGTAGGGTACAGCATTGCACAGACTAGGCACACTTTCACAGGGTCTCCCGAGATGCCATCGCATTTTGAGAGACCCGAACCTGGAACCGGTTACAGTTATAAAAGTTAGTTACAAAAAAAAGTGTAAAAAAAAAAAAAAAAAAAACACAAACAAAAATATAAAATAAAAATAGTTGTCGTTTTATTGTTCTCTCTCTCTCTATTCTCTCACTATTGTTCTGCTCTTTTTTACTGTATTCTATTCTGCAATGTTTTATTGTTATTATGTTTGCTTTTCAGGTATGCAATTTTTTATACCTTACCGTTTACTGTGCTTTATTGTTAACCATTTTTTTGTCTTCAGGTATGCCATTCATGACTTTGAGTGGTTATACCAGAATGATGCCTGCAGGTTTAGGTATCATCTTGGTATCATTCTTTTCAGCCAGCGGTCGGCTTTCATGTAAAAGCAATCCTAGTGGCTAATTAGCCTCTAGACTGCTTTTACAAGCAGTGGGAGGGAATGCCCTCCCCCCCCAACATCTTCCGTGTTTTTCTCTGGCTCTCCTGTCTCAACAGGGAACCTGAAAATGCAGCCGGTGATTCAGCCAGCTGACCATAGAGCTGATCAGAGACCAGAGTGGCTCCAAACATCTCTATGACCTAAGAAACCGGAAGCTACGAGCATTTTATGACGTAGATTTCGCCGGATGTAAACAGCGCCATTGGGAAATTGGGAAAGCATTTTATCACACCGATCTTGGTGTGATCAGATGCTTTGAGGGCAGAGGAGAAATCTAGGGTCTAATAGACCCCAATTTTTGCAAAAAAGAGTACCTGTCACTACCTATTGCTATCATAGGGGATATTTACATTCCCTGAGATAACAATAAAAATGATTTAAAAAAAAAAAAATGAAAGGAACAGTTTAAAAATAAGATAAAAAAATAATAATAATAAAGAAAAAAAAAAAAAAAAAGCACCCCTGTCCCCCCTGCTCTCGCGCTAAGGTGAACGCAAGCGTTGGTCTGGCGTCAAATGTAAACAGCAATTGCACCATGCATGTGAGGTATCGCCGCGAAGCTCAGATCGAGGGCAGTAAGTTTAGCAGTAGACCTCCTCTGTAAATCTAAAGTGGTAACCTGTAAAGGCTTTTAAAGGCTTTTAAAAATGTATTTAGTTTGTCGCCACTGCACGTTTGTTTTAAAGCATGTCATGTTTGGTATCCATGTACTCGGCCTAAGATCATCTTTTTTATTTCATCAAACATTTGGGCAATATAGTGTGTTTTAGTGCATTAAAATGTAAAAAAGTGTGTTTTTTCCCCAAAAAATGCGTTTGAAAAATCGCTGCGCAAATACTGTGTGAAAAAAAAAAATGAAACACCCACCATTTTAATCTGTAGGGCATTTGCTTTAAAAAAAATATATAATGTTTGGGGGTTCAAAGTAATTTTCTTGCAAAAAAAAATTATTTTTTTATGTAAACAATAAGTGTCAGAAAGGGCTTTGTCTTCAAGTGGTTAGAAGAGTGGGTGATGTGTGACATAAGCTTCTAAATGTTGTGCATAAAATGCCAGGACAGTTCAAAACCCCCCCAAATGACCCCATTTTGGAAAGTAGACACCCCAAGCTTTTTGCTGAGAGTCATGTTGAGACCATGGAATAATTTATATTGTGACACAAGTTGCGGGAAAGAGACAATTTTTTATTTTTTTTATTTTTTTTTGCGCAAAGTTGTCACTAAATGATATATTGCTCAAACATGCCATGGGGATATGTGAAATTACACCCCAAAATACATTCTGTTGCTTCTCCTGAGTACGGGGATACCACATGTGTGGGACTTTTTGGGAGCCTAGCCGCGTACGGGACCCCGAAAACCAAGCACCGCCTTCAGGCTTTCTAAGGCCATAAATTTTTGATTTCACTCTTCACTGCCTATCACAGTTTCGGAGGCCATGGAATGCCCAGGTGGCACAAAACCCCCCCAAATGACACCATTTTGGAAAGTAGACACCCCAAGCTATTTGATGAGAGGTATAGTGAGTATTTTGCAGACCTCACTTTTTGTCACAAAGTTTTGAAAATTGAAAAAAGAAAAAAAAAAATTTTTTTTCTCGTCTTTCTTTATTTTCAAAAACAAATGAGAGCTGCAAAATACTCACCATGCCTCTCAGCAAATAGCTTGGGGTGTCTACTTTCCAAAATGGGGTCATTTGGGGGGGGGTTGTGCCACCTGGGCATTCCATGGCCTCCGAAACTGTGATAGGCAGTGAGGAGTAAAATCAAAAATGTACGCCCTTAGAAATCCTGAAGGCGGTGCTTGGTTTTCGGGGTCCCGTACGCGGCTAGGCTCCTAAAAAGTCCCACACATGTGGTATCCCCGTACTCAGGAGAAGCAGCTAAATGTATTTTGGGGTGCAATTCCACATATGCCCATGGCCTGTGTGAGCAATATATCATTTAGTGACAACTTTGTGCAAAAAAAAAAAAAAAAAATTGTCACTTTCCCGCAACTTGTGTCAAAATATAAAACATTCCATGGACTCAACATGCCTCAAAGCAAATAGCTTGGGGTGTCTACTTTCCAAAATGGGGTCATTTGGGGGGGTTTTATGTCATCTGGGCATTTTATGGCCTTCAAAACTGTGATAGGTAGTGAGGAGTAAAATCAAAAATGTACGCCCTTAGAAATCCTGAAGGCGGTGCTTGGTTTTCGGGGCCCCGTACGCGGCTAGGCTCCCAAAAAGTCCCACACATGTGGTATCCCCGTACTCAGGAGAAGCAGCTAAATGTATTTTGGGGTGCAATTCCACATATGCCCATGGCCTGTGTGAGCAATATATCATTTAGTGACAACTTTTTGTAATTTTTTTTTTTTTTTGTCATTATTCAATCACTTGGGACAAAAAAAATGAATATTCAATGGGCTCAACATGCCTCTCAGCAAATTCCTTGGGGTGTCTACTTTCCAAAATGGGGTCATTTGTGGGGGTTTTGTACTGCCCTGCCATTTTAGCACCTCAAGAAATGACATAGGCAGTCATAAACTAAAAGCTGTGTAAATTCCAGAAAATGTACCCTAGTTTGTAGACGCTATAACTTTTGCGCAAACCAATAAATATACACTTATTGACATTTTTTTTACCAAAGACATGTGGCCGAATACATTTTGGCCTAAATGTATGACTAAAATTGAGTTTATTGGATTTTTTTTAGAACAAAAAGTAGAAAATATCATTTTTTTTCAAAATTTTCGGTCTTTTTCCGTGTATAGCGCAAAAAATAAAAACGGCAGAGGTGATCAAATACCATCAAAAGAAAGCTCTATTTGTGGGAAGAAAAGGACGCAAATTTCGTTTGGGTACAGCATTGCATGACTGCGCAATTAGCAGTTAAAGCGACGCAGTGCCGAATTGTAAAAAGTGCTCTGGTCAGGAAGGGGGTAAAACCTTCCGGGGCTGAAGTGGTTAATCCAATTGAAAATCTGTGGTGGAAGTTAAAGAAAATGGTCCATGACAAGGCTCCAACCTGCAAAGATGATTTGGCAACAGAAATCAGAGAAGGCTGGAGCCAGATTGATGAAGAGTTCTGTTTATCACTCATTAAGTCAATGCATCAGAGACTGCAAGCAGTTATAAAAGCCAGAGGTGGTGCAACAAAATACTAGTGATGTGTTGGAGTGTTATTTTGTTTGTTTGTTTTTCATGATTCCATAATTTTTTCCTCAGAGTTGAGTGATTCCATAATTTATTCCCTGTGCTTGTTCTATAAATCTAACTGTTACTGGCCACCACGATTATTTTTCTTGATTTCTTTTAGTGTTTCTTAAAGCCAGAAAGTTGCCATTTGAAATGCCTTTAGTTTTTGGCCATGTCTGTGATCTGCTTTTTTTCTACAACAATAAACAACTGAAGGAACATCCTCAGGGACTGGTGATTCCATAATTTTTGCCAGGGGTTACCTGCTAGTGTTCAATTGTCTTTTGAGTAGGGCTCCGTTCCTGCACCATACTTTTTGGGGGATATTTATTTTTAAAAAGTGGAGAACAAACTGATGTTTTTCTCTGTTGGGACTGGTCACATTATTATTATAATATAATAATAAATTATTATTATCATGATGCATATTTATTATGAGAAAAAAATATGAAATTTCATTGGTCTCTATTGACAACTCCCCCCCCCCCTTTTTTCCCAATGTCCTTTCCTTTTTTTTAAATAACCCTCATATATTAGTAGTTTTTTTTTTTTTTAAGTAAGAATTAGTAAAAAGACCTTAGGTGAAAGTCCATTTTTTCACCTCTCCTAAAGTTTGATCAATGTTTGCTTGAACCAGTATCTAAATGAAAATGTATTTTAATTTAGTGGAAGTCTCACAAGAACATTGACTATTCATCCTGTCTGTGTCAGGCTTTTTTTTCTAATCAGACCTCATTTTTCACTCTGCGATAATTAAAGAGCTGAACGTTTTACCATAATGTTAAGGTTTGTAGAGAAGCATCTCAGCTTAAGTGGAACAGATTGTGCAAGAAAATTTCAGATGAGAAATGTACAAGTGAATCCCATTCTCTCAAGTTGCTTTTTTTCTATTCAGTTTAATGTACTGAGAAGCGTGATAAATCTTTAATCATAATGTGTGTTGGATATGTATTGTACTTGTTTACATTTTCAAGCTTTTCGTTTTGTTTTTGATGTTCGGCAAATATTGATTCACCAATTGCTGGCGGCTACAGGCTGTTTTGGAATGGTAGCCAAAATCTGTTTTTTACAATTAAAGCACTATTAAGTCTGTGTGTGCGAGCCCCAAAAGAGAACTTGTTGCGCATTTCGGATGCATACCAAATACCCATGGTCACATTGCTCCCATAGCTCCTTCTTTCCTAGTCATAATATATACAGTATCTCACAGAAGCGAGTACACACCTCACATTTTTGTAAATATTTTATTCTATCTTTTCATGTGACAACACTGAAGAAATGACACTTTGCTACAATGTAAAGTAGTGAGTGTACAGCTTGTATAACAGTGTAAATTTGCTGTCCCCTCAAAATAGCTCAACACACAGCCATTAATGTCTAAACCACTCAAAAGTGAGTACACCCTAAGTGAAAATGTCCAATTTGGGCCCAATTAGCCATTTTCCCTCCCTGGTGACTAGTTAGTGTTACAAGGTCTCAGGTGTGAATGAGGAACAGGCGTGTTAAATGTGGTGTTATCGCTCTCACTCTCTCATACTGGTAACTGGAAGTTCAACATGGCACCACGTGCAAAGAACTCTCTGAGGATCTGAAAAAAAGAATTGTTGCTCTACATAAAGATGGCCTAGGCTATAAGAAGATTGCCAAGATCCTGAAACTGAGCTGCAGCACGGTGGCCAAGACGATACAGCGGTTTAACAGGACAGGTTCCACTCAGAACAGGCCTCGCCATGGTCGACCAAAGAAGTTGAGTGCACGTGCTCAGCGTCATATCCAGAGGTTGTCTTTGGAAAATAGACATATGAGTGCTGCCAGCATTGCTGCAGAGGTTGAAGGGGGGGGGGGGTCAGCCTGTCAGTACTCAGACCATACGCCGCACTCTGCATCAAATTGGTCTGCATGGCTGTCATCCCAGAAGGAAGCATCTTCTAAAGATGATGCACAAGAAAGCCTGCAAACAGTTTGCTGAAGACAAGCAGACTAAAGAAAACGGATTACATGTCCTGTGGTCTGATGAGACTGCAGTCTTTATTTTTTACGCAAAAAAATAGCTACAATTTTGAAAAAAAGTATATTTTTTTTACTTTTTGCTATAATAAATATCCCCAAAATGTTTTTAAAAAACAAATTTCTTCCTAAGTTTAGGCCAATATTTATTTTTCTACATATTTTTGGTAAAAAAAAGCGTATATTGATTGGTTTCTGCAAAAGTTATAGCGTCTGCAAACTATGGGAAAGATTTATGGCATTTTATTATTATTATTATTTTTTTTTTACTAGTAATGGCGGTGATCTGTGATATTTAGCGGTACTGCAACATTGCGGCGGACAGATCGGACACTTTTGACACATTTTTGGGATCATTGACATTTATACAGCAATCAGTGCTATAAAAATACACTGATTACTGTGTAAATGTCACTGGCAGGGAAGGGGTTAACACTAGGGGGCGATCAAGGGGTTAACTGTGTTCCTAGTTAGTGTTTCTAACTATATGGGGATGTGACTGACTGGGGGAGGAGACATATCATTGTTCCTACTTAGAAGGAACAAACAATGTGTCTCCTCTCCCCTGACAAAACAGGTATTTGTTCCCCGCTGTGCCGTACTTGTCTGCATCACCAGTGCCTGCTATTGCCCTTAGAGGTACAAACGTACCCATACGGCGATTAGCCTAACCACTTTGCCGCCGTATATCGGTGTGAGCCTGTTGGCAAGTGGTTAAGCCATGCATTTAATTGAAGAGTTTTTACTTAGGTACACTTTTTCCTTTAATTCTGGGTTTTAATAGGGACTGGTGATGTAGATAAGTTCTCAGAGCTTCTTTGGGTGGCTACATTTGAGTGTATATGGCCTAAAAAACTGCCACAGTAGTAGGGCAGGTCTGCAAACAGCGAACAAGCTAGTATTGCCTCAAACCCAGGTCTATTCTGTTCCAGAGCATGTATCATGTATCCATCACATTTGCATTGAATTTCAATATGTAATGTATGTATATCTTTCTGTTGATATCTAGTGGCAATCCAGTGTAACTACAATTTGTTATTACTGTAGTCTGAAGAGGTATAATCCAGTTTACCAGCATGTTTGGATTAGTTAGTTTAGACCTAGATCCCTTGTTTCCTATTCAAGTTCCCTCAGCTAGTTTCCAGCCTTCATAGTGGGCACAAGTTATAAAAGATCATTGTTTATTTACACTTTGATATGACTAGTTACCATTCATGTACTGCATTTTCACAAGTAGGATTAAACTGCCATGTGGGGGTTGAGCTGTCTGTGGAGGGACCAAGGTCTAAAGGAAGTACACTATATTACCAAAAGTATCGGGACTTCTGCCTTTACACGCACATGAACTTAAATGGCATCCCAGTCTTATGCCCTGTACACACGGTCGGATTTTCCGACGGAAAATGTGTGATAGGACCTTGTTGTCGGAAATTCCAACCGTGTGTAGGCTCCATCACACATTTTCCATCGGATTTTCCGACACACAAAGTTATAGAGCTATATAGAGCTATAAATTTTCCGACAACAAAATCCGTTGTCGGAATTTCCAATCGTGTGTACACAAATCCGACGCACATAGTGCCACGCATGCTCAGAATAAAAAAAGAGATGGAAGCTATTGGCTACTGCCCAGTTTATAGTCCCGACGTACGTGTTTTACGTCACCGCGTTCAGAATGATCGGATTTTCCGACAACTTTGTGTGACTGTGTGTATGCAAGACAAGTTTGAGCCAACATCCGTCTGAAAATATCCATGGATTTTGTTGTCGGAATGTCCGATCAATGTCCGACCGTGTGTACGGGGCATTAGTCTGTAGGGTTCAATATTGAGTTGGCCCACCCTTTGCAGCTATAACAGCTTCAACTCTTCTGGGAAGGCTGTCCACAAGGTTTAGCAGTGTCTATGGGAATGTTTGAGCATTCTTCCAGAAGCACTTTTGTGCTTTTCCTGGCTCACAGTCTCCGCTCTAGTTCATCCAAAAGGTGTTCTATCGGGTTGAGGTCAGGACTCTGTGCAGGCCAGTCAAGTTCCCCCACCTCAAACATGCTCATCCGTGTCTTTATGACCTTGCTTTGTGCACTGGTGTGCGGTCATGTTGAAACAGGAAGAGGCCATCCCCAAACTGTCCCCACAAAGTTGAGAGAATGTAATTGTCCAAAATGTCTTGGTATGCTGATGCCTTAAGAGTTCCCCTCACTGGAACTAAGGGGCCAACTCCTGAAAAACAACCCCATGCCATAACCCCCCCCTCCACCAAATTATTTTGACCAATGCACAAAGCCTCACTAACACTAACTCACAAACCTCAACCCGATAGAACACCTTTGGGATGAGTTAGAGCAGAGCCTACGAGCCAGGCCTTCCCGTCCAACATTAGTGCCTGACCTCACAAATGCGCTTCTGGAAGAATGGTCAAACATTCCCATAGACACACTCCTAAACCTTGTGGACAGCCTTCCCAGAAGAGTTGAAGCTGTTATAGCTGCAAAGGATGAGCCAACTCAATATTGAACCCTACGGACTAAGACTGGGATGCCATCAAAGTTCATGTGCTTGTAAAGGCAGGCATTCCCAATACTTTTGGTAATATACTGTATGCCCATGCATAAAGCGGTGCTTGAAACAGAACACATTCCAAATCCAAATTTCTACTTCGGACAATTACAGAGAGTGATTCACCCTAACAGGGACGCAAACAGCAATAAAAACCTGGCAGTGGTTCCAGCCCATGACCACTCTTGACCCATGCCCAAGCCTTTAGTTATACTCAAAAAATGTGCACCAGTACATTACAGTAATACTAGCTCACAAAGTCTGAAATGGGAAAGTTTTACATTTTATCGGTAGCCATGTTGCTTGTCCATACAGAGTAGAATTTTTAGATGCATATAAGGGTAGACACAGCGATTACTTCAATAACTTCTAGAGATATGATAGAACAAACTAATTACAAAGCTAAAATCCAAAAAACGATCTATTAGTCTAATCATGATACAAAGGAGGAGACAGATTTGAAGGCAGCTGGTCAAGCTGTTGATTGAGCCGGAAGGATGACATGCATTGTGCAGTACAAGCAGTAATATAGATACTGTATTTTGAGTCTAAAGTGGCAGTTACATATTAAGCTGGTCATACATGAGTCATTTTCTTTCGTTCAACCAGCTGGTTCAATGAAAGAAAATTTCCCAATCCATACATTCAGTGTGGAAGGGGGAATCTCTTTCACTGAGCCTTCATTTTTTGACAGTGGGGTGATTTCACTGCCATCAGAACACACTCATCATCACCACTGGGTATAGCCGGTGGCACTGATCGAGAGAACATTTTCCAACAGGTTGGTTGTACACAAGTTGATCATTAGATTGACTTTTTTACAACCAGTCTGCTTATACATGGATAGTAATTCAGCTGGTCCCTGCTGAACCAGCTAAATATCAATCTGTGTGTGGCTCGCTTTAGCGTGTTTAAAGGTGATTAAAGGGATTAAATGTGTAGCACCCTCTAGGGTATGAATGATATCTAGTGTTTGGTATGAATCATGGTAACTGTGTGAGTCTGTAATTAGGTCAAATTACTGCAGCTCAGGCTGGATGGCTTCACAGAAGGCCCCTGGTACCTCCCCCTGGATCTAGAAGCTTGTAGAAGCTTCTGAAAGTTAGTGGGCAGAGGCCAGAAGGTCCTGATCTGCATACATTTTTTCTGACCAATCCCCAGGCAAAATGTCATAGCAGGGTGGATGGGTCAGCTCTTCAATATGAGAGAGCCTAGCCAGCAGGAGAATCGGGTTTAAGATGAAGTGCTCAGGAGGCTGTCAGTGTCCTAGGAAGGGTCCCCTAGGTCTAGGGGGGCTTAGCCTCCAGGCTGGGCTCAGACTGCCTGGGAAGATTCCTTTCAGAGTCCAGTTTGAAAAGGAATCTTGCCCAAGAGCAAAATGGAGCAGGGAGGACAGAGTGAGTACATCAGCACACCCAGGGATTCACAAGGAGAGAGACTGCCACATGTAGCGTGCTTTCAAAGTGCTGTGCTTAACCCTTTATCCCTTGTCCTGAGAGATCTTCGGAGCAGCAAGGTGGGCTGGTAGACAAGCAGGCAGGAAGGTTAGGAGTACTTGCAGGAAGTGGATCTTAGAGCAGTTCTACAGAGGAGAGAAGATACTCCTGCATGCCGTTTTGCAACATCTTTTGTGCTATTTTCCAAAGGGGACTAAGAACTTCTAGTCCGCAAGGGACTTTTGCCACTGATCCTTAACCGGTTTCCGACCGGCTCCTGTAGATATACGTCGGCAGAATGGCACGGCTCCGCAAAGTAACGTACCCGTACGATACTTTGAATTTGCTGCCGTGTGCGCGCACACGCGCCGCCGGCTGCCGCGATCACCGTGATTCGGGTCGCGGGTCCCGTGGACTCGATCGCCGCGGGCATACCCACGATCGCCTCACGGAGAGGACAAACGGGGAGATGCCGTTGTAAACAGCATCTCCCCTTCTGCCTAGTGACAGTGTCACTGGATCTCTGCTCCCTGTCATCGGAGCAGAGATCAGTGTACTGACACACACAGCCCATCCCCCCTACAGTTAGAATCACTCCCCTAGGACACACTTAACCCCTCCCCACCCCCTGGTGGTTAACCCCTTCACTGCCAGTGTCATTTACACAGGAATCAGTTTATTTTTATAGCACTGATTGCTGTATAAATGACAATGGTCCCAAAAATGTGTCAAAAATGTCCGACATGTCCGCCATAGCGTCGCAGTCACAATAAAAATCGCTAATCGCCACCATTACTAGTAAAAAAAAAAATTATTAATAAAAATGCCATAAAACTATCCCCTATTTTGTAAATGTTATAACTTTTGCGCAAACCAATCAATGAACGCTTATTGCGATTTTTTTTTACCAAAAATATTTAGAAGAATACGTATAAACTGAGGAAAAAAATGTTTTTTTATATATTTTTTGGGGATATTTATTATAGCAAAAAGTAAAAAATAATGTGTTTTTTCAAAATTGCCGCTCTTATTTTGTTTATAGCGCAAAAAATAAAAATCGCAGAGGTGATCAAATACTACCAAATTAAGCTCTATTTGTGGGAAAAAAAAGGACGTCAATTTTGTTTCGGAGCCACGTCGCACTACCGCGCAATAGTCAGTTAAAGCGACGCAGTGCCGAATCACAAAAAGTGCTCTGGTCAGGAAGTTGTAAATCCTTCCGGGGCTGAAGTGGTTGAAGACTGATTGTGTCCAGGAAGAAAAACAGTCCAGGATTTTTTCTCTATACATAGGAAGGAAGTTGTCCCCATCTGTTCTTTCAGTCAAGTTGAACATCCCATAAGCCCTCTACCCCACCCAAGGTGTTATCCCTAATAAAAACAACAAAAACAAGCCCAGGGACTGATTTCTCATGTCCAGATGTAAGTGTAAAATGCATGTTGCCTGGCTGTGCAGGAATAGAGGAGCCAGTTACCAGCAGCCCTTCCAGGGTAGTGCTACAAATGTCTGACTTTCCTCTGCTCTATTTAACCTTTCCAAAGTTATCATACCAGGAGGAAAATATCAGTAGCAGCAAACAGTACTGATCATTAACCCATCTCCTAAACTCATGCATATGGTTTTGTGTTAAATTCAGCCTTACAAAAATGGGCACTGGGGCATTTTTGTTATATCATTATTTTTTATCTTAAAAAATGCACTTTTCATATTTTTCTATTACTTGCATAAAATCTTTATTTTGCCTGCAAACATTAACCTCCCTGGCGGTATGATTATGTCACATTTTTCAATTTCAAAGGGGTACATAGTTTTGCATAGAAATTTGGCATTTTATATTGTATGCCTGTAATTCTTAGTTATAACACACTTAAATCTGTCTTAGATCGAAGTCTCCGCAGTGGTCCCCGTACACTTGTCCGGCCGGCAACGGTAACGACATGTCAGCTGAAGCAACGGCACAAATGAGCCGTTGCTTCAGTGCGCATGTGCCGATGACGTCGCCACATGCTGATACAGGGGATATCTCCTAAACCATGCAGGTATAAGAGATATCCAGGATAGCTACAGGTAAGTCTTTTTATAGGCTTACCTGTAGTAAAAAGTGGATTGTAAGGGTTTACAATCACTTTAAGTAAAGGTTGCTTCCATGACATTCTTCTTGCAGAGAATACTGTGGTTTCTAATAAAATAGCCCAGCGGTAGCTCTGCATCTGCTAACTACTATTTTTTAATTGAAAGCCATAGATATGTGCAGGGTTTTTTTTCAGGGGGAACGTGGGGGAACGCAGTTCCGGCACCTCCAGCACTGAATATATGTAATGGCAAGAGGTGCTGGAGGGTCTTTGATGCTGACTGCTGAGGAAAATCTATTGTAACTGGTAGGGATCTATTTTTGCATGGGGGTGTATTGTTGCTAGGGGGCGTCGTATGTTGCTGATGGGTCCATTGTTGTTGGAAGGGATCTATTTTTGAGGGACAGGTCTATTGTTTCTTCCTGCTGGAAGATCTGTTGTTGCTGCTGGGGGTATATTGTTGCTGGGGTGGATTTATTGGTGCTGGGGGTATAATGTAGTGTGAGGGATCTATTGTTGCTGGTGGGATATATTATTGCTGGGGGAGGGTCTTTTGTTGCTAGGGGGATCTATTGTGCTCTGGAGTGGAGTCTATTGTCACTGGGGGGAGATATATTGTTGCTGGGTGGATCTGTTATCACTGGGGGAATCTAGTGTGCCTGGAATGGGGGTCTATTGTTGCTGGGCTGGGGTCTATTGTTGCTGGCTTTAGGGGATCTATTTTACAGCTTTTTTTGTTATTGTTAACAAATTGCATACAAATTACTTAGCATCACAAAATAATACTTGGTTTTGTATTCTCTAAAATGGGTGGTACTGGGAGGTAGGCAGGGGGTGGAACTAAGGGAAGGTACTTGGAGGTGGGTAGGGGGTGGAGACAAGGGTGGCTTAAAAAGGGGGGAATTCCTGCACCTATTCTCAGAGAAAAAAGCCCTGGATATGTGTGAGCAGATAGTGGTAGGTCTGTAGGTCATGTCCATCTTCATTCAGCTGTCTGTGTGCTCTGAGTACTGATGAATAGCTGGAGATCAAATCTCATCAGCCATTGCATCAGGATCTCTTCAACACAGCAGGAAAATAATGCAAAAAGCTGAAAGTCAACGGACCTTTGAGCTCCACCTGCTGGCTGTAAGTGATACATTTGAATTGCTCATATACTGTACAATATTTCTCATGTATGTTGCTATAAAGAATTAAAAACAAATACATTTTAATTCTGTTATTAATCCTTCTGTCCCTTGTGTACTCAATCCAAAAATGGTTGCACATACATTTTACAATGATTAAAGCGACTCTAAACTTTGGTTTACAAAATAATTATATTCAAATATGTGTTCTTAACTCAAAAAAGTCCCTTCAATTCTCTCAGCCTCCTCCAAATTCTTTTTTGCTGTGATTCAGATTTCTGTTAAAGGGTCCCACTGTACTTAGGAATGCACCTTGTCCTTTATAATTTGCTAAAACTCCAGACTTTCTAAAGAATTCTACTGAAAAGTTCCTTCAACTGGGCTTTTTTTTCGAAATGGCTTATCCAATTCCCTCGTATAACATTTAGGTGCACCTAACTCCAATTAACAAAAAAATATTGAGCGCGTAAATGAGCTCAACAGCTTATTGCAGAATAATTAGAGATTGTATTCAGATAACCTAAAATGAAAACACTTACATCAAGATGTAGAAGTTCCTGTTTGGATTTCATTGATTCCAGGGTGAATCCTAATTCTGGCATTATTGCCAGAAAGATTATTATTCAGAAAGATCTGACTTCCTCTGGAGAACCTCTACATAGTAGAACTGTTGCTCTTGCCAGTACTGTAAGTTGTCAGTGAACACTTACTGGTGTATTTAATGAGAATGACTTCCATAGCTCTAAAACTTTTCATAATGATGGTTGGAGTCAACCAGGTAGAGTAAGTCTAAATAATTTTCCTGGTGCCAACATAGCAATATACATGTGGCAGCCCATCCAAATTGTCAGACTATCCAGAGGTTATGGCTAGGTGGCTTCACGGATTGTTCTCTCAACAGGAGGTTATCTAAGGACCCCACCATGAGTGTCAAGGTGTTTTGCTTCAGTTCTGGTGGCAAAACAGTTCACTGTTCCAAAGTCCATGGGGAACATTAGCTTGTTCTCCATTGTAAAGTTTTAAGGGTCTGGGTTCAGATGCAAGTTTTGCATATAAATAGACCAATTTTGCATTGTCTCCACCTGGGAGACTTTCTGGCTTTGATGGGTATCAAAGATAATTAATGTCCTCATCTCTTTAGCAGAAAAAGCAATTCCTGCACCTTGTATAGGACCTGTGCACTGCCGAACTGGGGTCCTGCCCCTTGACCTCTTGTCAGCACGTTAGGTATTAGTCAGGATGCTTGAGACAGTACTAGTCGTATTGCTTTCCTGAAACATTTTGGTGGTGGGATCCTTAGATGTCCTACTGTTGAGGGAACAATCAATGTGGGGTCTATTGAGCAACCTGGCCTTAACCTCTGGATATGCCAGCAATTTCGATGGGCTACCACGTGTATGCTGCCATGGATTTGCACCAGGAAAAGAAAATGATGGCAAGTATTTGACACAATTTTCCATTTTATATATACTCATAGCTCCCTAGTCCTTTCAATTTATAACATACTGTATATATATTTTTTAACATGGTGTTATAATTTTAAAACCAGAACAGTAACTTCTCCTTTATGCAACCTTCTGTGCCCTTTTTTCGTCTAGCATGCTCTTTTTATGCTCTATCCCCCTTGGATTATCTGCTGTCAAAATTAATATCATTTTCAATACAATACCATCGTAACAGACCATATTTGCACGTCCTTCTATCGAATCTGCTCCCTGTGTAAGCAAATAACACAACTCTAAACCAATGTTTGTACAGCACCACTGATGAAAAATAAATCAGGTAATATCCAGCGGGCAGGACAGGAGACGTGTTTCACTTGAGTTTGCATCCCTGAAAATATAATTTGGTCAATAAACCTCAAGCTTTTACCTGATTCTTGCTTTCTGTGTGCTGGGGCTATATATACTTTACTTCATCATTTTCATTCTTGTTTTATTGCTTTTCAAAGAACAGGTGTGAATGGATAATAGAGTACTGAGACCTCTACCTACTCCTACTGGTTAAAGGAAATCTACTCACAAAACCCCAAATTAAAGCTAAATTCCAAGCAAACGTAAAACAAAATCCTTTAACGTAGTTATGCATTCATTAGACCAGGAGTCTCCAAACTATGCCGATGGGCCATATTCGGCCAGCAGCTACTGTCCATGAAAATACCCTGGCTGGCTGACTGCCAGCCAATGGTGACCCTCCCCAGTCCCCCAGTGCAAATTTCCCCCCTTACCTCTACTGTAGCTGTTTGCTCGAACCGCTAGCATTCTAGCAACCAAGGATGCAAATGCCCTGCCCCACTCTTCCTGGCTTATGTGAGGTGGGACTTTGCTTGGCACATGTGGATGTAAGGGGGGCTCTGATGGCTACTCCTGAATGTAAGGTAGAACTCTATCAGGCAAACTTGGATGTAAGGGGGAACTTCAATCTTCATAGAAGTAAGGTAGGACTCCTATGGGCACACCTGTTTGTAAGGGAGAACTCTTATGGGCATGTCTGGATGTTTTGTGAAACTCTAATGGCCACTCCTGGATGTAAGAAAAGACTGTTATGGGCAGTCCTTGATGTAAGGAAAGACTCTTATGGGCACTCATGGATGTATGGACAAACTCTAATGGGCACTCCTAGATGTATTATTATTATTATTCAGGATTTATATAGCGCCAACAGTTTACGCAGCGCTTTACAATGTAAAAGGTAGACAATACAGTTATATTACAATACAATACAATAGGATTAAGAGGGCCCTGCTCAGAAGAGCTTACAATCTATCAGGGTGGGGCAGGTGGTACAAAAGGTTGTAACTGTGGGGAATGAGCTGGTGGAAGTGGTAGGAGATTAGTTGGAGACGTGATAGGCTTTCCTGAAGAGATGAGTTTTTAGGGATTGCCTGAAGGTAGCAAGAGTAGGGGATAGCCGGATAGATGGAGGTAGCGAGTTCCAGAGGATGGGAGAGGCTCTGGAGAAATCCTGGAGACGAGCATGGGAGGAGGAGATGAGAGAGCTTGAAAGCAGGAGGTCTTGAGAAGAGCGGAGAGGTCGATTTGGGTGATATTTGGAGACAAGATGTAGCTTGGGGCAGAGTTGTGAATGGCTTTGTATGTTGTGGTTAGAATTTTGAATTTAATTCGCTGGGTGATTGGGAGCCAGTGTAGGGATTGAAGTAGAGGGTTGGCAGACACTGAGCGGTTGGTAAGGTGGATAAGTCTGGCAGCAGCATTCATGATAGACTGAAGAGGGGATAGCCTATGGAGCGGTAGGCCAATGAGAAGGGAGTTGCAATAGTCAAGGTATGGGGAAACTCTAATGGGCACTTCTAGATGAATGGGAAAACTCTAATGGGCACTCCTGGATTTAAGGAAAGACTCTGTTGGGCACTCCTGGATGTATGGGCAGACTCTAATGGGCACTTCTGGATGTAAGGAAAGACTCTTATGTGCAGTGTATAGGTATATGGGGAAACTCTGATGGGCAATACTAGATGTAAGGGGGGCTCTTTATCAAACTGTTTTTTTTTGTTTGTTTTTTTGCGGCCAGTGAATATTTATAAAATATATGATGTGACCCTTGCACTAAAAAGTTTGGAGCCCCCATGGAACAGGTACACCTCCACAGGGGACAGCTCTAGAATGAAAGTGAATGTTGCTGCCAAAGATGCTTTTTTTTTTTACTTTTGCTGCCACATTTATTTTTTTATTCACTTACCTGGAGTTGTGTAATGAATAAATTAACTAGCGTATTTATGTGAATCTCTCATGGCATCAACCTCCTACACAGGAGTACTCTAGGAGAGGGCAAGTCAGTACTGTGAACCAGTCATGCTTTATTGCTTAGTACTACTACTTTTTAGAAGCAGTGTTGTCATTCTAAAACAGGAAGTGCCTCAGCACTACAGAACACCTCTTCTTCCCTTCTTTATTCTCCATAAATAGGGAAATGTGTTTTGTAGTCCACAGCGACAGCTAAGAACAATGTAACTGATAAGAATGCATCACAGACAGAGAACACAGTAGGTTACAAGCTCACAAGATTTCTGGCAGGATCACTGGCTTATCAAACTAATGTAACAAAAAAAAAGTACTTTCAGTGGTATTTTTAACAGACCAAATGGGAGCAAACAATAGTAGTTTATTGTAAGGGTATACATGGATTTGGTGTTTTATAATGGTGCAATGGGCTTTCTTTGGCTTCTTTGGTTATCGAAGTTTCTTTTAACTATGTTGGACATGTTCTCGTGCCTTAGCTTTGTTTTGTTTTTTTTTACATCTCGTTTAATAGAAAGAAAAAAGCAAGCAGATAAAAAAAAAAAAAAAAAAAAAGAAAAGGGAAAAGTAAAATTGTGTCATTTTTTTGTAACAAAAAATTAATATTCATGTACTGTACTTGTTTCTTTTAATAAACACAATAGACTAAAAAAAAAGTAAAACAAAAAAAAATGGAAGAATACTAAACAAAATAAACAAACCTGGCTTTAAACACCCACAACATTTTCCTAATGAAGAAAAGAATATTACATTTCTATTTAAATATATATGTTTTTATTGTATTTATATAGTCCCTGCCCACAGGGAGTTTACAATCTAAGGTCCCACCTTCCTACACACATTCTAGGGTTAATTTAGACCAATTATCCTGCCACTATGTCTTTTTTTTCCAGGCAAATTTTGCCTGAGCAGCTCATTAAGCTAAATTGAGATTTTCTGCACCAAATTCTTAGCAAAATCAATTCTGAAGAAATCCCACAACTTATCTGTAGAGCCCAGCAAGTGACCCAATCTACCAGACTTTACTGGAAGAGAAATTGCACTTTGGGGTGGACTGGCTCTTTAAATATAATATGGAAAAAACAACATTTAAAACAAAAAATAAAAAATATAAAAATAAAATAGCCATAATAATAATAATAATAATAATAATAATAATAATAATAATAATAATAATAAAATAATAATAATAATAATAATAATAATAATAATAATAATTTATACAAATATTATGATATATTAATAATAATAATAATAATAATAATAATAATAATAATAATAATAATAATAATAATAAAAGAAGAAGAAGGTGGTTTGGTGTTAAAATAATATTAATATTAATAATAATAGTAATAATAATAATAATAATAATAATAATAATAATAATAATAATAATAGTATTATAGTGTTTTAACACCAAACCACCTTCTTTTTCTTCTTCTTCTTCTTAGGTGGTTTGGTGTTAAAATAATAATAATAATAATAATAATAGTATTATAGTATTTTAACACCAAACCACCTTCTTTTTCTTCTGCTTCCTCTTCTTCTTCTTCTTGTTATTATTATTCATAATAATAATAATACCTAGGATTTATGTTAAAATAATAATAATAATAATATTTTTTATCTTCAAAATGTTATCGTTATACTTATGTTTACTTAATGATTTATTTATTTTTTTATTTGTTTTTGTTTTTTTATTTTATTTTTGTTCACTGAGATCTAGGTACCTTATTTTGCTCTTTAATGTTTAAGATATTTTTGACATAAATAAATAAAATATCCTTATCCAAATGTGTGTGTTTACCTGTGATTTTGCCTGGGCTGGCCTTTCTTGAGCAGGTCAATGCCTTAAAGCACCATTCGAGGGAGCTCTTGCAACATGCTTGTGTTTCTCAGGAAAGGTTAAAAAAAAAAAAAAAGAAATAATTTCCTGCAAAGTGAGCCGAGCCGCTTCAAGCAGAAGCACACCAAATGATAAGATGATCTATTTTAAAACCTTCTGCATATTTCTCATTCATGATAATAGCATTCATTGTCTTAACTTAAGGCCCGTAAGTGGTGGAGGGAGCCTGTAATCATTAGCCTCGTATCCGGAATGGCTCAGAATTGAGCCGTTTTTGTTTTTTTTAAATGAGATGGGGAGTTATTGGTGATCTGGGTTATTAATTGATACATTATCCTGTTTCATAACATCGCAGTGTGCAGCTTGATGCTGTGAAGACATTGATTGACAGCTCTTCCACGACGCAGTTCTGCAGCTCCAGCAGAACATAATGTACTAATATTAATTTGCTACTTTAAATTCTTTTGCAGCTGAAACGTTTCCTGAAAAGAGTTGACTGCTTATATATTGCATGCGGCATTTTGCTTTCAAAAGCATTGTGAATATCCTAATAGTCCCTTGGAGAGGAGTTACTGGTGGTATTCGCTCATTACTACTATTACCGCTGCTGCTACTGCTATCACTAATAATAATAATAATAATTTTAAAGTATGAGTTTTCCTAATCATTAAAATCTTATATAAACTTTAACATGCTAAGGACATTTTAAAAGTTATTTTCAATATTTGTAAATCTGCAGATTTAATTAAAATAACAATTGGCGATCCTGCCATGAAGGTCATTACTTAGGCATTTCCTGTTATAGGGTGACAATGCTGCATCTCGGTCTCATAATTGTGTTCCTGTGTTGTCACCCTGCCACAAAGGCTTCTAGTGGCTAACACACACACATAGATTGAGTTTTTTTTACCATCAGGAAATCTGCTGTGATAAATGCCATGCCGCCACCACTGGAGCATTAGAGCAAATGTAGAACAGAAGTCTCCAAATGTTGGCCCAATAGCTGCAAGGTTTTATCTGGCTTTCTGATGTAAGGGGAGACTTCCATGGGGACTCTGATTTAAGGGGGGCTTTGATGATGACCCTGGTGTAAGGGGGGACTCTGATAGAGACCCTGATGTAAGGAGAACTCTGATGCAAGTGGGACTTTGGTGGTGGGCGGGGGTCTCATATAAGGGGGTTACTTGCTGGCCCAATAGCTGCAAGGTTTTATCTGGCTTTCTGATGTAAGGGGAGACTTCGATGGGGTCTCTGATTTAAGGGGGGCTTTGATGATGACCCTGGTGTAAGGGTTGACTCTAATGGGGACACTGATAAAAGGGGACTTTAATATAAGTGTGACTTTGATGGGAAGTCTCATATAAGGGGGGTACTTTGATGGGTAAACTGATGTAAGGGGGGATCTGATGGAATGGAGGTTTTGATAGGGACTCTCATATACAGGGGCTCTCATAAGAAATTTTGATGTAAGGGGACTTTAATGGAAACCCTACTGTAAGGGGTGACTTTGATGGGGACACTGATATAAGGGGACTTTGATGTAAGTGGGACTTTGATGGGGGGACTCATATAAGGGGGGGTACTTTGATGGGGACCCTTATGTAAGGGGGACTCTGATATAAGGGGGATTTTGATAGGGACTCTCATATAAGGGAGGGCTCTCATAGGAATTCGGATGTAAGGGGATTTTATTGGGAACCATGGTGTAAGGGGTGATTCTGATGGGGACACTTATATAAGAGGACTTTGATATAAGTAGGACTTTGATGGGGACTCTAATATAGGGGGTACTTTGATGAGGACACTGATATAAGGGGGACACTGATGTATGGGGGATTTTGATAGAAACTCTAATATAAGGGGGACTCTCATATGAATTCTAATGTAAGGGGACTTTAATGGGAACCCTGGTGTAAGGGGTGACTTTGATTGGGACACTGATAAAAGAGGACTTTGATATAAGTGGGACTTTGATGGGTACTCTGATGTAAGGAAGACTCTGATGTAAGGGGGACTTTGATGGGAAGACTCGTATAAGGGGGGTACTTTGATGGGGACCCTTATGCAAGGGGGACTCTGATATAAGGGGTATTTTAATAGGGACTCTCATATAAGGGGGGCTCTCATAGGAATTTAGATGTAGGGGAATTTTAATGGGAACCAGGGTGTAAGGGGTGATTCTGATGGGGACACTTATATAAGAGGACTTTGATATAAATAGGACTTTGATGGGGACTCTAATATAGGGGGTACTTTGATGAGGACACTGATGTAAGGGGGACACTGATGCATGGGGGATTTTGATAGAACCTCTCATATAAGGGGGGCTCTCATATGAATTCTAATGTAAGGGGACTTTAATGGGAACCCTGGTGTAAGGGGTGACTTTGATTGGGACACTGATATAAAGGGACTTTGATATAAGTGGGACTTAGATGGGGACTCTCATATAAGGGGGTACTTTGATGAGGACTTTGATGTAAGGAGGATTCTGATGTAAGGGGGACTTTGATGGGGAGTCTCATATAAAAGGGGTTGTTTTATGGGGACCCAGATGTAAGGCTGACTCTGATGTAAGAGGGGTTTTGATAGGGACTCTCATATAAGGGGGATCTCTTAGGAATTCTGATATAAGGGGACCTTAATGGGAACCCTGGTGTAAGGGATGACTCTGAAGGGGACACTGATATAAGGGGACTTTGATATAAGTGGGACTTTGATGGGTTGTCTCATATAAGGGGGGGGTACTTTCATGGGGACCCTGATGTAAGGGGGGCATTGAATTAGGCAGGATTTTGATAGGGACTCTCATATAAGGGGGGACGCTGATATAAGCAGGATTTTGATAGGGACTCTCATATAAGGGGAGCTCGTATAGGAAATTTCGATGTAAGGGGACTTTAATGGGAACCCTAATATAAGGAGTGACTCTGATGGGGACACTGATATAAGGGGACTTTGATATAAGTGAGACAAAAAGTGCCAAAGGGCCACATGCAGCTCTTGGGCTGCAGATTGGGCATCAGGGTGTTAGACAAACTGGCAAACAAACTGCCCTGTGGCCAGTTCGTCACCCAAATCTGTGACTGATATCTGTACAGAAACATGAGGCAGAAGTCTGTCTAGTAGAGGGTAAACCTACAATAGTTCATACAAAAATAAAAATATGGTGCAGCAAGCACAGGAAAAAAAGTATATATATATATATATATATATATATATATATATATATATATATATATATTTACTCTGTTTATGTATATATTACTCCCACAAGAGGACCTGAAGAATTGTTTAGTTTTATGTATCTGTGGATGATACGCCTCGCTCACCCAGCACTTACCAACACACCTTGAGGTATTTCAAAGAATGTATTGGGTCAAGCATAACCTAAAAGAAGAAATGATTATCAAGTGTACTTATACAGTATCTCACAAAAGTGAGTACACCCCTCACAGTTTTTTAAATATTTTGTTATATCTTTTCATGTGACAACACTCAACAAATTACACTTTGCTACAATGTAAAGTAGTGAGTGTACAGCTTGTATAACAGTGTAAATTTGCTGTCCCCTCAAAATAACTCAACACACAGCCATTAATGTCTAAACCGCTGGCAATAAAAGTGAGTACACCCCTAAGTGTAAATTTCCAAATTGGGCCCATTAGATATTTTCCCTCCCTGGTGTCATGTGACTCATTAGTGTTACAAGGTCTTAGGTGTGAATGGGGAGCATGTGTGTTCAGTTTGGTGTTATCACGATCACTCTCTCATACTGGTCACTGGAAGTTCAACATGGTACATCATGGCAAAAAACTCTCTGAGGATCTGAAAAAAAGAATTGTTGCTCTACATAAAGATGGCACAGGCTATAAGAAGATTTCAAAGACCCTGAAACTGAGCTGCAGCACAGTGGTGAAGACCATACAGCAGTTTACCAGACAAGGTTCCACTCAGAACAGGCCTCACCATGGTCGACCAAAGAAGTTGAGTGCACATGCTCAGCGTCATATCCAAAGGTTGTCTTTGGGAAATAGTATCAGTGCTGCCAGCATTGCTGCAGAGGTTGAAGGGGTGGGGGGGGGGGGGGTCAGCCTGCCAGTGCTCAGACACTGCATCAAATTGGTCTGCATGGCTGTTGTCCCATAAGGAAGCCTCTTCTACAGATGATGCACAAGAAAGCAGTTTGCTGAAGACAAGCAGACTAAGGACATGTATTACTGGAACCATGTCCTGTGGTCTGATGAGACCAAGATAAACTTATTTGGTTCAGATGATGTCAAGTGTGTGTGGAGGCAACCAGGGGAGGAGTACAAAGACAAGTGTGTCTTGCCTACAGTCAAGCATGGTGGTGGGAGTGTCATGGTCTGGGGCTGCATGAGTGCTGCCAGCACTGGGGAGGTATATTTCATTGAGGGAACCATGAATGCCAACATGTACTGTGACATACTGAAGCAGAGCATGATCCAATGATTCCAACATGATAACGACCTCAAACACACCTCCAAGACAACCACTTCCATGCTAAAGAAGATGAGGGTAAAGGTGATGGACTGGTCAAGCATGTCTCCAGACCTAAACCCTGTTGAGCATCTGTTGGGACCATCACCAGCTCTGTGATGTCATCATGGAGGAGTGGAAGAGGACTCCAGTGGCAACCTCTGAAGCTCTGGTGAAATCCATGCCCAAGAGAGTTAAGGCAGTGCTGGAAAATAATGGTGGCCACACAAAATGTTAACACTTTGGGCCCAATTTGGACATTTTCACTTAGGTGTGTACTCACTTTTGTTGCCAGCGGTTTAGACATTAATGGCTGTGTTGAGTTATTTTGAGGGGACAGCAAGTTTACGCTGTTATACAAGCTGTACACTCACTACTTTACATTATAGCAAAGTGTAATTTCTTCAGTGTTGTCACAAAAGATATAATAAAATATTTACAAAAATGTAAGGGGTGTACTCATTTTTGTGAGATACTATGCAAACAGTAAACAATACAAAAACATTACGCTAAGAGATATAGAGAAAAAGGGAGGACACAAACGCCTAGTGCATTACCTTCAACACCAATTATACATTTATTGAAAAAATGCCAAAGACATTTTGGCAGACAAGCTCCCTTCCTCATAGACCTTGTCTCCCGAAACACATCAGCTTTCCAAGTACAGAGATTTGTCATCCTTAATACTGAAGTTGTGTATGATATGTGTTTTATCTTCTCATGTTTGTGAGTATGTCTTTGGCATTTTTTAATAAACATGTAATTGGTGTTGAAGGTAATACCCTCGCTCAAGGAGAGCAGCATCGCTAGAAACACTGTAAGTATCAGAGTGAGTGCTGAGGTTTGATTGACTTTGGAAATGCTAAGAGATATGTTTAAAGGGTAACTGCAACTTTTTTGTGGGGAAAAAAATAGCAAAAAAAAAAAAAAATATATATATATATATATATATATATATATATATATCATATACAATTGCAACACAGTCATGTTGTATTTGAATGTTATTAAAAATTACCTTCCCTTTTCAATCTGCAGCTCTGTAATTTTCTGTAAAATGCAATGCAATATGGCTACCTGGAGGTGTCTTGTACAAAGAATGTATACAGAATGCCCCTAGAAACATCATTTCCTGCTTGTGTGATTGGTTCACTAATCTTCCCAGAAGTCTGCACTAAGATACAAATCAGATTTTAGACACCCCTGCAATAAAAATTTAATTTTTAATTAGATACTCCCAATAGGAAATCACGACTAAAGTAATGCAGACCCTGCAATCTTCCTCATTAAAGCCCTGCTGGTGCAGCAGCTGATTGGTAATTATGAAACCATTCTCATGCAGATTCACTTGCCACATGGACACAAACACACATGGGGTTCTTCAGAATAGCAAAAAGTAGAAATCTGCAACAAAGTTTGTTAAATTACTTGTAATGTACATAGACCACCCAGATGGGAATGTTTGTTTTTCTCAACAAAAGTGGAGTTACTCTTTAAACAACTGCAATACTCAGACTATCAGTAATTAACAGTAATTAACAGAACTGAACTGCATTTACCTAGCAGTCCTAACTTGCTATAACATTTCCAGTTTTAGTCCACTGGCTGGTGATTAATGGGAAAAAAAATGTTGGCTGGCAAAGTTGGGGCCCTTGAAAAAAAAAGCACCACAGTTTCAAGCAGACAGATAGGCTTGTATAGTGTAATGCCCCGTACACACGGTCGGACATTGATCGGACTTTCCGACAAAAAAATCCTAGGATTTTTTCACATGGATGTTGGCTCAAACTTGTCTTGCATACACACGGTCACACAAAGTTGTCGGAAAATCCGATCATTCTGAACGCGGTGACGTAAAACACGTACGCCGGGACTGTAAACGGGGCAGTAGCCAATAGCTTTCATCTCTTTATTTATTCTGAGCATGCGTGGCACTTTGTGCGTCGGATTTGTGTACACACGATCGGAAATTCCGACAACGGATTTTGTTGTCGGAAAATTTTATAGCCTGCTCTCAAACTTTGTGTGTCGGAAAATCCGATGGAAAATGTGTGATGAAGCCCACACACGGTCGGAATTTCCAACAACAAGGTCCTATCACACATTTTCCGTCGGAAAATCCGACCGCGTGTACGGGGCATAAGTCTCTTACCAGAACCAGGACACCTTCTTCTGGGTTTCTGGACACTTGCTCTGGTTTCAGGTCAAGTCCTCAAACAGGGAGTTGCTGTGATTTCCCTCTTTCCATACTGCTGAGACAGTCCCTCTTTTATTTCATTACACTTGGTGGGAGGGCTCTCTCTAGTACAGATTTAGGGATGGAGATGCATGGTATCATGTGTCTCATTCAAAGTCCCCCCCCAAAAAAACTTTCTTGTTCAAATATTAGGGATGGAGGTTGTGTTGATGGCCTACACCTAGGTTAGACGACTCTTTCTAGATTGTTCCCCATTAAATATATAATGGACAACACTTGGTGGTTGTCTGTTTCCTCCAATACTTAGGCACTTTTAGTGCATATCACCATTAAGATCCAACATTTAGTGTCACCTGCATAGCAGCATATCTTGTGTTGTGGATTGGAGGACTGTTGGGCTGGTTCTTGCCTGCGATTTCTGGGAGCTGCGATGATCACAGGATGCCCCTCCCATTCCCTCTCTGCCCACCTAGTATTGGTGTGGGGGTGTGGGCGGGTTCGTCCCTCTGCGCATTGGCGCCACGCAGCCACCCTGTGCATCCGACATCCTTGTGGCGTTGTCATGCTGTGGCGTGACACTCCATCTTGGCTGGCCAATGGGGAGTCACGTCTGGGCTCAAATGAGCAGCGGCTGCAGCTTTGACTCAGACTCCTCCCCTTTATGTCATACCAGCGTGACGCTGGATTGGTCTCATCGGTAGCACCGGGAACATACACACTTCTCATCTGTTGCAGGCTATTTTTGCCACCAGCACACTTTGAGTACTATGCACTATCTCCTTGATCGTGTTTTTTTCAGCTTTTCAGGTAATCACTTGGCTACACCATTTCCCTCATCTGTCATCAGCACTCACTTACCCACACTTCCCGGTGTGTATGTATACACTTATACATATATGCCGGTTTCTATCTTTTTTGTTATATTCACTTGGTTCATAGGTTTCCCCTATTTCTAGCCCACTCAGGTCTCACTATTACCCATTACTCAATTTTAGATTGGAGCCCCTGTTTCACTTCTTAACTGGATATGCACGTCTTTGGGAATTACACCCATGTTCCCTGTCTCATCACGGACCCCACCTCACAATTGTGCTAATCCCTTGTGCTCTGGTTCACATACCTCCACATGCTGCTAACATGTAAGTAGTCCAGGAGATTTATATTTCTACCTTCTCTACTCTATGTCATGGCTTCCCTTAGTTGGGTTGCATGATTAGAATTTGTGGAATATGTTTATGTCTCTTTTCAGATCCAAATTGACCACGCATCCACCCCTGAAGTGTCGAATTATTGCCATGAAAAGCATTGGGCATCATGTTTACTTATAGGACCAAACATTTGTTTTAAGGATTCCATTTTATAGAGAACACTTTTTAACAATGTTATTTACAAATTGACATTTACATGTTTATGGTTTGCAATACACTGTTTATGTGTTTACTATATTTTTATGTATCCACTGCTACATGTTATTGCTGTGTGTTTTAGACAATAAACACATTCATATTATTTTGTTCAACTTGTTAAGTCTCATGATACATACCTGGTTTAAAGTCCCAACTCTTTTCTATGTACCAGATCTAGGGATGGAGATACATGGTATCATCATGTATCTCATTCAAAGTCCCCCCCCCCCCTTCTTGTTCTCTAGTTCAGTCTGATCACACACCCTCCCAGGGAGAAAGTTTCCAGTCTCTGAGGCAAGGTCCTACACAATGAGTAGTCCAATGAGTAGTCTCTTTGCCACCCGATTGTGGTCAGCTATGCCAGGCTTCCGTTCAGACAGCAGCCCAGTCTTTTTCCAACACCATGAAAAACTAAAAATAACCGCGCTTGTTGTCAAATCGTGTTCAAAAGAAAACCAGTTGCAATTGCAATCAGCAACACATCCAAATACAAAATGTGATAATAATCAACAAAAAATAAATTTTCTTGCGCTGCAGCTTTAAAAATATCATCCAAATGTACAAATATTACAAATGTGTAATTATGCCAAAGTAACAATTAATGCACTGCCTTTAAATAAAACACATAATATGTGCTAAATTACGAGAAATGTGCAAATATGCTAATAAATACATAAAAATCAACAGTAATCCATCAGAGTAATGTTCATAGCGTGTATCTTCAAATAAAGTTAATTTATTAAAGTGCCAACACAACAAGCAGACATATATCTATGTGGCTTGTGACTCCTCCAACGCAAATAAATGGCAGCCTCTTACCAGAGTTTTAGACCCCAGATTATAGGAAGTTTAATAGCTTTTATTCAATAAAGGCTTAAACACAATGTACTACTGTGTAAACTGAACAGGGAACCACATGTCTCTCCAGCTGGGAATGTGTAGCAGACCAGTAAGCGATTAATAACAAATACCACATAGTGTAAAACTGCAAACACTTATTTACACATTTATTCATACTAAAAATATACTCACATTGTATTGTATATTTACAAACATAGCAGTATTGCAGGGGGACTGGCAGCAGGTCCCAGAGCGTGATGACGTCAGCTTTAGCCCCACTATCAGGACCTGGATTTAAACCCAGAACCTCTGCTGTGTCAGGGAATATCTCTTCTCGCTGAGCTACCTAAAATGCATTTGTATTTAGCCCCCTTTACTTAGTGAACAAAAAGCACCATGAAGGCCAAGGAACACACCAGACAGTTTAGGGATAAAGTTGTGGAGAAGTTTAAAGCAGGGTTAGAATCTAAAAAAATGTCCCAAGCTTTGAACATCTCACAGAGCTCTGTTCAATCCATCATCTGAAAATGTAAAGAGTATGGCACAACTGCAAACCTACCAAGACATGGCCGTCCATCTAAACTGACAGACCAGGCAAGGAGAGCATTAATCAGAGAAGCAGCCAAGAGGCCGATGGTAACTCTGGAGGAGCTGCAGAGATCCACAGCTCAGGGGGGAGAATCTGTCTACAGGACAACTGTTAGTTGTGCACTCCACAAATCTGGCCTTTATGGAAGAGTGGCAAGAAGAAAGCCATTGTTGAAAGAAAGCCATGAGAAGTCCTGTTTGCATTTTTCAAGAAGCCACAGCAAACATGTGCTCCTGTCAGATGAGACCAAAATTTAACTTTTTGCCCTAAAAGCAAAACTTTATGTGTGGCGGAAAATTAACACTGCACATCACCCTGAACACACCACCCCCACTGTGAAACATGGTGGTGGCAGCATCATGTTGTGGTGATCCTTTTCTTCAGCAGGGACAGGGAAGCTGGTCAGATTTGATAGGAAGATGGATGGAGCCAAATACAGGGCAATCTTAGAAGAAAACCTGTTAGAGTCTGCAAAAGACTTTAGACTGGGGCAGAGGTTCACCATCCAGCAGGACAACGCACCTAAACGTACAGCCAGATCTACAATGAAATGGTTTAGATCAAAGCATATTCATGTGTTAGAATGGCAGTCAAAGTCCAGACCTAAATCCAACTGAGAATCAAGACTTAAAAATTGATGTTTACAGACGCTCTCCATCCAATCTGACAGAGCTTGAGCTATTTTGTAAAGAAGAATGGGCAACAATTTCACTCTCTAGATGTGCAAAGCTGGTAGAGACATCCCCAAAAAGACTTGCAGCTATAATTGCAGTGAAAGGCGGTTCTACAAAGTATTGACTCAGGGGGGCTGAATACAAATGCCTGCCACACCTTTCACATAATTATTTTTTAAAAATGTGGAAAACCATTTATCTTTGTCTTTCCACTTCACAATTATGGACCACTTTGTGTCTGCCTAGTTATGCCTCCTACCCCGTGAACTTACTTTAAAACTATCAGAAAGTATTAAATATAATGTGTTCAGCTATCAGTAAAAGTAAGAATAAGGTAACGAGGGTACAGGAGGTGGTGGGGGCAGGCTGGCTTTCAGCACTGTTAAGAAGTGTCAAAAATAGTGTGCTGCAAAACTTGCAATGGATCCAACTGCAGGCTTAGCTTTGCCCCGATGCTGCCCCAAAAAGGTGGGTCCATGACACTCTGCACCCAAAGAAAGCCTGAGGACATCTAGTGGTGGAAAATAAATATTGTTTTGAAGGTGATTATTGCAGCAAAATCAGTTTTTTTTTATCTTTTAATAACAAAAATACTATTTATTACAGGTAGTCATATGTCATATGCTGTCATATGCACACTAGGACCAGCATATATTTGAAGTTTGTGAGGAAACCCAAACAGGGACAAGGAGAACATGCAAACTCCAGACAGATAGGGCCATGAATGGAATCCAAACTGACAACCCTAGTGTTACCAAGCAGAAGTGCTAATCACTTAGCCAATTAATTGCAAAGCATGCAACTCCTTCAAATCCTGATGCCAACCCAGAGGGTGGGTCCATGACTTCCTGAACTCAGAAAACAACTGAGGACATCTAGTGCTGGAAAATAAGTACTGCAGAGACAACTTTGGATTGAAGGTGGTTATTGCAGCAAAATCTGCTTTTTTTATTTGGTCTTCTAAAGACAGAAATATTGTGTTGCAAAACTTGCTATTGCTCCAATTTCAGGCTTAGCTTAGCCCTGATGCTGCTCCAAGGGGGTGGGCCTTTTTACTTTATGTTTTAAAGTATTACTATCATTTATATAATAATAATATTATTATAAATATAATTAAATATATACAGTGGGGACGGAAAGTATTCAAACCCCCTTAAATGTTTCACTCTTTGTTATATTGCAGCCATTTGCTAAAATCATTTAAGTTCATTTTTTTCCTCATTAATGTACACACAGCACCCCATATTGACAGAAAAACACAGAATTGTTGACATTTTTGCAGATTTATTCAAAAAGAAAAACTGAAATATCACATGGCCCTAAGTACTCAGACCCTTTGCTGTGACACTCATATATTTAACTCAGGTGCTGTCCATTTCTTCTGATCATCCTTGAGATGGTTCTACGTCTTCATTTGAGTCCAGCAGTGTTTGATTATACTGATTGGACTTGATTAGGAAAGCCACACACCTGTCTATATAAGACCTTACAGCTCACAGTACATGTCAGAGCAAATGAGAATCATGAAGTCAAAGGAACTGCCTGAAGAGCTCAGAGACAGAATTGTGGCAAGGCACAGATCTGGCCAAGGTTACAAAAACATTTCTGCTGCACTTAAAGTTCCTAAGAGCACAGTGGCCTCCATAATACTTAAATGGAAGACGTTTGCAATGACCAGAATCCTTCCTAGAGCTGGCCGTCTGGCCAAACTGAGATATCGAGGGAGAAGAGCCTTGGTGAGAGAGGTAAAGAAGAACCCAAAGATCACTGTGGCTGAGCTCCAGAGATGCAGTCGGGGATGGGAGGAAGTTGTAGAAAGTCAACCATCACTGCAGCCCTTCACCAGTCAGGGCTTTATGGCAGAGTGGCCCGACGGAAGCCTTTCCTCAGTGCAAGACACATGAAAGCCCGCATGGAGTTTGCTAAAATAAACATCTGAAGGACTCCAAGATGGTGAGAAATAAGATTCTCTGGTATGATGAGACCAAGATAGAACTTTTTGGCCTAAATTCTAAGCGGTATGTGTGGAGAAAACCAGGCACTAATCATCACATGTCCAATACAGTCCCAACAGTGAAGCATGGTGGTGGCAGCATCATGCTGTGGGGGTGTTTTTCAGCTGCAGGGACAGGACGACTGGTTCCAATTGAGGGAAAGATGAATGCGGCCAAGTACAGGGATATCCTGGACGAAAACCTTCTCCAGAGTGCTCAGGACCTCAGACTGGGCCGAAGGTTTACCTTCCAACAAGACAATGACCCTAAGCACACAGCTAAAATAACGAAGGAGTGGCTTCACAATAACTCCATGACTGTTCTTGAATGGCCCAGCCAGAGCCCTGACTTAAACCCAATTGAGAATCTCTGGAGAGACCTAAAAATGGCTGTCCACCAACGTTTACCATCCAACCTGACAGAACTGGAGAGGATCTGCAAAGAGGAATGGCAGAGGATCCCCAAATCCAGGTGTGAAAAACTTGTTGCATCTTTTCCAAAAAGACTCATGGCTGTATTAGATCAAAAGGGGGCTTCTACTAAATACTGAGCAAAGGGTCTGAATACTTAGGACCATGTGATAGTTCAGTTTTTCTTTTTTAATAAATCTGCAAAAATGTCAACAATTCTGTGTTTTTCTGTCAATATGGGGTGCTGTGTGTACATTAATGAGGAAAAAAAATGAACTTAAATGATTTTAGCAAATGGCTGCAATAAAACAAAGAGTGAAAATGTAAGGGGGTCTGAATACTTTCCGTCTCCAATATATATATATATATATATATATATATATATATATATATATATATATATATATATATATATACACAATATCTCACAAAAGTGAGTACACCCCTCACATTTTTGTAAATATTTTATTATATCATTTCATGCGACAACACTGAAGAAATGACACTTTGCTACAATGTAAAGTAGTGAGTGTACAGCTTGTATAACAGGGTAAATTTGCTGTCCCCTTTAAAAAACTCAACACACAGCCATTAATGTCTAAACCTCTGTTAACAAAAGTGAGTAAACCCCTAAGTGAAAATGTCCAAATTGGGACCAATTAGAAATTTTCCCTCCCCGGTGTCATGTGGCTCGTTAGTGTTACAAGATCTCAGGTGTGAATGGGGAGCAGGTGTGTCAGATTTGGTGTTATCGCTCTCACTCTCTCATACTGGTCACTGGAAGTTCAACACGTCACCTCATGGCAAAGAGCTCTGAGGTCAAAAAAGAATTGTTTCTCTACATAAAGATGTCCTAGGCTATAAGAAGATTGCCAAGACCCTGAAACTGAGCTGCAACACGGTGGCCAATGGTCGATCAAAGAAGTTGAGTGCACGTGCTCAGCGCCATATGCAGAGGTTGTCTTTGGGAAATAGATGTATGAGGGCTGCCAGCATTGCTTTAGAGGTTAAAGGGGTGAGGGGTCAGCCTGTCAGTGCTCAGACCATATGCCACACACTGCATCATATTGGTCTGCATTGCTCTTCTCCCCCGATAGCTCAGTTTGGCCGGACGGCCAGCTCTAGGAAGGGTTCTGGTCATCCCAAACGTCTTCCATTTAAGGATTATGGAGGCCACTGTGCTCTTAGGAACTTTAAGTGCAGCAGAAATGTTTTTGTAACCTTGGCCAGATCTGTGCCTTGTCACAATTCTGTCTCTGAGCTCTTCAGGCAGTTCCTTTGACCTCATGATTCTCATTTGCTCTGACATGCACTGTGAGCTGTAAGGTCTTATATAGACAGGTGTGTGGCTTTCCTAATCAAGTCCAATCAGTATAATCAAACACAGCTGGACTCAAATGAAGGTGTAGAACCATCTCAAGGATGATCAGAAGAAATGGACAGCACCTGAGTTAAATATATGAGTGTCACAGCAAAGAGTCTGAATACTTAGGACCATGTGATATTTCAGTCTTTCTTTGTGAATAAATCTGCAAAAATGTCAAAAATTCTGTGTTTTTCAGTCAATATGGGGTGCTGTGTGTACATTAATGAGGAAAAAAATGAACTTAAATGATTTTAGCAAATGGCTGCAATATAACAAATAGTGAAAAATGTATATAATATATTTATAATAATATTACTATTATATTATTATATAAATAATAGTAACACTCTAAAAAAAGGGTTTACTGACTTTTGTGAGATACTGTATATATATGTATATATATATATATATATATATATATATATATATATATATATATATATATATATATATATACAAAATTGTTGTTTTTTTTAAGTACTTTGTTGTGATATATGTCCAATTTGGATAAAGCAGTATTTACACAATTTTTGTGATTTAATTGCACTTGTTTGCATGGATGCAATATAAAAAGCTTCCATTTGACAGGTTGGAGCAGTCCCCCTTTCCTAATGAAAGCATTATGAATGCCCCAGAGGGCAGCTCCTTGGAAATAGCATCTAATATATTTCTGTAAGAAACATATTTGGCTTGTTTGGACAACGGTTATTTACTAAGTGTCTATCTAATCTTCAGCATTCCATCAGCCCTTCACCGCTCTCACCAACCTTTATTATATGCACGCAAAATTGAAGATGCTTGTTTGGGGCAGAATGCCACGACCTTCTCCTTAGAAATCCCAGCGAAAGCTCTATCTGCTGGTTTGATTACTGTGACAAGGAGAAATTCACGGCCATTGTTAAAAATGACAACTGGATCCGGTGCGCCAGCGAAGCCCCCCAGCGCTGCTGACAAAGGTCAGCAGACAGTATAGGCTTCATTATCGTCGCTATGTTTATAGCTGTTTTCCATCATAAACCCAATTACTTATGTCCTGCATGTCGCAGAGATCTCTGTGGCTGAGAAGTGGATGCTATTATTTATCAGAGTTGTATCTGCTTGGGGAGTGGACTGAGATGTAGGTGCAAAAATGGGTTTCTCCAACGATAGTTCTTAAAGTGAAAATACGGGTAGATTTAAAGGACCCCAAATTAGTGCACTGATTAATATATTACAATGTATTTTTGTTTTAATTGCAAACAGTGTAAGTATCGATATCTGACTTTATATTAGCCTTCTGCAGTCCTTGTACATCAGAGCACAGACTGGTAGAGGAAGATGCTCCACAAGATGCTAATCAGGTGTGCTGCAGTGTAAAGAGTGACAGACAGATAAGCTCAACAGTTGGAAGCTTTCGCCTTTTGCCCTGTACACACAGTCGGATTCTCCGAAGGGGAAAGTGCGATCGAATTGTGTTGTCGGAAATTCCGGTCGTGTGTGGGCTCCATCGGACTTTTTCCGTCGGAATTTCTGACACACAAAGTTTGAGAGCAGGATATAAAATCTTCCGACAACAAAATCCGATCCTTTAAATTCCGATTGTGTGTAGAGAAATCCGACCCACAAAGTGCCATGCATGCTCAGAATAAATTAAGAGATGAAAGCTATTGGCTATTGCCCCGTTTATATTCCCGACGCACGTGTTTTACATCACCGCGTTCAGAATGATCGGATTTTCTGACAACTTTGTGTGACCGTGTGTATGCAAGACAAGTTTGAGCCAACATCCATCGGAAAAAATCCGATGGATTTTGTTGTCGGAATGTCCGATCAATGTCCGATCATGTGTACAGGGCATTTCACTGTTCGGTCATAAACTAGAGGCAGTGAGAAGACCTGTAATGCCACGTACAGACGATCGGACATTCCGACAATAAAACCGTGGATTTTTTTCCGACGGATGTTGGCTCAAACTTGTCTTGCATACACACGGTCACACAAATGTTGACGGAAATTCCGAACAACAAAAACTCAGTGACGTACAACACGTACAATAAGCAGAGAAAAATGAAGTTCAACATCCAGTGTGGCTCTTCTGCTTGATTCCGAGCATGCGTGGAATTTTGTGCGTCGGAATTGTGTACACATGATCGTAATTTACGACAACAGAATTTGTTCCAGCTATCAAGCTTACATCGAACGTTTGTTGTCGGAAATTCCGACCGTGTGTACGCGCCAAAAGTGTGTAAGCACCCTCAAGGAGCTTACAATCTAAGGTCCCTAACTCACATTCATACATAAAAGGGTAGCACCCTCTAGGTAGGTAGGTGCTAGAGGTAGGATTTTTTATAGGATATGTACATTTAGGCAGGTCTGGCTGGCAGCAAGGCTTGTTTGTTTTGATCTGGTCTGGGCTGGGAGTGGCTCAGGGTAGCAGCTGGGGACTCACAGGCAGTATCACTGAGACCTCACTCTTCTTTCTAGAGTTTGCTGGAAAGTTCTGGAAAGAGAGGAGAGAGGAGAGGTGGAGCTGCCTGTAGTGTTTTAGGGAGCCCTGACCAATCCCCAACCTGGATTGGCAGGGGGCAGGCCTCCCTAAATACCCAGGGGTAAGCAGGGCTGGGGAGGAGTTGTCGGGTGGAAGAGCTGGAGTGAGAGAGTGTGGAGGCTGCTCGGGCCTTTGAGGGAGCTCCCCAGTCTGGGGGACAGTGACCTTGGGCCTGGGCTCAGGCGCAGTCGAGACCACCTTCAGGAATGCATGAAGAGGCCCTGGACCGGAGGCACAAGAGAGAGCAAAGAGAGGACAGCGGGAAAGAGCACTCCAGAGAGGGAAACTGTTTGCAGCCAGGAGGGCTGGTGAGTGGGGCACAGTCAGGAGGACAGGGGAGGCACGCCTGAGAGGACTGGGAGCTTGCAGTTTTAGATGGGTGCAGAACCAGAAGTGTGGACTATGGTGGAAGGGGCAGTGAAAAGAGGCAGCTGCAGACAGGAGGGCTGGCAGGGCCTGAAGATGGGTTACTGGGCTCAGTAGGCGCATGTAGGACAGCTAGCACCAGAGATTTTATATTTGGCTACACTATAGGGTCCTTGCCTGCAAAGGGCAACTACAAAGGCCTGGCTGAGCCAGTGTCAGCCCTAACCACTTTGTGCTAGCTGTGTCTGAAGGTTAGAGAGGAAGCGATGTGCAGAAGGAGAAATGGAGTGTATATACTGGACTGTATATTGTTGTCCCAAGTAAGTGCTAACAATTCTACTGGGCATGCCATATTTCCCTTACCCCATCTAAGTTCAATCACCTCAATAAAAAAAAAAGTGTATGGACTGTTCAATGTCTCTGAGTAGACACTCAGAGACATAGAACAGTCCATACGCTTTTTTTTTTTATTGAGGGGATTGAACTTGGATGGGGTAAGGGAAATATGGAATGCCCAGTAGAATTGGTAGCACTTGCTTGGGACAACTATGAGAGGTGATCGCTGGGCTTGGCAGGTTGGCAGACGATCCAAGATTCCAGCAGCCCCTGCGGGGGTACCGCTACACACATACTGTACTAGGGCCAATTTAGATAGGATCCAATTAACCTACCAGTATGTATTTGGAGTATGGGAGGAAACCAGAGTACCTGGAAGGTACCTGGAGGAAACCCAAGCAGCAGACACAGGGAGAACATGCATTGTGCCTCTTTGTTATATGAGGTACCTCATACCTCTTTGTTACATGCAGTGCTTCAAAGCTCTCTGTTACATATTACCTAAAAACCTCTTTGTCACATGCAGTACCTTTTTCTTATTTGCAGTGCCTGATACCTCTGTTGTATTTGGTGCCTAAACGCTTTTGGTTACAAGCACTGCCTATTACCCCTCTGTTACATGCAATGCCTCATACCCCTCTACACTAAGTGCTTCATATATTTGTATTACAATGTAAAGTAGTGAGTGTACAGCTTGTATAACAGGGTAAATTTGCTGTCCCCTCAAAATAACTCAACACACAGCCATTAATGTCTAAACCGCTGGCAACAAAAGTGAGTACACCCCTAAGTAAAAATGGCCAAATTGGGCCCAGTTAGCCATTTTCCCTCCCCGGTGTCATGTGACTCGTTAGTGTTACAAGGTTTCAGGTGTGAATGGGGAGCAGGTGTGTTAAATTTGGTGTTATCGCTATCACTCTCTCATACTGGTCACTGGAAGTTCACTTCATGGAAAAGAAAACTGAGGATCTGAAAAAAAGAATTGTTGCTCTACATAAAGATGGCCTAGGCTATAAGAAGATTGCCAAGACCCTAAAACTGAGCTGCAGTACGGTGGCCAACAAGGCCATACAGCAGTTTAACAGGACAGGTTCCACTCAGAACAGGCCTCGCCATGGTCGACTAAAGAAGTTGAGTGCACGTGCTCAGCGTCATATCCAGAGGTTGTCTTTGGGAAATAGACGTATGAGTGCTGCCAGCAGTGCTGCAGAGGTTGAAGCGGTGGGGGGGTCAGCCTGTCAGTGCTCAGACCACACGCAGCACACTGCATCAAATTGGTCTGCATGGCTATAAAAAGAAAAAAGGTTTTGGGACTTTATATGAGGCATGCAGCCAAGAGGGCAGCACAACATAATACTAATATTGATGTCTGGTGAATGAACCATATCTGTGACGACATATCTTGCATAGTATCAAAGTACTTGCAGTATGATGTAGTAAGACAGGAAAACTTTTAATTCCATAATATAATATATAGTAGTAAAATAACATATTGGCATAGCAGTATAATATAGTCATAATGGTAACCTAATAAAAACACCAGACTATTTGTTGCATGTCTCCGCAACATAATACTAATGATGTCTGGTGAATAAACCATATTTATGACCATGTAGCCTGCATAATACCAGAATGCATACAGTATGATGTAATAAGGCAGGGAAACATGAATTCCATAACATAGTACACAGTAGCAAAGTAGCATAATAACGTAGCAGCATTGTATAGTCACAGTGGCAAATTAGTAAAAAAAACTCAGACTCATTGTTGTGTGTCTTCACAGTAACAACATGATAAAAGTTCGTGGGGTCCAAAAAAAACATATAATTAATGTATAAAAAAGTTTTTTTAGTATGAAAGGCATCTAATAGCTCAATGCGTTTTGTGGCTACGTTGCCACTCTTCAGGAGCAGATGCAATGTAGATGACTAAAAAGATATTAAGGTAAATATTAAATTTGAGTACTATATAGAATAGTACAAAAACGAATCCCCTGCTCATACTTACAGGCCAAACATGAGTCTAGGCATAGGGAGATGGGAGAAGGGCCGGCCGGGCGAATCATCAGCCCGGGAGCTGAGGCAGTGACCCCCATGACACAGATGGAAACATCAGCAGGGGAAGCAAATCCCCTATGGATAGGGAAGGGTAATGTAAGCCACATATAAAAAGCCCATCCATAAAAAATATATATAATAAAGTGTAGAATGTAATAAACCATATGAGTGTATATATACCATAATAAAAAATACTTTAATGGAGGGAATATTAATATGTGACCAAGTAATGATACGTAAGTGCAATGGTAGGGCTTAGATAAAAAATGAATTCATAATTTGTGAAAGAAGTCCCAGCCATAGGAGGCTACTGGTATGTGAATAGGAAATACAATTACCAAGGTGGAGATAAGAAACCTAGAAATAGAAAATACAGTCAGGTCCATAAATTTAGCTGCAACAGACAAAATCATTCCCCGTGCCTAACTGACAGAACTGTGTAGTTGGCAGTGCTGTGTAAATTTCAGAACTGGATGGACAGAAATCCTTTGACAGGGAAAACAATTCACAAATACACTATATTACCAAAAGTACTGGGACACCTGCTTTTACACGCACATGAACTTTAATGGCATAGGGTAGGGTTCAATATTGAGTTGGCCCACACTTTGCAGTTATAACAGCTTCTGCTCTTCTGGGAAGGCTGTCCACAAGGTGTAGGAGTGTGTCTATGGGGATGTTTGACCATTCTTCCAGAAGTGCATTTATGAGGTCAGGCATTGATGTGGACGAGAAAGCCTGGCTCGCAGTCTCAGCTCTAATTCATCCCAAAGGTTTTCTATTGGGTTGAGGTCAGGTTATTGTGCAGGCCAGTCAAGTTCCTCCACCCCAAACTCGCTCATCCATGTCTTTATGGACCTTGCTTTGTGCACTGGTGCTCAGTCATGTTGCAACAGGAAGGGGCCATCCTCAAACTATCCCCACAAAGTTGGGAGCATGAAATTATCCAAAATGTCTTGGTATGTTGACGCCTTGAGTTCCCTTCACTGGAACTAAGGGGCCAAGCCTAACCCCTGAAAAACAACCCCACACCATAATCCCACCTCCACCAAATGATTTGGACCAGTGCACAAAGCCAGGGCGGACCAAAAAAAGGGTTCTACACCTTTTTGGTACCAATGCGATACGATTTCAGCCATAAAGTTTAATGGCTAAATTTGCATTGCACGGACATCGCCTGTGTTGTGCACAGTAGGGATGAGCCGAACACCCCCCCTGTTCGGTTCGCACCAGAACATGTGAACAGGCAAAAAAATTGTTCGAACACGTGAACACCCTTAAAGTCTATGGGACACGAACATGAATAATCAAAAGTGCTAATTTTAAAGGCTTATGTGCAAGTTATTGTCATAAAAAGTGTTTGGGGACCTGGGTCCTGCTCCAGGGGACATGGATCAATGCAAAAAAAAGTTTTAAAAACGGCCGTTTTTTGCTTAAAGTGAAACAATAAAAGTGTAATATCCCTTTAAATTTCGTACCTGGGGGGTGTCTATAGTATGCCTGTAAAGGGGCGCATGTTTCCCGTGTTTAGAACAGTCTGACAGCAAAATGACATTTCAAAGGAAAAAAAGTCATTTAAAACTACTTGCGGCTATTAATGCATTGCCGGTCCGACAATACACATAACAGTTCATTGATAAAAACGGCATGGGAATTCCCCACAGGGGAACCCCGAACCAAAATTAAAAAAAAATAATAATAACGTTGGGGGTCCCCCAAAATTCCATACCAGGCCCTTCAGGTCTGGTATGGATATTAAGGGGAACCCCAGCCAAAATTAAAAAAAATGGCGTGGGGTCCCCCTCGAAATCTATACCAGACCCTTCAGGTCTGGTATGGATTTTAGGGGAACCCCACGCCAAAATTAAAAAAGAAACGGCGTGGGTCCCCTAAAAATCCATACCAGACCCTTATCTGAGCACGCAACCTGGCAGGCCGCAGGAAAAGAGGGGGGGACGAGAGAGCGCCCCCCCTCTCCTGAACCGTACCAGGCCACAAGCCCTCAGCATTGGGAGGGTGCTTTGGGGTAGCCCCCCAAAACACCTTGTCCCCATGTTGATGAGGACAAGGGCCTCATCCCCACAACCCTGGCCGGTGGTTGTGGGGGTCTGCGGGCGGGGGGCTTATCGGAATCTGGAAGCCCCCTTTAACAAGGGGACCCTCAGATCCCGGCCCTCCCCCTGTGTAAAAATGCTAAGGGGGGTAAAAAAAGTACCCCTACTATTTCACTAAAAAACTGTCAAAAATGTTAAAAATGACAAGAGACAGTTTTTGACAATTCCTTTGTTTAAATGCTTCTTCTTTCTTCTTTCTTCTATCTTCTATCTTCCTTCGGTTTCTTCTTCCATCTTCTTCTTCTTCTGGTTCTTCTGGTTCTTCTGGTTCTTCCTCCGGTGTTCTCGTCCGGCATCTCCGCAGTGTCTGCGTCTTCTTCCCTTCTTCTCCTCGGGCAGCTCCACACCATGATGGCATGATGGGAGGCTCCCGCTCTTCTCTTCATCTTCTCCTCTTTATCTTCTTCTCTTCATCTTCTTGTCTTCATCTTCTTTTTGGACTGCTCCGTATCCATGATGGCATGGAGGGAGGCTCCCGCTGTGTGACGCTTCTCCTCTTCTGACAGTTCTTAAATAACAGGGGGCGAGGTGGTGACCCCGCCCCCCTCTGACGCACGGTGACTTGATGGGACTTCCCTGTGGTTTTCCCCGTGATGCCACAGGGAAGTCCTGTCAAGTCACCGTGCGTCAGAGGGGGTGGGGTCACCGGGTGGCCCCGCCCCCCGTTATTTAAGAACCGTCAGAAGAGGAGAAGCGTCACACAGGGGGAGCCTCCCTCCATGCCATCATGGATGTGGAGCGGCCCGAAAAGAAGATGAAGACAAAAAGTTGAAGAGAAGAAGATGAAGAGAAGAAGATGAAGAGAAGAGCGGGAGCCTCCCTCCATGCCATCATGGATGCGGAGCGGCCCGAGGAGAACAAGGGAAGAAGACACCGATGCCACGGAGGAAGATGCCGGACGAGAACACCGGAGGAAGAACCAGAAGAACCAGAAGAACCAGAAGAAGAAGAAGATGGAGGAAGAAACCGAAGGAAGATAGAAGAAAGAAGAAAGAAGAAGCATTTAAATAAAGGAATTGTCAAAAACTGTCTCTTGTCATTTTTAACATTTTTGACAGTTTTTTAGTGAAATGGTAGCCTTGCCATTTCACACAGGGGAGAGGGCCGAGATCTGGGGGTCCTCTTGTTAAAGGAGGCTTCCAGATTCCGATAAGCCCCCCGCCCACAGACCCCCACAACCACCGGCCAGGGTTGTGGGGATGAGGCCCTTGTACTCATAATCATGGGGACAAGGTGTTTTGGGGGGCTACCCCAAAGCACCCTCCCAATGTTGAGGGCATGTGGCCTGGTACGGTTCAGGGGGGGCGCTCTCTCATCCCCCCTCTTTTCCTGTGGCCTGCCAGGTTGCGTGCTCAGATAAGGGTCTGGTATGGATTTTTGGTTGGACGCCACGCCATTTTTTTTTTTAATTTTGGCGCGGGGTTCCCCTTAAAATCCATACCAAACCTGAAGGGTCTGGTATAGATTTTTAGGGGGACCCCACGCCATTTTTAAAAAAAATTTGGCCGGGGTTCCCCTTAATATCCATACCAGACCTGAAGGGCCTGGTATGGAATTTAGGGGGACCCCCCACGTAATTTTTTTTTTTTAATTTTGGTACGGGGTTCCCCTGTGGGGAATTCCTATGCCGTTTTTATCAATTAACTTTTATGTGTATTGTCGGACCGGCAATTCATTAATAGCCGCGAGTAGTTTAAATGACTTTTTTCCCTTTGAAATGTCATTTTGCTGTCAGACTGTTCTAAACACGAGAAACATGCGCCCCTTTACAGGCATACTATAGACACCCCCCCAGGTACAAAATTTAAAGGGATGTTATACTTTTATTGTTTCACTTTAAGCATTATTAAAATCACTGCTCCCGAAAAAACAGACGTTTTTAAAACTTTTTTTTGCATTGATCCATGTCCCCTGGGGCAGGACCCAGGTCCCCAAACACTTTTTATGACAATACCATGATTATAAGCCTTTAAAATTAGCACTTTTGATTTCTTCCATAGACTTTTAAAGGGTGTTCCGCGGCATTCAAATTTGCCGCGAACACCCCAATTTGTTCGCTGTTCGGCAAACTTGCGAACAGCCGATGTTTGAGTTGAACATGAGTTCGACTCGAACTCGAAGCTCATCCCTAGTGCACAGCAATGAGGTGTGAATCACATGCAAAGTCTGCCATCACACTGGTGTGAACCTAGCTTTCACGTCAATCAAAATACCAGTGAATATGTGTATATGAGAAGAGAACAGATGGAAGACATCAACAGTTCATTGCTGCTCTGTCCTTGTCCAATCATGAGCTGAGGAAGGACCTAAAAGTGATGTTAAAGTAAAGTGTCAGGACTGTATACGTCTCCTGTTCCATGGCAGTTGCTGGTCTCGATCCAGCATCCTGGTTTTGGCTGAGCTGCACTTCACCTTTAGGGTAATTGATGTAGACAATCGTAGCCTCTGGTTAGAGCCCGAACCTGTTTTAAGCCTGCCAAGCCCTTAGTGTCAAGCATGTGATAGTATTTGCAACACGTGCTTCATGCTCCCTGTTTGCCTGCCTTTTTTCTGTGCCTTGACTTTTACCTTCGCCTAATAATTGTCCTGAAAGATAGTTTGGATTTCCTCGTTGTTGACCTCGGATTGGACTTTCGGACTTCTCTCTGGACTTTGCCTGACTTTTGATCATGGATTTTACCCTGACTACCCAGATAGCAAGGATAACTTGCTAAAAAATTGTGGCAATATGGAATTGTAAGTCTGTTAACTTGCTGCACATTTTCATTGACAGGTTGTACACTTGAAAAGCACTTGAAGCACAAGTTCTAGTTGACACTTTTCCAATTTGTAGCAAATTTGCACGGCAAGTCTCTAGCAAGAGCAAAGTTGCAGTGGTGAGTCTACAGCAAGAGCTCTGCAAGTTTATAGCATGAAAATTCAGCCACAGTGACACCTGTGGTGGGATGACAACATAACTGAACCAGAACTTGCAGCAGACTTGCAGAATGTTTGCAAATAAAGTTGATCTGGAGTCATGCAATGCGGACTTGCTGCAATTGTGCAACAAAAACTTATGAAGCCTGGCAAGTATAGTAATAGCTTAGCAAGTCATTTTATTTATTATTTCAGGTACTTATATTGCACCGTCAATTTTTGCAGCGCTTTACATATACATTGTACATTCACATCAGTCCCTACCCTCAAGGAGCTTACAATCTAAGGTCCCTAACTCACATTCATACATACTAGGGACAATTTTTAGACAGGATCCAATTAACCTACCTTGGGAGTGTGGGAGGAACCAGGAGTACCTGGAGGAAACCCACGCAGGCACAGGGAGAACATGAAAACTCCAGGCAGGTAGAGTCGTGGTTGGGATTCGAACCAGCAACCCTTCTTACTGCTAGGCGAGAGTGCTACCCACTACACCACTGTGCCGCCCAAACTTTTCAAACTTGCAGCACAATTGCTTGCTATCTGGGTACTCTATGAACATTGCCTGCCCTGAACCTGAGTTCCATTGGGCCACTCTGCCTTTTTTGCCAACCACAGGTACCTGTTTTCTGTGCCTAGCCTGCACCTGCCTTGGTTTGGTAGCCAGGCACTATAGCATTGTGTATAAAATCTGGGGGCAACTGAGTTTTGGTAGGCCTGCTGCCTTATGGGAAAGGGGGCTGCTATAGGTGAGGAACACAGAGCCAGCTATAGTGCCTGACCACCATCACTAGGGCTAGGCATGACATAAAGTATAGTCAATGAAAAGGTCCAGAATTGGAGAATGCTGTCTGGGAGGGCTGCTTGGAACAACAGACTAGTTGGCCTGAATTACAAATTCTTTGGCAGCTAAGGCAAACTACCTACATTTATTTCAGTTATTTGCCTGGAGTAATATAGACCTTGAAATGGTTATTGCAATTACATTTTATAATAGTTTTACTCTACTATTGCAGAAAACAAGAACTCGCCTCTTTTACCAGCCATTTTTACTTTTTGTTTTTCCAAACATCTCTCTCAGTTTGCCAATATATTACACAGTATTAAAAGATTCTATTGTCTGTACGTTGAAAGAATATCTATTTATGGAGCTCGATTCACACTTGAAGGGTCTCACTTAGATGCTTTTATTTCATTAAAAAAGGAAAATTCATAAAAGATATCAGTGGGAATTCCAAGATGGATTTTTTTTCATGTCATATGTAGCCGGGAGGCAATAGAAACTGGTTATGGCAATTTACATTTACAAACACAATATATTTTTCAAGTAAGGTTCTTTGTCTCTTGTTCTTTATATTTAGATATCTAACATTGTTTATTGATCTCTCTAACTCTTTATATAAACTATATATATACTGTGCATGTACCATATTTTATATAGTAGTGTGTGTTAGGTTTCATACACATATTATTTAATTTTTGTCGTTTAATCACTATTCTATAGCACATTATATTCAGCAAGCATTTAGCAAACTTTGAGCAATTTTCTTAAAGCGGAACCAATTTTAATATCTTAAAAATGTTAAAATTGTATAATAAAAGAGACTCTGTTAGTCTATTCTGCCAACCCATGATGCAAGGCTCTGGCCTTGCGGCTAATTGCTGGATCTAAGCACTGTCAAATGACATAGAGGGTGACTTTGCCGTGCCCTCTGAGCTCTGACATTAGCCAACACCAGGTATTTTGGCGGTGGCTGTGAAGGAGGAAGGAGCCGTGTGGAGGGGAGGAGAAGTAAGTAAGTAACACTTTACTGTGATTATTGGAAGTTAACCCCTTCCTGCCTGTCCTAGCAGCCCTTTAAAAAGTTTTAGATGCTTGTGGGGGCGGGTTGGGAAAGATCAGCGATCATGATGTGACCACTGTCATTGGTTGTGACAGTGTTCACGTGATCAGTAGCTGATCCTGCCAGTAGCACACTCTCAGACAGAAACATAATTCGCCCAGCGGCTCGTCTGCATAGCATATGGGCATTAAAGCCCACCCTGTGTTATGCAGGTGGCAACAGGTTATTACTATGTGCTCTTCACTCTCTAATCACTCCAATTTTGCCAGTATATTTTTTCCTAACAATTGCATGGCTGTGAATAGTTGAACATTGACAAAAATGTTTTACATTGGTTGGAAACCTAAAGCAGCAATTCAATTATTGAGAAAATTATTACCTGATTTGGGAAGGGCTAGGCCTTTTAGACAACTAGAAAACTCCCCAATTAAAAAAAAAACGAACAAAACTTTCACTTTGGATGTGATTTAAGGAAAAGAAGGCACTGACTACAATACTTTTGTTCATTTGCCTAGCTGTAAAGATTAGCCTTAGCCATCTGCTGGCCATTAATCAGCACTGCAGTTATGATGTGCACATATGCCCTAATCAAGGAAGTGCTTAAGAAGACTGCTGGACATTCAACCTGTACCTGATCAATATATTACTCTGTCGGATCATACCCTGGATAATTCCTGTAAATTTTTCTGGTTGCATTTGTATTAAGGTTTCCAGTGTTTATCCTGATCAGCAGCTTGTTATCCTTGCTATTTTCAGTCATTGGACTAGAAAGGGATGAGAAATGTGGATGGTTTCTTGGATGTCTATTTTATTCAGAGTAACAATGTTCATCTACTATGATACATGACTAGCGATGGCTACATGGAATTGATGGGTTAATGTATTCAATAACTGGTTTGAATTGTCTGTGTTTAAAGTTTATGCTAATTTTATTCACAAAAAATATAGTTTTTGTATCAATAAATCATTTTTGCACATTTGCATGTTTTTACATAGTTGCATGTTTTGACATTGAACCCTCATTGAAATTCCCTTTATGAACTATATTTTCAGTCATTGCTTTGTCTACCTTTCTGAAACCTGGACTCTGTTTAGCATTTGTTTATCTGTGCCTTATTTTATCATCACCCAGCTGACTCTACGATTGTCTGCTGTTGGGTCTGACTATCTGTCAGAGAACTTGCACCACTTAAGTATCTGTTCTGCAAGTTCATCAACTGTCAATTCTGGTGACACATTAGGTTTACCAGAATCCAAAACAGACAAAGAAAATCCCCAGCTCAACTTACCAGCCAGCCTGCAACCAACCAAATTATCCTAACAGTTTGTGTTAAAAACAGAGGTTTAGTTTGCACACATTTGCAAATGCATGCATTAGCTGCAGAGCCACTTATCTGCAGTCCTAACTCTGTAAATTTTTGAGAGCCTCCATAGTAGAAGCACATGCATAATAAAGGATAGGCAACGGGCAGGTGAACCGTCTAACTGTTAGACAGGATAATTTGGTTGGTTGCGGGCTAGCCAGTGAGTTGATCTGGGAATTTTCTTTGGTTTTGTTTTAAATGCATTGCCCTTCCATGTGCCACTTGCTATGAAGGCCTGTTGTAGGTGCGGGCAGTGGCTATTTGTTTGTTTTACCAGAATCCAAGTGTCACGTACCTGGTTGAGGCCAAGCTGATGTGAGTGCTTTCCCTTACACCTCCTGTCTTGTTTCTCCTGAAGGTAGTGACAGGATATAACAGGGCACAGGTGCCTGGTAGGAGATCCTGGAGAGAAGATACTTGCAGCCGGTACCAAGCAGCGGGCAGGTTGGTGGACTGGCCGATGCGGATACACGTCAACAGGTGCGGAACAGCAGGCAGACTGGTGGACTGGCAGATGCAGTTACACAGTGGCAGGTGCAGGACAGCAGACAGCAGACAGCAGCCAAGCTGGAGAGCAGTTGAATGCAGGGTCTTGGGTGTTAAGGCAGGCATAAGTCGGTAACGACCAAGCAGCAGAGGTACAGAATCAGATCCAGAGAGGAGTCAGGGCAGGCCAGGGTCGGTATCAAATGAGCAGAGAAGGTACTGGAACAGTAGGCAGAAGGCAAAGTCGGGTCACAAGCCAGGTCAGCAATCAGGTATCAGGAACAAGCAGAGTCAAACAGGCCGGGTATATACAGGAACAAGCACAGGATCAGGTCACAGATCGTAGAAGCTGACGACTACTCAGCAATCTTCTGGTCTATGGAGCCAGTTTAAATAGGCAAGAGAACTCCAAGAACTTCCACGCTAATACGCATTCGCATGTGCGCAGAATGTGTTAGCGAGTCAGGAATAGTTGTCACTCACGAATTCCTATGCGCATGCGTGCAGGTTAAGGAACCTCTAGCTGTCACTCGAAAATTCCTATTAGCAAGTATACATCTTCTTGCATGTCTTTGTGTACGATTATGTACATGATTTCCCTGACACCAAGACACTTGTCTCAAGGTACACCATGATGGATCCTAAGACTCAGAAATCTCATGCCCATTGTTCCCATTTACAAATACCCTAAGTGAACCTTTGCCCTCTATTTAACTCCTAACTCCCCTTTTCCCTCTACTCCATACACATAATAATACTCCAATTTCTTGTTATAGACATGTGCACACTGAAATATTTCGTTTCGGAATTTCATTTTTGTCCGACAAATACATTTATTTAGTTACTCCCGAAATTCGTTTTTATTTATTTTGTTTTTCGTTAAAAATTGCATTCGTCCGAAAATTCAAATTAAGGTTGAATCTGTCATTGAAGGCTTATGGTGTCTGTCGAATGTTCAAAGAAGATTCGAAGGAGCAGCTAAACTGTACGACGCCGTATAGTTTACCTGCTCCGTCGAATCTTCTTAGAACTTTCAACAGACACCATAAGCCAAAGTACGTGTGTACGTAGTTCTAGCTATTTTACTGCTCCTCCTCTTTGGTTACAATCAGTCAATAACATTCATCATCATCATTATTTTTATTTATCTTTTCTCCCCTACGTCGAATCTTTTCTCTATGTCGAATCTTTTCTCTCTATGTAGAATAATCTTGGACTAATAGAGTTAAGGTTAGGCACATTCGACCACAGGTTCGATAGACACAGATTATTATTGTCATCATCATGTCGAATCTCCTATCTATATTGAACTGTTGTACCAACGAAAACGAAATTAAAGCATTTGTTTATGTCGGATCTTTCGTTTTTCGGATTCTGCACTTTCGTTATCATTTGTTAAAACGATAACGAAAATACCTGAAATTCAGACGAAAATGCATTCGGACAAAAAGGAATGCACATGTCTAATTATTAATATGACCAGTCTTTACCTTTTCATGGCCTCTATTTTAATTTGTGCTGCACATAACTTTAGTGTAGTTTGTGAAACTTTGCCATTAATGATATTGTCCTCAATGATTTTGGTAACTCTAACTACCAAGGCAATTTCAGTCAACAATTAACTGCAATTAAAACTCCAAGCAGCAGAACATTTTGCTAATAATCATTTTCTTTGTTAAATGTTTAATAAACGTATTAGCACAAAGAGGAGGGAAACACTATGCATTGCAATCTATTGATTGTACATCTCTATCTCTCTCACTCAAAAAAAAAAGATGGATGATGGTTTGTTTGTTGTGTGTTGAAAGCCAGTATGCGTTGTCAATGGATTATTATTATGGAGGACTGCATATCTAGTCTTTGTACTGCTGACCACATTTTAGTACGCTTTGATGCAGCCGATTACACTGCAATTTGCCAAAGGCTGTGATCGATCTGGAAAATGCACAGAAGATGAAAACCTCAGAGACATTTATGAGGCAAAAGGATAAATAATGAAAATAATAATATTAATAATGATCATAATAATTGTATTGTTTTTATTGTTGTTGATCTTTGCACTGAAGTTTATGAACCTTTCTTATACAAAAATTCCTCTTTACCTGTACATTTACCCAATTACCCCCTGACATACTGGATGGATAAATGCTAAAGTCACACATTTCTAAGGAATGTAGATCTTCATTTTAGCACTTGAGTCCACTACTTTTGCATGCTAATTGTTTATCCCTAGTAACCCATATGTGAGCAAAAAGCTGGGCTTTAATGGCCAAATGCCTCACATATGCATCGCTGGACAGGGAATGATTATGTGCTGGTTGTTCACTCCCTGCGTGCTCCCAGCACAAAGTGGCCAAAAATGTCTCTCAAAGACACCGGCAGCCGGCGGGACCAGCTTCAGATCATGGGACCACTGTGACAGCCAATCACAGTGGTCACATGATCGTCGATCCTTCCCACCTCCCTGGGTAATAACTTTTTAAGGGGATGCCAGGGCATGTAGGAAAGGGTTGATATCAAACTCAGGGCAAATAAAAATTCCCTCATTTTAATGCAGTTCAGTATTCATTAATACATCACTACATTTATTTTTTAAATTGCAAGCAGTGTAAGTACCTGAATACCTTGTCACATCATCCCCTTAGAGAACAGAATCTTAGAACTTTTCCTGCATCTTGTAATAAAGCTTTTCCTACCTCTTGTAATAAAGCAGAAAATTTATATCCAGATGTTAATGGTGTTAATGGTGATGTGCTTCACCATTTAAAACAAAATACAATTCAACCAATCAATAAAGCTCACACTGCCCACAGATTGTGGAGCTCTAGCTTTCAATCACAGGAGGAGTGTTGGGTTTCTGTAGCTAGATCAATGATTCCACATAGAGAGCAAGGATCCTTCTCTACATCATACTGGCAAGGGACAGGCTTTTCCATCCAGGTTGTTGCTGCCTGTAAGACATTGTAAGACATTGAACTCTTTTTTTAATGTACCTTGAATTTAGCTGGTTTAAACTAAAAGTTCAGTTGGATTTTATATCTAGCTTGCTTTTTTTTTTTGCTTTTTTTCTTGTTTTATCTAATAAAATGCCCCAGCGACACTTTGTTGCCTTAATTGCTTAAACCACTGCTTTCCTGCAACTCAGATCCCCATTACCACCCCTTCAAACTTTTGCCAGTGATTGGTGACTTGTGATGGTCTTGCAGCCATCGATTGGTTGCTCAGCCTTCAAGTGCTGCATTCTGGGGATGCAGCTGAGATGTCACTTGCTTCCCTATATCCCAATGTACTGGGATTTTTACATAGTGGCACTCCGAGTTAAAGGGGAGCAGTGGCTTAGGTCAGTAGTTTCCAAAGTGTTACCCATGGGATGGATATGGAATTTATCCAGTTTTATTGCTCTCACTGACACCAATGATGAAGCAACATTTCTTCTAATGACACCAACAATGCAGCATAATTCCCCCCAATGATAAAAAATTATGGAACACTATTCCTTCCACTGACACCAACAATGGGGCACTCTTCCTCCCACTGACATCAACAATGGGGCACTATTCCTCCCACTGACATCAACAATGGGACACTATTCCTCTCACTGACATCAACAATAGGACACTCACTATTCCTTACACTGACATCATTAATGAAGCACTATTTCTCCTACTTCAACAATGGGGCACTATTCCTCCCACTGACATCAACAATGGGGCACTATTCCTCACACTGACATCAACAATGGGACACTATTCCTCTCACTGACATCAACAATAGGACACTCACTATTCCTTACACTGACATCATTAATGAAGCACTATTTCTCCTACTTCAACAATGGGACACTATTCCTCTCACTGACATCAACAATGGTACACTATTCCTCTCACTGACATCAACAATGGGACACTATTCCTCTTACTGACATCAACAATGGAACACTATTCCTATCACTGACATCAACAATGGGACACTATTCCTCTCACTGACATTAACAATGGGACACTATTCCTCTCACTGACATCAACAATGGAACACTATTCCTATCACTGATTTCAACAATGGGACACTATTCCTTACACTGACATCATCGATGGGACACTATTCCTCTCACTGACATCAACGATAGGGCTCTATTACTCCCACTAATACCAATGTTGGGACACTATTCCTCCAACTACTGACCACAGGTGCTATGTATTTTTTTTTACTCCCTCTGATCACCAAGCCTGAAGCATTGTTTACTCCCTTTGACACCGGGGCATTTTCTACTCCCTTTGGCCACAGTCTCCCCCCCCCTAAAGTCTGAAGGACTCTAAATTGGCCCTTTGCCTAGAAAGTTTGGACACTCCTGGTTTGGGTAAAGCTCCAAAGGGTTCCTAGAAAAAGCTGGATTGAGCAGTTTTTTTTTTTTTTTTCATTTTGATAGGGTTGCTTAAAAGTGAACCCGTGCTTTGTCCATGCAGATCAAAACAACAAATTCACTTTTATCCTTCCCCCACACTAGTAATAATTTTTTCATCACTCCACCACCACTTTATTCAGCTGCTGGCAGCAGGAGAAGTTATCTTTGTGTGAGTTACAAGTCGCTCAAGTCAAAGCTAACTTAGAGCTATGAACTCTTCTTATTTAACAGTGCTGATGAATAGTGTTTGGCCCTGCATGGTCAAATGGAGTAAGTCACATTCTCCATCAAATCTGGAAGTGCGGAAGTGCAAGGTATTATTTTTGGTTCCTTTGCAGCTGAACGGAGCAGCAGGAGGGCAAAGGTAAAGTGAGTATATACTGAGAAACAAGGAATAAAAACAAACCATTTGCTTTGTCCTCCACAGGCAAAAGAAGACTTTGGCTTTGAGCTTGCTCTCTACTGATCTTTCCACTTCGAAAATCAACAAATCATGGTATTTTACCAGCTATGCATCATCTGTTGAATAGAACTGTATTTTATTGTATTTGACTTTCTTTTATTGCACTAAATTTAAAGTAGAAAATCTTTGGCCCCATACTTGTAGACCTGCACAGCATGTCCTGGTTCTATTAGCAGCTGAAGAGCCACAGGCTGTCTTAGGATTTATATACTACTGACACGGAATAATAGGAAGAATACAGTATGTGTAATCCAATATATGCATTTATTGTGTATTTAAATATAAGCCCAAGGTAGGATTAGAGCTCATTTCTGTATGTAAGAATTAATTTGGAAGTGCTACACAAGTGGATTAATATTTGTGGATCATGTTGGTCTTTTTTGGTTTATATTCATTTTTTTATATAGGTAAATATATGCATGACTCATAAGAATATTACAGAGGCTACTATTGGTCACCTCTCGTCCCGAAAATTCAAGTTGCCTAGCTGTCACTCTGACCCTCTTCAGCACTCTTCTGGCTTTAGTACTGTAAGTATCTGAGCTGGAACAAAATGTAGATATCGGGGTTGATTTACTAAAGGCAAATAGACTGTGCACGCTGTAAGTGCAGTGGCACTCTTCAAGGAACCTGCTCCAGGGCTTAGTAAATGAGGTGAGGCTTTACATAGCAACAAATACCCATTCAAATGTAAGGAAAATAAAAAAGACAAAAACATTTTTGCTTGCACGTTTCTGCTAAACATACATTTTGATTAGGGATGCACCGATGCCACTTTTTTGACACAGAGTACGAGTACCGATACTTGACATCATGTACTCACCGATACCAATTACCGTTACCTGATTTTGGTCATGTGACCATTTTTTTAAAAAATAATGAAAAATTACAAATTTTTACCATATAAAAAAAGATTATGAAAGAATTATTTGCTGGTCACAAAGCTGTTAAAGTGCAAATTGAACAGAACATGTTATATAAAAAATAATGTCAATGTCATCAATGACATGTACATTGCAAGTTCACAATGTTTAGGCATGAGGAGAAGCAAGAACAGTACAGTACATCAGTCACCAGCAGCGGGACACATAAGAAGAAAGCAAGCAACAGTTAGAAATAGAGAAGAGAACTCACCAGCCACCATGAGGGGACATGGTGTAAGGAGGAGGCTCGCCATGTGGGGCAGCCATGTAGCAGGCGCTGCAGCAGCAAAACACAAGTCTGTCATGAGGGAAACAGCACTCACTGCCGTGTGGAGAGGCTGCAAGCTTATCTGGTTCCAGAGCTCCGCCCAAGCTGACGTCACTTCCGGTATCGGTTTCCCGTATCGGTGAATTTTCACGAGTACCGATACCCTCGAAAATGCCAAGTATCGGCACCGATACCGATACCGGTATCGGTATCAATGCACCCCTAATTTTGATTATGGAAATCAGCAAGCTTCCCCTTATTTACTAAGCTCTTAAGCAAAGTCCTTTGCAGAGCGCAACTGTACTTGCAGAGTGTATAGTATATTTGCCTTAATCAACCCGAAGGATTTTTTTACAGTCTGAAAAAAACAATTGCCAGGCTGCCAATAGTTGTTTTATGTTTTTTACACTGGGATTTTAGGAATTATTATTTCTGGTAGGGATGAGCCGAACACCCCCCTGTTCGGTTCGCACCAGAACATGCGAACAGGAAAAAAGTTTGTTCAAACACGCGAACACCGTTAAAGTCTATGGGACAAGAACATGAATAATCAAAAGTGCTCATTTTAAAGGCTTATATGCAAGATATTGTCATAAAAAGCGTTTGGGGACCTGGGTCCCGCCCCAGGGGACATGGATCAATGCAAAAAATTTTTTTTAAAATGGCTGTTTTTTCAGGAGCAGTGATTTTAATAATGCTTAAAGTCAAACAATAAAAGTGTAATATCCCTTTAAATTTCATAGCTGGGGGGTGTCTATAGTATGCCTGTAAAGGGGCGCACGTTTCCCATGTTTAGAACAGTCTGACAGCAAAATGACATTTGAAAGGAAAAAAGCCATTTAAAACTACTCGCGGCTATTGCATTGCCGGTCCGACAATACACATAGAAGTTCATTGATAAAAACGGCATGGGAATTCCCCACAGGGGAACCACGAACCAAAATAATAAAAAAAAAATGACGTGGGGGTCCCCCTAAATTCCATACCAGGCCCTTCAGGTCTGGTATGGATATTAAGGGGAACCCCGCGCCAAAAGAAAAAAAAAAGCAGTGGGGTCCCCCCAAAAATCCATACCAGACCCTTATCCGAGCACGCAACCTGGGAGGCCGCAGGAAAAGAGGGGGGGACGAGAGAGCGCCCCCCCTCCTGAACCGTACCAGGCCACATGCCCCCAACATTGGGAGGGTGATTTGGGGTAGCCCCCCAAAACACCTTGTCCCCATGTTGATGGGACAAGGGCCTCATCCCCACAACCCTGGCCGGTGGTTGTGGGGGTCTGCGGGCGGGGGCTTATTGGAATCTGGAAGCCCCCTTTAACAAGGGGACCCCCAGATCCCGCCCCCCCTGTGTGAAATGGTAAGGGCCCACCATTTCAGATAAAAAACTGTCAAAAATGTTAAAAATGACAAGAGACAGTTTTTGACAATTCCTTTATTTAAATGCTTCTTCTTTCTTCTTTCTTCTATCTTCCTTCATCGTCTTCTTCTTCTTCTGGTTCTTTTGGCTCTTCTGGTTCTTCCTCCGGCGTTCTCGTCCAGCATCTCCTCCGCGGCGTCTTCTATCTTCTTCACCCATGGCATGGGGGGAGGCTCCCGCTCTTCTCTTCATCTTCTTCTCTTCTTCATCTTCTTCTTCATCTTCTTCTCTGCTTCATCTTCTTCTCTTCTTCATTTTCTTTTCCGGGCCGCTCCGCATCCATGCTGGCATTATTTTTTTTTTTTCAACATGGTCAATTCTGCCTCCTAGTTCTCCCACTTCAACTTTAAAGTTTCTCATGCATTCCATCATATCTGCATGGAGGGAACTACGCAGGGAGACCAGCATATCTTTTAATGTAGTGTCTGAGATGGGCTGGTTGACAGTGGGGAAAGAGTTAATTGTGACTGACAGCTCCCTCGTGTCCTCCATGGAGCCCTGACATGTGCTCACCTTAGTGCTGTGGGAGGCCGCTGCCATGCGGGGCTTGGATTTCATTCGGCTGCAGGAGAGAGGTGTAGAGGCATCAGGAGAATGTTGTTTAGAGCCATCTCTCGATCCCGGGCCCTGTGTGGCTGACAGAGATCCACCTTTGGGGACTGGAGAGGAGCCGTCAGTGGCATCTTGAAGTGTGCTCCGGGCTGTAGGTGGAAAGAAATCCGTTAATTTCTTTGGGTGTAAGGAGTCTTTCAACAATCTGATTGTTATGTGGCCCTGAGGTCAGGTGTTGGTGCTGGTGGGGTCGGTCAGAGACACCTCGGAGTGCTCAGCTTCCTGCTGCTGTAGCGGAGCTCTTAGATCAACCATCCATTTAGCAGCACAGTAGCCATGCCCCCACCTCACAACTGGTTTTTCATGAACATTATGGATTCTTTGAGTACTTCAAGGCCATGGAATAAATGATTACAGTGAATCTCTTCTTCCTCTTAATTGGTCTTCATAATGAACAAACATTCTGTATTGGAGTCACGGAATTACAAGGGTCAACTTGGACTGCTATGCACAGATTCCTCCAAACCTATTATTTATTTGCCATCCTGTGAAACCGGCATATCATTTTTTAGGACATTCCCTTCCAAATGCATCAATCACAATCCATCATGTCTTGTTATCTGTTCCTACAGCATTTAATACAGCATGACAGATGTAACAAGATATGACTTGTCGTCAGAACACTGTATGTCATCCGGTAATATCAAAGCTCCCTAGTAAAGAAAATAAAGTAGCATAAAGTATGTTGTGTCTGTATTCTTTTTAGGTGAGACGAGGAAGGCATCTTTTTTTACCAATTCATTCAGGTTTGGATTTGTGTAGAGACAACATAGATATGGTCCTGGTGGGGGGTGACTCAAGGATGTGGTGGATTGTCTCTTGTTTCATCATTTTGCTCACATCTCTTTCTCTGTTCAGGGAAAAACATATTTGAGAATAAAGATTTAGTCACATAAATTGAGGGTTTTTTAATCTTTTGATGCATAATGATATACAGGTATGTAGTTTTAGGGGGGGTGGGGGAACAATAAAAGTACCCTAGAATGGAGGTTAAAGCTGATCTCAAGGCAGATACTGTATACTGTAGATCACAGCCTTAAAGATTATAGGTTATACATTAATGTTTGCCCCAAACATGTTTAACCACTACAACATGTAAACGGCCTTGTGAGAGCTTCCTTGATTCAGGAGGATGTATCCATATGTCCTCCCTCTCCTCATGCATGCCTTCTAGGCGACAGATATCAGATTGGGGTATAGGGCCAATGAATTTGACCCTGTACCATGTGATCACTGTGACCAAGCAAAGCGATCAAAGACTGCATGATTACAGCCTTTTATTTTTTTCCCTCTCACAGTGATCAGGTGTGAAAGGAAAAAAACTGCTTACTAAAATCATTGGGGCTATAGTAAGCACTCTGGTGACAGATCACCCCCCCTACCCTGAACACTAGAGTGTCATGGTGACATTGTACTGCTCTGTCTGGTGATCAGAGATCAGAGACACTCTCTGCTACACTAATGACACTGTGTGCCAGTGTCTCTGATCAATAGCCAAAGCAGTAGAATGTCACCAGACCAGTGCAGCCAGTCACAATGTCCCCTGTCACCACCACACCAGTCCCAGTGTCACCATAAGGCCCCATTCACATGTCCGGTGGTCTCTGAAGAACGATCCGTGCTCAGATTGCTCTCCAGATGACAGTTGGTGGGGAGGCATTGTATCACCTCCTTACCACTTGCTTTAACCTCTTGGACCCCACACAAGAGCCCCATTCACCCAAATGGTTTGCGATCAGCAGGTGCTATGCCCACTGAAAGTGACAGGGGGGGTGTAATTCCTGCCATGGCTGTGAACCAAAGCAATACAGCCTTGGCATGTGTACACTTCTGGCCACTGCAGGTTGAGCGGTGGTGAAATCACCGCTCAATCACAAGGTTTTACCTCCACGCAGCCTAATGTGTGAAATAGCTCTAATTGTAAAACAAGTCACAGTGTCTCCAATTGCCATCACACCAGTAACAATATCGCCAAACCAGTTTAACTGTAAACAGTGTTCCTAAATACCCCCACATCCGACCAGTGCAGCCAGCAACAGTTTTCCTGATCACTGATACACCAGCCCCAGTGTCACCAGACCTGTGTAAGTCAGGAACAGTGTTCCTCATCACCTCCACACAAGTCATAGTGTCAACAGGCCAGTGTATGGCAGCAACAGTGTCCCTGATCATAGCCACACCAGTACCAGTTTCACCAGACTAGTGTAAGCCAGAAACAGTGTTGCTGATCACATCTGCTGGAAACATGCTGAGAAACATCTGCACCTGCATCTGCCTGGTTTAAAGGGAAAAGTGTTATTTGACCTAACATTAAAGCGTACTAAACCCACAACAGTAAAATAAGTCTGTATATGCAGTAAAGAATGCTTGTTATACTCACTGTGGATTGTGTTAAAAGGCTGTTTAATCCTGTCTTTTGTGATCCTCCCCTACTTTTACTGTCCCCAATCCATCTCCTGATAGTACAGAGCCTTGGGGGCACTCTGCACATGCTCAGCTTGGTGTGTACTGCTACAGAGTTTATTTTTTATTTTTTGGGAGGGTGCATATGATCAGCAGATGGCCAATCAGCACTGTACAGACAGAGGGTCAGGGGTCCTGTGGCCTCATAGGACAGTCAGAGCAGAATATAAACTCCTTCTACAAGCTTTAACCAGACACTGATAGAAGTCACAAGACTGCTTTATACTGTTGATAAGAAAAGGTACTTAGCAGGGGCGGCCCGTCTATTAAGGGTGTATGGGAGCACTGCTCCCCCCTGTCCATCGCCACCTCCCCGATCCATGCATCCAGCCCCTTTCAGGACACCGGCGCATGGATTCTAATGCAGAGGTTTGTTTTTTTGAAGCATTGATTAGAGCCAGAGGCTCTAATAGGCTTCAATATAGGGTGGGCTTCGGTCGCAGAGAGTGCGCACGAGCCCACCTAGGTGTGTTACAACAGTGAATCAATATTCACTGTTGCAACACTGAACCTCCTCCAAGCCAATCAAGAAACAGGTTTTGACACCGGTCATCCGATTAGTTGAAAGAACAGGCGATCCTATTGGACACCTAGGAGGAGGAGTGGAGGAGCTGGAAGCTGCCATGGAGCAGAGGACTCGGAGCCGAGCCACTGCACCACACTGCCTGCCACCCGCTACGATGGGTTAAGTGCCGGACCGACCGGCAAACAGCAGCAGGAAGGGTGCTGCTGGGGGGTGGATGGGTGGACTACATAGGAGATTTATTTATAAAGAAGGAAAAGAAGGACATTATGTATGTTATTTAAGTGAATATTTCTTAGTGAAATTTGTTATTTTAATATTGGTTTTGGTATGTTTTGAGCATGTTTGATCACATATAAGATAGCACTGCACTGAGATAGCAATATATCATGACTCCACTTTCCCTTCTTTCTTCAAGGCAATAAATATTACGTTTCTGCAGTCTTCCTTGGGCATGCTGTGTAAAACCTGAATTTGACTTGGTATCAGCCTCTTTTAGGTCCCTGTACTGCAACTGGGGGAGGGAGAACCAGCAAAAGGGGCCGATCAGGTGTGCTGAAGTGAAAGGAACATAAGCGTGCACACAGGGTGTGCCGAATGTGCTTGGGCACACCCTAATCACCCTGTGTGGTGCATATTCCCCCCCACTCCACAGCCATGCTGGCTTCCCTCCTCTCCTCTCCCATTAGCTGCTGCAGGGGATTTTTCAGATTGGAGGGTTGGGGAAGAGGCCGGTGCAGCTGAGGCTGGAGAGAAAGGGACTGGGAAATCTCTGTCCTCAGTCGCTTTCTCTGTCTCAAAAAATAATTAATAATAATATTGTGAAAAGTAAATAAAAGAAATATTGTAAAAAATAATTTAAAAAAATAATAAACTACTGACACTGTCCACTGCTCTATGGACACCATCCACTGCTCTTCTAAAACTGTCCTCTGCCCTACTGACACCGTCCACTGCTCTACTGACTGACGCATCCACTGTCCCACTGACACCAACCTCTGTCCTACTGACAAAGTGCATTGCTCTACTGACATCATCCACTGACCTTCTGACATTGCCCATGTTTTAATTTATAAGAGTATGTGTGTGTATATATGTGTGTATATGTGTATATGTATATATATATATATATATATATATATATATATATATATATACTGTATATACACTGTTAAAAAAAATTAAAGGAACACTTTTTTAGAATATAGCATCAAGTCAATTAAACTCCTGGGATAATGATCTGGTCAGTTAAGTAGCAGAGGGGGTTGTTAATCAGTTTCAGCTACTTTGGTGTTAATGAAATTAACAACAGGTGCACTAGATGGGCAACAATGAGACAACCTCCAAAACAGGAATGGTTTTACAGGTGGAGGCCACTGACAGTTTTTTTCCGTACTCATCTTTTCTGACTGTTTTTCACTAGTTTTGCATTTGGCTAGGGTCAGTGTCACTACTGGTAACATGATGCGATACCTGGACCCTATAGAGGTTGCACAGGCAGTCCAACTCCTCCAGGATGGTCCATCAATACATGCTATTGCCAGAAAGTTTGCTGTGTCTCCTAGTACAGTCTCAAGTGCATGGAGGAGATTCCAGGAGACAGGCAGTTACTCTAGGAGAGCTGGACAGGACCTTAACCCATCAGCAGGACTGGTATGTGCTCCTTTGTGCAAGGTGGAACAGGATGAGCACTACCAGAGCCCTACAAAATGACCTCCAGCAGGCCACTGGTGTGAATGTTTCTGACCAAACAATCAGAAACAGACTTCAAGAGGGTGTCCTGAGGGCCCGACGTCCTCTAGTGTTCACTGCCCGGCACCCTGGAGCTCGATTGGCATTTGCCATTGAACACTAGAATTGGCATGTCTGCCACTGGCACCTTGTGCTTTTCACAGATGAGAGCAGGTTCACCCTGAGCACATGTGACAGACGTGAAAGGGTCTGGAGAAGCTATGGAGAATGTTATGCTGCCTGTAACGTCGTTCAGCATGACCGGTTTGGTGGTGGGTCAATGATGGTCTGGGGAGGCATATCCATGGAGAGAGGCTCAGACAACTACAGGCTAGACAATGGTACCCTGACTGCCATTAGGTATCGGGATGAAATCCTTGGACCCTACCCTACCCTACTCTGGTGCAATGGGTCCTGGGTTCCTCCTGGTACAGGACAATGCCTGGCCTCATGGGGTGAGAGTATGCAGCCAGTTCCCGGAGGATGAAAGAATTGATACCATTGAATGGCCCCCACGCTCAATGGTCCATCCGACGATGCCAGGTTGCACCTCAGTCTGTTCAGGAGCTCAGTAATGCTCTGGTCCAGATCTGGGAGGAAATACCCCAGGACACCATATATATATATATACCATGCTATTAGATTGGTATTTGGCTCCCTCTAGTGGTATGAAATGTGAATGAGACTTGTTTATATTTTTTTACATAAGAGCATAAGGAAAGCCTATACAGGAAGTGATTTAATTATTCATTCTGTGCAAGGACTCACTTGCCCACAATGCTCACTTACCTACCCATGAACACTAAGTGGCCGAACTGCATGCTGGAAAGGTAATAAAGCTGGCCCGGGGCAGCCATCTTCTCTCTCTTCAGCTGGGACGCATGGCCTACCTGCAGGGATCTGTGTGGGAGTGTTCCGAAGAGCGTGGCCTGTTCGACATGGAGCGAAGTGGATGCCACAGTGTACTGGATAGCAGTGTGATCGGGTTGGAGGATCCAGAATTCCTGATGGAGCCAAACGAGGCTCCCGGTCATCTATGGAGCGGTGCAGTGGGACGGTGCTGGCTGGCAACAGGACTGAGATCACCAGAGCGGAGGCATCAAACTTTCCAGGCCTGGTGTGGTGAGGGGGCTAATGCCCAGAAGTTATACTGTATAAAGCATCTAACACGCTAGAGACTAGTATCACAGTGTTTCTGAGACCTGCAGTTCCACAGAGAGGTCTAATTTTAGATAGACTGAGTTCAACCAGGTCTTGAAGCTTATATTCCACTAAGTATTGACTGACGGTTCGGGCGTGCTTTCACAGGAGGAAGTTATAGGAGTGTCGCATAGCCAGAATTGCTGTCATCCATCACTGTATGATACTTTACCACCTGCTAAACCTTTGGATTACAAACACTGCAGTATAATAGCTAGCTGAAGAAAGAAGATCAGAGACTATACCACTCACTTGGAGATCTTGAGTTTCAATTACATGTAAAGGACTGCATTACACTTTAGGGGAGCTCTTAAACAATTATACAGTGTTGTATTGTTTATAACCTTGCATAGTGTGTGTCTTTACGGCCGGACTGGAAGTGGGAAGGTGCCCAGTGTAAAGATCTTATCACCCTGAGCATTAGTCCCACTTGGAGACGGGCCTGCAGGGGTCATTTAAGTAAACTTTGAGTGTTCACCATTTACATATACTCATTTCATCATATGCGTTACGTTTGTGTGTTAATACAGTTATTGTAATTACTGTTTAGACCAGTTTCAGTAAAGCTATAGTCTGGTTAAAAATACAACTGGTGTGAGGTTTCTTCATTCTCCTAGCAGGTGAAGCAACGGATAACCAGGTAACGGCAAAGGTACAATACATGTATATTGTTATTATTGGGTTGTCTCTTATTATTGGGCTTTACACCAACACTGTTACACAGCTGTGTCAAGCGGGTTGAGCCAATTTATTGGCGGTGGAAACGCAGAGTACAGACTCAATCAATTACCAGCAGCTTCTTCGGGACTAAGTGCTACATATATATATATATATATATATATATATATATATATATATATATATATATATATATATATATATATATATATACACACACACATGCATGTGTGTTTGAGCTTTGGGGTGCACACCATAATGCAATAGGCTGCACACACCTATGGCAAGGAACATCTGTCAGCTGCTTCTCATTTCTCTGTCTTGTCACAGGCCGGAGGAGGGACTAAAACTGTAAAATTTTAGTTGACTGAAGCGGAGAAAAATCAGGTCTGGTCCTCTGATAGACAAGGCTGTACTGTGTGGCACAGCTGTGTAAATCCCTGAATGGACAGGAACGGATCCTTTGGCAGGTAAACCAGGTACCTTACATATACTTTATTTGAGTATTATTTATTTTGCTATTTGCCCGTAATCCAGCTTTGCAGCACAACAATTTAGTTTACTAATTTGCTCATAGAATATGTTTTTCACCACTTTTCCTCCATTTACATTGCTGCCAATTATTTCCAACTTTTATTCAGCTTCTTGTCTACATGTACCCACTCTAGAGTCAGCTACACAGCCTTGCCTTGCAATGTTCTCCAAGTATTTCTTTTTGTGGACTTCAAGCGAAGAAACCCTGCACACTTTGCTCCCCCTGCTGGTCTTTGCGCTCACCTTATTACTCCATAAACCTGGAACCACTACATGGAAATCACGATAAATCACGATTTTATAAAATTTCTCCAGACTGAATAAAGCCAACTTTGAGCACTAGGTTTATAGAGGTCAGATCCAGGCAAAAGCAACTCATCTGGAATGAATGCAAATTGTGGAACAGATGCTCAGGCCTGGCGTTCGACAGACATTTTGAGAAAGGGCGCTTAAAGTTAGAAGTGGTTTGTGTATACCATAAAAAAAAAATATATAAGCCCATGCTGTGCACAGGGAGAAAGCACACATTCAAAGGTTAGTAGCTCTCTCAGTTTATTCTATGAAGCCAAAGGCTATTGTGCAGATAAGAGAGAAGAGTTAGATCATGTGTCAGTTGTCTGTACAATACACTTCTTGTTTTAGGCACTCAAGGGTACTGTGAACTATATACCCGGAAAACTAAAGAACATTCCTTGTATTCCCATAAGAAAGCAGCTGGGCAAAGAATACTTTAAAAGGGGAGTTTACATATATAACTAAAACAAGATGGAGGCCCCTAAGCATAATTCTGAGCAAGATCCACTTGACTTGCACAGGGGCCACACAGTCAAGGTCTCACTTGACCATGGGAAGGTCCTGTAAGTATTGGATCTGGGGTTCTGCAAAGGGTGCAGTTGCATTTTACAGGGCCCCCCACCCCACACATAATAGGTATCCCAACCAGAAGCAGAAAAAAAATAATTTTAGGACCATCACGCTAAAGTGATTAGCTGTAAAGTTTGTGATGCATTGCCTATTTACAATTTTGGGCACAATTTTTGCAAGAATCCATGATTTTGAGCCAAGCTGTAATTGGTACACAATGCATTTAATGGGAATTTTAGGGATCGTGATGTTTGTGTGCAACTAAAGAAAAAAAAATTGTTTAGTATTTTAATACTACATTTTTTTATCACCTGTATATGATTTCCTACCACCCACCTTAGAAAAAATTTCTAGGGACAAATACTGGCTCTAGGCTTACTGCACAATGTGTAACAGCACTATTACTTGTATTCTTCATGGGAAGTCAATGTGATGAAGTGATAGCTCAAGAGCACATCTGGGAGACATTGAGAGAGCATTATCACCCTATAACAGGAAGTGCCTTAATAAGAACCTTTATTGCAGGATCACAAGGTGTTTGTTTAATAAAGCCAGTAGATCTAAAACATTGAAAATGTTTGAAATTACATATAAATATATACTTTTTTTATCACTAAAATGCAGTCTTTGAGCTCCAAGCCAGTGGAGCCTAGACTCAGTCCAAGCCTAGGCTCAGATAATGTCACATCCATACAGGCCTGTACTGGCCATCGGGACTACAGGGAGTTTCCCGGTGGGCCGATGGCTCAGTGGGCTGGTTTCAGTGACAGCCTGTCAAAGTAATGGTTTTCTTGGTTCGCCCTCAACTTCACACAGTGATGTGAGAAAGATGAGAAAAATACAGAGGAGAATAAGTGAAATAGTAAAAGAGGTTAGTGAGGACTCCTTATGTTATGCTACTACTGTTTTTTTGCACAATTGCGTATAGTTTATATACTGTTTTTGTGCTTGTTTGCACAAATAAAGTGGGCCGGTCTGGATGAAGTCCAGGGCCAAATTTGTATCCCAGTCCAGCCCTGCATCCATATGCTGCAGGCAAGAGGGAGTATTTTCTTTAGTCTCCTCACCCCTAGTGATCAGAGAGGCTCACAGAATGTAATGCAATCAGAGTATTGGATTTCAGTACAATAGAGGAGCCCGTGTAACTGTGCAAGACTGAAGATAAGGCTGGCATGCGGATCTAACCCCTGTAGTGGCCATATGAACTGCTGTGGCAGTAATGACACCAATCACAATTTTGCACTAATGACATAATTACACTGTTTTGGAATAATCTGTCTTCACTCATTTCTCTAGCTCAACACCCAAATTAACATCAAAATTTATCATTGCGACTGACAACAGTCCTGGGTGTGACAATGTCAGAATCACATAGAAAAAGATATAACAAGAGCTATGTGCGCACCAGACACTCGTTCTAGCTTTTCAGTTCTTTGCCAAAACTCTCCAGGAACTGGCAGCAGAATATGTTCTCCCAGCCGAGACATCTGTATGTCTGCCACTGAGTTGGTCCTTAATTTAGAAGCAAAATTATCTTGTTTAAAGTTTTATCATCTTTTTTTTTTTCATCCAACTTGTATTTAGTGTATCCATTCTTAATATAAAAAGACCAGTGCATTTAAAGCTGGACTGTAATCAGATAAAAAAAAAGAAAAAAGTGTACTGTATGCAGCTCTGTAGTCATTAATACATTATTAAATGTACTGTATATGCAAGCAATGTAAGTTCCTAGATTTGACATGGCATCAGCCTCTTGCAGTCCCTGTACAACAGAATTGGAGTGTGAGAGGAAGAAGCAGTACAAGGAGTCAGGAGCCATTAAGATTATGTGCTGATCAGGAACATGTTGATAGCAGGGCTGTCTTAATGAGAGGGCACACCTGGGCACTGCCCAGGGACCTCAGCTGCATGGGGGGCCACTGCACTTTCCCCAAAGCAGCTGGTCCTTGAACCAACGCTGCCCCAAAACTGGGGGCCCCATGAAGGTACTGAGAGTGATAGCTGTCCTCCTGCAAGGCGATTAATGTGGCCATTCTCTGGGAGAAGACCCAACCTGATTTAAGCTAGCCAAGCCTGCAGTGTCATGCTTTTGATAGCGTGTATAATACATGTTCCAGGCTCCCTGTTTGCCTGCCCTGCTTTGCTAGATGGGATTCCCTCGTTGACGACCTAGGATTGGATATCTACTATTCTATGAACTCTGCAGCCTTTTAACTATGGATTCACTCCGTCTATTCTGAACCTTGCCTGTCTTGTACCTGGACTGTCATTGGCTTGTCTGCCAACTACAAGTACCTGTTCATTTTGCTCAGTTTGTGCATGACCTGATGTGGTGGCCAGGCACTATAGCATTGTGTATAAGTCCTGGGGTCAACCAGTAGGCCTGTTTGCCTTATGAGAAAGGGAGCTGCTATAGGTGAAGCACACAGAAGCTAGTTTTAGTGTTTGATCACCTGTGTTAGGGGTAAGCATGACAATGATGCTGGACATCAGACTGAGGGCATCTAGTGATGGAAACAACATATTGTGGGGGACAGCTCTAGATTGAAGGTGAATCATGCAGAAAATAATAAGTTAATGCTTTTAAAAAAAAGCATTCCTAAGTTTAGCTAAAAGCAAAAACATAAACATAGGCACAAGAAACATAACTTGCAGTTAGTATCATGTATCATGTATCCCTTGTGCTGATTCTCCTTCTTTTCCCGATCCGCTGTACCACAGCTTCAATTAATGACATGGAATCTATGAATGGGGGATGGGTGAATGATTCATAGCTTTACCTCCTCTTTCATAGATCCTGTGTCATTCCTAAAAGCTTTAGTATGGCGGTGTCTATGAAAGGCAGATCTGGCAGGAAAGGGTGGGCATAGTCAGGCTCTCTTGGTGAGACCTCCTGACAGCGCTTTAGTTGTATTACCCCGCTGAAAGATTATAGCAGCAGAGTGGTAGGACAGAGGAAGACTTCCCCTAAAAGAAGAAAAATCAACTAAAGGGACAATAGCCATAAGTTTTGCCATTGTTCTGACTTTTATGGGGCTTTTTTTGTTTTTTTTTTGTTTTTGTTTCATACATTTTTATTGAGTGAACGTAAGAAATACATACAACATTTAATTGTAACATTCGAATTATAGATTACATTTAAATACAAAAGGAAGAGAAAAAATTCTGTGTCTAGAGAATGAGTTTTTAGTATAATTGAGAAACAGTTTACAAAGTTCAGGGTTTTACATATTGTTCATCTATGTATAATTATTATACTATATCTGGCTTATGTGAAAGTCATATTGTTTTGACATTGGTAATGTAGCTGTATTAAGTGCCAGTTTACGACTGTCTTTAAAAGTATAATAAAAAAAACAAAAAAACGGGGAGGGGGGGTGAAAGGGGGGTGGAGTTAGGGATTCTTTTGTATTAAATGTATATCTTTTCTTTATTCTTTATTCTTTTCTTCCTTCCTCTAGTATCAGATGTGTTCCATTGCGGGATTGTGTTCTCTGTATTTAAACATTTACTGCTTTGTAGGCAGAGGAAGATTTAAATTATATCCAATTATACCATATTGAGGTGACTTTGGATATTTTTTCCTGTGAAATGCTAATGAGTTCTTCCTCTATATTATTGATTCTGTGGAACCATTCTTTTTTTGATGGAATGATAGTTGAACGCCAGTGACAAGGCATTGATTTTCAAACCTGATGGTAAATAGGCAACCTGCCCGCACCTATGATACCAGCACTGCGCTCTTGGAAATACGAGATATAAATACCTAAAGCAGCCACTTGGTAAGAGCAAGAATGTGAACAGTACTTAAGTTCTCTGTTGTACCGACAACCCCAAAACAGTGAAAATTAATAGTGGCGCTGAAACTAATACACTAATACACTAATACATGTGAGTATTGGTGCTATCATCAGCACCCTACTCGCTGCTCTTCCAAGAGCAGAACCCAGAAATGCCCACAGGAGACCTGACAGGAAGTGACGATGACAGTGACGGCCACGCACCCTCAAAGCATTTCATTAGATAAGTGTCTTCACAATAAATGTGAGTTTTATTCCACTTTTTAATTCTTTAAATATGGGCAAATGAACGTATTGCACCATTACGGCTATTATCAATTTTTTGGATACTTGGTTATACCATGGAGGAGGATATCAGAAGAAGTACCTGCTGGCTGGTACCACGGGTGGCTGGATGTGATCTGTGAGAAATGCTCATTTTAACCCCAGTGGAATGTAAAGGTTTATGTTTTTTTTTTTTTTAAATAACAGACATGTCATATTTACCTCCACTGTGCAGCTCATTTTGCACAGAGTGGCCCCAAACGAATTCTGGGGTCCCTCGGCGGCTCTCGCGGTTTCTCCTTTTATCAGATGACCCCCTAGGAGAAGCACTCTCCCGGGGGGTTACCTTGCCAACGCACTCCCGAGTCCAGCATTTGCATCCTTAGACATAAATGCCGGACTCGGCCCCGCCCCCTTTGTCCGCATCATTGGATTTGATTGACAGCAGTGGGAGCCAATAGCTTCGCTGCTATCAATATATCTAATCAAGAGCCGGGACCCCGTGTAGAGAGGGAGAGCGCGTCCCCGCCGAGCGAATGAAGGGGCTCAGGTAAGTAAAACGGGGGGCCTGGGGAGCCGGTGACTGCCAGAAGTTTTTTAGGATAGGCTGCATTAAGGTGAAAAAACACAAGGGTTTACAACCCCTTTATGGCTTGCTAAAGCTTGAAGGTTGGTGAGTGTACATCTGTTGCAGAGTGTGGTGGAGCACCTATTGATTAGGATTGGGGCACTCTTCATTCCTGAGTACAGTGTTTGGAGGACTTTGATAAGAAGATTGTGCATTCTTTTGAAGACTTTTTTATTTTATTTTTTTATTTTGTATTTTTTCCCTATTTTTGCATCTATATCTTGTTCATATATTCCTTGAGGATTTTATAAGAAAAACGGAGCGTTCCCAAAATGCTCTGCCCATTGAAATGAATGGGCAGCGCTTCCAAACACCTGAAAAGCACTTGTTCTTTGGGTTTTAAAAGCGGCTGAAATGCGGCGCTTAAACAACTCTAAAGCTCCGCTAAAACTAGCGGCGCTTTAGCGCTAATGCGGCCAAGTTAAATCGTTCAGAAGAGGTTTTAAAATGTCCCGTGTACATGAAGCCTCACCAGTTAAAAATGTTAAAGAAAAAACTGAAATGGCAATATCCTACCCATAGTAGAGAGATCATAATTAGACATGGTATGATGAATAATTCAATTGTGTTCCCAGCTTCTTAAACTGTGAATTAACAATCAACTCCGGCATTCCAATGGTGTGCACAAATATATTTCAAGAGACTTGCATGTCTGCAAAACATCTGTCAATAGTTTAAACCAGCTATTTATTTTTTGGGGTTTTTTTTGTAATAGGAGCGATGCTTCAAGAACAGCAGATAGTAAATTTCCTGCTCACGGGGAGCTTGAAAAATATTTTCTGCAAGATCAATTTGTAATTTTTTTTGGTCTGTTTATTTAATCTTCTTATCAGATGAGTACCATTCAGGGTTCTGGACCTAAGGATTATTGACATTGCTATAGGGTAACATAATCCACAGACTATACTCTGCTATAATGCATCTTCATGTCTGAACTTGTGACCTCCACACACTATTCCATGTTCCCATTTATTTTTGCATAAATATAGTATGTCCTTCACCATAGAATATGCATTCCTGATTGCCTAGCTTTAGCTGTGACTCGGTGGGGGATGGGGGTAAGGTGGGGGGGAGTATTGGACCACTGGATAGATACTTCTGCTTCCACATATGAAGCAACTTAAAGCCTAGACATAGACTTTGCAACTGGAAGACAATTTTTAGTAAAACAAAAGACATACAAAGTGGGCTTCTTCTGAACCCTCTGAACAAATCTCATATTTGTATTTGATCTGTGTATTTAGCTACTAGCTTTAACTTTAATTACGGTAGCTTTTTTTTGTCAATTTTTATTTTGTTAGCTTTAAATTTGAATAACAAATGTCTTGCTGGTTTTATCGGGTGGGGGGGGGGGGGTAGAAGTAGAGATATGGAGATATAATATTTAGAAAAGCCATCAGACATGGTTTTCTAAATGATATTTCTGAGGATCAAGTCAATGTATACAGTATATTTTTGAGGATCACATGCAGGAGGCAAGCAGTTATTTGATAAATAAAGTTTTACAAGGTTATTGAAGGCTTCTATGTTGCCTCCATTAAAAAAGTAACTATGGATGAGTGCAGGGAAATGCATGCAGCTGGAGAGGCGTAAAAAGCCTACCCTCGAACACAGAACAACAGAAAGGGCTCAATCTCACATTCTTTGGTTAGCGGTAGTCAGGGACGTTGCTAGGTCTACAAAAGATCTGGGGCTAGAGCCCATAGCAACGTAGTAAAGAAAGTCATATGCTTGGGTGGGCATACACATGTATATACATACCTTACAACAGGGTCCCCAGAGAGCCCCCCTTACGTTAGGATCCCCAGAGAGCCCCCTTGCAGTAGGATCCCCAGAGAGGCTCCCCCTTGCATCAGGGTCCCCAGAGAGCCTCCCCCTTGCATCAATGTTCCCAGAGAGCCTCCCCCTTAAATCAGGGTCCCCAGAGAGCCTCCCCCTAAAATCAGGGTCCCCAGAGAGCCTCCCCCTGCATCAGGGTCCCCAGAGAGCCCCCCACTTACATCAGGGTCCCCAAAGAGCCTCCCCTCCCCTTGGGGACCCCTGCAGAGACTCGGGGCTATGGGCCCCAGATTGGGGGCTATAGCCCCAAAAGCCACCCCCTAGCGACGCCGCTAGCAGTAGTAAGGGGAAATGCTTTGTGTTGTTGCAATGCAAGGCACAGTTTAACTTTATTGAAGTGTCACAAAATAACAATTCATTAAAGTCTATGAACCGTAATATGTTGCAATGTATCTGCATGCGCATATCTGCATTTTTATGCAATGCACTGCATCTTAACCAGTTCAGCTTCAGAGCATTTTTTTTTCGCATACATGTAAAAGTAGTAATTTTTGGCAAAAAAAAAAATTAAACCCCCAGAACATTATTTTCTGAAAGCAGAGGCCCTGTAGAATAAAAAGGTGATAGTTGCAATTTTTTATTGTTTCACATGTTTAAAAGATTAAATTTTAAGGACAAAATATAATAAAATACATTTTAGTGCAAAACCACACCATACAATAAAATATAAAAAATGAGGTTGCATCGAGTGCATCGAGTAAATAGATACCAAAAATTAAATGTCTTCAAATTGCGTGCGCCCGCAATATCGCCAAACATTATTTTGTCCTAAAATCACTATAGTTGACGCTGTAAAAGTCTTTACAGCTCATCAGTTTAGAGTTAGCTAGTAGCTCTTGTGAAATGCACGCAGTCGGAATTTCGGCCCGCAAAAGACCAATTAGAGTTTTTCGTCGGAAAATGCAACCGTGTGTATGCTCCATCGGTCTTTTGCTGGCGGAATTCTAGCCAGCAAAAGATTGAGAGCATGCTCTCAATTTTTCAGTCGGGAAAAGTTCCTATCCGAAAATGCGATCGTCTGTGGCAATTCCGACGCTCAAAATTTCTACGCATGCTCAGAAACAATTCGACGCATGCTTGGAAGCATTGAACGTCATTTTGTCGGCTCGTTGTAAATTTGTACGTCACCGCCTTCTTGACAGTCGTAATTTCAATGAACTTTTGCGTGACCGCGTGTATGCAAGGCAAACTTGAGCGGAATCCCGTTGGAAAAGCCGTCATATATTTTTCTGACGAGAAAAACGATTGTGTGTACGTGGCATTAGAATTATTGTTCTCGGGTGATATGTCACATGTGTGATGCTACCGTGGTTTAAATGCGCATGCACACCCTGGGCTCGCATTTGCGTTTGCGCAGGTGTGGGGGGCTTTTTTTTTATTTTAAAATGTTTAATTATAATTTTCTTTTTTAAAACTTTTTTCTTTTATTTTTATATTTATTTTTACTTGATTACTATCACAAGGGGTTAATAAACCCCTATGTGATAGCATTAGGCAGGTGACAGGTACTCTTTATAAAGACATTAGGGGTCTTATAGACCCCAATGTCTGCCCTGCCCTTCACACCATCTAAACAAGCACAGATCGGCTTGGTTAGAAGTGTCCCCTAGCTGTGCTGCCCAGGAAAGGGTGCATCTGAAACCGTAAGCGACATCAATTCCTGTTTCACTGTTTGCAAGTGAGATTGAGGCATTGATTTGCCACGGTCTCACTGCAATCTCTCTCCCCCAGCTGGCGGATGTGTCTCCGGGCTCTGGTGAGTGCAGGACAGCCTGGGAACCACGGGAGTAGAGGGGGCGCCGGCGGCAGGCACCGCCCGGCCGGCTCTGTGAAAGTGATCGGCAGCTATGGAGCTGCCACATCATTTCCATTTTTCCACAAAACCCACATACTGCTGCAGCCATCAGCTTGTGATTAAGGGTTTACTCTTTGGACGTACATAGTATGTCCAAATAGCTCACTTGCGCCGCTGGGTACAATCGAACATCAGCTGCTAGCAGACCAACATATATATATATTGGTAACTAAAATCACGAAATAAGTGCTGCACTAAAAAAACAATATAAATAAAAAAATCATATCATAAATAAATCAACCAGGTGTAAAAAAATAAATGTCATCAAAAAGTTCAAATAACTCCATAAAAATCACCATCCATAATGAAGTTAATATAATGGCTTGCGATATATCTTCCTTTAATGGTAATAATGTGCAACCCTTCCCACTCATGGACACCACAGTGTTCCTCCACCGCACGTTCATTAAAACAGAATCATCTGACCCTCTATTTAAAGGGTAACTCCACTTTTGTGCGAAAAAAAATAGCAAATAAAAGAAAAATAATATAGTATATACAATTGCGGCAAAAGTCATATTGAAATTGAATGTTATAAAAAATTACCTTTCCTTTTCAATCTGCAGCTCTGTAATTTTCTGCAAAATGCAATATGGCTACCTGGAAGTGTTCTGTATACAGATGGTGTACAGAACTCCACCCAGAAACATTATTTCCTGCTTTTTTGATTGGCTTCCTGATTTTCCTAGAAGTCTACACTAAGATAGAAGTCAGATTATCAGGCGTCCCCTGCAACAAAAAGGTTATTTTTGGTGAGATACTTCCAATAGAAAATCACGTCTAAAGGCGCACAAACCCTTTAATTTAATGTCCTCATTTGAGTCCCGCAGGAGTGGTTTGATAATTATGAAACAACTCCCATACAGATTCACTTACCACATGGACACAGATAAACATACAGGGTTTTCTTCAGAATAACAAAAAGTAGAAATCTGCAACAAAGTTTGTTAAAATACTTGTAATGTCCGTAAATCACCCAAAGGGGACTGTTTTTTTCTCAAAAAAAGTGAAGTTACTCTTTAAGAGAAGTCAATATGCGTATGAAAATAAGGGATCCTCTGTGGTGAGATGTAATACTTCCCTGACCTAGGTCTGTAATGGCCAACCTCCAACGTTCCAAGATGTTCATATAAAAAAAGCCAAGGATGCCACATAGTGTAAAACTGTATGGTAAACAATTGATAAAAAATCAACAATCACAAATGTCCTCTCTACGCATTTCATCATATATGACTGTATGGGGCATAAATTGATCACACTATACTCCTAACAAATATATCTCTCCAGCACTGTGCAGGAAATGTATTATTTGTAAGAACCAGGACAGAACAACAACATTTTTGAATATATGAATATGCATAAATGTGCAAGAGTGTAGTCTTCAGTTCTGATCAGCTGCCAGATCGTTTTGGTCTGGCCAGAAGCCATCACTGAGAATCAACATTTACCTACACTCCTTCACTGATCAATAAACATAACCATAACAAATAATTATCTCAAAGTAATTAGACCATAAGGAACAGTGAACAGCAATGCTTGGCTTTCCTTTTTTATTTTTCTTGAATTGTTATTAAAAGAACCCAAATCTAAATAAGAAACAGGGTACTTTTTGAGTAATTTGTAGGTGACAAAACAATAATAGATCTAAACCCTAAATTGTGGTTGGCATTAAAGTCATTAAGTAAAACTAAAAGCAAATCCTTTTTTTTCATTTTGGATAGAGTAAGGGAGCATTATAGCCCCTGTCAGTTTTTTTGCAATCTGTGTCCCATTGGGGAGATTTCCCTTTACTTCCTGTCCCATAGCCAAAACAGCAGGTGAGAAGAAATCCTCTAAAGTGAGGGAATCCCTGGTTTTCACCATTGGAAGATTTCACCTCTGGTCCTGTTCTGGTGACAACCCAAAATTCAGAATTTTCTTTCACTTTCAGCGATAATGGTAAACAGGACAAATAGGGAGGGCAAATCTCCCTAGCAGGGGTACACACAGCAATAAGAACAGGTGTTGTAATCCCTCTCCATTCTATCCAAAATTAAAAAAAAAAGTTGTGTCTTTAGTTGGACAGAATTTTATGGGTTTAGATTGCCAAATCTAAATTTGAGGCTGGGTTCAACCTAGAACACGCAGTGACTCACAGCAGGGGTCCGGTGCGTTTCCATTCACCATTTCAGGTCCAATTTCAACCCAAATTTTGGGCTGAATTCGGACCTGAAATGGATCAAAAGATGCACAGGGCTCCTGTGCAATTCCCACCAGAGCCGCTGCGGAGAAGTGTGAACTGCCTCCATAGAGAGGGTTTCCCCATGTCCAATTCCCATAATTGTGGACCAGCCTCAGTGTTATTTCAGGTGGTAGTTTTCAGTGGGAGAAAGGGACTAGAATCCACCAAACCACAGGTGAGTGCATATTTCATAAGTTGGCTCATTTCTAATTGTGAACAGTATGACCTACTTACCTTGAAACGTCTGTAGCGCTCTCCTAGGTAGGTTGCTAGGATGATAGGTAAATGTAGTTGTTTTTTTTTGTAATCATTGGAGCAGCTATTAATTCGTTTGGGCTGTTCTGCATTGCACAGGCTGAATATTTGACTGCTCCCTCTGCATGCTGAAGGCTTTCAGAACAGAGGGCTAAGATAGGCAAATGGGCAGCTTCAATCTAAACCCATAAAATAGACACAACTATTTTTTAACATTTTGGATAGAATGGAGAGGGATTACAACACCTGTTCTTATTGCTGTCTGTGCAATTTAGTGTGCTTTAGCCGTTCCCTAGAAAAGTGTGCCCAGTAGGTGGCTGGAGAGAACAAAAATGGTCTGTGGCCTGAAGTAACCATTGTTCTTGCCCTGCTGGAGAAGTTCCACAGTCTCAGGGACTCTGTCCTAACTAGCAGTCTTACCTAAGAGTCTGGTCTGGAGGATTTATGGAAGAGTGCTGGGTAGAAGCTGGAAAGTGTGTAGCTGCCCTGTGGCATTGTAAGTATTAACCCCTTTCTCACAGAAGAGTGTCTGATGTAATCTGGGAACTGAGCAGTTGTCCCGAGTGGGAGGGAAACCAGGGGTGTTCGGTTGTCCTGGAGAGACATTGTGAGAATAAACCTAAGCTCAAGATCCAAGTCACTGTGTGCTATTTTGAAGGATAGGTGCCAGCATTAGCTCTTTCTGAGAGCTTTCTTGCAGGGTCTCAGTTCTGACCATTTCTTTTTACCCTTGGTAGGAAGACTGTTAAGAGAATCCTAGCCAAGTCAAGAGTGTCCTCCTGTTACAAGTCAGCATTTTTGGAGTATTCCACAGCACCTCAACCACTCTCCTGTTTCATGTTCTACAAGCAAAAAATCAAAAAACACATCCCCTAGACCCCATGATGCTCATACATTCTGCAGTGTAGTTGAGCATCATGGGAAATGTAGTTCCAAAAATTCTGGGGTGCCAAGGTTTGCCATCACTGCCCTAGATTGTTTAATGGAGCCAGAGCGAATGGACTATTGCCTGTGTGAATGGTGGCCGCTGCACTGTTAGGGAAGAACCAGTTAAATACAGCATTCCTTCTGGGGATAGCGCTACATGTAGATATCTGTGTCCTCCTCTTCCATGACACCAAGCTGACCAATAGCTGCATGTACCTATTTGGGTTGATTTGCTAAAGGCAAATAAGCTGTTCAAGGAAAATTTCCCTTACCCGAGTGAGTTTTGTGAAAATTCAGTTTGCAAAGAATATATCATGTGCAAATACAGTAAATTAAAACAAAAAACAACAACAGTATTTTTGCTTGCACATGATTGGAAAATGGAAGTCAGAAGAGCATCACCTTATTCACTAAGATAAGAGAAAATTCACTTGCAAAGTGAAAATTCCCTCTCAAAGCGAACAGCCTATTTGCCTTTTGTAAAGCAACCCCGTTGTGTAAGGGAAAGTATGTTTTTTTTTCCTGGTTCACACACCCCAGCTACTATGAGACCCATACCTGGGAACTTGCTGGATTAAAGTTGAAATTGTTGTTTAATTTCAATATTCATTAGAACTCTGGTGTGCCAACTCCAAGTCCTGGAATGGCTGAGGACTCATGCTTACTGCTTTAACCTGTACAAACCCCAATACAACATATTGCTTATTATAAGCATATTCAACAGTTATTGGGGTTGAATTAGAATGTTTAAAACATGTCAGGACCCTGATTTGTACATGAATTTCATGATATTCATCAAGTTCATGAGTTTAAAACACGTGTTAAATGCAAGATTTCCAGTAACGCAGAAGTGTAGATGACAATCTTTGCGTTGCAATTCAACAGAGAACTGCAGTTCTGATAAACTGCTCCTCAGGTCCTGTTAATGCATCAGGTCCTGGCTCTCAAAGCCCATCCCTCCCAGGATATGTAGCAAAAAGCGAGGACAGATCCACATTCTGTTTGATTCTCACAGTAGGCTTTATTTTATGTAGCTGGCTTCCAAACAAAGACCCTGTCTAAAGCCTATTACACACAGACCAAATGTCGGACGGCATTCGGCTCATTTGTATGGCAGCCGGTCCGATAAACCTGGTCCATTCGGCCAGCTTCTGTCAAAGGCTCTTGACCAAAAAAGGTGTGCCGACTGGCTCCTGATCAAAGCTTTCAGCCAATGGCTGAAAGTGCTGACCGGAGTGCTCTGGCGAAGGGTAGGGGGGGCTGTTCCCCTGTCCAAACACAATAGAACAGCAGGGCAGATTGCTGTATTAACATTGAATAGTTAGTACAACGGCTTCAACTGGAGGTGTCAGGTTTTTTTTGTTCAACCCACTGGGTTGAAAAAAAAATAGTGTTGTGTGCTAGGCTTTAAGCAAGGACCCTTGGCCTATTTTACCCTGATTGGGTTTATTCATAGAGGTAAGAGCTATAAATTAGCCCAATGATGTCAAAGCTTGTCAGAGGGGCATGCCCTAAGGCAGGGACTGTGTTTGAAAGCCAGCTACATCTAATAATGCCTACGGTGTGATTTCAACATAGTGCAGGTCTATAGCATTTCCTATTGACATACATTTGGGGAGTCAAACACATCTTTTTCTTGTCACTGTGTTTAACATTTCAAGCACATGTTTGAGCATGAAAAAAAAAGCTGCAGTTGACATGAATGAACCACCATACAAGCTAGGCAGGGAGTTGTTGCTTGGGTCACCAAACGTTGTGTGCTTACAGGTTCCTTGGAAATCCAGTCTTGAACATGAATCTTCCTAATAGGAACTTGAAATATCCATACATGATTCCTGTGGGAAGGTTCTGGATAATTGCTATTCACAGTGCGGGTCATTGGAAGCTTTCCAACACACACAAATAGTAGGCACACCCGCCCCCATCCCCTGTGGTGCTACATGCCCTATGTCCACAAAAGCTCCTTCAGTATTTGTGACAAGCATTGCTGCAATTTTACATCAGGATGAGGGAATTAAATATTTCCATTACTTCATTATAATATAAATAGTCAATTAAAATGTAAAGACTTGTTAGCAATGCATGCATCATAAATTGCTTAATCCATGGCTCATTGTGTTTGAAAAGCAATCACACAAGGTTCCCTTAGAACACTATTGTAATCCTGTTGAGGAAACAGGGTTATATTTTTCACTGCATGAGCATGAAAATGTAAACTCGGGCTGAAACATGTAAAATGTTAATTTGTTCTTCTGTTAAAAATGTCAGTTCTGGAAATACTTCAATCCAGTGGAGAAGGTTTTGATATTTTTATGCATACTTAACAAAGAATATACTTCCAACTGGGTAGCAAAGGCTACAAATTATACTTTCCAAATACCAGTGCAAGCACAATTTAAACAGTGGACCATTACAGGCTTTTAGATGGAATGTATAATATTTTTGTATACATTTTGTATGCCTTTTCTTATTTTTGAAAAACAATTTTCTTTTTAATAAGGTAAACATAAAATATTACATTTTTTTTATTTACCACTTGCAGCCAGCAGGTGGTAGTGGCTTTCTACGGGCTTAAAGCAGAACTCCAGGTGTGATCTTCTTGCATAGCTACAGCACCTTACAAAAGCGAATACACCCCTCAAATTTTTGTAAGTATTTTATTATAGCTTTTCATGTGACAACACTGAAGAAATGACACTTTGCTTCAATGTAAAGTAGTGAGTGTACAGCTTGTATAACAGTGTAAATTTGCTGTCCCCTCAAAATAACTCAACACACAGCCATTAATGTCTAAACCGCTGGCAACAAAAGTGAGTACACCCCTAAGTGAAAATGTCCAAATTGGACCCAATTAGCCATTTTCCCTCCCCGGTGTCATGTGACTCGTTAGTGTTACAAGGTCTCAGGTGTGAATGGGGAGCAGGTTTGTTAAATTTGGTGTTATCGCTCTCACTCTCTCATACTGGTCACTGGAAGTTCACCATGGCACCTCATGGTAAAGAACTCTCTGAAGATCTGAAAAAAATAATTGTTGCTCTACATAAAGATGGCCTAGGCTATAAGAAGATTGCCAAGACCCTGAAACTGAGCTGCAGCATGGTGGCCAGGACCATACAGTGGTTTAACAGGACAGGTTCCACTCAAAACAGGCCTTGCCATGGTCGACCAAAGAAGTTGAGTGCATGTGCTCAGTGTCATATCCAGAGGTTGTCTTTGGGAAATAGACGTATGAGTGCTGCCAGCATTGCTGCAGAGGTTGAAGGGGTGGGGGGTCAGTCTGTCAGTGCTCAGACCGCACGCTGCAAACTGCATCAAATTGGTCTGCATGGCTGTCGTCCCAGAAGGAAACCTCTTCTAAAGATGATGCACAAGAAATCCTGCAAACCGTTTGCTGAAAACAAGCAGACTAAGGACATGGATTACTGGAACCATGTCTTGTGGTCTGATGAGACCAAGATACACTTATTTGGTTCAGATGGTGTCAAACAAGTGTGGCAGCAACCAGGTGAGGAGTACAAAGACAAGGGTATCTTGCCTACAGTCAAGCATGGTGGTGGGGGTGTCATGGTCTGGGGCTGCACGAGTGCTGACGGCACTGGGGAGCTACAGTTCATTGAGGGATCCATGAATGCGAACATGTACTGTGACATACTGAAGCAGAGCATGATCCCGTTCCTTCAGAGACTGGACTGCAGGGCAGTATTCCAACATGATAATGACCACAAACACACCTCCAAGACGTCCACTGCCTTGCTAAAGAAGCTGAGGGTAAAGGTGATGGGCGGGCCAAGCATGTCTTCAGACCTAAACACTATTGAGCATCTGTGGGGCATCCTCAAATGGAAGGTGGAGGAGTGTAAGGTCTCTAACATCCCCCAGCTCCGTGATGTTTTCATGGAGGAGTGGCAACCTGTGAAGTTCTGGTGAACTCCAAAACCAAGGGGGTTAAGGTAGTGCTGGAAAAGAATGGTGGTCACACAAAATATTAACACTTAGGCCCCAATTTGGACATTTTCACATAGGGGTGTACTCACTTTTGTTTCCAGCGGTTTAGACATTAATGGCTGTGTGTTGAGTTATTTTGAGGGGACATCAAATTTACACTGTTATACAAGCTGTACACTCACTACTTTACATTGTAGCAAAGTGTCATTTCTTCAGTGTTGTCACATGAAAAGATATAGTAAAATATTTACAAAAATGTGAGGGGTGAACTCACTTTTGTGAGATACTGTACATTGTAACTTATAAGTATGCTTGTAAGTATTCATTTATTTCAGGTACTTATATAGCGCCGTCAATTTACGCAGCGCTTTACATATACATTGTACACATTCACATCAGTCCCTACCCTCAAGGAGCTTACAATCTAAGGTCCCTAACTCACATTCATACATTCTAGGGACAATTTAGACAGGACCCAATTAACCTACCAGCATGTCTTTAGAGTGTGGGAGGAAACCGGAGTACCCGGAGGAAACCCACGCAGGCACAGGGAGAACATGCAAACTCCAAGCAGGTAGTGTCGTGGTTGGGATTCGAACCAGTGACCCTTCTTACTGCTAGGCGAAAGTGCTACCCACTGCACCACTGTGCCGCCCTTAAGTATGCATAACTCATATCTGATGGGCAGCTGTGAAAGATGACAATCATTGTAGTAGAAGGCACTACTACAGTGATTGCTGAAATCTTCAGGGTTTATAGGTTGGACTTAAGCTTTTGCTGCTTAGCTGGATGAGAACCCAACAGGTGTGTCCATGCCCTCTGCAGGAAGATAGCCCCATGCAGCAAATTTCTCCATGCCATTCAGGAGCCAGTAGTTGGGTATTGGGAACTGAAAGGAACTGCTCACAGAGTTACCTTTTCTCCTCTAGAAGAGGAACTCGATGAAGTTTGAGCTCTTGTCTTGAGGGAATATCAGGCAGAGCTGGTTCCAGGTATTGCATCTTCAATGGGTGTTTACCCTTTGTTAAAGAAATAATAGGAAATGCTTTTTGAAGAACATGCAGGGGAACACATAGTATTAAAAGAATTGCCTCCTAATGCCTCCTTTGAAAGTAAGAGGCAACCGACAGTAGGAATAGTTGAGGTGTAGCCACAGATGTTATAATACAAAGAAAGGAGAAGGGAGAAAAATCCCTAAGACCTTGTAGGTCCATCTTTTTCAACCAGGGTTCTGTGGTACACTAGGGTTCCTCTAGAAGTTGCTAGTGGCTCCTTAAACTGTGGCTGTCTGACCTCCTATATATGGTGCATGCATAGTTCCAGGGCCAATGCCACTTGACAGAGCAACCTACATGACACCAATGATCTTTTCAGCTGATTTTAAGGGTGGCATTCTGACCACCACTATAAGGAGCATTCTTCCCACTGAAGAATTTAAATGGCATTTTTCTCATTGACCACCCAATAAATAGATTTTAGTAGGGTTCCTTGAGAACTGAAAATGATGTCAAGGGTTCCTCAGGGGTAGAAAGATTGAGAAAGGTTGTTAAATGTGATGCTGGGGTTAGAGACAGCGGTGGGAAGCAAGTAGCAATGCAAAATTTACTTACATTGGGGTTCATTTATTTAAACTGGAGAGTGAAAACAATCTGGTGCAGCTCTACATGGTAGCCAGTTGACTTCTAACTGTAGCTTGTCCGAGTAAGTTTTGACAAAAAAAACCTAGAAACTGATTTTCTCAGTTTCTATGCAAATCTGCAACTGATTTTGCTCTCTCCAGTTTCAGTAAATCAACCTCATTATGTTTTTATGGATCATGGAACATTACCGTATAACACTTTGTGATTTATTTACATTACTTTGATGCAGCAACCTTCTAAGTTGTAAAGAAATAAAAACTTTTGTTACCTTAAACAATAAAAAAGAAAGGGAAAAAAACTGACAATATGTAAAAAAAAAAAAATAAATAACACCCAGAGGTGAATTGATGTGCTATAAAGATCCGTTGCCTGCATAAATGTTAGGTGAACAGCAGATGTCTTAACCTTTACTCCCTGAGAAATGAACAACAATAATGGCATACATTTTAGATGCTGTATGTCTATTAAAGTTTCAACATTCCACAGTTTTGCAAATGTCACATCCAAGAACCTCGCTGCTCAAACACTTTGTATCGGGAAGGCACAAAATAGCAAAAGGTCAAATTGTACTGTATCTGTTAGAAAGAGAGATTCAGAGCTTTGTGTGTTTTTAGAGTTCAGACAAAGAAGCGTCAGGGGTGTAAAGCCAAGAATGGTTGGCGACAGAAAGAATGATGCTGCTTGACGTAGGAAAAGCTTTGTTTTGGGGATGTGAAGGAAGTGAAAATTGTGAATTTCCAAGCTGTCCAGTCATCTGCAATACTGAGTCAGCTTCACACCTTACACCTACCGGTTACTGACATATTAGTATTAGATGTAATCAGGCCGATAATTGACTTCTGCATGAATACATTCAAACAGCAACTCCTGGAGAAAAGTAATTGTTGAGCTGCAGCTAATGCTAGCCAGGAAGCATGATGAAAGTCAGAACATTCATGGATGTTACCTCTAAAGGAACACTGTCATATTGACTATTCAGGACAAATCTGCAATCTTCTCCATACCCATACATAATCTTAGGAGGTACCGTGAAAGAAACAAGGGGTTAACCCCTTAAAGTAGAACTAACTCTTCCTATCCTCTTCAGCCAAGGAAGCTGTCATCTTAGCCTCTGTTTGACCTGTAGCTGCCATGGTAGTGTACATGCGATCAGCTTTGACACCAACCATTTAAAGGCTTGACAATTCAGTTGAAAGCCAACATAAGCACACTAGAAACTCTAAAAAAACCGTGGATTTTTTTCCGAAGGATGTTGGCTCAAACTTGTCTTGCATACACACGGTCACACAAATGTTGTGGGAAATTCCGAACGTCAAGAACGCAATGATGTACAACATGTACGACGAGCCGAGAAAAATCAAGTTTTCTCGGCTTTTGTGGACTTTTGTGCGTCAAAATTGTGCACACACACTCGGAATTTCCGACAACAAGTTTTGGTGTCGGAAAATTTGAGAACCTGCTCTCAAACATTTGTTGGCGGAAATTCCGACAACAAATGTTCTATGGAGCATACACACAGTCAGACTTTCCGACAACAAGCTCACATCCAACATTTGTTGTCAGAAAATCCTATTATGTGTACAGGGCATTTCAGTTAGCAATCAAGGCATGCCTTGAACGTAACTGTTTTGGGAGACAGTTAAATTAGTGAGTATAGTTCCACTTTACTGCCACCTACAGAAAACCCTTTAATGTGGGCTTTAATGCCTTTGGAGGCTGAGTGGCTTCTTTATCACATGACGGGTGTGATTGGTTCTCCCAGCAATAATCCATATTCCCATTGCCCACGTTCCCGGAGAAAGTTCTAGGGTACTGGCTACTGTAGCAACCAATAGCTGGAGAATGGATCACAAAAAGCCACAATAAATAGATTTGTCAGCAGACCACAGATCTTCAAGTTGAGTCCACATAGTTTTATTAAAGCATGATCACATCACAAATAAGAAAGTGCAATGTTTCTGAGTCACACAGGACCCTTTGATCAGGCATGTGATGGGTGTAAAGTAAAAGTGCAAAATATTTAAACAAACATCCACCAATCAGAAAAAGGCAAAGAACCACCCACCCCTGGACATGTGTAACATCATCAGTCCCGCAAGACGTCACACTTGTCCAGGGGTGGGTGGTTCTTTGTTCATTGCCTTTTCTAATTGGTGGATGTTTATTTAAATATTTTGCACTGTTACTTTACACTTCTCACATGCCTGATGAAGGGGTTATGCGTGACTCTGAAACATTGCCCTCTCTTGTTTGTGATGTGATCATGCTTTAATAAAACCGTTTGGACTCAACTTGAAAATCTTTGGTATTCTGGTAAATATCTTCATTGTGGGTCTCCCAGCAGTCACATGATTAAGAGCTCATCCCGCTGCCTTAAAGCTTTGACCAAGAAGCCTTGATATGAAGCCTTTGACCCTGAGATAGCTTAGACAGTGTGCTGGGAGTATTCAATGAGTGCACTTTCAGCACACAAACCTCAGGTTGGTGTGGACACATACAGTTGTGCTCATAAGTTATACATACCCTGGCAGCATTTATGATTTCTTGGCCATTTTTCAGAGAATATGAATGATAACACAAAAACTTTTCTTTCACTCATGGTTATTGTTTGGCTTAAGCCATTTATTATCAATCAACTATGTTTACTCTTTTTAAATCAGAAACTAACCAAATGACCCTGATCAAAAGTTTACATTCCCCAGTTCTTAATATAGTGTAATGCCCCCTTTAACATCAATGACAGCTTTAAGTCTTTTGTGGTATTTGTGGATGAGACTCTTTATCTTCTCAGATGGTAAAGCTGCCCATTCCTCTTGGTAAAAAGCCCCCAGTTCCTGTAAATTCTTGGGCTGTTTTGCATGAACTGGACATTTGAGATCTCCCCAGAGTGGCTCAATGATAATGAGGTCAGGAGACTGAGATGGCCACTCCAGAACCTTCATTTATTCTGCTGTAGCCAATGACGGGTCGACTTGGCCTTGTATTTTGGATCATTGTCATGTTGGAATGTCGTATTGTCGAAAGTACGTACCATGCACAGTTTCCTGGCTGATGAATGCAAATGTTCCTCCAGTATTTTTTGATAACATACTGTATACATCTTGCCATCAATTTTGCCCAAATTTCCTGTGCCTTTGTAGCTCACACATCCCCAAAACATTAGTGATCCACCTCCATGTTTCACAGTAGGAATGGTGTACCTTTCATCATAGGCCTTGTTGACTCCTCTCCAAATGAAGCGTTTATGGTTGTGGTCAAAAAGCACAATTTTGGTCTCATCACTCCAAATGACTTTGGGCCAGAAGGTTTGAGGCTCGTCTCTGTGCTGTTTGACGAATTGTAAGTGGGATACTTTGTGGCATTTGCGTAGTAATGGCTTTCTTCTGGCGACTCGACCATGCAGCTCATCTTTCTTCAAGGGCTTTCTTATTGTGCATCTTGAGACAGCCACACCGCATGTTTTCAGAGAGTCCTGTATTTCACCTAAAGTTATTTGTGGGTTTTTCTTTGCATCCCGAACAATTTTCCTGGCAGTTGTGGCTGAAATTTTAGTTGGTCTACCTGACTATGGTTTGGTTTTAACAGAACACCACATTTTCCACTTCTTGATTAGAGTTTGAACACTGCTGATTGGCATTCTCAATTCCTTGGATATCTTTTTATATCCCTTTCCTGTTTTATACAGTTCAACTACCTTTTCCTGCAGATCCTTTGACAATTCTTTTGCTTTCCCCATGACTCAGAATCCAGGAACGTCAGTGCAGCACTGGATGAAAGATACAAGGGTCTGTCTGGAGTCCAGAAACTTATTGACTTTTTATACATACACACTAATTACAAGGAAACAGATCACAGGTGAGGATGGTTACCTTTAGCCATTCACACCCCTTTGTGTCAACTTGTGTGCATGTTATCAGGCCAAAACCACCAGGGTATGTAAACATTTGATCAGTGTCATTTGGGTAGTTTCTGTTGTCATTATGGTTTAAAAAGAGTAAACACAGTTGATTGATAATAAAGTGCTTCAGCCAAACACTAACCATGAGTGAAAGAAACGTTTTTGTGTTATCATTCATATTCTTTGAAAAATGGCCAAGAAATCATAAATTATGCTGGGGTATGTAAACTTATGAGCACAACTGTATGTGCTGCGGCTGGAAATTAAAGCCCATCTTTTTTGCCACCACAAACTGTATATGTGTGATCAGGTTGGCAAATAGACATTGCCGCTTTACTTATCAGGGCACAGTAAAAGTGTCTGTACATAGCTCACCACCAAGATATCTACTTTCACCCTCAGGGTTGCAGTATTCCCACATTTATAAGCTCTGGTGTCAATGGATGTTGGTGCTTAGACAGAAAGTTGATATCATGACACCTCCCCACATGGGGGATTATTGGTCACTTAGGTCTAAATGCTGTCATATATAAATGCTGTACACCTCACCTGCAGCTCCCCAGTTGTGGTAAAACATGTTTTTTTATGGTAGGCATATCTCATGCCTAAATATGTCCATGTGCATGAAGCCCTAGGTCCCTTAGGCCCCCTACATGAGGACCGTTTGTTCGTTTTCCATCCATCATTTATGGATGAAAATGGATGTCAATGCATCTTTACGGAACAATGTATGCAAATGGATAATCATCCATTTACATCCGTTTACATCCACTTCCATCAACATCTGTTTTTTGGAACCGATCAAAGCCCTATTTTTCTTCCATAACAAAACAAAAAAAAAGAATTGGACGAAAACTAATGTAAAAGGACAAAGGTTCATTTATGTATTAAAACACAAACTCTGGCACTCAAGTGATTAAGGACTCTAGCTGGCAGATGTAAAAAGTTGATGTCAAAAGGGATGAAAAATGGAATGGTTGTGTGTCTTTTTAAACTCTCTTTCATTGAAAAGTTTTTTCCCTATCCTAGGGTCACTGTAAGGTGTTTGCATATCGCTATCATATCTCCTCTCAAGCGTCTCCTCTCCACAGAGAATACGTTTAATTCATGTAGTCTTTCCTCATAGCTGAGATCCTCTAATCCCTTTATTGGCTGTGCTGCCCTTCTCTGCACTCCCTCCCCCTTTCCAGCACATATTTATTGAGGACTGGTGCCGAGAACTGGATGGCATACTCAAGATGCAGCCAGACCAGAGTCTTGTAGAGTTGCAGAATTATTGCTTTAACTCTGGAGTAAATCCCCTTTTTAATGCATGCTAATATTCTGTTGGCTTTGCTTGCAACAGCTTTGCATTGCATGCTATTGCTGAGACTATGATCTGCTAGGACCCCCAGATCTTTTTCCATCCTGGATTCAACCAGTGGTTCTCCCCCTAGTGAGCAACTTGCATTCATATTTTTAGCAGCCAAATGCATTACTGTACATTTCTCAACATGAAGCCTCATTTGCCATGTAGTTGCTCACCCTATTACATTATTTAGGTCTTCTTGTAAGGTTTCCACATCTTGTTGTGAAGTCATTGCCCTGCTTAGCTTTGTATCATCAGCAAACACTGAGATTGAGCTGTTTATCCCATCCCTTTTATCATTTATGAATAAATTAAACTGAATTGGTCCCAGGACTGATCCTTGGGGGACCCCACTTACCACACCAGACCATTCTGAGTACTCACTATTTATCGCCACCCTTTGGAAACGCTCCTGTAACCAGTTTTCTATCCAGGTGCTCACCCTACGGTCAATGCCTACAGACCTCAGTTTGTAAAGTATACGGTTATGGGGAACTGTATCAAATGCCTTTACAAAATGCAGATATACCATGTCCACAGGCCTACCCTTATCTAGATGGCAGCCTACTTCCTCATACCATGTTAACAGATTGGTCTGGCAAGAACCAGGGTATCCTAGGGTCACTGTAAGGTATTTGCATATCGCTATCATATCTCCTCTCAAGCGTCTCCTCTCCACAGAGAATACGTTTAATTCATGTAGTCTTTCCTCATAGCTGAGATCCTCTAATCCCTTTATTGGCTGTGCTGCCCTTCTCTACACTCCCTCCCCCTTTCCAGCACATATTTATTGAGGACTGGTGCCGAGAACTGGATGGCATACTCAAGATGCAGCCGGACCAGAGTCTTGTAGAGTTGCAGAATTATTGCTTTAACTCTGGAGTAAATCCCCTTTTTAATGCATGCTAATATTCTGTTGGCTTTGCTTGCAACAGCTTGGCATTGCATGCTATTGCTGAGACTATGATCTGCTAGGACCCCCAGATCTTTTTCCATCCTGGATTCAACCAGTGGTTCTCCCCCTAGTGAGCAACTTGCATTCATATCAAATGCCTTTACAAATGCCTTTACAAAATGCAGATATACCATGTCCACAGGCCTACCCTTATCTAGATGGCAGCCTACTTCCTCATACCATGTTAACAGATTGGTCTGGCAAGAACCAGGGTATCCTAGGGTCACTGTAAGGTATTTGCATATCGCTATCATATCTCCTCTCAAGCGTCTCCTCTCCACAGAGAATACGTTTAATTCATGTAGTCTTTCCTCATAGCTGAGATCCTCTAATCCCTTTATTGGCTGTGCTGCCCTTCTCTACACTCCCTCCCCCTTTCCAGCACATATTTATTGAGGACTGGTGCCGAGAACTGGATGGCATACTCAAGATGCAGCCGGACCAGAGTCTTGTAGAGTTGCAGAATTATTGCTTTAACTCTGGAGTAAATCCCCTTTTTAATGCATGCTAATATTCTGTTGGCTTTGCTTGCAACAGCTTGGCATTGCATGCTATTGCTGTGACTATGATCTGCTAGGACCCCCAGATCTTTTTCCATCCTGGATTCAACCAGTGGTTCTCCCCTAGTGAGCAACTTGCATTCATATTTTTAGGAGCTAAATGCATTACTTTACATTTCTCAACATGAAGCCTCATTTGCCATGTAGTTGCTCACCCTATTACATTATTTAGGTCTTCTTGTAAGGTTTCCACATCTTGTTGTGAAGTCATTGCCCTGCTTAGCTTTGTATCATCAGCAAACACTGAGATTGAGCTGTTTATCCCATCCCTTTTATCATTTATGAATAAATTAAACTGAATTGGTCCCAGGACAGATCCTTGGGGGACCCCACTTACCACACCAGACCATTCTGAGTGCTCACTATTTATCGCCACCCTTTGGAAACGCTCCTGTAACCAGTTTTCTATCCAGGTGCTCACCCTACGGTCAATGCCTACAGACCTCAGTTTGTAAAGTATACGGTTATGGGGAACTGTATCAAATGCCTTTACAAAATGCAGATATACCATGTCCACAGGCCTACCCTTATCTAGATGGCAGCCTACTTCCTCATACCATGTTAACAGATTGGTCTGGCAAGAACCAGGGTATCCTAGGGTCACTGTAAGGTATTTGCATATCGCTATCATATCTCCTCTCAAGCGTCTCCTCTCCACAGAGAATACGTTTAATTCATGTAGTCTTTCCTCATAGCTGAGATCCTCTAATCCCTTTATTGGCTGTGCTGCCCTTCTCTACACTCCCTCCCCCTTTCCAGCACATATTTATTGAGGACTGGTGCCGAGAACTGGATGGCATACTCAAGATGCAGCCGGACCAGAGTCTTGTAGAGTTGCAGAATTATTGCTTTAACTCTGGAGTAAATCCCCTTTTTAATGCATGCTAATATTCTGTTGGCTTTGCTTGCAACAGCTTGGCATTGCATGCTATTGCTGAGACTATGATCTGCTAGGACCCCCAGATCTTTTTCCATCCTGGATTCAACCAGTGGTTCTCCCCCTAGTGAGCAACTTGCATTCATATCAAATGCCTTTACAAATGCCTTTACAAAATGCAGATATACCATGTCCACAGGCCTACCCTTATCTAGATGGCAGCCTACTTCCTCATACCATGTTAACAGATTGGTCTGGCAAGAACCAGGGTATCCTAGGGTCACTGTAAGGTATTTGCATATCGCTATCATATCTCCTCTCAAGCGTCTCCTCTCCACAGAGAATACGTTTAATTCATGTAGTCTTTCCTCATAGCTGAGATCCTCTAATCCCTTTATTGGCTGTGCTGCCCTTCTCTACACTCCCTCCCCCTTTCCAGCACATATTTATTGAGGACTGGTGCCGAGAACTGGATGGCATACTCAAGATGCAGCCGGACCAGAGTCTTGTAGAGTTGCAGAATTATTGCTTTAACTCTGGAGTAAATCCCCTTTTTAATGCATGCTAATATTCTGTTGGCTTTGCTTGCAACAGCTTGGCATTGCATGCTATTGCTGTGACTATGATCTGCTAGGACCCCCAGATCTTTTTCCATCCTGGATTCAACCAGTGGTTCTCCCCTAGTGAGCAACTTGCATTCATATTTTTAGCAGCCAAATGCATTACTTTACATTTCTCAACATGAAGCCTCATTTGCCATGTAGTTGCTCACCCTATTACATTATTTAGGTCTTCTTGTAAGGTTTCCACATCTTGTTGTGAAGTCATTGCCCTGCTTAGCTTTGTATCATCAGCAAACACTGAGATTGAGCTGTTTATCCCATCCCTTTTATCATTTATGAATAAATTAAACTGAATTGGTCCCAGGACAGATCCTTGGGGGACCCCACTTACCACACCAGACCATTCTGAGTGCTCACTATTTATCGCCACCCTTTGGAAACGCTCCTGTAACCAGTTTTCTATCCAGGTGCTCACCCTACGGTCAATGCCTACAGACCTCAGTTTGTAAAGTATACGGTTATGGGGAACTGTATCAAATGCCTTTACAAAATGCAGATATACCATGTCCACAGGCCTACCCTTATCTAGATGGCAGCCTACTTCCTCATACCATGTTAACAGATTGGTCTGGCAAGAACAATCCTTCACGAATCCACGCCGATTACTACTAATACTGTTTTCATCAGCAAATTTTGGGATATAGCCCCTTATCATCCCCTCCAATAATTTACAAACTATTGATGTTAGACTGGCTGGCCTGTAGTTTCCAGGGATATATCTCACCCCTTTTTTAAAAATTGGTACCACGTTGGCTTTTCCCCAATCAGCTGGTACCATTCAAGTCCGTAAACTGTACACAAACATTAGCTATTTGGTTGTGATTGGCTTTCATTGTGATTTCTACGTAATTACATTTTTTTTTTATGTTAGGCATGTTTTAAGCCTAAACAGGTGTGTATGCATAAGGCCTTACACTGTGTGTTCAGAGTGATGTCCCTCAGGGGAAGGGTCCTGTACTTATAGTATGTCCTCAGTCTGCCTGGTGGCATGACACTGTGTGAGTGTGGAGACATCCAGTGGAGAAAAAATAAATATTGCTGTGTAAAACACCGGAGAGGAGGTGAATATTGCAAAATAATGCTGGAGGACATAAAATAATAGCCTTGGAGTTGGACTTTAAGAAAAATTGTTTTCCAGTTGTATTATTTTTATACTGTTGCTTTGTACTATGTTATTGTACTGTTATAAAACATCCCTCCACCGGGCATATAAGAATTTCCAAGACTCCTTGTCTGTCTTACACTTTATGTAATGCCCTTTGAAAGAGCACTTGAAGGCTGCATTGATTTCTTTTGAAAGCATTCGGCATTTTTATTATAGAAATAGTCACCAAGAAATGATTACGTTGGATGGGGGAAATTACGGTTTATCCTGTAAACACCGACATTAACATAACATACATCATTTACAGAAAAACCGACTGCCAACGCAACTGATCTATATGCATTTAATGTCTGTGTGTATTCCAGAGGAAATCCACTTACAGCAAATGTCACATATAGTTTGAGCTTAAAGAGCATGTGATATAGATTTAAAAGTACTTGTGCAGTTAATCATGGTTTTTGAAAGTCTATTACTATTTCAATTTCAGGCAAACATCTGTGAAATGACTGATGTCTTGAAACCCATCAGAACTCTTCCTTTCCTCATATTTTTTCTATTCACATTTTCAAGTTCAGTATGACCTTCACTCTAGAACTGATTTCACAGCATTATTTAAGTAAAATCAAAAAAACATTTGTCATTTTCATGATTTCTCGCCTTTGTGAAGTCAGTCTTGGAAGAGATAATGTATCCCCCCAAAAAGAAAATAAATAAATCCAGCTTATTTTATTTAGTGGGTAATGCTTGAAATAGTGATGAATGGGACAAGCGCCCAAACCAGGGTCTAACCCAGATCGGGGCTGAATCTTCACCAAGTATCCCGGATCCTTCAAATTAATTAAAGCAACCTTTAAACCAAAATCTATAATTAAATATATTGCGGCTTACCAATTCATCAATGTAGTAGCTGCATGTGTTTTCTTTTTTTAGTCTTTGTTTTTTTTTTCTCAACATTCACCTGTTGAACCAGCCAGTAACATACAGTACTTCCTGTCTTAGGGTGTCTCCAATCTGGATGGAGGAGCAACGTAGACACCTTTGGACAGCAGCATTGTCAATCTGGGGAAAGAGTAGCGTTAGATGCACTAGCTGATTTACAGTGCCTTGAAAAAGTATTTATCCCCCTTGAAACTTTCCACATTTTGTCATGTTACAACCAAAAATGCAAATGTATTTTATTGGGATTTTATGTGATAGACCAACACAAAGTGGCACTTAATTGTGAAGTGGAGTGAAAATGATAAAAGGTTTTCAAAATTACATAGCTGGAAGGTGTGGTGTGCATTTGTATTCAGCCCCCCTGAGTCAATACTTTGTAGAACCACCTTCCGCTGCAATTACAGCTGCAAGTTTTTTGGGGGATGTTTCTACCAGCTTTGCACATCTAGAGAGTGACATTTTTGCCCATTTTTCTTTGCAATATAGCTCAAGCTCTGTCAGATTGGATGGACAGTGTCTGTAAACAGCAATTTTCAAGTCTTGCCACAGAATCTTAATTGGATTTAGGTCTGGACTTTCACTGGGCCATTCTAACACATGAATATGCTTTGATCTAAACCATTCCATTGTAGCTCTGGCTGTATGTTTAGGACCGTTGTTCTGCTGGGAGGTGAACCTCTGCCCCAGTCTCAAATCTTTTGCAGACTCTAATGCAGCGTACACACGAGCTGACTTTTCGACCAGACTGGTCCGACGGACCGAGTCCGGCGGACAATCCGATCGTGTGTGGGCTTCATCGGACCTTCAGCGAACTTTTCCAGTCGAAAATCTGACGGACTTTAGATTTGAAACATGCTTCAAATCTTTCCGAAAGGACTCGAGTCCGGTCGAAAAATCCACTCGTCTGTATGCTAGTCCGATGAACGAAAACTCATGCTAGGGCAGCTATTGGCTACTGGCTATCAACTTCCTTATTTTAGTCTGGTCGTACGTCATCATGTACGAATCCGTCGGACTTTGGTGTGATCGTGTGTAGGCAAGTCCGTTTGTTCAAAAGTCCGTCGGAAGTCTGTCAAAAGTCTGACGAAAGTCCACCGGAATAGCCGTCGGACTTTTGTTGCCGAAAAGTCCGCTCGTGTGTACGCGGCCTTATGCTGCGTACACACGAGCAGACTTTTCGACTGGACTGGTCTGACGAACCGAGTCCGGCGGACAATTCGACCTTGTGTGGGCTTCATCGGACCTGCAGCGGACTTTTTCGGTCGAAAATCTGACGGACTTTAGATTTGGAACATGTAAATCTTTACGTCGGAACTCCGCCGGACCCAGTTTCTAACAAAAAGTCCGCTCGTCTGTATGCTAGTCCGACAGATGAAAACCGACACTAAGGCAGCTATTGGCTACTAACTATCAACTTCCTTTTTTTAGTCCGGTCGTACGTTATCACGTACCAATCCGTCAGACTTTGGTGTGATCATGTGTAGGCAAGTCCGTTCGTTGGGAAAGTCCGTTGGAAGTCCGCCGAAAGTTCGTCAGATAGTCCGTCAGACCATTCCGGTCGAAAAGTCCGCTCGCGTGTACGCGGAATTACAGTATTTTTTTTCTATTATTGCCCTGTGTTTGGCTCCATCCATCTTCCCATCAACTCTGACCAGCTTCCCTGTCCCTGCTGAAGAAAAGCATCCCCACAACATGATGCTGCCACTACCATGTTTCACGGTGGGGATGGTGTGTTCAGGGTGATGTGTAGTGTTAGTTTTCTGCCACACTTAACGTTTTGCTTTTAGACCAAAACTTTCAATTTTGGTGTCATCTGACCAGACCACCTTCTTCCACATGTTTGCTGCGTCCCCCACATAGTTTCTCACAAACTGCATAGGGGACTTCTTATGGATTTCTTTCAAAAATGGCTTTCTTCTTGCCACTCTTCAATAAAGGCCATATTTGTGGAGTGCACGACTAATAGTTGTCCTGTGGACAGATTCTCCCACCTGAGCTGTGGATCTCTGCAGCTCCTCCAGAGTTACCATGGGCCTCCTTGGCTGCTTCCCTGATTAATGCTCTCCTTGCCTGGCCTGTCAGTTTAGGTGGATGGCCATGTCTTGGTAGGTTTGCAGTTGTGCCATACTCTTTCCATTTTCGGATAATGGATTGAACAGTGCTCTGTGAGATGTTCAAAGCTTGGGGTATTTTTTTATAACCTAATAATGCTTTAAACTTCTCCACAACTTTATCCCTGACCATTCTGGTGTGTTCCTTGGCCTTCATGTTGCCTTTGTTCACCAAGGTTCTCTAACAAACCGCTGATGGCTTCACAGAACAGCTGTATTTATACTGAATTTACACATAGGCGGACTGTATTTACTAATTAGGTGACTTCTGAAGGCAATTGGTACCACTAGATTTTAGTTAGGGGTATCAGAGTAAAGAGGGCTGAATACAAATGCACACCACACTTTTCACATATTTATTTGTAAAACATTTTGAAAACCATTTATCATTTTCCTTCCACTTCACAATTATGTGCCACTTTGTGTTGGTCTATCAAATAAAATCCCAGTAAAATACATTTACAATCTAGATTGTAATATGACAAAATGTGGAAAATTTCAAGGGGTATGAATACTTTTTCAATGCACTGTAGGTGAATTTGGCTAACAAATAAAGCCAAACTCCTGATAACACCTTTTAAGCAGTTACAGCAATGTGTCTTTTTTTTATTTTCCTACCTTAGCAAAGGCAGGTTTCCAGCTGTTTTTATCAAAGTGTCACCTTTTTGTTAAAGCCCTGCTTTGTTTGTGAACAAAGCAATGTAATCATTATGATTGTCTTTCATTGTGATCATATGATTAGGAACTATGTTCCAGTGTGCATCCTACAGGGCATCTGTCAGACACAGTGTGGTAAAAAACAAGCATCTAACATGGGTGCTGACTACTACTTCTAACATGATGTGTTTATTATCTGTATGTATGTTCCTCCAGGGGCTTCATGCTGGAATATTAATAAACAGAACACAGGCAAGAATTTGTAAAAGAACAAAATGTGTCTTCTGGTAGCTTCTGTAATGCAAACTTTAAGTATAACTAAAGATTTTTTTTTTAGTTTTGCATAGAGTGGAGAGGGATTAGAACGCTTGCCAGTTTTTATTGCTGTCTGTGCCCCCCTTAAAAAGGTAGTAAAGCCTGCTTTCTGATTTTTACCTACAGGTGAGCCTATAATAATATAATATAATATAATATAATATAATATAATATAATATAATATAATATAATATAATATATAATATAATATAATATAATATAATATAATACGGTAATTACCTCTACATAGTCTATCACCTCTTCAATCCATCGTGAATGCTGCCGCCAGACTCATCCACCTTACGAATCGCTCTGTCTCTGCTACTCCTCTCTGTCAATCCCTCCACTGGCTTCCGCTCGGCCAAAGAATTATGTTCAAAATACTAACAACTACCTACAAAGCCATCCACAATTTCACCCCCAGCTACATCACTTTTCCAAAGCCTCTCCAATCCCATGGAATGCCCTACCCCAAGCTGTCCGCTTATCTCCTACTTTATTAGCTTTTAGACGATCCCTGAAAACCCTTCTCTTCAGAGAAGCCTACCCAACCCACACCTAACAAGTGTATTTTCATTTTCTCCATCAGCTCACCCCCCACATTTATTACCTTTTGTTTCCACTTGACCCTCCCTTCTAGATTGTAAGCTCTAGGGAGCAGGGCCCTCTGATCCCTCCTGTATTGATTTGTATTGTAAGTGTACTGTCTGCCCTCATGTTGTAAAGTGTTGCGCAAACTGTTGGCGCTATATAAATCCTGTATAATAATAATAATACCTGTAGGTAAAATGAATACTGTATTTATTGGCGTATAACACGCACTTTTCCCCCCTGAAAATAAGGGGCAAATTACGGGTGCGTGTTATACGCCGATAGTGTACCTCGGAGGGGAAGGAGGGGGACGAGCGCCGCTGGAATTCACCGAGCAGTCATCTCCTGTTTATTCGGCTCTCACTCAGCTTTCACATCACACACACACAGTCCCGCCACCGGCATTGGACCAGTGTTCTGTCTATCACAGGAGCTGGTCCAATGCTGATGGTGGAGGCGGGACTGTGTGTGACTGTCGACTGAGAGCCGAGTAAACAGGAGATGACAGCTCAGTGATTTCCTGCACTGCACTGATGAGAGATGGGGAGGCTGCAGATGGGCATTATTCAGGCTGCATTGATGGAAGATGGGCTGCAGATGGGCACAGATCAGGCTGCATTGAGCCTGCAGATGGGCGCTAATCAGGCTGCATTGAGGCTGCAGATGGACACAGATCAGGCTGCATTGATGGGCACTGACTATTATTTTGCTTCAAAGTGGTTTATTTAAAAAATATGTTTTTTGTTTCCTGAAACTTCCCTCTTAAATTGAAGGTGCATGTTATACGCCTGTGCGTGTTATACGCCGATAAATATGGTATCTCTTAAACGAGCACTGTTTAGGGGATATTCACCCTGGGTGCAGCCAGTGACATCACAGGCGCATGCGCTCTGAAGGTTAGGCATACCTTGCTGGAACTTTAGAGCTTTGTGTTGGAACCATCATTGCGGCTCCGGTTCATCACGCATCTGGAGCGTGCAAACCCGGAAGAAAGACTGGGGAAGATGTCAGCCCTATCAGCAGGCACAGCGTGGCGCTTGAGGGCTTTGTTCTAAGGTAAGTTTTTCATAATGTGCTAGTATGTGATGCATACTAGCACATTATGCCATTGTCTTGCAGGTGTTTTTTTTTTTTTAAACCAGCCACAGTTTACAACCGCTTTAATGAGATTCACCCTCTCTATGTGTCCTATTTACTATTATCATTGAAAGTGAAAGTAAATGAAAATCCCAAATTTTAGGTTGTCCCCTAAAAAGTTATACAGGGGAAATCTTCCAATGGGAATGCTAGTTCTGGTGACCTGAGGGTTCCCAAGGAATTCCCTCAATTCGAAGAGATTTCCTCTCACTTCCTGTTTGGTTATGGGACAGGAAGTGATGGCAAATCTCCACTATGGGACACAGATGGTGAAAAATAATCTGCCAGGGGTTAAAACCCTTCCTTGCTCTATTCAAAATGAAAAAAAAAAAAAGTTTTGCCTATAGTTCAACTGTAAGTTGCTAATGTAAGCATTAAAAAAGGGGATTAACTCCAGAGATAAAATAATAATTCTCCCGCTCTACAAGACTCTGGTCTGGCCGCACCTGGAATATGCTGTCCAGTTCTGGGAACCAGTCCTCAGGAAGGATGTACTGGAACTGGAGAGAGTCCAGAGAAGGGCAACAAAACTAATAGAGGGACTGGAGGATGTTAGTTATGAGGAAAGGTTACGAGCATTGAACTTGTTCTCTCTGGAGGGGGATATGATTTCAATGTACAAATACCATACTGGTGACCCCACAATAGGGATAAAACTTTTCCGCGTAAGGAAATTTAATAGGACAAGCGGCCATTCACTAAAATTAGAAGAAAAGTGGTTTAACCGTAAACTGAGTAGAGGGTTCTTTACTGTAAGAGCGGTTAGGATGTGGAATTCACTTCCACAGGCGGTGGTCTCAGCGGGGAGCATTGATAGTTTCAAAAAGCTATTAGATAGGCACCCGAACGACCACAAAATACAGGGGTAAATAATGCATAATGATGTATACAATGTGTGATGAAGATTTGGAGATGCATATGGAGAGTAAAGTCTACTCACTGAGCAGTTCAGTTTCAGTTCAGTTTGTCCACAAATCAGGTAGCCCACTCTTCATCAGCCACAAGGAATGTATTGTCCTCCAGGATATACCAACTGATCAATGTTCTGCCATATAATCATCACAGTGCTGCATATTTTATGTTTAATGTTCTGCCATAATTCGATGTTAGAGTTGCCAGCATTTGGTCCAAAGGAAACTGAATGGGGGGAGGCGTTGCATTTTGCTATATGTGTCATGGTAAAAAGTGGGTATGGCTGAACAGACATAATTAAACCAGAATGGTTTAGTCATGATGAGCAGGCAAGTATGCTGTTGATTGTAAACAAATTGTAGAGGGGGCTGGCTACTGACCTAGCGAATATGTACTTATTAAAAAAAATAAAAATAAAAAAATTCAGCCAGGATCAGTGATTTTAATAATGCTTAAAAATGCAAAATTCAATTAAATAACCTCCCAGGTGGTACCTTAAACCTGCCTGTGATGTGTCACGTCTGTATTATATAGACAAACTTCTACATCAACAGTGACATGTACAAAGAAAAAAATGCTGTTTAAATGCCGGTAAACAACAATTCCTTTCCACCTTGTTTTTCTTATTAAAAAACGGCATGGGACCCCCCCTAGAATACATACCTTTGAGGTAAGCTGTTTTTAACAATGAAAAATAAGTTGGCATTGAAAGTCATTTACCGGCAATTTAAAAGTTAGTTTTTTTGTTTATAAATGTAACTTTTGCTCTAGTACATCCTACAGTAAAAAAAAAAAAAAAAAACAGTATGAGGATTCACCCCAAAATCTATACTAGACCTTTTTAAAAGAGTCCACCCCCCCAATCATACCAGGCTAAATGCCCTCAGCATAGGGGGGAATACCTTGTCAGGGGCAAAAACAAAGCACTTTGTCCTCATCTTGATGATTCCCCATAGCATTGAATGTGGAGGTCTCTGTGCAGGAGGCATGTCTGAATCTGGAAGTTCCTTCTAAAAATAGGTGGGCTCCCAGATTACACCCCCATGTGAATGAGTAAGGGGTACGTAGCCCTACTTATTCACAAAAAAAGTAAATGATAAATACCAACATTCAGACTTTTCACAATAATTCTAAAAAAATGTCCCAGGGTGTAAATTCATCATCAATCATGCCATCGACACCTGTCAAAAGATAAAAGCTGACAACCCAAACAGGACTATGACTATTCACCAAAAGATAGCTTCCCGTCTGTCATTGGTGATATAAAAGAAGGGGCAGAGACAATGGTGATATCATGGTGATTCCCAGTCATGTAAACAAATGGGCTGGGTAACGTCCATGATTGCTAAGGACATGGTAGGTGCAGGCACCCTTTATTTCTTTAGCAACCATTGACAACAGGATGCTGTCATGTTCATCCCTGCTGAACATCCTAAATGTCTGCATTTTGACCGTTTGGATCAAACACTCAGTTCATCCCTAAAACTGACTACTAAATGGGACGTTTTAATAAAGAGATGTGGGGAATTGGCGCTGCCCTATATAATGGTTGTATAAGGGTCTAGAAATTTAATAAATAAATAAGTGATTAAATTAGTGACAGCAATTGTGTATGTGAAAGGAATAGATAGGTGTTTGAGTGACTGTCCCCCTATATATGCACCAAAATTAATGGAAATAGTTGATATAAAATCCTACTAAGTGAATGTGCACATCTTTTGTATCATGTAAATGAGTTGAGTTTATAATTGCTCCACTACCAATGGGGACCTATGTATACATAATAAACCAAATAAAAATAATAAATTTAATCAATATCTATACAAGGGGTCCGTGAAACAACCCACTGTTTAGGTGCTCACAGTAACCATGTGAGGTTACCATATATCCCCACTAGATATAGTGATTAAAGTGCACTGAGTGTAAAGTGAACGAAAGTGCAACAAACTCTAAATTGCAATAAATTAAATGCCCTCAAATTTCATATATATACCATAAAAAATATTAAGAATATAAATATATATACAGGAATCCAAACATATAACATTTATAATAAAGGCAGCGAGTGTAAATACACCATGTGTAGACCAGTCCCTATAATTGGCATATACTGGAATAAAATGTCTAATATGTGGAGATCAGGATCAGTTGGCTTGCATTCAGGAATACTCAAAGGGTGATGTAAGTGATTTCCGTGCAGGTAAAATAAAAGCTGGTGACTCCAAGTGCTCCCCCCCCGATACTCCCCCACTCACCAGAATCCGTCACCCCCAAGGGGGTATTAGGCAGAGGAGTGGGTGTCTTTGGGTAGCTGTCTCTGGTGTCCCTCTTAGGCTCCACTCACCATGAGTTTCTTCTGTTTAGACCGAACCTGTGGGTCCCCTTATGCTGATCCAAAACCGGGGTACCTTCGCTATTATCCACCTCCGTGCTGTTAAGTCCTCCTCACGCAAAGAAATAAACAGGGGGCTTGCATGGTGAAGTATGTCCGGTTTATTAAAAATTGAATATACAATAAAAGCGTATCAACCGTAAGCAGTCGCGGCTAAGGGCTGAGGATGAGATCAGGAACTAGAAATGATCATGTGTCCCAGCTTGCGTTCCAGCCGACTCTTCCGGGTATGACGTGTGAGCGTGACTGCGCCTTACGCGTTTCGTCATCAGACGTTGTCAAAGACGGTTCTAGTGAGTGGGGGAGCACTTGGAGTCACCAGCTTTTATTTTACCTGCACGGAAGTCACTTACATCACCCTTTGAGTATTCCTGAATGCAAGCCAACTGATCCTGATCTCCACATATTAGACATTTTATTCCAGTATATGCCAATTATAGGGACTGGTCTACACATGGTGTATTTACACTCGCTGCCTTTATTATAAATGTTATATGTTTGGATTCCTGTATATATATTTATATTCTTAATATTTTTTATGGTATATATATGAAATTTGAGGGCATTTAATTTATTGCAATTTAGAGTTTGTTGCACTTTCGTTCACTTTACACTCAATGCACTTTAATCACTATATCTAGTGGGGATAATTGGTAACCTCACATGGTTACCGTGAGCACCTAAACAGTGGGTTGTTTCACGGACCCCTTGTATAGATATTGATTAAATTTATTATTTTTATTTGGTTTATTATGTATACATAGGTTCCCATTGGTAGTGGAGCAATTATAAACTCAACTCATTTACATGATACAAAAGATGTGCACATTCACTTAGTAGGATTTTATATCAACTATTTCCATTAATTTTGGTGCATATATAGGGGGACAGTCACTCAAACACCTATCTATTCCTTTCACATACACAATTGCTGTCACTAATTTAATCACTTATTTATTTATTAAATTTCTAGACCCTTATACAACCATTATATAGGGCAGTGCCAATTCCCCACATCTCTTTATTACCACTTCCAATTAATTCCTCATTAGGAATTAATTTAGGGGAGGCTGCAGCCCTTTTAAACAGTTATTTTCCTAAGCGCGGACTTTTCAAATAAGTAAATGGGAAGTTTGTCCTCAATAATTAACTTAGCAATTTATAGGGGACGTGTTGTACAGATTTCCCCCAGGATAAGGTGGCAGGCAAGATGGCGCCGCCACCGGTGCTCCGGCCCCTGCTTCCTCCTCGCACAGTGAGGCACACTACACAGATCTCCCTGATGATCTGATCATGGCTGAGGGGACTTCAAGTGATCCCAGATCTCCCCCCAAGTCGGGAGCATGAAGACCACTCTGCAATAGCCCTGCAAAGGCTCGAATGCGACTGCATTCGAGCCTTTGTTTGGGTACAGTGTAGCATGACCGTGCAATTGTCAATTAAAAAGTGACAGTGCTGAAAGCTGAAAATTGGCTTGGGCAGGAAGGATGCAAAGTGCCTGGTATTGAAGTGGTTATTGTTTTACAGGACGCCTCTATGGATACATCGAATCCTAACCCAAGGCGTGACCAAGCTATGGCCAAATTCATCCATAAGAATACCTTGTACGATGTGTGGCGTTGCCATCACCCTACAGAACGTGGATACACCTTCTGCTCTTCATTTCATAATACCTAAACATGTATAGACTATTTTCTGGTAGACAAATGGATACTACAAAAAATATGCGAGTCTGACATAGAAGCTATAACCTGGTCTGATCACGCCCCTGTTAGCATTACAATAACTAATCCAACATCCCCTCCACCCAAAATATGGAGGGCTAACACTACTGTAATTAAGTCATCTCCATATGCGGAGCTCCTAAAAAAACACCTTGAGGGGTTCTTCCAAAACAATGTGGGTTCTCTGTCAGACTCTACTATGTTATGGAATGCCCATAAAGAATTCATACGAGGGGTCTCAATACAACTGGGTTCACAAGCTAAATGAGGAAGATGCAGCATTTAGACTAAATTACAAAACAAATCACATCACTTGACTCCCAAAACCAAGCCAACCCATGTCAGGCTAAATTACGCAAATTCCTGGCACTACGCCAATAACTAAGAGCCCTTTTATTAGACTTATTCATCAAGAATCAACACAAACTGCAGGTCAAATTTTATGCAACCAACAACAAAGTGGGTAAAGCGATGGCACTCTGCGTTAGAGGCCAACTAATTAAATCTAAAATACCCTTTATCATACACCCAACTACTAAGTTAAACTGACCAAACCATAAACGATAGCCGATGCTTTTAGTAGCTACTATGACAACCTCTACAACATCAAATATGATGCAGCCACACCACAACCCAAAAAATCAGATATAGATAAATTCCTACAACAAATCCCTTCTCTATCACCAGACCAACTACAAACACTTAATACCCATTCACAGTTAAAGAAATAATCACAGCGATCAAATCGCTACCCAATAACAAATCACTCGGCTCTCATGGGTTACCAGGGGAATATTATAAGCAATTATATATATTATAAGCAATTATATAATATTATAATTATATATATTATAAGCAATCGGGACATTCTAGCTCCCCATTTATGCCAAACATTCAATAACACTGCCTCTTCCTCGGCTTTTCCAAATGAAATGTTAAAAGCATTGACGATAACATTACCTAAGCCAGGCAAAGATCCTGATACATGACAACATTTTAGGCCAATTTCCCTTCTAAACAGCAACATAAATCTTTACGCCAAGGTCATTGCCAGCAGGCTAGTGGATATCCTACCTTCCCTTATCCACAAGGACCAAGCAGGTTTTACGAAAGAATGACAATCGTCAGATGCCACCAGGCGGTTGGTGAATATTATTATTTTTACTGAGAGAACAAGAACGCCTTCTCTGCCCTATCTTTGGACGCAGAGAAGGCGTTTGATAGAGTAGATTGTGCCTATCCACAAGCAGTGCTAAACAAATTTGGGTTCCAAGACAGAATACTATCAACTATCACAGCCTTGTACTCAGCCCCTACGGCACAAGTGTATGTAGAAAAAATGCTTTCATGTCCATTTTCCATTACAAATGGCACCAGGCAGGGGTACCCCCTGTCCCCCCTAATCTTCAACCTAGTCATGGAAACATTAGCAGAGAGAATAAGGAGCGACCCGGCCATATCTGGAGTTACAATAGGAACATCAACGCATAAAATAAGCCTCTTTGCAGATTATGTCATTCTTATGATAAAAAACCCAACCTCATCCCTACCACATATACACCGGATTCTCTGAGATTTCTGAAAGATTTTATACTATAAAGTTAATGAGTACAAATCCCACATTCTTCACAATCGCATGGATGGAATCTCGAGAATTCTCCTAGAGTCCTCATACCCCTACCCTTAGAAAGATTCAGGAAATGATTATCTGAGTATTACACTCACCAAAAGTACAAAACACCTATTTAACAGCAACTTCCCTCCCTACAAACAACGATTTAATCAAGAACTGGAATCCCTAGCTAAATTCGAGTTCTCCTGGACTGGACGCCTCGCAGCATTTAAAATGCTGAACCACCCAAAACTGTTATATATTTTCAGAACTCTCCCAATTGTCATTCCCAAATCCTACAGTATCTTAAGTCACTACAACTCAGCCTGAATAAATACGTATGGCAAGGGAAAAAAACCCTGGAGCGCCCATAATATTTTAATCAAACATAGATCCACAGGTGGCGCCACAATGACAAATACACTAGACTACTATCACGCCTCAATATTAGCACAATTAAAGGACCATTCCCATCTATGTTATGGGGAGATATAGAACGAGACACAGTACCATTAAATAACCTATGTCTATGGCTATGCAGCAGACGCCCTAAATCCAAGATTCCCTCTCACTACTCACCCACTATTAAAGCCTCAGCACAGGCCTGGTGGAGACTTACGGCATCCACTTGGAATGATACCCCTTTAACGGAGTTAAAACATCCAATCACTATTCTGAAATACCTCATTCCAGGTATCCGCCTAAATAACTGGCTCAGTGGAATGGAAAGAACACTTGACATACTATTCCGCAAAGAAACCTTTAAATCCTTTGATCGACTAGTCCTGGAATACAAGATAATCCCAACAGTCTTCTATCAGTACCTGCAGATACACAACTGTATTAGACAAAACCCGCAGATCAAATCCACCATCCCAATACAGGCAAATGACTACTTACACCTAAACTCATATAGAAAGAAAGGTATATCACTGTTCTATTCCATACTGTCATAAACCATTAAATCAGACCGAGACAGAAGTACAGTTAAATCACACTTGTTTAATAATAATTGGGATTGTGAATCTCTTTCCCATTTGATCATAGGGGAACGTTTTGTGAATGCAGCTTTTTCCCCAAGTATGTGTCAGGGCTGGGCTCAACCCTTCCTTCTCTAAGCTGGCCACTCAGCTGTCGGCTAATTGCCAGCACCTATCTGTCCACAGTTACTCAGCTGTTGATGATATCCTGCTCATCAGTCCTGCCTCCTTAAGCAGTCCAGCCCAGAGGATCTCTGCCTTCGCCTTGGTCAACATCACAGAGACTATCTCCTGCGTTCTTGTTTAAAGACTTGCTTGGCTGACATCCCTTCTGGCTCCAGATCCTGCTTGCTGTTCCACTACATTGATCCCTGACTTTCTGGCTTCCCTGACTATCCATTCTGGTTACCAAACTTTGGTTATGTTTTGACTATGTTTGTTCTATTTACTTTTATTATTAAAAGCAAACCAATGGAAAAGGGCACTCAATGCTACTTATAAAGCTACCTCATGCACCAAACTATGGAAAATAACCCAAAAATTGACCCAAAGATGGTACTTAACCCCTTTGGCTTTAGCCAACTATAAAGAGAATATCTCCCTACTCTGCTAGAGGAACTGTTGCCAAACAGGAACACTCTTACACCTAATGTGGGAATGCCCCCCGTATACAAAATTTCTGGACAGAGGTCTTTTATATCATTAACACTATGGTAAGACCCCAAGTACAACCATCCACAGGCTTAGCCATTCTTAATCTGAATAGTGACCAAGTACCCCCAGATGGGAGGAAAGTAGTAACACATTTATTATGATAATTATTATGAGATTATGGAAAATGCTAGCCATGTGCAATTCATTTTGTAACAAATCGAAATTCGGCCTTATTTTTGCATCTTTTGGACATTCGGATGCATCCAAATGTCCGAATAAAAAAATAATGAATTTCAACTAATACAAAAGAAATTATAGAGAATATTTTGTGCTGGAGGTTGGATTACTGGCAAAGTGCATTCCTGAGAACTGAGTGAGAAGGGTGTTGTATTGTATTTGAACAGAGGAGAAGAGATATTGTCATTGTGTGTGTTAACAGATTCAATAAACAAACGACTTTCCAAACTACGAATCATTATCACAAATCAATATACATACATTAATATTGAATTTCAACTAATATGAAAGAAATGATAGCGGATATAACAAATTAATTCAACATGATTCGAGATTTAGAACTAACGAATATCGACACTCTACAAATAATAAGTAATTATCCGAAAACGAATTAACGCAACATAACAAATATAACAGAACGAAATGATGTATTTTACAAATGACAACAAACCACAAACTAAACGAAATTTCCCCGTTGTGCACAAGTCTAGAAAACGCCTTCACCACCAAAAATGCTTGATGTTGTTAACATGATCCAAACACACTGCACATATGAACTCATATTGACAACTGATAGGCAGAACTATCAAAAAGAAAGGGCAGCATGGCTGGTGTGGACCAAGTGATATGAGAAATACACTAGTTGACTCCTTGATTAAACGGCAAACAAATTGGATGGAACAAATTAGTTTGTTTAGTATAATTAATTTAGTTTATTGTTTCGTTATACAATATAATGCTACACTATTGGCTATAGCTGTGATAGTAGGATATGGACATTGTAGGTAACTGCACCTATGTACTTGACAGTGTTTCCTCTTTCTAAAGTTGGTAAACCGAGTAAAATAAATATACCTTAATTCAAAGGTTGGCTGAATTGCCTCCCACCCTATGACACAGTTTGCTCCCAGACAAGGGTGGGATGGTCAATACTCTTATCGTACGTTTAGCACTAATACTGCATCAACTGTTCAAGTTAAACTATGACTCATGTTATGACATATGATTAGGACATATATAACCCTCTGTTATATATGTCCTAATGTATAACAGAAAGTACCAATGTTTACTTACCCTTTTGTACTTTTCTTTTTTTTAAAACAATAAAAAATATAAAAATACATAATTACATACATAGTTAATTAGCCTGGTTGAAAAAAAGACACAAGTCCATCTAGTTCAACTAATACAATACTTGATTTCTGCTTCAATTTATAGTAGCATTAAGTGACAAAATTGCTATGTAGATTTATTAATAATATCATTTTTGTAGCAAAACTTACATTTTAATTTAAGAGTTAGAAAAGTTTTGAAGTTGTCTTGGACTCAGTTAATCCACCATAATGTAACTTGCGGATTGTATCTAGAGTTGACACTGTGAAACTAAAACTGTGCCATAAGACACATTGCAAGTTAAATTCATGCTTGAAATAAAGCAAAATGCATGAAAACAAATCCACATACACACACTCTAAGTTTTGTAGGTACCCAAGAGAAAACTCTACATTTTCAAAGCACATCAGAAATGTTTCAGTATATCAAGTGAAATGTTTAAAAAAAAATGTAAGCGTGTTATTGACTATACAGTAAATGTAGGCAACTTTATTGTTTCTCATTTTATGACTGAGAAACATAAATTTAAAAATGATATTTTTGGAGCTGGAAATTGGTGCCTGTCAAGAGCGTTAAGTTAGAACACTAGCTGAAGATCTAAGCTCTTACAGAGGGTGTCAAGGGATTTATCATAATGAATCGTCAGCAGGAAGTGCTTGTTCGCGCTGTTTACTAAAGCACACCTTTAATATATCACCGTCTAAGCAATATATTCCTAGTGGTAGAAAGATGATCAGACTTGATATTACTGTAGTGTGCACCGCTGTTAGACAGATATAAACCCCAATGCAATATCGAACTCTTCACTGACAGAACTGTGTTGCAAATGTTGACAAGTCAAAAAACCAATATGTGCACTAGCTATAACTTTAAGCAGTGCACTTATGATGAAGATGAATTCAGCAGATACAAATAAGGTTGTTTTCAAGGTAAGGGAAACCAAAATCAGCATGGGGGTAATGGAAATGTTTTCTGGAAGTGTGCTAAGGGAAAAGTTTGTTTGTGTGCCCTTATACAGTAGTTAAGGTGGAACTCCAAGCAAGCAGCTAAATAGGCATTTAAAATACTACTACTCCTAACATTTGGGGATATCGCGCTAAATCCTGGCCCTCCTCCAGTCACCTCTCAACCTTAGAATTGGCAGTCTACTCTCTCTAACAGTAGCCTTAACTCCCATTCTCTTATCTCAATCTCCCTGCTTCCACAAGTCAGCCCCCCCCTTATATGTTCCCTACAGAATGCCCGCTCAGTCTCTAACAAATTTGCCTCTGTCAATAATCTTTTCCTCTCCAACTCCCTCAAACTACTTGCTATTTCCGAAACCTGGCTCCAAGAATCGAATACTACCTCTCCAGCTGCCCTCTCCCATGGTCGCCTCCTCTGGACCGACTCACCCAGACCCAGTGGACAAAAAGGAAGCGGAGTTGGACTTCTCCTCTCCCCACAAAGCACCTTCCAAGTTCTTCCTATACCTCCCTCTCTTTCCCTTTGTTCTTTTGAAGTGCACTGCATTCGTCTTTTTTCTCCAGCTTGTCTGAGGATTGCAGTAATTCACTGGCATCCTGATTCCTTGACAACTTCACTGCATGGCTACCCTACTTTCTCAACTCTGAAGTACCCACCATTATCTTCAGTGACTTTAACACTCAAATCAATGTTAACACCAAATTCACCTCTCAACTACTCAACCTAGCCTCTTTTTTTTGACCTAACACAATGAATACAAACCACCACTCACTCCAATGGCAACACACTCAACCTTGTATTCTCCCACCTCCGCACTCCCTGCAACCTCTCTAATACCCCTTTCCTCTTTCCGATCATAACCTTATCCGTTTCACATTCTCCCTGTCCCCTACCTCCCATTCCGCAAACCTGTAAACAGTTTGCCACATTAACCCTTCCCTTCTTCATTCTGCTACCAACTGCCTTTATGATAAAATCTCACCCCTGTCCTACCCAGTCCTGACCACTTCTGTCTACAACAACATAATGTTATACTGTCCTCCTCCCTAGACACACTCGCTCCTCTTGCTACATGCAGAACCAGGCCTCACCTGCTACAACCCTGGCAAACAGAAGACACCAGAAGTCTCAAGAGATGCAGCTGTGTTTTTGAGTAAGCAGTGAGCATAGCTTAAAACTAAATCCTCTACAAATCTGCCCTTCTCATATACACCCCACTGCCTCCACCCACCAACTTCCTTACTGCCCAGGAGACTGCCAATCATTTCAAAAACAAAATCAACACAATTTGTGATGAGATATCCAGCGCCCAGCTTCCGCCCCAAACCAGCACACCAGGTCCAACACCGCACTCAATACTTTCCTCCTTCAGGCCTGGTACCATCGAGAAAGTTGCCAAACTCCTTTCCATGGCCCACCTCACCACCCGTCCCTTGGACCCTGTCCCTTCACAATTACTGCAACCACCTTCCTGCTCTATCCCAAACTCTCTAACCCACATCTTGACCCTCTCCCTCTCCTCTGGCACCTTTCCCTCCCCGCTCAAACATTCACTGGTTACCTCCATACTTAAAAAACCCTCACTGACCCCACCTGTTTGAATAACTTAAGACTAATCTCCCTGCTCCTGTTTGCCTCAAAGCTTCTTGAACACCTTGTCTACAACCATATGAGCTCCTACCTCACTGACAACCACCTTGTTGATCCCCTACAGCTTCTGCTCACAACATTCCACTAAAATTGCCCTACTAAAACTCACCAGCGACCTACTAATTGCTAAAACCAACAGCCAGTACTCCATACTCATACTCTTGGACCTTTCTGCTGCCTTCAACACAGTTGACCACCCACGCCTTCTCAACAAATTCCATTCCCTTGGTCTCCATAATTCTGTTGTTTCCTGGTTCTCCTCCTACCTATCTCAGTGCACTTTCAGTGTCACGTACAACACCATCTTCTCCACTCCTCTTCCTCTTTCTGTTAGGGTACCCCAAGGCTCCGTCCTTGGACCCCTCCTAATCTCTCTCTATACCTCCTCCCTGGGCCAGTTGATAACCTTCCATGGCTTCCAATATCACCTCTATGTTGACGACACCCAGATCTATCTCTCCACTCCTCAACTCACCCCCTCAATCTCCTCACATATCACAAACTTACTGAGCGACATATCAGTATGGATGTCACACCACTTCATAAAACTCAATCTTTCTAAAACTGAGCTTGTATTATTTCCTCTTCTCCAATCCCCTCCCCATGACTTTACCAATGAGATTAATGGCACAACCACTGGTCCCTCCACACACCAAGGTGCTGGGTGTAATCCTAGACTCCGACCTCTCCTATAGCCCCCACATCCAATCACTGGCTACACCTTGCTGCCTTAAACTCTGCAATATTTCCAGAATTCGCCCCATCCTGACTAACACCACAAAACAACTTATTCACTCCTTGGTTATTTTCTGCTTTGATTACTTCAACACTCTCCTTACTGGCCCACCTTTACACAGACTATCCCCCTTCAGACTATTATGAATAAAATTCTTCACTGGCTTCCCCTACCCCACCTTATAAAATTCAAAATACTAACCACTACATACAAGGCCATCCACAACATTTCTCCCAGCTACATCACCAATCTCATCTGCAGATATCGTCCAAATCATCCCCACTGCTCCTCAATACTGTAGTCACTTCACCTAGCAACCATGTGTGTATGCGTAGTCAAGTGTAAAAGTTAGGAATATGGAGGCTAACTATAAAATCATATGGGAGAGCGGTCCATCCAAAATGACAGATCATGGGAGCTTGGACATGAAGTTTGCCAGTACCGTATGCTGAAAAACAGCCCCACACCATGAAGTTCCCACCTCCAAGCTATGGTGTTGGTATTGTGTTTTTGGGATGATGTTCAGTCCCATTTGACCTCCAAACACGGTATGTATTATTTCATCCAAAGAGTTCAATTTTGGTCTCATCTGACCAGACTATATTCTCTTTATTCTCCTAGTATTTCACAGGCTTGTCTAAATGTTGTGCAGCAAACTTTAAACAAGCTTCAATATGCTTTTTCTTCAGTAATGGAGTTTTGCGTGGTGAGTGTGCATATAGGCCATGGCGGTTCAGTGCATTATTTATTGTTTTCTTTGAAACAATTGTACCTGCTAATTCCAGGTCTTTCTGAAGCTCTCCACAAGTGGTCCTTGGCTCTTGGAGAACCCTTCTGATAATTCTTTTCACTCCTCTGTCAGAAATCTTGTGAGGAGCACCTGGTGGTGGCCGGTTTATGGTGAAATTATGGTCTTTCCACTGGAACATTTGGAAGTTTAGAAATCATTCTGTAACCAATGCCAACAGTATGTTTTGCAACAATAAGGTTTGCAAAGGTCTTGAGAGAGCTCTTTGCTTTTACCCATCATGAGATGTTTTTTATGTGACATCTTGGTAATGACACTTTTTAGAGACCATCAGTTGAGACTGAACCAGCTGTTATTAATTTGCACTGACAAGGGGAAGGATTGCTTTGTAAATACTGATAGATTTCAGCTGGTGTCTTGGCTTTCCATTACCATTTTGCACCTCCCTTTCTTCATATGTTCAATACTTTTTCCCTGTGTCATTCCATTTTATTACACATAACTTGATTTCTGAACTTATTTGTTTTGGTTTCTTTGTATGTATAGATGGGTGGTCACCGACATGTCAATAGCACCTTTAGAAATATATTTACCTAGAAAAAGGTGACATGTTCAATATTAATTTTACCCGCTGTATGCAGCTGCCCCTGCTGTTCCTCTTATCCAACTTCTTTCTGCTGCCCCCTTGTGTGCTCTCCAACCCGCTGTGCTCTTTCCCACCTTCCCCCTCTCTCTCCTGCCCCCCCATCCTCCGCAGCTCTGCCGGGTTCCCTCCTCCCCTCTCCCACCGGCTGCTGTGGGGGAACTGTCAGATCTGTCAAGATGGAGAGCAGGGAAGAGCCTGGTAAATTAGTCATTTACCAGCCCCTTCCTTTTCTGAATGGAGAGTCAGTAATCTGTACTGACTGACAGTGTTTACTATGCTTTAGCTTGTGAATGAATGGGAAGCTCAGCACAAAGCTTTTCCTGTCCATTCATTCTGTGCAGCTGAGGCTACAGAGAAGGAGATTGAGGGCTGTGTGCTGAAAAAGTACAACCACGACTCACAACAAACCTGATGGGAAGGCTGGCTAACTTGGTGCACTCACTGTTTCCAGTAATGTGAAGAGAGCAAGTATCAGCTGGAATTACTGCATCTGTTAAGGGAGCAGAATGCTGTCTGGCCATCTTGTGCCTAAACAGGATGAAGGCCCAAGGAGACGCGCCCCTTTGCTTTCCCTCCTCCTCAGGAACCTTTCCCTTACTGCTAGCACTGTCCCTAACAGGTAGGGTACCTGTCTCTACTCTACCAACTCGCAAAAATTCTCCAAGCCTGTGAGCCAGGGCCTTAAATAGGGTCTGTCTGACCCAAGATGGCTCTTGGGTCACATGGGGTAACAGCGTCCAATAGGATAGCTTTTCCAGTGACACAGGAAACCATAGAGAAACCCTGTACATTTTCACAATCTCTCCAACAGTGACACTGTGGAAGAGTGCCACCTGCAGTGGAGAAAGTAAACTACACCTGCCTAAAGGTGGAGCATTAATCCATGGTGAAGCTTAAAAGGAAACATGGGTTCTAAGCCCAGGTTCACACTGACAGTGGGAATGAAATCGTGCAAGCTGAACTCGCACAATTTCATTCCCGCATGTCAGTCACCACTTTGGGAGTGATTTCAGAGACATCTATGTGGGTTTCTGCACAGATGTGTATTGAAATCACACCCTGAAGTCGCCAAAAGTAGTACAGAAACTACTTTTGGGAATCGGTGCGACAATGTCAAAGTACATGCCAAATCGCTGCAATGTGAACCAGAGCTAAATATACAGATTTGTAGTTCAAGGTACACATTATGCTAGATTCACGCACATCCATGCTTTAGTGCTTAGTCAATAGGGATAAGCTGAACACCCTCCTGTTTGGTTCGCAGCAGAACATGCGAACAGGCAAAAAATTTGGCAGAACACACGAACATCGTTAAAGTCTATGGGAAACGAACAAGAATAATCAAAAGTGCTCATTTTAAAGGCTTATATGCAAGTTATTGTCATAAAAAGTGTTTGGGGACCTGGGTCCTGCCCCAGGGGACATGTATCAATGCAAACAATTTTTTTTAAACGGACGATTTTTCGGGAACAGTGATTTTTTTAATGCTAAGTGGAACAATAAAAATGAAATGCTACTTTAACCACTTGAGCCCCGGACCATTATGCTGCCTAAGGACCAGAGGTCTTTTTCCAATTTGGCACTGCGTCGCTTTAACTGCTAATTGCGCGGTCATGCAATGCTGTACCCAAACGAAATTTGCGTCCTTTTCTTCCCACAAATAGAGCTTTCTTTTGATGGTATTTGATCACCTCTGCGGTTTTTATTTTTTGCGCTATAAACGGAAAAAGACCAAAAATTTTGAAAAAAAATGATTTTTTCTACTTTTTGTTATAAAAAAAATCCAATAAACTAAATTTTAGTCATACATTTAGGCCAAAATGTATTCGGCCACATGTCTTTGGTAAAAAAAATGTCAATAAGTGTATATTTATTGGTTTGCGCAAAAGTTATAGCGTCTACAAACTAGGGTACATTTTCTGGAATTTACACAGCTTTTAGTTTATGACTGCCTATGTCATTTCTTGAGGTGCTAAAATGGCAGGGCAGTACAAAACCCCCCCAAATGACCCCATTTTGGAAAGTAGACACCCCAAGGAAATTGCTGAGAGGCATGTTGAACCCATTGAATATTTATTTTTTTTGTCCCAAGTGATTGAAAAATGACAAAAAAAAAAAAAATATTTACAAAAAGTCGTCACTAAATGATATATTGCTCACACAGGCCATGGGCCTATGTGGAATTGCACCCCAAAATACATTTAGCTGCTTCTCCTGAGTATGGGGATACCACATGTGTGGGACTTTTTGGGAGCCTAGCCGCGTACGGGGCCCCGAAAACCAATCACCGCCTTCAGGATTTCTAAGGGTGTAAATTTTTGCTTTCACTCTTCACTGCCTATCACAGTTTCGGAGGCCATGGAATGCCCAGGTGGCACAAAACCCCCCAAAATGACCCCATTTTGGAAAGTAGACACCCCAAGCTATTTGCTGAGAGGCATATTGAGTCCATGGAATATTTTATATTTTGACACAAGTTGCGGGAAAGTGACACTTTTTTTTTTTTTTTTTTTTTTTTTTTTTTTCATAAAGTTGTCACTAAATGATATATTGCTCACACAGGCCATGGGCATATGTGGAATTGCACCCCAAAATACATTTAGCTGCTTCTCCTGAGTATGGGGATACCACATGTGTGGGACTTTTTGGGAGCCTAGCCGCGTACTGGACCCCAAAAACCAATCACTGCCTTCAGGATTTCTAAGGGTGAAAATTTTTGATTTCACTCTTTACTGCCTATCACAGTTTCGGAGGCCATGGAATGCCCAGGTGGCACAAAACCCCCCCAAATGACCCCATTTTGGAAAGTAGACACCCCAAGCTATTTGCTGAAAGGCATGGTGAGTATTTTGCAGCTCTCATTTGTTTTTGAAAATGAAGAAAGACAAGAAAAAACATTTTTTTTTTTCTTTTTTCAATTTTCAAAACTTTGTGACAAAAAGTGAGGTCTGCAAAATACTCACTATACCTCTCAGCAAATAGCTTGGGGTGTCTACTTTCCAAAATGGGGTCATTTGGGGGGGTTTTGTGCCACCTGGGCATTCCATGGCCTCCGAAACTGTGATAGGCAGTGAAGAGTGAAATCAAAAATTCACGCCCTTAGAAAGCCTGAAGGCGGTGCTTGGTTTTCGGGGTCCCGTACACGGCTAGGCTCCCAAAAAGTCCCACACATGTGGTATCCCCGTACTCAGGAGAAGCAGCAGAATGTATTTTGGGGTGTAATTTCATATATTTCCATGGCATGTTTGAGCAATATATCATTTAGTGACAACTTTGTGCAAAAAAAAAAAAAAAAAAAAAAAATTTGTCTCTTTCCCGCAACTTGTGTCGCAATATAAAATATTCCATGGACTCGACATGCCTCTCAGCAAATAGCTTGGGGTGTCTACTTTCCAAAATGGGGTCATTTGGGGGGGTTTTGAACTGTCCTGGCATTTTATGCACAACATTTAGAAGCTTATGTCACACATCACCCACTCTTCTAACCACTTGAAGACAAAGCCCTTTCTGACACTTATTGTTTACATGAAAAAGTTTTTTTTTTTTGCAAAAAAATTACTTTGAACCCCCAAACATTATATATTTTTTTAAAGCAAATGCCCTACAGATTAAAATGGTGGGTGTTTCATTTTTTTTTTTCACACAGTAATTGCGCAGCGATTTTTCAAACGCATTTTTTGGGGAAAAAACACACTTTTTTTAATTTTAATGCACTAAAACACGCTATATTGCCCAAATGTTTGATGAAATAAAAAAGATGATCTCAGGCCGAGTACATGGATACCAAACATGACATGCTTTAAAATTGCGCACAAACGTGCAGTGGCAACAAAATAAATACATGTTTAAAAGCCTTCAAAAGCCTTTACAGGTTACCACTTTAGATTTACAGAGGAGGTCTACTGGAAAAATTACTGCACTCGATCTGGCCTTCGCGGTGATACCTCACATGCATGGTGCAATTGCTGTTTACGTTTGACGACAGACCGCCGCTTGCGTTCGCCTTAGCGCGAGAGCAGGGGGCGACAGGGGTGTTTTTTTTTTTGTTTTTTTTTTTCTTTATTATTTTTTTGCTTTTTTAATCTTACTTTTAAACTGTTCCTTTCATATTTTTTTTTTTAATCATTTTTATTGTTATCTCGGGGAATGTAAATATCCCCTATGATAGCAATAGGTAGTGACAGGTACTCTTTTTTGAAAAAATTGTGGTCTATTAGACCCTAGATCTCTCCTCTGCCCTCAAAGCAAATGACCACACCAAGATCGGTGTGATAAAATGCTTCCCCAATTTCCCAATGGCGCTATTTACATCTGGCGAAATCTAAGTCATGAAATACTCGTAGCTTCCGGTTTCTTAGGCCATAGAGATGTTTGGAGCCACTCTGGTCTCTGATCAGCTCTATGGTCAGCTGGCTGAATCACCGGCTGCATTCTCAGGTTCCCTGTTGAGACAGGAGAGCCAGAGAAAAACACGGAAGACGGTGGGGGGGGGGGGCATTCCCTCCCACGGCTTGTAAAAGCAGTCTAGAGGCTAATTAGCCGCTAGGATTGCTTTTACATGAAAGCCGACCGCTGGCTGAAAAGAATGATACCAAGATGATACCTACACCTGCAGGCATCATTCTGGTATAACCACTCAAAGTCGTGAATGGCGTACCTGAAGACAAAAAAATGGTTAACAATGGTTAACAATAAAGCACAGTAAAGTGTAAATAATTACACACCTGAAAAACAAACATGATAAAACATAATAACAATAACAATAACAATAACAATCAATAACAATAACAATAACAATAAAACATTGCAGAATAGAATACAGTAAAAAAGAGCAGAACAATAGAGAGAGAGAATAGAGAGAGAGAGAACAATAAAACAACAACTATTTTTTTTTATTTCATATTTTTTTTTTTTTTACACTTTTTTTGTAACTAACTTTTATAACGGTAACCGGTTCCAGGTTCGGGTCTCTCAAAATGCGATGGCATCTTGGGAGACCCTGTGAAAGTGTGCCTAGTCTGTGCAATGCTGTACCCTACGCTAATACTCAACTAGTGAATGGTAGCGTTCAAAACATTCACCAATGCAAAGACCAGGATTGTCAGGACAGGAGGGACAATAATGGCGGGTGTCACGCCTATATCCGCGCTTGCTGCAGACACAACATCTTTTTTGGGGGGTTCGTTGGGTAGGGGTACTCGGGAGGACATAAAAATGCCTCTCATGCAGCCGCCTGCATTTGGTTGGGGATGTGAATGGGGGAAGTACGGGCGCTGCAGAAGCGGTGGGTTCCCAATTAGGATTGGCGAATGCAGCAGGAAGGGCACTATGGGCACGACGGGCCTGTGTTTGTCTTTTTGGTGGCGGCGGGACACTACTTGTGCTTGCCACCTCACCAGCTTGAACTGCACTTATGGGACTCGCCACGTCACCAAGTGTTACTGCAGTGCTGGTTTGACTACGACCGGTGTGTACTAGGCCGCTGGCGCTTGCCAGTTCACCAAAACACTACCAAAAAACTGTTAGCGATCGCAGGGATCAGGCCTGACTCTGAGAACGCTGCAGTTATGCGTTTAGTGTTTTGTAAGTGACAGTGATCGATCGATACTGCACTTGGGTGGGCTGGGCTGGGCCGGGCGGAGGGGCAAAACGCAGGTGCTAGCAGGTATCTGGGCTGATCCCGCTAACACTGCGTTTTTGGGAACCCTAAACTGCTGGTGACGCTAGTATAGATCTGATCGGATCAGATATTGATCCGATCAGATACTATACCACTAAGGGAGGTGTACGGTGCGTGCGTGGGTGTTAGCGGTACTGGCGCTAACCTGACGCCTGGGGCTGGTGCTTGCCAGTTCACCAAAACGCTACAAAAAAAACTGTTAGCGATCGCAGGGATCAGGCCTGACTCTGCGAACGCTGCAGTTATGCGTTTAGTGTTTTGTAAGTGTCAGTGATCGATCGATACTGCACTTGGGTGGGCTGGGCTGGGCCGGGCGGAGGGGCAAAACGCAGGTGCTAGCAGGTATCTGGGCTGATTCCGCTAACACTGCGTTTTTGGGAACCCTAAACTGCTGGGGACGCTAGTATAGATCTGATCGGATCAGATATTGATGCGATCAGATACTATACCACTAAGGGAGGTGTATGGTGCGTGCGTGGGTGTTAGCGGTACTGGCGCTAACCTGACGCTGCCTGGGGCGACGCATATCACCGCCGGGCGATCGGGGGGCTAAACCTTTATTCGGTAATAAACGGCGGGTGCCCTGACACTATAAAAAATAAACGAACTAACCAGCGTCAACCGTAACGGTTATACGGTGATCAGTGGTGAAAGGGTTAACTAGGGGGCAATCAAGGGGTTAAAACATTTATTAGGTAGTATATGGGGGTCCCTGACGCTATAAAACGCTGACGGCGAACCTAAATATTTACGTCCCTAACTACCGTCACCAGCGACACTAATACAGCGATCAGAAAAATGATCGCTTAGCGACACTGGTGACAGGGGGTGATCAAGGGGTTAAAACTTTATTAGGGGGGGTTAGGGGGGTACCCTAGACCTAAAGGGGGGTAATATACACTGTCCCAACACAGTAACTGTCACAAACTGACACTATGCAGTAATCAGAAAAAAAAACAAAAAACAAAAAAAAAAACTGCTGGTGTCAGTTTGTGACAGGGGGGGGGGGGTGATTGGGGGGGGATCGGGGGGCGATCGGGGGGGGGGGATCGGGGTGATTTGTGTGCCTGGCATGTTCTACTGTGTGTGTAGTGTTTGTGCACTCACATACTTGTCGTCTCTCCTCGGGCCGGAACGGAAAATACCGACCCGAGGGGAGATGACATCACTTCCTTTGCTGCTGTTTAGCATACAGCAGCAAAGGAGTGTTCTCATTGGCCGGCGGCGATCGCGAGGGGGGGGCCACGAACGGATGGTCTCCCCCTCATCACCGATCGCCGCTGGACAAACGACGACCGCCTCGGGCACCGGGGGGGGGTCCGATCGGACCCCCCACCCGCGGAAGGCAAATCACGTACCCTGTACGTGATTTTGCCTGTCCGTGCCACTTTGCCGACGTACATCGGCGTGAGGCGGTCGTCAAGTGGTTAAATATTGTGCCTGGGGGGTGTCTATAGTATGCCCGTAAAGTGGCGCATTTTTCCCATGTTTAGAACAGTACCACAGCAAAATGACATTTCTAAAGAAAAAATTGTTATTTAAAACTGATCACGGCTGTAATGAATTGTTGGGTCTCAGCAATAGAGATAAAACACATTGAAAAAAAGAGCATAGGATCCCCCCCAGTCCATTACCAGGCCCTTTGGGTCTGGTATGAATATTAAGGGGAACCCCGAACCAAAATTTAAAAAAAGATTGCGTGGGGGTCCCCTTAAAATCCATACCAGGCCCTTTGAGTCAGATATGGAAATTAAGGGGAACCCTGCGCCAAATTTTTTTAAAAAAATGGCGTAGGGGTCCCCTCCAAAATCCATACCAGACCCTTATCCGAGCATACAACGTGGCAGGCCACAGGAAAAGAGGGGGGACGAGAGAGCACCCCTCCTAAACTGTACCAGGCCACATACCCGCAACATGGGGAGGGTGCTTTAGGGTAGCCCCCCAAAGCACCTTGTCCCCATTTTGATGGGGACAAGGGCCTCATCCCCACAACCCTTGCCCCGTGGTTGTGGGGATCTGCGGGCTGGATGCTTATCGGAATCTGGAAGCCCCCTTTAACAAGGGGACCCCCAGATCCCAGCCTCCCCCCGGGTGAAATGGTAACGGGGTACAAATGTACCTCTACCATTTCACAAAAAAGTGTCAAAATGTTAAAAATGACAAAACACAGTTTGGGACAAGTCCTTTATTAAAAAATAAAAAATAAAAATGTCCCACGATGTCCATTCATCTTCTTCTATCACGTCGCCCGGACCGAAAAATAAAAATAAAATCTGCGATCGATCTACCTCCATGGGAGGCTCCCACCGTCTGACGCTTCTTCGCTTGAAACAGTTCTTATATAACTGAGGGCGGGGCCACCCGTTTACATCACCAATTTACAATAGAGATTGTTCTCTCTTAGTTTCTGAAGCACACGACAGACATCTGTGTGGTGGCTCTCCAGGGACTTGGAAAATATGAGGATATTGTCGAGATAAACCACCACACATAACTGCAACAAATCTCAAAGGACATTGTTAATACATTCCTGGAAAACTGCAGGGGCATTACAAAGGCCAAAAGGCATTACGAGGTACTCATAATGGCCTGTTCTGGTATTAAACGCAGTTTTCCACCCTCCTTAATCCTCACAAGACTATATGCCCTTCTCAAATCAAGCTTCGTGAAAACCGTTGCTCCCTTGAGGCGATCAAATAACTCCCTAATCAATGGAATCGGATAGGAATTCTTAATCGTGAAATGATTGAGACCCCTATAATCAATACAAGGTCTCAGTTCACCACTCTTCTTCTTCACAAAGAAGAAACCAGTCCAGCAGAAGACGGGGATTTGCGGATGAAACCTCAAGAAAGTGCATCTACAAAGTATTCCTCCATGGCCTTATCCTCCAAGACCACCAAAAGGTAAACCTGGCCACGAGGGGTTATGGCACCAGGTTGAATGTCAGTTGCGCAATCATATGACCGGTATGGAGGCAAACTACCAGCTTGACCCTTGTCAAAGACATCGCTAAAATCGCGGTACTCCTCTGGCAGGGAGGAGAGTGGAGAGGTGCACAGGACCTTGGCTACCTTCTGGAAGCATGTCTTACTGCATTGTGGCAACCAGGAGAGAACCTCAGCATGGAGCAAATCAAAACAGGGGTTGTGCCTCTGTAACCAAGGATAGCCAATAACCAGCAGAAACTTAGGTGAGGAAATAACTTGGAATTGGATTATCTCATGGAGAAGAGCCCCTACAGCCATGAACAAAGGAACAGTCTCATGAGTCACATGGGCTGGCTGTAGAGGTCTCCCGTCAAGAGCCTCAATGGCAAGTGTAGTGTCACGCAGCTGCAGCGGAATCGAGTGCTTCGATACAAAGGCAGCATCAATGAACAGGCCTGCAGCCCCAGAGTTGATTAGAGCCTGTATCTCGACGGATGACTCAGCCCAAGAAAGGATAACTGAAACCAGGGGCTTATCTTTCTGGATAACTGGGGATTAAACAACGGCACCTAAGGTCTGTCCTTGACAGAACCTCAAGGTATGGGCGTTGCCTGCATGGGTAGGACAAGACTTCAAAAAGTGACCTGGCTGGCCACAATAAAGGCACAATCTCTCCCTCCTCCTAAGGGTTCTCTCATCCGCAGAGAGACGCATGAAGCCCAAGTGCATGGGTTCATCTTCACAGACCAACTAGGTACCAGGAAGCATTGGAGGTGAGGGAGGCAAGGGTGGGACTGCAATGTTCGGAGACAAATGTACAGGAGGCTTCCGCAAGCTCTCCTTAAAAGAAAGTCTTTCTCTGAGTCTCTCATCCGCAGAGAGACGCGTGAAGCCCAAATGCATGGGTTCATCTTCACAAACCGACTCGGTACCAGGAAGCATTGGAGGTGAGGGAGGCAAGGGTGGGACTGCAAAGTTCGGAGACAAATGTACAGGAGGCTTCCGCTAGCTCTCCTTTAAAGGAAGTCTTTCTCCGAGTCTGGAGTCAATGAGGATGGCAAACGTGATCAACTTCTCCAGCTCAGTGGATATATCTCGGGCTCCTATCTCATCCTTGATGGTATCGGAGAGACCATGAGAAAAAGCAGCCACGAGGGCCTCATTGTTTCAAGCAACCTCTGCTGCCAGAGTACAGAATTCAATGGTGTAGTCGGCAACAGTTCTTGTATGTTTGATGGATATGAGGCACTCGGCAGCAGAAGCGGAGCGTGCAGGAACGTTAAATACCCTTTTAACCAGTTGCCGACCTGGTACGTGATCTGCCTCCCGCGGGCTGGGGGCGCATCGCGCTCCCCCCGGTGCCCGAGGCAGTCGGCATCAGTGGGGAAGCGATACAGGCTGAGGGGGAGGCCACTCATTTGTGGCCACCCCCTCGCGATCGCTCCCCACAAATGAAATTCTTCCTCTGCTGCTGTAATTTAAACAGCGGCAGAGGAAGTGATGTCATCTCTCCTCGAGCCGATCTTTTCGTTCCGGCGCCGAGGAGAGAAGAAATCAATGTGAGTTGCACCAACACTACACTTTCAGTAGAACACACTAGGCACACTTTTAACCCCCCATCACCCCCCGATCACCCCCTGATCACCCCTCTGTACCCCCTGTCACAGTGGCACCAATAACAGTTTTTTTTTTTTGCATTGGTGTCAGTTTGTGACAGTTATAAGTGGTAGGGCAGTTAGGGTTAGCCCCCTTTAGGTCTAGGGTACCCCCCTTTAGGTCTAGGGTACCCCCCTAACCCCCCTAATAAAGTTTCAACCCCTTGATCACCCCCCGTCGCCAGTGTCACTAAGCGATCGTTTTTCTGATTGCTGTATTGGTGACACAGGTGACGCTAGTTAGGGAGGTAAGTATATAGGTTCGCTGTCAGCGTTTTATAGCGACAGGGACCCCCATATACTACCTAATAAAGGTTTTAACCCCCTGATTGCCCCCTAGTTAACCCTTTCACCAGTGATCACCGCATAACTGTTACGGGTGACGCTGGTTAGTTAGTTTGTTTTTTATAGTTTATTATTTCAGGGCACCCGCCGTTTATTACCTTATAAAGGTTTAACCCCCTAATTGCCCGGCGGTGATATAAGTTAAGTTTTTAGGGTCAGATAAGGTCTGCGTCGCCCCAGGCAGCGTTAGGTTAGCGCCAGTACCGCTAACACCTACGCACGCAGCATACACCTCCCTTAGTGCTATAGTATCTGAACAGGTCGATATCTGATCCGATCAGATCTATACTAGCGTCCCCAGCAGTTTAGAGTTCCCAAAAACGCAGTGTTAACGGGATCAGCCCAGATACCTGCTAGCACCTGCGTTTTGCCCCTCGGCCCAGCCCTGCCCAGCCCACCCAAGTGCAGTATCGATCGATCACTGACACTTACAAAACACTAAGCACACATAACTGCAGCGTTCGCAGAGTCAGGCCTGATCATTGCGATCGCTAACAGTTTTTTGGTAGCGTTTTGATACAGTCGCTGACAGTCAGGAGCTTTTTTGCCTGTGAGTCTCACTAGTGTACCCCTAAATTTAGACCCCAAAATGGCAAATCGAAGGTACACTAGTGAAGAGGCCTACACGTTTCTGAGCATGACAGCTAGTGAAGAGGAAGTCACTCATCTGTCAGATTCAGGCTCAGAATACGATCCTGTAGACAACAGCGGCTCAATGACAGATAGCTCTGACGACGGAGTTGTGGTCCCTGCCAAGTTCAGGCGTACCAGACCCCAATCTTCTGCTTCTGTCCTTGAAGTGCAAGAACCGCAGGTCCCTCGTATGAGCAGAGAAGTACTAGTGCCGCTATTCCTTCTGGTGAACTGGAAAGCACCAGCGGCCTAGTACACCCTGGTCGTACATCCAGCACTGCAGTAACACTTGGTGACGTGGCGAATCCCATAAGTGCAGTTTAAGCTAGCGACGTGGCAAGCACAAGTAGTGTCCCGCTGCCACCAAGAAGACGAACACAGGCCCATCGTGCCCATAGTGCCCTTCCTGCTGCATTCGCCAATCCGAATTGGGAACCCACCACTTCTGCAGCACCCGCAATTCCCCATTCACTGGCCAACCCAGCATTCAGGTGGAAACAGTTGATTTTACGTCACTGGATTTTTATTCGCTGTTTTTCACCGAAGATCTCTATAGACCTATTGTGGACCAAAGCAGTTTGTACGCTAATCAACACATCGCCACTATTCCCCAGTCCTCCCTTGCCAGAGATTGGAAACCTATTACGGTTTCCGAATTTAAGATCTTTCTGGGCCTTTCCCTCAACATGGGCATAAATAAAAAGAGTGAGTTGCAGTCATATTGGTCCACTGACCCAATTTACCATATGCCCGTGTTCTCTGCCTCCATGGCCAGGGCAAGATACGAGCAGATTTTGCGGTTCATGCACTTCAACAACAATGAACTCTGTCGTCCTCGTGGAGACCCTGAATACGATTGGCTCTACAAAATTCGGCCCTCGTAAACCACTTCAACCAATGTTTTGCAGACTTGTTTACTCCCCATCAAGTTGTCTGCGTTGATGAGTCCCTGATTAAGTTTTCTGGCCACTTGTCATTCAAACAGTACCTTCCCAGCAAGCGTGCCAGATACGGGGTCAAGATGTATAAGCTCTGTGACAGGGCCACAGGCTATACATGTAGTTTCATAGTTTACGAGGGCAAAGATAGTCACGTAGAGCCGACAAACTGCCCTGACTACATAGGAAGTGCTGGCAAGAATGTGTGGGACTTGGTGTCACCCTTATTCGGAAAGGGGTTCCACTTGTACGTGGACAATTATTACATGAGCGTGACACTTTTTAGTCACCTTTTTGATCATCAGATTGGAGCATGTGGCACCGTGCGACCTAATCGCCGGGGCTTTCCCCAGCGGCTTGAAGATTCCCATCTTAGTCTGGGGGAGAGAGCCTGCTTGCAGTGTAATAATTTGCTCGCTATGAAGTGGAGGGATAATAAGAATGTTTTCGTTCTTACCTCCCTTCATGCAAACACGACGGTCCAAATTACTACGGTGACTGGTGTTGTGGAGAAACCCCTCTGTGTCCACGAATATAACCAAAATATGGGAGAGGTGGACCTCAACGACCAGTTGTTGGCGCCGTACCTAGTTGCCCATAAGGCCAGGCGCTGGTACAAAAAAGTGTCTGTTTATTTATTTCAATTGGCTTTGCTGAACGCTTATGTGCTATACAGAGCTTCAGGTCAGACTGGATGCTTCCTTAAATTCCAAGAAGAGATCGTCAGAGCCCTTCTGTTTCCAGACGGTGCTCTACCTCACCTTTCCCAACCAAATGCAGTAAGCCGGCTGCATGGGAGGCATTTTCTTTATGTCCTCCCGAGTACCCCTACCCAATGAGCCCCCCAAAAAAGATGTTGTGTCTGCAGCAAGCGCGGATTTAGGCGTGACACTCGGTATTATTGTCCCTCCTGTCCTGACAATCCTGGTCTTTGCATTGGTGAATGTTTTGAACGTTACCATACACTAGTTTAGTATTAGCGTAGGGTACAGCACTGCACAGACTAGGACACACTTTCACAGGGTCTCCCAAGATACCATCGCATTTTGAGAGACCCAAACCTGGTACCAGTTACAAAAGTTAAAGTTACAAAAAAAAGTGTAAAAAAAACAAAAAAAAAGTAAAAAAAAAAACAAAAAAAATATAAAATAATAAAAACCAAAAATAGTTGTCGTTTTATTGTTCTCTCTCTCTATTCTCTCTCTATTGTTCTGCTCTTTTTTACTGTATTCTATTCTGCAATGTTTTATTATTGTTGTTTTGTTTTTATCATGTTTGGTAACCATTTTTTTGTTTTCAGGTACGCCATTCAGCTGCAGAGCGGATTTATTTACCTTGAAAGCAACAGCGCTGTCGGAGGTGATTTCACCACCACAGTTACATACTTCAGCATATATGCCGAAGCGTGGGGGCAGCAGTGGGTGGAGGAGCGATTTGCTCCTGCCTTTTGCCGGAGGATGCCCCCATGCTTCGGCATATATATATATTTTAGGCACAGGTTGCATTTAAATGTTTTATTTTTTACTATGTTTTTTTGTATTTGCTTTGCAGGTATGGTAAGTCTTACTGTTATACTGTAATGTTACTTTGTTTTATTGTTAACCATTATTTGCTTAGCAGGTACGCCATTCAGTTGCAGCGCGGATTTATTTATCTTGACAGCAACAGCGTTTGCTCCCACGATACATAAAGACGTGACTCCAGTGCTGTCGGAGGTGATTTCACCACCACAGTTACATACTTCAGCATATATGCCGAAGCGTGGGGGCAGCAGTGGGTGGAGGAGCGATTTGCTCCTACCTTTTGCGGGAGGATGCCCTCATGCTTCGGCATATATAAACGGTGCATGTATGCCCATCATTAGAAGTGGGTGGATGAAAGGAGGTATTCTAATGGTGGGCATACCGATCAATATCTTTTTTTCGTTCAGCCCACAGGCTGCATGAAAAAAAAGTTTACAATATATGCCCAACAAGGACCAGCAATGTACTGGTATGTTGCTGGACTTTGAGTGGTTATACCAGAATAAAGCCTGCAGGTTTAGGTATCATCTTGGTATCATTCTTTTCAGCCAGCTGTCGGCTTTCATGTAAAAGCAATCCTAGTGGCTAATTAGCCTCTAGACTACTTTTACAAGCAGTGGGAGGGAATGCTCCCCCCCACCGTCTTCCATGTTTTTCTCTGGCTCTCCTGTCCCAACAGGGAACCCGAGAATGCAGCCAGTGATTCGGCCAGCTGACCATAGAGCTGATCAGAGACCAGAATGGCTCCAATCATCTCTATGGCCTAAGAAATCGGAAGCTACAAGCATTTCATGACTTAGATTTCGCCGGATGTAAACAGTGCTATTGGGAAATTGGGAAAGCATTTTATCACACCGATCTTGGTGTGGTCAGATCCTTTGAGGGAAGAGGAGAGATCTAGGTTCTAATAGACTCCAATTTTTTCAAAAAAGAGTACCTGTCACTACCTATTGCGATCATAGGGGATATTTACATTCCCTGAGATAACAATAAAAATGATTAAAAAAAAAAATTAACAGGACAGTTTAAAAATAAGATAAAAAAGCAAAAAAAATACATAAAAAAGTAATAAAAATAAAGCACCCCTGTCCCCCCCTGCTCTCACGCAAAGGCGAACACAAGCGTCGGTCTGGCGTCAAATGTAAACAGCAATTGCACCATGCATGTGAGGTATCACCGTGAAGGTCAGATCGAGGGCAGTAATTTTAGCAGTAGACCTCCTCTGTAAATCTAAAGTGGTAACCTGTAAAGGCTTCTAAAGGCTTTTAAAAATGTATTTAATTTGTCACGACTGCATGTTTGTGCGCAATTTTAAAGCATGTCATGTTTGGTATCCATGTACTCGGCTTAAGATCATTTTTTTTATTTCATCAAACATTTGGGCAATATAGTGTGTTTTAGTGCTTTAAAATTTAAAAAAGTGTGTTTTTTCCCAAAAAAATGTAGTTGAAAAATTGCTGCGCAAATACTGTGTGAAAAAAAAAATTTAAACACCCACCATTGTAATCTGTAGGGCAATTGCTTTTAAAAAAATATATAATGTTTGGGGGTTTAAAGTAATTTTCTTGCAAAAAAAAATATTTTTTTCATGTAAACAAAAAGTGTCAGAAAGGGCTTTGTCTTCAAGTGGTTAGAAGAGTGGATGATGTGTGACATAAGCTTCTAAATGTTGTGCATAAAATGCCAGGACAGTTCAAACCCCCCCAAATGACCCCATTTTGGAAAGTAGACACCCCAAGCTATTTGCTGAGAGGCATGTCGAGCCCATGGTATATTTTATATTGTGACACATTTTGCGGGAAAAAGACTTTTTTTTTTTTTTTTGCACAAAGTTGTCACTAAATGATATATTGCTGAAACATGCCATGGGAATATGTGAAATTACACCCCAAAATACATTTTGTTGCTTCTCCTGAGTACAGGGATACCACATGTGTGAGACTTTTTGGGAGCCTAGCCGCGTACGGGACCCCGAAAACCAAACACCGCTTTCAGGCTTTCTAAGGGCGTAAATTTTTGATTTCACTCTTCACTGCCTATCACAGTTTCGGAGGCCATGGAATTCCCAGGTGGCACAACCCCCCCCCAAATAACCCTATTTTGGAAAGTAGACACCCCAAGCTATTTGATGAGAGGTATAGTGAGTATTTTGCAGACCTCACTTTTTTTCACAAAGTTTTGAAAATTGAAAAAAGAAAAAAAAAAATGTTTTTCTTGACTTTCTTCATTTTCAAAAACAAATGAAAGCTGCATAATACTCACCATGCCTCTCAGCAAATAGCTTGGGGTTTCCACTTTCCAAAATGGGGTCATTTGGGGGGGTTTGTGCTATCTTGGCATTTTATGGCCTTCGAAACTGTGATAGGTAGTGAGGAGTGAATCAAAAATTTAAGCTCTTAGAAATCCTGAAGGCAGTGATTGGTTTTCGGGGGCCCCGTATTAAGCTAGGCTCCCAAAAAGTCCCACACATGTGGTATTCCCATACTCAGGAGAACCAGTAGAATGTATTTTGGGGTGTAATTCCACACACAAAAAAAAATTGGTCACTTTCCCGCAACTTGTGTCAAAATATAAAATATTCCATGGACTCAACATGCCTCTCAGCAAATAGCTTGGGGTGTCTACTTTCCAAAATGGGGTCATTTGGGGGCGGGGTTGTGCCATCTGGGCATTTTATGGCCTTCAAAACTGTGATAGGTAGTGAGGAGTGAAATCAAAACTTTACGCCCTTAGAAATCCTGAAGGCGGTGCTTGGTTTCAGAGCCCCGTACGCGGCTAGGCTCCCAAAAAGTCGCACACATGTGGTATCCCTGTACTCAGGAGAATCAGCAGAATGTATTTTGGGGTGCAATTCCACATATACCCATGGCCTGTGTGAGCAATATATAATTTAGTGACAACTTTGTGCAAAAAAAAAAAAGTTTGTCATTTTCCTGCAACTTGTGGCAAAATATAAAATATTCCATGGACTCAACATGCCTCTCAGCAAATAGCTTGGGGCGTCTATTTTCCAAAATGGGGTCATTTGGGGGGGGGGTTGTGCCATCTTGGCATTTTATGGCCTTCAAAACTGTGATAGGTAGTGAGGAGTGAAATCAAAAATTTACGCCCTTAGAAATCCTGAAGGCGGTGCTTGGTTTCAGGGCCCCGTATGCGGCTAGGCTCCCAAAAAGTCCCGCACATGTGGTATCCCTGTACTCAGGAAAAGCAGCAGAATTTATTTTGTGGTGTAATTCCACATATGCCCATGGCATGTTTGAGCAATATATCATTTAGTGACAACTTTGTGCAAAAAAAAAAAAGTTTGTAATTTTCCCGCAACTTGTGTCAAAATATAAAATATTCCATGGACTCAACATGCCTCTCAGCAAATAGCTTGGGGTGTCTACTTTCCAAAATGGGGTCATTTGGGTGGGTTTTGTGCCATCTTGGCATTTTATGGCCTTCAAAACTGTGATAGGTAGTGAGGAGTGAAATCAAAAATGTACGCCCTTAGGAATCCTGAAGGCGGTGCTTGGTTTTCGGGGCCCTGTACGCGGGTAGCCTCCAAAAAAGTCACACACATGTGGTATCCCCGTACTCAGGAGAATCAGCAGAATGTATTTTGGGGTGAAATTCCACATAGCCCATGGCCTATGTGAGCAATATATCATTTAGTGACAACTTTGTGCAAAAAAAAAAGTTTGTCATTTTCCTGCAACTTGTGGCAAAATATAAAATAATCCATGGACTCAACATGCCTCTCAGCAAATAGCTTGGGGCATCTATTTTCCAAAATGGGGTCATTTGGGGGGGTTTGTGCCATCTTGGCATTTTATGGCCTTCAAAACTGTGATAGGTAGTGAGGAGTGAAATCAAAAATTTACGCCCTTAGAAATCCTGAAGGCGGTGCTTGGTTTCGGGGCCCCGTACGTGGATAGGCTTCTAAAAAGTCCCACACATGTGGAATCCCCGTACTCAGGAGAATCAGCAGAATGTATTTTGGGGTGCAATTCCACATATGCCCATGGCCTGTGTGAGCAATATATCATTTAGTGACAACTTTTTGTACTTTTCTTTTGTCATTATTCAATCACTTGGGACAAAAAAAATGAATATTCGATGAGCTCAACATGCATCTCAGCAATTTCCTTGGGGTGTCTACTTTCCAAAATGGGGTCATTTGGGGGTATTTTGTACTGCCCTGCCATTTTAGCACTTCAAGAAATGAGATAGGCAGTCATAAACTAAAAGCTGTGTAAATTCCAGAAAATGTACCCTAGTTTGTAGACACTATAACTTTTGCGCAAACCAATAAATATACACTTATTGACATTTTTTTTTATCAAAGACATGTGGCCGAATACATTTTGGCCTAAATGTATGACTAAAATTGAGTTTATTGGATTTTTTTTATAACAAAAAGTAGAAAATATCATTTTTTTAAAAAAATTTCGGTCTTTTTCCGTTTATAGCGCAACAAATAAAAACGGCAGAGGTGATCAAATACCATAAAAAGAAAGCTCTGGTCAGGAAGGGGGTAAATCCTTCCGGGGCTGAAGTGGTTAAACGAAGCCACAAACTCAGGGTAACTCAAGACAACAGGTTTTTGCGTCTCCCATAGAGGGTTTGCCCAGGACAAGGCTCTCTCAGAAAGCAAAGATATCATAAAACCTACTTTGCTTTTGTCCGTGGGAAACACCTGGGGCAGCATCTCGAAGTATATCTCAACCTGGTTGAGAAACCCTCTGCATTGGACTGGATTGCCCCCAAATCACTGGGGAAGCGGAGCAGAACCAGGCATACCTCTTATAGAGGTAATACTCGAGGCAGGTGCCTGCACAGAGACTGGAGCAGCAGCAGGGAAGGCCTGCAACACAGGTTGTACTGGAGAAGCCACAGTGGGAGATTCCAGGTGAGCCGTGTGACTCAGGAGCGTTTGTAATGCCATGGCAAACTGATCCATGCGATGACCCTGCTCATCCAATCTGGAAAAAATATTACCAACAAGTGGATTGACTGCATCTTTTAAATTCATGGCCTTCGCTTACTGTCAGAAACCATAAATCAGACTGAGACAGAAGTGCAGTTAACTCACACTGGTTTAATAATAATAAAAAAAGGTAAACCGTGTAAACGTAGTCAAAACATAGCCAGAGTTCAGGAACCTGAACGGATAGTCAAACAAGCCAAAACATCAGGGAGCCATAGATGAGCATAGTAGAACAGCAAGCAGGATCGGGAGCCAGAAGGAATGTCAGTCAATCAAGTCTTTAACAGGAACACAGGAGAGCGTCTCTAGAGATGTGAAGGCACAGATCATCTGGGCTGGACGGCTTAAGTAGGCAGGACTGACAAGCAGGATATCATCAACAGGTGAGCCACTGTGGAAAGATAGGAGCTGGCAATTAGCTGACAGCTGAGCGGCCAGCTTAGAGAAGGAAGGGCTAAGCCCAGCCCTGACAATTACACAAAGATAACCCGAGTAAATACAAAATGCAGTGAAATTTAACTCAGCTTTCCAAAAAATTGTGGTTAATCACAGTTCATTGATGATTCAGCTTGGGAAGGGGTAATTACTTTTTCACATAGGGCCAGGCAGGTTTGAACAGCTTTTTTCCCTTAATAAATGAAATAATAATTTAAAAACTGCATCTTGGATTTACTTGGGTTATCTTTGTGTAATATTAAAATTTGTTCGATGATCTGAATCATTTAAGTGTGATAAATATGCAAAAAAATAAAAAATCAGGAAGGGGGCAAATACTTTTTCACAGCACTGTATCCCCTATTTTGTAGACGCTATAACCTTTGCGCAAACCAATCAATATACGCTTATTGCGATTTTTTTTTACCAAACATTTTATTATAGCAAAATGTTAAAAATATAGTTATGTTTTCAAAATTGTCAGTCTTTTTTTGTTTATAGTCCAAAAAATAAAAACCGCAGAGGTAATCAAATACCACCAATAGAAAGCTATCTTTGTGGGGAAAAATGGACATCAATTTTGTTTGGGTACAGTGTTGCACAACTGCGCAATTGTCAGTTAAAGCGATGCAGTGCCGTATCGCAAAAAATGGTCTGTCAATAAGGGAGCAAATCTTCCAGTCCTTATGTGGTTAAACAAGAATGTACAGCATATTTTCTCCTAACCATCTTAAACTTAATTGCTGCAGGCAATTTTCATACATATGTTATCATGCTTTAATCACGTGGGAAGTTAAATTATAGGATTCATTGTGGCATTATTTAAGTGAAGTTCATTCAACTGTAACTCTACCTTATCTCAAATAATTTTCTGCTCCCCGCAGAGATCTGCAAAATGGTTGTCAGTTAAAGTAATTTTCTGCTGAATTCTCATTGGTGAATATCTTTTCCTCTGTATCTTATCTAGTAATAGGCTTAATTAACTTCAATTGTCCTAGATTGTCCTTAACAGTTGCCCTAAAAATGTTTCATGAGAAACTTCTTAGTTATTAGAATGATAATTTTTTTTTTTTGTGCAGCTAAAACAGTAATATTCTGCAGATTAAAATTTAGGCAGAAAGGTAAACTTAAGGGTGACTCCACTTTCTTGAAAAAAGAATATAGCAAATAAAAAATATAGTATAAACAATTGCTACACAAGCCACGTTGCAATTTATTTTATTAAAAAATACCTTTCCGAAGGTGCGCATGCGCGAGAGCTCCGTAATGGCCGCCTAAACCCGGAGCTCCGCACCACCCCGGACCGACGAGCGGCATAACCCCGGCCCCAGCAGGCGGAGGACGCTCTCAAGCACTCCCCCCGCTCGCGGAACAGCAGGGGAACACGGTGAGATGGCCGGCACACAAGCCCGCCGAGATCTGGGCCCGCAATTTGCAGCGGTGGCAGCGGACGGGTACACCAAGATGGCCGCCGACGGGGACACTGCTAGGCCTCACACGGCCTCACTTTTCAAGGGGACAGAGCAGCGTCCCATCCTCACCCCTCCAACCCTGACCTATGCCCAGGCAACACAGGGAAGCCACAACACGCTCCAGACCACGCACCAGGGCATGCACCAGCACCAAGCTCCACAGGCTGCTCTCAGAGACTCTCACAGCAGTGAGCAGGGGGAAGATGGCGCTTCTCCCTCAGGCATACCCCCTCACCTCTCCTCCTATGCAGGCTCCCCACCTGGATACACATTTCAGGACATATCTGTCATGCAAGAAGAGCTCTTCTCCAAATTCTCTACCCTTTTAGAAAAGGGCCTAGCCAACACTGCCTCCCAGATCACAAATGCTATTAAATCAGACCTCTCTAACCTGGGCTCTAGGATGGAGGCGATGGAAGACAAAATTGACCATACAGTCGCCAGAACCAACCAGAACGCCGCACACCTCCAGTAAGTCCAAGAACAGCTAGAAACGGCCCTATCAAGAATTGACGAACTTGAGAACAGGTCTAGGAGGTACAACTTCCGAATTAGAGGCCTTCCTGAATCCTTCACGGATATCCCCCTCACGGTGCAGGACTTTATCTCAGACCTCATCCCCAAGATCCCGCCGCATAGGCTGGAGCTGGATAGGGCGCACAGAGCCCTGGGTCCCCCGAGGAAAGACGGGTCCCCGAGGGACATAATAGTTAAACCGCACTTCTACGCGGTAAAAGAGGAGGTAATGAGACAATCTCGCCTGAAGCCCAAGCTCCAACACCAGGGTCACCAAATTCAGGTCTTTGCGGACCTCGCTCAATCCACCATCCAAAGAAGACGCACTCTCAAACCCCTCCTGTCAGTGTTGATGGAACGAGACATCAAATACCGCTGGACATTTCCCTTCGCGGTAAAGTTTTCCATACAAGGCAAGACCCACACTTTCTCCAATCTCCCGGAAGGTGAAAAACTTTTCCTCTCCCTCAAGCTGATCTCCCAGGAAGCCCCCATGGAGCTCTCCTCATCTGCCACGGGCTCATCCAAACGCCCCCCCCAGGCAGCCCAGTTTCACCTCTCTGGATCAAGGGCCCCTCTAAGAGGAGCAAAGATGGCAAGCCCCCTTAACGGAGCAAGAAGGCCCCCTTCTTACGCACCCAGGCCTTCCACGGTCTCTCCTGTGGGGGACGTTCCCCCTTCTTTGAATGAGCTAACGCTCCTCTTTCCAATCCCAAGACCCCAACGAGGCCTCGGACACAGGTCATTGAACTTATTTTTTTTTTATAGATGGGACTACGTCTACGGCTGAAATCCCCTGAAGTGTCCATCCTACGGAGAACAGTTCTTGTGATCCCTTGGCCTTTTCAAGGCGGAAGAGAGTTCTCTTCCCATCCCATTCTGAGACTTATAACACTGAGACCTCAGTTCCTCATAGCCTTCAATAACTAATTTCCTTTTCAGATCCAGGTACCAGGTTGCAGGTCACCTAAGGTAGATGGTCATGCTCCACCCATGACATTTAATTATCTTCTCCCCGTTGTTACTTTTTATTATCAGGTTTATTTGGGTTCTTAGCTCTGCTTGAATCCCTTTTACAGTCTCCACGAAAGTTTTTACTGTACTGAAATAGCAGTAACAAATTGCACTTATTGAGATGAAGAACTTACACCACGTTATGCAAATAGTATATAGTTACGGTTCCTTTGAAGTATGGGTCCGGGGTGGTACCCATGCGCCTCCTCTCACCTCAAGGGCAACCACTGTGCCCCCGAAGAGTGAGACTTCTCTCGGCCAATATGGACGAGGGAAGACTTAAATTGGAGTTTAAGCGGCCTGACATGCCGCTATCCTCCACGGGTCCTTCTAGAAGACCCTTGTCGCTACAGTTATTGTCATTATTGTTGTTGTTTTTTTTATTTACTTGTCTCTCCTTCTTCCCTCCTCTTCCTCTCACCTTTTCTTTTTCTCCTAGCTGGCCGTCTGGAGATCCCCCGGTCCCTCCCGCACGCTACTATAGCACGGACCCGTCCACCTTCTCGTACTCAAGGAACTCTCCCCATCACAAGGTAGGCGGCTGCTGGGCCGGTGATCACTCTTCTCTCTGTTCCCATGACTGATCAAGTGTCTAAGGGCCTGCACCTTAGGGTCGCCTCTCACAACGTTCAGGGGCTCAACTCTCCTAGGAAAAGAAGGGTTGCCTTAGACCATTATAAATCCCTCAAACTGGATGCGGTGCTACTGCAGGAGACGCACTTTCCGATTCGATGCAGTCCCAAGTTCTTACACGCCTTCTACCCATCTTTCTTCATGGCCAACGCACCAAACAAAACCAAAGGGGTAGCAGTACTTTTCTCTAAAAATAGCAAATTTAACCATATCTCTGACCTTAAAGACCCAGAGGGTAGGTTCATCCTTGTAAAGGGCACTCTGGAGGGAGTACTATACTCCATAATCTCTTACTACGCCCCTAATAAGGGTCAAGCATCCTTCTTCCAGAACCTCTTTGCAACTCTTGGCCCCCTCCTGGAGGGGAAAGTCATTTGGGGTGGGGACTCAAATGTAGCGTTTGACCAGGGTCTAGACAAAACCAACCCTCTCAAAGGAAAACTAACACGCCCCACCAAACTAAGCACCAGAATAGCTAAAATGATTCACTCCCAGGGGTTAGCAGATATTTGGAGGGAGCTGAATCCCACGTCCAGGGACTTTACTCACTTCTCCTCACCCCACCAGACCTACGCAAGGATAGATCACATTCTTATCCAGACTAATCTCATCCCTCTTGCCACCAAAGCCAAAATCCTAGACATAGTCTGGTCGGACCACTCAATGGTCCTCCTGACTTTGAAAAATGTGCTATCGCGTAGTGGTGGCTCTTACTGGAAACTGAACGAGTCTCTCCTGGGGGATCCAGTTCAAGCCAAATTAGTAGCAGACGCGATTAAGGAATATTTTCGGTTAAACGATGTGGGTAACATCTCCCCCGAAACACTGTGGGCAGCCCACAAGGCCTCGGTCCGTGGCGAGCTTATCAGATTAGCCACTAAAGTTAAAAAGGAGAGGACGATAGACATTCTCAGGCTGGAACAAAAATTTATAGCTTTAAAAACCGAACATAAAAAATCCCCATCTAAAGACCTCAATGACAAATTAGACACAATTAGACTGGAACTCAACCTAGCTTTAACGGCAAAAGCTGAAAAACACATTAAATGGAGCGGTGCTAAATTCTACTGCCACAAAGACAGAGTCGGGACAATGCTAGCCGCGAAACTCTCCCCCAAGTTCCAATCTCGCACTTTCCCCAAAGTGCGCATAGCGGGTCAACCTCCCACGGCCAATCCATCCAAAATCATGACAGCTTGCCATGACTTCTACTCAGGCTTATACAAAGCCACGCAAACACAGAGCGACAGTTCGACCGTCTCCTCCCTCGAGAATGTCAAACTGCCATCTCTTTCTAAAGACCACAGAGACCTGATGGAGGAGCCCTTCTCCTCAGACGAAATTAAGGAAGTTATCAAAAACCTGAAGACAGGCTCGGCCCCCGGGCCGGACGGCTTGTCAGTCCCTTATTACAAAAAGTTTGGGGATATACTGGCCCCACACATGGCCAAATTTTTCAACTCTAAGAGAACGGAATCCCCATTGGACCCCCACATGAATACGGCTTTCATAACAGTAATCCCCAAACCGAATAAGAACCACGAAGAAGTAGAGAACTATAGGCCCATTTCCCTTATCAATAACGATCTCAAGATACTCACTAAAATCTTAGCCAACCGACTAGCCTCCTTTATCAAGCAGTACGTTCACAAAGATCAGGTAGGCTTCATCCCAGGAAGGCAGGGTCCAGATCAAATTAGGAGAGCGGTGGACATTGTCTCCATTCTCCACTCAAATTGGGATGGGGGCCCAAAACAAGCAGGTATGTTGTGGTCATTAGATTTACATAAGGCCTTCGACTCGATCGAATGGCCTTACCTTTTCTCCCTCCTGGAGAGATGGGGTTTCGGGGCTAGCTTCCTAGGGGTACTAAGATCCCTCTACTCCAACCCGGCGGCAATAATCCGACTGCAGGGACAATACTCCAAACCCCTTCAAATAACGAGAGGGACGAGACAGGGCTGCCCTCTCGCCCCTCTCATTTTTGCTATGGCCATCGAAACACTGACAATAGCGATTAGATCAAACCCCAACATTCACGGCGTATCCTGTGGGGAACAAGTCCACAAGTGTGGGCTCTTCGCCGATGACATGCTCCTGTTCATAACGTCCCCTATCACTTCACTCCCTAATTTATGTAAATTATTGAAAGATTTCTCTAGCACCTCAGGCCTCAAGTGAACTATTCAAAATCTTCTGCCTTAAACATCTCCCTGCAGTCGGGTACGGTTGCCGCTCTTAAAAGCTCCTTTGATTTCAAATGGAATGACCAATGGATAGATTATTTAGGAATCAAACTTCCAGCTAGAACAGAACAACTGTACCCCCTAAATTTCCCGCCAATGTACCGGAAATTAACATCTGATCTGGGAGCTTGGTCCAGGGGTGAAACTTCCTGGCTGGGCAGAGTTCATGCTGTGAAGATGACTCTTCTTCCCAGACTGCTATACCTCTTCAGGGCCATCCCGATAAATATAAACAAAGAACACCTTTCCAATTTCCAAAAGAAGATCACCAAATGTATCTGGGGGGGGAGAGGACATAGATTTCAACAAAAAACCCTATTCCTTCCAAGAGACCAGGGTGGCATGGGGGCTCCTCAGCTTCACTGGTACTTTCAAGCGGCCAGGCTGGCCCAACTGTCCACGGTTTACTCCAGGGCAGAGAAACCAGACTGGATTCAAATAGAGAGACAGGCTGTCCCCACATACACCCTGGACTATCTCCTCTGGACCCCTCCCAAACAGAGACCCCCAATTCTCTCCCCATCCTTATCTCAATCATTCCATATATGGGATAATCAAAGAAAAAATTCGGCATTAATCTCAAGATGTCTTCCTTTAGCACACATCTTCAATAACCCTGACTTTCCCCCTGGGTTGGATATTAAGGCTTTTCGTTGGTGGCTGGACAAGGGACTGTATCGAATCTGACATTTTTTCACGAATGAGGGTCCCCTTGGAGCAAGGTATAAGGCAACTGGAAATTCCGCATTCTGAGCACTTCAGATTCCACCAAATTAGACATTTCCTCTGTCAACGTTGGAGAGGGGGAATCCCCTCACACAACGCCTTTACGCCATACGAATTATGGTGTGGTCGCTCCTTTGAACAGAGAGGGGGGATCTCCGTCATCTACCAGTCACTAGCCTTGCACCCCCAAAAAAAACCCTATATGCTGGACTGGGAGAGGGATCTAGCCTTTGAATGGGAGATCTCTAAATGGAGATGCTCCTTCGACAGAGCCTTTAAAGGCATCAAAAACATTTCCTTAATCGAAGGAGGTGTTAAGGTTTTAACAAGGTGGTACCTCACACCTGTCAAGCTCTCCAGAATGTTCCCAACAGCTGACCCCAGGTGCTTTCGAGGGTGTCAGCTAGTGGGCACAATGGCCCATGTATGGTGGGAATGCCCCAGACTAAGGCCCTACTGGAACAAGATATTTTCCCTGTTAAGGAAAACGACACAGATCCATATCCCGAAATCCCCGACCATAGCTCTTCTTAATGACAACTTTCCCAGGATGCCGAAGAGCTCACGCAAACTGACACACTTCATACTCTTAGGTGCAAAACTCACCATTGCTAAGGCCTGGAAACAGCCCAAAGTCTCGGTGAAAGCGGGTATCCACAAAATCTCATGGATCATGGCCCAAGAGAAACTGGCTAGCATCTTAGATGACAAAACTAAGCAATTCGAAGCCATATGGGAGCCCTGAGCAAAATTCGTCGGCATCTCTCTCATACCAGGAGTCCCACCCCAAAACTAACAGGGGTCAACTTATGAGGCGGGGGCCCCTCCAGACAGATGGCTAACATTCCTCTCACTCCTTTCCTTTCTCCTCTTCCTCTTTTCTGTCCTTCCAAATGTATTTTTGATTGATCCAGTCCCTCTGCTGGGGGAAACTAGGATAGTTCAGCGGGTAATGACTGTATTGTGTTTTCTGACCAGTTTTCCTCCATTTTGAGACAATCATTACTCATCTCGTAGCTTGTTTCTCTCGGATAGGTGGTAATCTCCACTGCTTTATTATATAGATCTTTGAGACCCTAGGGCCCTTGGTCAATCCCTGGTCAGGAGAGGAGGGGGGCTCACACTGTGCACAGCATGATCCCGTTAGGGGTGCCGGTGGGATCCCCTAGTGCCTCTCTAGATGTCAGACAATCCCCCTAGGGAACACGTTCTATGTTTACATCAGTTGCAAGGTTTCAAGCATTGATTCCTATACACCATAGTTAATCGTAGTCAATGTGCCTTATAAGTGCTAATGCTCTAGCCCAAGCAGGCATATCTTATGTATCAGAGGATGTTACATGATATGTGATTTCAAATCCTGTATTGTATTTTATTTTATATATTTTCTTGTTTTTGTACAAAACCAATAAAAGATTTTGAAAGTAAGCCAAAAAAAAAAAATACCTTTCCTTTTCAATCAGCAGCTACTGTAATTTTCTGTAAAATCCAATGCAATATGGCAACCTGGAGGCCTTCTGTACACTGATAGTTTACAAAACACCCTGAGAAATATAATTTCCTGCTGCTGTGATTGGCTTATTGACGTACCCAGATGTCTGCACTAAGATACAAGTGCATTAGGAATTTCAGTTTCTAAAGGAATGCAGACCTTACCGATTTTCTCATTAGAACACTGAGAGTGCACCAGCTGATTATAATTACCCTCCCTATTCAGAATCAGTCTCCAAAAGACATGGCAAAACAAACAGCTATTTGGCTCAGAGAACACTCTAAAATGGGGGTCTCAAAATGGTGGCACCCCAGCTGTTGCAAAACTGCAATTTCCATGTAGCATTGCAAGGCAGACAGTTACAAGCATGACTCCCATAGGCAGAGGCATGATGGGACGTGTAGTTCCGCAACAGCTGGAGGGCTGCCAGTTTAAGACCCCTGCTCTAAAAGAATGGCAAGTTCTGTGCAATGTTTCCTAAGAGGTATATCTAAGCTAAGCAATGGGCACGGGTCTTTGTGCTGCAACTGTAATGGGCAGTCTTTAAACCTGAATCCTCAGCTGGCTAACGTTGGGGCCCAATGGTACTGTTGGCATGTATGAGAACATTCACAAGAAATTCAGCAGGCAGTAATAGAGCTATAAGGCAGCTGTGTTGTCAGTCCCTAAGGGCTCAGTCTCTAGTGGCAACTGATCATGGCCACAAGACTCTTTCACCAGACCCAGGGGCAGTGGTCCCTTTAGTTGGATGTCCAATCACTCTGGGTTGCCAGGGGGGACTCTGTTCCTCAGCACAGCATGACGGTGCCCTGGCAGTGGCTCAGTCCATCAGCGCACAGGTCATAGCTCCGTTTCCTCCTGGATATACAGTAGGCACAGCAAAAGTCCTGTGTTCTTCTCCTCTGGGGGTAGAAGAGAGGGAGGGGGGTAGAAGCGAGTGTGGGGAGATCTTCATGCAGAACCTGCAGCTATGCCTTTCTCCTTTTGCAGCGGCGGGGGGGGAATGGGGGATCTGACACAGTCCACAGCACAGCCGCTTCGCACAAACACATAGAGAGGGGTTATAGAGGAGAGCGGGCACAGAAATGCACAAACCGCTTCTTCAGCTGAGGCAGCACTCGACTAAAAAAAGCAACAAAAGGTAGGAATCCGCTACAAAGTTTGTTAAAATCCTTGCAATGTACATTTATTATTCAGAATGGATTGTTTGTTTGTTTTTTCTCAACAAAAGTAGTGGTTTTTTTTTAATTGCATTTTTATTTGGAATTTCAAAAAGGTACAATCAGAGTAATCAGAGGCAGTGCAAAAATGCATCAAGATACACCAGGCAATCTGCAGAGGTAATTACAGTATACATAAAAGACAATTGTCAGTCTTGATATATTTAGACATAGGAATCAGAGACTCTTCTTTGGACCATGACATAATAAGAAAACAAGAAAGACATAGAAAATGGCAAGACAAGACAATAAACATTGTATGTGAAATAGACGGGTAAGGTTGGAGCCCAACTCTCACTTGTCCAGAGACAAAGGGGTTGTTTAATGAAGGCAAATCAACTGTGCACTTTGCAAAGTGCAGTTGCACTCTGCAAAAGCATTTGCTCCAGAGCTTAGCAAATGAGCAGAAGCTCTGCTGACTTCTGCTGAATTCTGCTGACTACCATCATCCAATCATGTGCAAGCAAAAATGCTGTTTTTTTTCCTTGCATCTTATTGGGTATTCTTTACAAAGTGAAACTTTACATCATTTACTAAGTTATGGAGCAACTATACAGCCTATTTGCCTTTAGTAAATCAATCCCAAAATTTTTTTGGGGAGGCGGCAAATAATGCACCCACTAAAGCATGGTATGACACATGTGTAGAGTCTGACAAGCTGCACACCCCGGATAGTAACTCTAAAAAAGATCCTACGCGCATTATTATGCGCTTCTCACGACAGCACAAGCTAATTCGCAACATCATTGAGAAACACTCGGCAATTTTCACAGACGATGATATTGTTAAGCATTTCATCCCTTCAGTTCCCTCGATCACCATTAAAAAAGTTGCGTCTCTAAAAGATAAACTGGTAAAAAGTGAATACCGAAAAATTCAGAAAAAACATTGTTCAATACATGGAACATTTCCATGTGGACATTGTGCTCATTGTCAATGGATTAGAAAAGAAAAAGTTTTCACTCTTCCTAATGGTCAGGTGTTTAAACCTAAACACTTTGTGGACTGCCAGACTCCAGCAGTAGTCTATTTAATGACATGTGAGTGTGGCGCTTTTTACGTAGGCAAAACAAAGCAAAGGTTCTGGTGTAGAACATCCAAGCATGTCTACAACATGGAAATAGGGAATATCTATCTCCCCCTTGGACGACATGTGGTCACCCAGCACTACTACAAAATGCCAAAAATTGCTTTCGCCGCCCTTGACTGGATACATATTCCAGCGGCGATTCGAACAAAAAGCTGTTACAAATTGAACAAAAATGGATATACAAACTTGGGGCTACTGCATATCCAGGCCTCAATGAGGCTATTTCATATGTTCCATTTCTTAAAGGTTACAGTTTGGGAAAGACCAGTTGACTTTGCGTGACCGTGGAGGCATGAATACGAATGCATTGAATGGAGAAATTTTCTCCATCATAGAATATTATCGGTTGTTACTAATCCCCGAGATTTTAGATAACAGATGTATTCTCCTAATTATATACACTTTTGTTCGGTGGGATTTGAAGCTCTATTGCCCCCTAGCTTAGGAAAACAAGGATAGATCTGCCTGTTTAGTTTTCGTAATAACAATAATTTCCATAGGTGAAAAGACATTTTCACCAGTGTAGGGGGCTTCTTTGTTTTATGCATTTGTGTTCATGCCCGTGGATACGCAGGGTTAATACTGGTTATTACATCTCCTGAATAAAAATTCAAAAGAAGTTTGTATATTCTTACATTCATGCCTATACCTACCATATGGATTATTCACAATGTACTGTTTTTCATTCATACATTTATTTTATTCATGATTACAATATTTATAGAAGGAATAGTAATATATCAATTACATCACTAATTAAGTAACAATACTGTTACCACTACGTCATGAACAATGCAATGATTATACTCTATCAACTTTGAAAAATGTAAATTTGGAAATAATTCATTATGTACCTGTCAATATCATTGCATTTCTTTTTGACTTTTCATGTTTTAATATGTTTTTGTTTGTCCCCAGAACCTGGACTACTGCGATCTTTCCCTCCCTCTGCCCTCAATGGGGTGCCCCTAGTCCTGTTGGACTCTCGGCAGAGTGGGGGGGACGTGAAAATTATTCGTGTCTCCCCCTATTGAACAGCAACTACAGTGTGTCCATCATCCACTGTGGGGAGCTCTAACCCTGTATTCTGTGTTCGCCGCCGGACTGGGGAATGATGTCACGCACGTGCGCGGCATGGTCTCCTGCACATCGCGGGGAGTACCTAGGCCGCGCATGTGTGATGCAAATCCTCAGTCAGGCCAGTTGCAATGGAGACAATAGAAAAACCTGGGGCATGTTTGCCTTCTGGAACGCCGAGGTGGCCACAACAGGGCCGCGATTAGCGGCCCGATGGCCCCTCCTTCTCTGGGATGGGATTACTGGGAGACTGGCCACCTGTGGATGATCATCTATTTAGGAAGTAGGATATATAACAGATGCATACACCATTGATACTTTGGTTTCACCCTTGCTGATCAGAGCTGATGTAGAGTTCAGGCATCTATGCTGAATCCAGGTACCTCTCAGATTACCTGGTAAGAATATATAGCAGTAGATGGTGATTGAGCACTATTGCTGCTGTGCACACTTTTTTATACATACCTCTTTTTAGCATTATTACTGCTATACATATTTTTTTACATACTTCTTTTAAGTAATATGTATGCCCATTTTTCTATTTAGAGCCTACTTAAACCAACTTTATGGGCCTGCCTCACATTGGAGGGGCCTTAACATTCCAAACAAGTCCCATACAACAATCAGGTATTAAATAAGGTCTTTTTTTGCATTCACTAACACTTACCTGCATTTCATTATATTTTTACAAGTGCACCTTTTTGATGTTTTCACGGTTGCATGTTTATTCACTCACTTTAATTTAGTTTTTCTTTGTTATATATTTTTTTTCTTTTTGAGCACAATATGTATTAGTGGCACACAATCATTTCATCACTTTATTGTTTGCACACATTTGCACAGATGGCTAATAAATTTATAATTAATAATTTATTTTCCACCTCATTTCATTCACCATTCCAACAAACCTTATAACCTCATCCAATTATCTCATATTTGTGAACACTATAGTGTATTTATAATATACTATGAATCATATATGATTATGTGTCATATTTATAATATACCAAGAATTACACATAATCACGTGTCAGGAACACAATTTATTATATGGTATTCTCACACAAGTAACCTCACTACCACATTTCATCAAAATAATGTAGTTTATTTAATGAAAAATGGAAACAATCTAATGGGAATGACATATTTTATTTTGTTTACAAACTTTTTATTATAAAAGCAGGTAAACCAGTACAAAGATCAATCAGTTGTTTCAAATTTGACATTGAAAAATACAAATATCCCACTGATATTGTAGTAAATTAATAGAAATATAGAAAGCAATTCAAATTAAGTTGCGTAAAAGAAGAATTACATAAGGGGAAATGAGAAACCAAATTTTCAAAGAGGTACAATGTAACGCAATGATGATTGATGAACATGCAACATATAGGGTTTCCATATAATAGGAAACCTTCCAAGAACCAAAAAAAGCACTCGGACAACATAGAAAAATCTCTACAACACTATGGGGTTTATTTATTTAAGGCAAATCCACTGTGCAATTGGTAGTGCAGTCATTGTAAATCTGAAGGGGACATGTAAGGAAAATAAAAAAAACAGGATTTTTGCTTGCACATGATTGGTTGATTGAAATCAGCAAAGTTTCCCCTCATTTCATATCTTCCCCTCAGATCTACAGTGACTGCACTTGCAGTGCTCTTGTAGTGCACAGTGGATTTGCCTTTAGTAAATAAACCCTTATGTCTTGTTCCCACATCACACCATTTACCGTATATAAGATCAGATTATCTAGGACCCGATGAGGTAGAGAACTAGTTAGAGCCGCATAGATTTGAGTGGCGGTAAATGAACCATGGGTCCCATTTCGTATTGAAAAACGATTTGGAGTCATGTAATGTATGTAAAATGTTTTCCATCAAATTTAATTTATACAGTTTGAGTAGAAGCATTAATGGTCTTTAACTAAGAATGAGGTTTGGGTTTGCTGCTACGGGTTTAAGGCAAATTCCGCAGATTTGTGATTCATAGAATTAGTGAAGTCAAGTTAGAATAACTTTTTTTAAACCATACTGTATGTAGTATTGGGGTGAATATACTCATGTGGCTGATGCTTTTCCTAATGAGTTGTACCAGTCCAAACTGTATTTTTAGGGCATGCTAGCTAACTTTTTTTATTGAACAAAAAGTTCACATAAACATCAGGGACCCGGGCAGGTGTTCTTCAATATCAGTATGAAAAGTCAACTAAAAATGACTTTTGGCTCCCTTGTCAGCAGCACCACTGCTATTCTTACCAGTCCCTCTGACTGTGTTGTCCAGCTCCTTTCATTCACTTGTCTCACTTAGCCTTTAGTCGCAGTCCAATCCTGGCCTCTGGATGGGGATTCTCCCTGACTCCTGGAATGAGACCAACTGTCTCCTGGCTAATGGCTGCGGCTTCTCTGACTCCTAGATGAGACCTTCTGCCTCTTGACTCCTGACTGGGGCTCCTCTGACTCTTGGATGAGACCTTCTGTCTCCAAAAAGGGAAGCTGTCTCCAAACTGGGAGCTCTGAACTATCTCCAGGTTTGAGTAATAAATTACTCGACACACCTGTGTACTCACACAGGCTGTCGGCACCTGATAAAATCCAGACACCCAATGCACTTTGGACCTTTAAGTTCCAGGTCCCAATACAGGTTTACAGAATCCAGAGAATGAAAGAAAGGTTCCTCAAGGGGTAGGATTTTTAACGGACCATAAATATTAATATCAAAAAAGTACAACATTTATTGAAACAATGAATACAATGTGAATTGAAAAAGAGTTGATCAATAAAAACAAACACATGGTGTATTGAACAGCATGAAATCAAACCACTGGAGTAACCCCAAATCAACTGTCAAGAAGACAGGAGAAGTCCAACACATTTCAACTTAAAAAGTGAAAGCCTTCTTCAGGGTCAGTGGGTTCAATAGTTCTAGGTTTGTGAACTTAATGTGCTGATGATTTAATCAAGGGAGATCATAGCTCAAGAAACAAGAAAGGATGGACTGCTGAAATTGTGCCAAGCAAGCAGGAAGAGAGGGGGATGGAGATTGTCAAACATGACCCAAGTGTCAACTTGTACACTCCCAAAAGGGGCCAAAACATTTGAAGGACCAGTGGGGTATATACTGTGACACCAAAAATCTATATCCTATAGAATCTGGGAAGTCACTAGGTAAGGGGATACTGGAAAAAGTGTTTGTCCAAACAACAAAGTCAGTTTGAAGTAATAAGGATGTTATATCCACGTGCAGTACATTGCCCAAATGTAGATGGAAAGACACCCATATAGTCTTGATAGAATACAGGTCTGTTGTGACTAGCTGAAGTGCCCAGACATATCTTATTTATGCAGTAGAGCACCAATGCAGCTGATGTCTCCCAGGTGATGTTTCATGGGTTTAAGTTCTCAAACCTGGAACTATTTAACCCACTCACCCTGAAGAAGACTTTCACTTTGTATGTTGAAACGCGTTGGACTTCTGTCTCCTTGACAGTTGATTTTAGTTTACTCCAGTGGTTTGATTTCATGCTGTTCAATATACCATGTGTTTGTTTTTATTTATCAACTCTTATTCAATTCACATTGTATCCATTGTTTCAATACATTTTGTACCTTTATGATATTACTGTTGATGGTCCGTTAAAAATCCCACCCCTTGAGGAATCATTCTTTCATTGCATGTATCAGGTATGTGGACCTAAATCAGCTACCCAGTTAGTTGGCAAAATCTTCTTTATAGAATCCAGAGAAAGCCAAAAACACAGCTTTCTTTGCTCAGAAACAATAGTCTGCAACCTCACATTAAGCCTTAATGTGAATCCTGTGTCATTTGTTTCTTACATTTCCACAGTGGCAGGTCATTGCACTGTCACACATAATACACTGCACAGCCTTTGAACTATGACCACAAGCCTTAAAATGATTGTAAATGCTCTTTTTTTAGTCTAAAAGGGAGGTTGGGGGGATATTGATGCATAAACAATTTTTTCCTTAATTCAAGAAATGCATTAGGGTAAAAAAATGTTTAGGCTTTATCATCACTTTAATAGGACCATTAGGGGACTTTTGGAAAGGTCACCCCCCCACTATAAAAGAGAGGGCACCAATCAGCACACCGTGTAAGTCCAACTGAAGTTGCTCTAGGAAAAGGATAGGAAAAGTTTACAAAACTGCATAGGGAGAGATTAGGGCCAGTTAGGAACTTTTGGGGAGTCAACCCCTATGCTACCTTGTTCTTAATATTAGGTGGTTGATATTTTGTGGCTGATTTGGGGTCAGCGTGCTTTTATTTAGAGGGAGAGGAATTTTGTGATTTTCATTTATTTTGGGGGTCTTTAAAGGGTCTTTTTCTAGATTAAAGAACTTTTCTTTTTGGCGGCAAAGCTTCCCTTGAAGAGTGGGCGTTTAGTTTAGAGGGAGTTTTTTGAGAATTTAATTTATTTGGGGAGTTTCTTGATTTTTAGTCCATGGTGCTAGGGCAGTTTTAGGTTTAAGGTACTCAAGGCAAAGGATTCAGATGTCACTGACCATCTGTTTTTGGAGCTGCTACAGTAATTTGTGTATTAGCTCTAAAAAGGGTTAGAACTTACTAACAAGATTCACCCCCCCCCCCCCCATAGATTTAAACTGGATTTGCCACTAAGTTCAGGTTTGCCAGATTTCAACAAGATTAACAGAATGGTGGCGAATCAAACCTTGCAAAATTTGCTCATTCCTAACTTTACCCAGCAGTATACATCCAAAACTGTAATTTTATCTTTAGGTGGACCACCCCTCAACCATACAATTGATGCACAATATATTATATCTTTTCATTGTTTAAATTTTTATATTTCAGCCCCAACAGAGCTATACATTGACACCTTGGCTTGACTTTGCTCAGTATTCAAAAATACAATAAATATAAATTGTATTTCTTTGCTGTTTAATAATACAGACAAAAATGCACAATTTAAAGTCAAATATAATAATTATATAGTATCTCTGCTGATGTAAGATTTAGTTTACATAAAATTCAGTAAGCAAAATAAAATGTTATTTTATTTCTGTACATAATGCAGAGAAAAATACATTTGCTGTCAAAATTACACTTTTTATGTTCGGAGTATATTCTTCAAGTGAATGTAATCAAATCAAGGTGTCTGTTTGCTTAAAATATGGCAGATTGAAACTGATAGAATTGCAAATTGAGCTCCACTTCTAAAAGGTTCTTTTACTTTGTAGAATTATGATGATGGTAAAAGAATGCAAAGTTGGTAAATTTTGCATCACAAATACTTTCAGAAGCCTTACATTTTCAAATATATACTGAAAGGACTTGCGGTGTCAAAAGAAAATGACGTTATAGAGACAGAGATAAACATTTCTTTTTTTTTTTCCTGCCTGTGACCCCCAGTGGGAAGATTTTCCCTCATTTTCTGTCCATGTAATGCCCATGAAAAATATGCTGTAAGCAGTTGTTACCAAAATGAAAGGCATGAACAGCAGCAAGACCTTGTCAGAAGTTCTAACCCTTCCCAGCTCTACTAAAACTGTGTGGTTGGTTTTGTCCTTGTTGGAGTGATTTCCCATCACATTCTGTCCAGACTTTTTTTGTTGTTGCTGTCTGTGACCCATTGTGGAGATTCCCTTCTATTTGTCCTGGTGGCCATTATCATCAAGACAGAAAGTAAGTGGAAATTCTAATGCCGTATACACATGGGCGGACTTTCCGGCATCAAAGGTCCGACGGTCTTTGCGACGGACTTTCGACGGACTTTTGACGGACTTTTGACGGACTTCCGATGGACTTTCGAATGAACTGACTAAAATAAGGAATTTGGTTGCCAGTAGCAAATAGCTGCCCTAGCGTCGGTTTTCATCCGTCGGACTAGCATACAGACGAGCGGATTTTTCGACCGGTCTCAAGTCCGTCGGAAAGATTTGAAACATGTTCCAAATCTAAAGTCCATCTGATTTTTGACCGAAAAAGTCCACTGCAGGTCCTTCCAATGGGCAGTGCCGGGACAAGATCATCCAGCGCCCAGGACAAAGATGCCAAATTGTGCCCCCCCCGGTCATGATATGCAAGCTTAGGGGATCCAATGCCCAGCAATCATTCGGTCACTACTCCTGTCAGCATTGTAACACAAGGAAGGCATCCTCATCTCTACAGTAAACCATTGTGCCCAGGACAGCTGTCCCTCTCGCCCACCCCTAGTCCCGGCCATGCCAATGGCAGTTGTCACCAGAACAAAGTTGTGGTGACAACTGTCTAAGATGGGAATTCCCCTCTCTTTTGGGAGATTTTCTCTCACTTCCTGTTGCATTTCACAAGAAGTGAAGGGGAATCTGCCCTTTCTGATAAAACGTTTTTGGCATATATTCACTTTTAAGCTCAATTGGACTATCAATGTATAACAGCTAAATAAATACCAGGTGTAGTACTACCTCTGTAGGAGCTGCTGGATAGAATGGGTCCTCTGTTCTTTGCCTTGACCTTCTCAAAAACCTCAGCCGCTTTGACACACCAGGCTGAGTGTAACATCATACAATATCACAGGAGTTCACTGAAAGAAATACTTAGTACCCAATAATAGTTCTATATCAAAGAAAACAGGCACCAACCAAGTAGTAAAGGCAAATTTAATATATTTCCACCCAATATGTTTGGTAACTAAGCAAGCATAAAATGGATTAACAATGGTAATAGCCCAATTTAGCATGTAATGACCAATGTTACCCTTTTTTTAGGGAAATTTTCTCCCACTTCCATTTACACAACCTACATGTTGTAGACAGAAAGTAAAAGGGAAATCTCCCTAGTAGGACACAGATAGCAAAAAAATAACCAGACAGCTATTTTAGCTTTTCTCTACTATGACATTGTACTTGACTATTGTGACATTTTTCAACTCTGTATAACATAAGTAATACATGCTTTGTGCTGAACATCCTATTCATAATGACCTAAACAAAACAAAGAGTTACCCTTGAAGTGGGAAGGAGGACGCACTACAAAGGTGAATCTATTTCCATGGAATTTAGCTTTAGTTTTCAGTGTTGACTGGAGTGCACCTTTATCTTAAATGTTGCTTATATAATAGTACAAATAGGTAGGTAAAGTAATTACACTGACTTGTCCAGTCACTTCTGTAAACAAAAGTAGGGAATGGTTAAAAAAGAAAATCACGTTTTATTGACATTTGTGTTCAATTTGAGAAATATCCCTTCCCTTCCTATCTTGTAGAGACAACAGGAAGTGAGAAGAGATCTCTCCAAAGTGAGGTAAATATCCTCTATTTCTGTTCTGGTGACAACTCAAAACTTTGGATTTTTTCCTCATTTTTATTCACCAGCTTGGATAGGGTTGGGAGATGGCAGAACCCAATTATGTCACCCTGTAGTAATTATGTAGCAAAGGCTCATTACAGGCAGGGACTCGCAGCCCCTATACTTGAAGAACAGATAGGGTGGCACAGCTCACACTTGCACAGAACTTCCTCTCTGTAGTCACTGATCCCAGCACCACTTCTTCAGGCCCTGCCAGCCCACCTGGCTGCAGTTGCTCCTTTCACCAGCCCTCCAGGCTAATCCTCCACAGTCCTCCAGACAGACACTCACTAGCCCACCTGACTGACTCTTAGGAGATTTCCCGGACGTGCTGACCTGCTCTCCCTGTCCTCTCTCCTTGCTCCTGTGCCTCTAGGAAGGGTTTAGTCTGTGTGTTGTAGGGAAAATCTTCCAGCACTCGAGCCCCAGGCCCATGGTCCCCCCCAGACTAGAGGGCATCCTCAAGGCCCACCGACAGCCTCCTCAAAACTCCATCTCCATCTGACTCCCCTTGCCTATTTATGAGGAGGCCTGCCCACCGCCAGCCCTTTACTGGGGATTGGCAGAGGTCCTTATAAATATTCCTAACAGCCCCTCCTAGCTTTCACCGACTATGTCTAGAACATTCTCCAATGTTCCAGAGAACAGGGGGAGGCACCAGAAGAGCTGTCAGGATGAGTCACCCAGCACCGAGTCACGGGTCACTAAACCCCAAACCAGATTCCCACACTAGCGAAAGAGCCACGTTGCTGCAGTATAGCATCATCCACACTGCATCCACACTGCAGCAAGCCGGCTCTCTCCCTTCCATCTGTCAGTATGCCAGTGGACTTGGCGTCCCAGCCACGTGCAGCTTATAGTTCGGATCTCCACCTTCCTGCTGTCAATCACCTTCGCTTTCTCCTCCAGCATGTCCAGCCCGTCCCCACACGCTGGTGAGCACGTTCCACATTCGCCCCCAGTGCAGCAGGGGTTTTGGCTCCCCCCCCATGCTGCAGGAGGTTTTTTTGTAAACCCCAATGCCGTAAGCTCCTTGTTGCTCCATGGATCTTCTGTGAAACTGTAAGCTTTTGATTTCTTTTTTACCTACCTCATATCCCTTCCTGCCTGACAACAGGATTGTTCGTTTACATGCATTACTAAACAAACTAGGACTAATCATGTTCAACTGTCTGCTGTGAGACTGTGTTTACTCTTCAACCCATTGAGCGCTGGTCCATTTATTTTGTTATATATATAATATTAACAAGCACTAAATGAGTTTTAAACAAACCCACACTAACCTTTGTAGCTGCAGGTACTGTTGAAGAATCAATCCTCAAATAGCAGAAGCACTATAGCTATACAAGTCATTCTCTCAGCAGCTCAGCTCACTCCGCTCCCCTTCTCAACAATGATTCATCAGCTTTACATATATGAGCAAACCATTTTGCGCAGTCTTTTCAAATCATAAACTCAGAAAATGCACAACAACCATCATTTGATATACATCACATACTCCCCTCATAAAACCTTAATCAGTCATATAAACCATAGTGCTTCATATACAAAAGTGATAAACTGAAATGAAGTCCAAAAGTGTGTGAATAACAGTACTTCAAATAGTGTGATGCCTCCATGCATTTATTCCATCCACCCATTCCCTCCACCTACATGCCACTCTGCTTACCTTTCAGTTAATACAGGACACTAGACACAGGTCTAACAGCACTTAGTAGTTTTTATACAAATCCCCGCTGGATGGCTGGATTGGGCATCCAAAGATCAATAGTACTCATTGTGGAAGAGACACAAAACAGAACTCCACAGTGCAGTAATTCATACACAAACCATCCAACACATCACAAAAGCTCTCTGCTCAATCCAGCAGGTGTAATGACATAACCACTAAGCTTTTCCCTAAGTGTTTTGTCACAAAGGACGTCTTTTAGCGGCATACAGGTCAAAGAAGCAGCCTTACAGCCTTCTAATCTCTAATGTAATAACAGCTCTGGTGCTCTGGGAGGGGGGACCAGGGTGAGCTGAGCTGTAGATTTACTCCTGGTTTGGGGAGGAGCGAAAGTTGAGCTGCAAAGAGAAAGACTTTAAAGCTGAATTTCAGGTGCAGCTTGGACCAACATACCATATTTATCGGCGTATAACACGCACTGGCGTATAACACGCACCCCAATTTAGGAGGGAATTTTAAGGAAAAAAAACTTTTAGGAGGGAAGTTGAAGGGAAAAAAACTTACATTTAAATGCCCATCATTGCAGCCTTTTCAGTGCAGCCTTCTCAGTGCAGCCTTGCCCCAGTGCAGCCTTCCCCAGTGCAGCCTTGTCAGTGCAGCCTTGTCAGTGCAGCCATGTCAGTGCAGCCTTGTCAGTGCAGCCTTCCCCAGTGCAGCCTTCCCCAGTGCAGCCTTGTCAGTGCAGCCTTCCCCAGTGCAGCCTTCCCCAGTGCAGCCTTGTCAGAGCAGCCATGTCAGTGCAGCCTTGTCAGTGCAGCCTTCCCCAGTGCAGCCTTCGATCCCCTGTCTTTAAAATCGCCGACCGCGATTTGAAAATGGCGCCGCCGGCGCCGAAATACACAGAGCCGGTCCTCGGCTCTTTCCGGTGGCTCTCGTTCACTTTCGGCTCCACTCGTAGTCCCGAGCGGAGCTATCTGAACCCAGCTCGGGATCGCATGGTATCGGCGTATAACACGCACCTGCGACTTTCCCCTGATCTTAAGGGGGAAAAAGTGCGTGTTATACGCCGATAAATACGGTAAGTATGAATATGCCATACTTGTGGGATCCCTGTGGAAGCAGATATTACTACTCGGCACAGGCCCATTTACAGAGTGCCTTGCAGTATTCTCAATGAATGCAAGGCATTCTCTGATTGTATGAGGTGTAGAGGCAGGGTGGCAACAACATTATATCCACCTCATTTAATAAAAGAATGCTTTGAATTCATTGAGAAAAATGCAGTGCAAAAAATAAAAATGCCTGCATTTGTGTTCACTATGCAGGGCAGCTACTTGTCACAGGACCCAGAAGACAGCAATGATCACTGTAGCAGCAGTGACCAATACAGGGATTTCCAAAAGTATCTCACATGTATGGCATAAGCATATTTAGTGATAAGCTGTATCACTAAAACTATGCAAAAAATCCATTAAGCTTTAATGGCATTTGTGCTTCTTCAGAAAACATTGAGAATTGATTGATTAACACTGCGTATGCCACAGAGGTCAGTGACTGCTTGTTTTAAAGTTAAATTACTGTTTGTTATGAATATGAGAATAAATCGTTTTTAATGGATATAGCCTAACCACAGGTTTCAGCATATATCCCTCCTTGGCCTGTATTACATTCTATCTAATTACCACTTAAGCCCTGTACATACGATCGGACATTGATCGGACATTCTGACAACAAAATCCATCGGATTTTTTTCCGACGGATGTTGGCTCAAACTAGTCTTGCATACACACGGTCGCACAAAGTTGTCGGAAAATCAGATCGTTCTGAACGCGGTGACATAAAACACATGCGTCGGGACTATAAACGGGGCAGTAGCCAATAGATTTCATCTCTTAATTTATTCTGAGCATGCGTGGCACTTTGTGCGTCGGATTTGTGTACACACGACCAGAATTTAAACGATCGGATTTTGTTGTAGGAAAATTTTATATCCTGATCTCAAACTTTGTGTGTCGGAAATTCCGACGGAAAAAATCCAATGGAGCCCACACACGATCGAAATTTCCGACAACACAATCCGATCGCACTTTTTCCATCGGAAAATCCGATCGTGTGTACAGGGCATTATAGTGTTAGGCTCAAATCCTTCGAAAGGGCCTGTAGTTGTTTGTATGTTTTCTGGCAGGTCTCACTTCCCTGTAAAAAAAAAAAAAAATCAAGCTGTCAGGATTAACCATAATAAATAACCATTGGGGGGGGGCGTGGCCGGCAGCGTGGAAGATGGCCGCAGTGTAGGAGAGCTCCGGGACTCACAGGCTTCCTATAGCGGCACAAAGCGACACGGGGCATAACAAATCACATCCCCGTGCAGGAGAACCACCCAGCACACCTACGGGGCAGAGATGAGCAAACAGGAACACCAGAGCGGCCCCCGCAAGCTCACGGACATGTTAACTCAGGCCCAGAACCCCCGCAGGCAATATGCCACTGCCGCTACATGAGGCAAGGATAGCTCTGCCTCACAAACTGGATGCACAAGCGAGACAGTCATCTCGTCACTTGGAGCAGGCAAGTAACCACAGTTCCCCTTCCCACAGCCCCAGAAGTCCAGACCTAGGCTGGATCCTGCTATACATGACACGGATGAGGAGGAGGGAGAGGGGGGCAGTATGGAGGAGACAGCAGATACTGTGGACCCCATCAATCAATTCCCCGCCACAGGGCAACCGATCGTGGATACCACGTTAAAAAGCATGCTTGTAGCTCTCCGCAGCACACTGCACAGGGACATGCTGCCAGCAGTCTCCTCACTAAAGGTTGAACTGGCAGAGCTGGGAGACAGGGTTGATCACATGGAGGACAGAATGGGAGAGTATGCAGAGGCCCACAATGATTTAGTGGAGACACATAGAGACACAGGGGACGCCATAACACAGATCAAAATGAAAATCGCAGACCTCGAAGACCACTCCAGACACAACAACCTTAAATTCAGAGGGGTGGCTGAGTCTGTATTGCCAAACGACCTGAAGCATTACAAACACCAAATGATGACCACCCTCCTGCCAGAAATCCCAGCAAAAGAAATTATTATTGATAGGGCACACAGGCTGCCCAAACCTCCATACCTCTCAGAACATGTCCCTAGAGACGCCATTGCGAGAATTCTTGTTTTTCACATCAAAGAGAAGTTACTCCAACTCACCAGACAAACAAATCCACTCCCAGACCCCTACGCAGGGATCAAACTATTTGCGGATCTTTCCCAACATACTTTGATGGCTCGCAGACAATTGGTCTCCGTGACAAAAATGCTGCAAAACCACAAGATCCTATATAGATGGGGCCCGCCAGCTAAATTAGTGATTAACAGAGGCAACAGACAACATGAAATTATTATACTTGCAGACGGCCTCAACCCCCTGGGAAGATGGAACCTCCTCCCACCCCCCGACGAACATAATCAGCGTAGAAGAAGTGACACCCAGACACCCAGATGACATCTCAGACCGTTGAAAATCTACTGGAGACCAACATGAACCCTACTATAAAGAAAACCTCAGTTCACCCATGAATCTATGGGACTTCTCCGCTCCTAGTTTTTAAGCCCCTACAGAAGGACTCTCAGGAAGCCATCCCTAAAGAGATGGTAGTTACCCCCACTCACCCGGAGAGTAGTGGCCGCTACCACAGCCTCAAGAGACAATACACGGGCACATGTATCTTGCATTAGCTTTTTCTGTTCACAGATGACGTCAATTTCATTGAACCGATACCTACACAGTCTGGAGAATGTTGGGTACTTGCAGTACCTACAAGAGGACCCCGGTATCTTATGGCTCAAAATGAACTTCTGCTCATACACCACCCAAATGTCCGGTAATCTATTAAGCTTTATACCTATAACCCTATGACATGACTTTATCACTTGTCTCACTTAACGCGCACCGGCTGAATAGTCCCTTTAAGTGCAAAGCAGCTTGGAAAGAAGCTCTGAAGTTACAAGCAGACATTTTCTGCGTCCAGGAGACCCCCTTTCATGCATCCAAAGCCCCACAGTGCTCCCACCACTTATATCCACGTCTTTACTGCTAACGCCCCAGTCAAGAAAAATGGTGTCCTTATAGCTATTAATTCCTGGGTAGCATTTACAATGCATGAGGTCCACACTGATCAAAAGGGCCGATATATAATCTTACTATGTACCATTAATAATATTTCCTATACCATTGCAAACCTATATGCACCTAACGTTGGTCAACTTACATTTTTAAATGCCCTTTACAAGAAAGTAGAGAAGATTCGGAAGGGCTCACTCTTCCTTGTCGGTGATTTCAACACCATAGTGGATCAAACAATAGATGTTTCAAAACCAAGTTCTCATGGAGGTGTATGCACGCCACTGAAAGAGATTTCACATACTTTTCTGCTCCTCACGGAACATATTCAAGGATAGATCTCTTACTAACAGGCCTGAACATACTACATAAAGTTCTTAAATCTGAAATCATGTCTATAACTTGGTCAGACCACGACCCCATCAAACTAACTCTGACAGAAAACCATAGAGCCCTTCCAACTCGTCTTTGGCTTAACAATGCATTTCTATAGAATAATCAAACATGTAGGGAAAGTCTGAAAGTGCAATTAGAGGAATTTTTCCAATTCAATTTAACCCCTGAGTCAAACATGTCTAATGTATGGTGTACTCAGAAGGCCTATACCAGAGGGCTATTGATTCAGTTGGCATCTAGAGAAAGGAAACGCAGGTTGCAGCTGATTGAAAACCTACTCGCCAAAATACAAACCTTCGAAACACATCACAAGCAAACTCACGACCCAAGCTCCCTCACAGATCTAACGATGTGTAGGCATGAATTGAGACTTCTTATGCTCTCAGATCACGAAAAACAGACACATAGACTCAAAGACACGTACTACTCGCAAGGAAATAAGGCTGGCAAGCTATTAGCTAACCAACTTAAAGCACGCCGCACAAAAAATTCGATAGCATATCTTTTAAAACCAGGAACTAACTCTAAGATTTTCCACCCAAAGGACATAGCAAACTCCTTCCGAGAATACTATCAAGCACTATATAACCTCCAGACTGACCCAGATACTACACAGCCCAAAAAGGACGCAATTCAAAAGTATCTGGCTGATCTTCAGCTCCCAACCATAGATGAAGACACACTCTCACACTTAAACTCACCTATGATCGAAGCAGAAATATCTAGTCATCAAATCCCTTCCTAACAATAAGTCCCCAGGAGCCTATGGTCTATCCTCAGAATACTACAAAACCTTTCAAGACACCCTCACCCCACATCTGCAAACACTATTCAATGAAGCTGCAACCTCCGGTTCACTTCCTGAGGAAATGCTTAAAGCCATCATTGTTACTTTGCTCAAACCAGGGAAAGAGCCAACTTCTCTGCAAAACTTCCACCCAATTTCGCTTCTAAATACGGATCTTAAGATTTCTTTCCAAAATTATAGCCAATAGATTGGCAGAAATTATGTCGTCCCTAATAAATATGGATCAAGTAGGTTTTGTTAAAGGCCGACAAGCCTCACACGGTACTAGGAAAATGATTGACCTTCTCACTATATTGGAATCCAAAAAGGAACAGGCAGCCTTCTTAACTTTAGATGCTGAGAAGGCCTTTGATCGGGTCCACTGGGGGTACCTCAAAGCCACCCTTAGTAAGTTTGGAATCCAAGGCACCATATCGAAGGCAATCTCAGCACTATACTCCTGTCCCTCAGCCCAAATTTATACGTCCAATACACTGTCAGATCCTTTTAGGATCACAAATGGAACTAGACAGGGCTGCCCCCTGTCCCCCATAATATTCACCCTTATAATGGAACCATTTGCAGAAACTATCCGACAAAACCCACATATCACAGGTATTACTACTGCAGATTATAAAAAATATGTATAAGTGTTGATTGCGCTACTCTACTTAAAACACACCCCTCTGTTAGATTCCAAGCTTACACAATCATTATGCCCCCCAGAATTCTATACTACATGCAGTAGTGCCCCAATTACTCACCCTACTGGCTGTGTTTTACATAAATTACAACATAAATATATACAAAATTGGTATGTGACATTTATAACCAGACTATAATGTCCAAATTCATGTGCAAAGTGCAATATGCAATAGTTGCCAAGATCTCTGTAGCATATATTATCCGTGAGACCTCGTGACCCCTTCACCACTTTAGTGACAGGAACACCACCACCTGGATTAGCCACTCACCAGATGCCGGTTAAACTGCTCCTTTGGTTCAATATTTGGAACAGAAAAGTATGCCACACTAAATGGTTAGGTGTGACTACAGGACATAGTTGTGTGTTATCCAGTTATTACAATATATATTGACAGTAACAGTTTTGTATTATAATACTCAGTTCAGTATATAGATATAGATAACAAATGCAAGGAACTATCTATGTACCCCATTTCATAATGAATGTACGCAATTATCTGTACTATGTGAAAAATACCAATAAAAAATGATTTAAAAAAAAAAATAAATTCATGAGAGCATTTTGAGTCTCAATTCCTTACACTATTAAAATGTTGTTTCACACTGCTATTAATTAAGGTGTAATTGTTATTTTTTTGTCTTGAAAAGAATCAGGACAGTTAAAGGGGTTGTAAAGGCAGAAGGTTTTTTTATCTTAATGCATTCTATGTAGTAGGAGAAAAAGCCCCCCTAATACTTACCTGAGCCCCTTCTCTGTCCACCAATGTTGCACAAGTGTCTCGTCTGGCTGGAACACCCCTCCTCAACAGCAGCACAGCACCATTGGCTCCCGCTGCTGTCAATCAAAACCAGTCAGCCAATCAGGGGATTGAGGGGGTGGGGCCGGGTTGTGGCTCCATGTCTGAATGGATACACGGAGCTGTGACTCGGCTCGAGTGCCCCCATAGCAAGCTTGCTGTGGGGGCACTCGGCAGGAGAGAGGGGCTAGGAGCTCCAGCGAGGGACCTGAGAAGAGGAGGATCGGGGCTGCTTTGTGCAAATCCACTGCAACAGAGCAGGTAAGTATACCATTTTTGTTATTTTTAAAGCAAAAAAACAGAGACTTTACAATCACTTTAAGAGCACCTGTCAGATTTTACTGATATCTGGCGCTCTAGTAGAGAGATTTTCCCCTGGTGGACAACTTTTTAACGTTCAGGAAGTGAGGGAACACAAATATGGAACCCTTCACAGTGCCATTTAGAGTCATCAGGGACAGAACCTTAACCACCTCAATACAGGAAATGTTCTCCTACTTCCTGCCCAGACCATTTTAAAATTTTCAACACTATCACATTTTGAGTGGCAGTTACTAAGTCATGTAATACTGTACCAAAATGAAATTTTTAGCATTTTTGTGAGACAGATAGAGCTTTCTTTTGGTCATATTTAATCACCGCTGGGTTTTTAATTTTTTGCTATATAAATGAAAAAAAAAAAATACTGAAAAAACACTTTAGTTTCTGTTATAACATTTTGCAAATAAATAATCTTTCTTTATAAATGTAGGTCTACAAACTATGGTGTATATATATATATATATATATATATATATATATATATATATATATATATATATATTAAGAAGTAACATGTATAGTATGGTGTCTCCCCACTATAATTTCCTGTTTACTTATCTGTATGTCAGGGGTTGTGATTAGGTAGTTTCAGGAAACTATTTAGAATATGGTTTTATTAGGTTGTTATTTAGCCCTGTACTTACTATAGTCAGGTCTGCCGCTGATATTTATCAGGGCGTTTTTCACATGTCCCCACATAGTACATTCGTGCCTACTTCCTTTTTGTATTGCGCTGAGGTTTGGTGGACACTATATATCACATGAGTCTCTTTGTGATTTGTTGTTATCGCTTTAGAAGATGTATTTTGGTGTCCTCTATACAAATATTTTTATTCACTTTTGTATGTACATTTTCTATGGTGTCAATTTTTTTTAAATGTGGTTACTTTTTGCTTTACATACATGTATTTGTATTGTCATTCAGAATGTTTTTAGTTTTGCTTATCAAGATAAGGGGAGAGCTGATCACACCACCTTACACCTGTGTGGGGTGGGAGTGTCCTCTACTTAGAGGTTCACTAGGTCAGTCTTCCTTTGGGCTTTGAAGAAGCACAATGTATGTGTGAAATGTCATCACCCCTTGATCTGTTGTTTTAGTCCTGGTGGCAGTCTTTCAATAAACCTGTTGGACGTATGTTGGTGTGCAGCTAATTTTTCTCACTTGGTCTACATGTGCGTGGTTGCGAGCTGGAGCTAGCACCCAGTTTGGCAAACCACATTACTCCTACTTGAGTATGGTGCTACTCCTTCTGAGTATGGTGATAACATATTTGTGAGAATGTTTAAATGTTTGGATTGATTATATACCGGACATTGTATCTTCTGTATCACACAAATCAACCAACAAACCAATGTACTGTAATGTCCGCCTTTATACAAGTGGTCAGTATGCTTTGCATCACAGCTGTGTCAGGAATGAATTATTCCATCTGTACACCTGCCGATCATGTGGTGGTGATTAGGGACAATTACCTAGGTACAATGTAGTGCCAGGAAAGGTGACATGATGAAGATTTAAGGGGTGTAACTTCAGTACTTGCACTTGGGGTAGTGGGGTGTCCATAAAGGACAACTTCACTAAAAGTGAAGCTGTCCTTTAATATGTACCCTAGGATTACACAGCAGATATTTCTTTACAAACAACTTACCAACACTTTATTTTCTGTCCATTCTTAGTCACCACCCAGACAATCTCTGGCCTCATTCCAGCAATTCTTATTGTAGATAAATATGCAAATCATTCTCAGCAATTCTCATCAGCAAACAAGTGATCGCAGAATGCGGCACTTAGCCATATTGATGCGTAAAACATACAAGCCATTCAGCAGCAATCTCTCCACGTTATTGTTCCACACAACGCCTACTAACGTCAGCCCTCGGTTTTTATTTTCCACGTATTATCCAAGTTTGAAGAAAAGTACAAATAAATCCGACACAGTTGCATTTTTCAGCAGCTGTGGAGCCCTTTTCATAATTCCTCTTCCGGCAATAATGTGAGTCGCCAGCAAAAGATCCTGAGTACGACTAATTGTCATTGGCTATATCCCTCATTCCCATGTCTTTATCTCCTCTCAGTTTTAAGGTATTCAATCTGCTGCTGCAGAAACAATTTGGATAAACAGGCAGTTATGTAGTCACTTCTGCGTGTTTTCTTTTTAATATCGAGTAAAAGCAGCTGAGCTAGAAGTTTGCAGTATACCCTTATGATAAAGGTTGTTTTGGCCTAGCAGGAAGCAAGACATTTTATGTAGAGAGCACTGACAGCCTAATTAACATCTGTTATGTGGAAATGTAAATAACCAAAGCCTTGGTATTTAATTTAGAATAAAATATAGAGAAAAAAATAGTGCTGAAAGCTCAGTTACCTTAAAGGAAACCAATGGTCTGTTCATTTAGAGCAAAGCAATAGGTTTGCCCTAAAGTGGGCTGCAACCCTAAAAAAAATGCTCCTGTCCCTTTAAGGCACGAGATATAGCACAGTGCTTTTGATACTTCAATCATCTCCTTCAATGGTCTACAATACCTGGCTGATCCTGCCTGTTCCTGTCTTCCCTTATGTAAACTGACCACGTTTATCATAACTGCTGATCTCTGATAGCGTGGTCAGTTTAAGTACCTTCGTCATCCAGTTCTCCTCAGCATCTCTTCATCTTCCCCACTCACTCTCCCTCTCTCCCTGTCAGTTCTGTAGTCTGTGTGAGAGACAATCTCCTCCCTGCCCCTCTCCTCTCCTCCCGGTGCAATTCTTTTCCCTGCAGCTGCTCCTCTCTGCTTTAGTGTGTGTGTTTTCCTAAAATTATAATGCTAAAAACTTTGTTTGCAGAGCCCTGCTGTGCAGACACGTGACCTCCCTCTGCTAGCTTGCATTCATCAGAGGAAAATCTCTGCCCCTCTCACTGTACTCACCTACTTGAGAAGGGAAGCAGAAGGAGGTTACATGACAGCACAGCAGGGCCCTGGAAATAAGGCATTTTGCATTATAATTTTAGGAAAACGCACACACTGTACTGAACAAGGACCTAAAGTAGAGAGAATCAAAGTAATTGATACATGTAACTTTACAACCACTTTAATTCTCAGATCCAGGAGCTGAAGGTAATATTCAACACTTCCAGATATGAATGAGCAGGTGACCCATTCCAATAGCCCTGTGTAAGCTGGACAGCTAAATGGAGTTGTGGGTGAAGGTAAGTATTTTGTTCTTAGTTAACATGATACTTGGTTCTGCCCCAGGGCATACATTTATAAATCAAACAGTCCATAATTTTTGCTTCCTGGATGGTAGAGCCCTAAAGTGCAACAAGGAGGACCATCCAGGAATGAGAATGATAACCCTGCTTTGATGTAATGTTGGAATCCAGAAAATGTGTAGAAGAGTATCAGTATCAATGTTATGGGAAGTTAGTCCATTCTGTGGAGCTCACAAGCTTTGGTAGGTTTACTCACAAAGAATAGAGTGTGCCTAAAAGAGGGACCCAGAGTGAAAATGTAAGAAATGCAACAAGAGTAGAAGACCATTAGTCAATGATTATAAAAAGTTTGGATTATCTCTTTTTTTTCAATCGCAGAACAGCTTTCCTGTTTCGGGGCATTTTAGCGCTCCCCTTCTGAGCTGGTATAATGTGTGGATTTGAAGCTGGAGGACTCAATTACCAGAATTGCTGAAATTGATATTACAATAGACACATTCAGAATTTGAAAAGACAAACTCTGGATATGATGCTGAGCACATGCACTCAATTTCTTTAGTCGACCATGGTAAGGCCTGTTTAGAGTGGAACCTGTCCTGTTAAACCGCTGTATGGTCTTGGCCATCGTGCTGCAGTTCAGTTTCAGGGTTTTGGCAATCTTCTTATAGCCTAGGCCATCTTTATGTAGAGCAACAATTATTTTTTTCAGATCTTCAGAGAGTTCTTTACCATGAGGTGCCATGGTGAACTTCCAGTGACCAGTATGAGAGAGTGAGAGCGATAACACCAAATTTAACACACCTGCTCCCCATTCACACCTGAGACCTTGCAACACTAATGAGTCACATAACACTGGGAGGGAAAAAGGCTAATTGGGCCCAATTTGGACATTTTCACTTAGGGGTGTACTCACTTTTGTTGCCAGCAGTTTAGACATTAATGGCTGTGTGTTGAGTTATTTTGAGGGGACAGCAAATTTACACTGTTATACAATCTGTACACTCACTACTTTTCATTGTAGCAAAGTGTCATTTCTTCAGTGTTGTCACATAAAAAGATATAATTAAATATTTACAAAAATGTGAGGGGTGTACTCACTCTTTTGTGAGACACTGTAAGTCTCAAACATTGCAGCTAATTCTAAATTAGCCAAGAGGGTTTTTCTAGGCCTTAGTGGGTTTTGCCAACATCATTCAAATTCTGGTAGGGCTCAGGGGATGTGAAAGCTTATGTACATTAGCTTAAAACAAATGTCTTCCAATTCCTGGCCAGTCTATGTACTAAATATGTTTTTCTATTTTGTTTTTCTGTTCGTCATTCAGCACTCTATCACCTGAGAAGCTTTTCTTTACTGAAAGAGGTTTCAAGATTCTTTGATTTCATCAAGCGACACAATCAATTCTGCCTGTGACCATTTCTGTTTGTCCAGAATAAATTTCATTAGTTCCAGGAGAAAAAATACAAAGTATCAGCTAAAACTTTCATTAAAAATCAGTTCCAACTTTAAATTTCCCTAAGTAACTCACTGTAACTCACTGTAAGTCACAAAACCAAATATTTGTGTACAAGCACTTGCAATTTATATCTATTTCACAAGCTTAATCAAAATATACTTTTGCAAAAACACCTTTGAGCCAGAGTTACTGTGTATGGGAATTATTTTTTTATTTTAAAGTATGTTTCCTGCAAAAAAACTTTTCCTTTTTTAGTTTTGGATAGAATTATGTGGGATTAAAACCCTTGCTGGGTTTATAATGCTGTTTGTGGCTTAGTTGGAGAGATTAAACATGAGAGAAAACTGTGCATGCTGTTTTTAAATATGTAATTATTGCTATATAATTGTAATATTAGGAAAAAAATAAAAAGACAACTATAATGGTTGTGAGCTAACTAAAGAAAAATATCAAATACTGTTACTATGTTCATGCACAAGTCTAATAAAATAAGCAAAAAATATGTACCCTTCCTGGCTGGACCAAATTCTCCTTTATTTATGGCTCACATGCTCCCCCTCTCAGACACTGCAGCTCACAGTGGTTCCAGCAACGGAAGCAGTGCTGTCAATCTAGAAAGCAGTGGGCAGAATTAGGACTGGCTAGGAGCAGAATGACAAGCTAAAGTGTTGTGAATCAGCAGTGACTGATAGCCATGCCCTCTGTAACAGTTTTTCATCAGACTGTGCTGCAAGCAGGCAGAGCTTACATGAGATTGGCAACTCAGCTCTGAATTCGGGAGCGGTGCAGCATTGTTGTCACCCCACCACAGCAAGCTGTATTGTGTGCAGGGCTGGGAAATGGGGTGGGCAGGGGGGCAGCTGCTCTGGGCACTGTGGTATCATGTAAGATGGGAGGGCAACGTGAAGAGATTGGGGTGGGGGGTTTGTGTTGGAAGGGGGAATTTGTGGGGCGGCAGGGGGTAAGAATTGGTCTAGGAGGAGAAATTTGGGTGGGTGTGCTAGGAGTGATGATTTAGGGGTATCTGTGTTGGAAGGGGGAATGGGGGGAGAGGATTTTTGCTAGAAGAGGTGATATGGTAGTGAGGGGGGGGGGATTGTGCTAGGAGGGGACTTTTTTGGGGCGAGAGGATTTGTACTAGTAGAGATGATTGGGGGGTATTTCTGCTAGGAGGGAGATTTTTTTTTGGAGGGGGGGATTTGTCCTGGGAGAAGGGAGTGGGGGAGAGGATGTGTACTTGGAGGGGACATTTTAGGGGAAAAGGATTTGTGCTAGGATGGGGTGTTTTTCTTGGTTGGGGGGCAAAGATATATACTGGGAGGGGGAATTTATGCTTAGGGGGTAATCGTGCAGATTAATGCTCAGTATTGAGCACTTGGAGGCTTTTTGCTGACACATAATGCTCATGCATCTTGTGGGGGGAGGGGCGTTGGGGGCGCAGTTTGGCATGTTCGCCCTGGGCTCTAGCTGACTTTGTCCCAGCACTGATTGTGTGTACTTCACTAGCAGATATTTGCCAGACTTTGCAGGGGCACCAAAAAGAAAACTTTAAATTCAGATTAAGTGCTGCAGCAAATATTTTTCAATGGGAGGCCACCGTTCCACTTTAGAGTGGTTCCAAAGCCTAAACATTTTTTTACCTTAATGCATTTCTTGCATTAAGGTAAAACATGTTTAGGCATTGATTCCCCCCCCCCCCCCCCAATACTTGCCTAAGCCCTCATTTGATCCAGTGCCGTGCACCTCTGCAGCTCTTCTCTCCCCTCACTTCCGGGTCACGCTGTCTTTTGCTGGGGCACCGGGAGCCAGTGAGTGCCAGTGTCCCAGTGCTGTCAATCAAAGCAAGTGACAAGAGAGTGGGGGGGGAGCCGAGTCCCACTGTCTGTGTCAATGGATGCAGCAGCGGGGCTCTGGAGAAAGTATGCATGAATGCCCCCATGGGAAGTGGGTTCCCGTGGGGGTGCTGGATGGAGAGGAGGAACCAGCAGCACCAGGGGGGACACGAGAAGAGCAGGAAAGTATAGAGATGTTTGTTATGTTAAAAAAAATCCTTTACAATCGCCTTAACTTTGTTAGAAAAAAACTTTGTCTTCAAAGCGAAAACATACATATATAAACTTCTCCTGCCACTGAATTGATGAAAAATCGCAAGTTTCCTTAGAAATCCACCCTCCCAGAAGTGTTGATCTCCTGGTCTCCTACAGCATTCAGTGGTTGCTTGCACTGAGTTCCTACATTACTACAGTGGGCGTTATAGGTAGGGACCACAGAGCATTGCAGGGAACCAGAGATCAACACTCCCAGTTTGAACATTCAACTGGTGATTTCTCATCAGTACATGATATGGTAGAGAGGGGGGGGATTGTGCTAGGAGGGGACTTTTTGGGGGGGAGAGGATTTGTACTAGTAGAGATGATTGGTGGGTATTTCTGCTAGGAGGGAGATTTTTTTTTTGGAGGGGGGGATTTGTCCTGGGAGAAGGGAATCTGAGTGGGGGAGAGGATGTGTACTTGGAGGGGACATTTTAGGGGAATAGGATTTGTGCTAGGATGGGGTGTTTTTCTTGGTTGGGGGGCAAAGATATATACTGGGAGGGGGAATTCAGAAGTGCATGTGGTAGGAAAGGTAAGTGTTTAGTTTCTTCTTTACAGAGACAGCTTTCATTGGCACATGAATAAGCTAAAAAATTGGAAATAAAACTTACCCACAAATGTTAAAATCTTCCTTCTAATTCTTTTGCATTCTCTTTTGCAAATGTATAGCAATAATTACATATAAAAATAGCAGGCTTCCTCTGAAAAGTCGACATGTAATATCCATATACCATATTTTATATTTACTTAAAAATATACAAATATTTTCAATTTTTTTTTAATCCTGCCCACAGTAAATAAAGCAAAAAGTATGTACAAAATCACAATACATTTTTATAAAGAACATGACTAATGCCGCGTACACACGAGCGGACTTTTCGACTGGACTGGTCCGACGGACTGAGTCTGGCGGACAATTAGACCGTGTGTGGGCTTCATCGGACCTGCAGCTGACTTTTTTGATCGAAAATCTGGCAGACTTTAGATTTGGTACATGCTTCAAATCTTTCCGACGGACTCGAGTCCGGATGAAAAATCCACTCGTCTGTATGCTAGTCCGACGGACAAAAACCGACGCTAGGGCAGCTATTGGCTACTGGCTATCAACTTCCTTATTTTAGTTCGGTCGTACGTCATCATGTACGAATCCGTCGGACTTTGGTGTGATCGTATGTAGGCAAGTCCGTTCGTTAGAAAGTCCGTTGAAAGTCTGTCGTAACTCTGTCGAAAGTCAGTCGGAAAGACTGTCGGACCTTTGTTGTCGAAAAGTCCGACCGTGTGTACGCGGCATAACAAATAACAATCTTCTTCCCTTAGCACAAGAGAAGCCTAAAGAAATGGTTCCAGCTTTGTACTTTTAAGGCAGTGTATTTTAGGAAAACACAATAACTTTTTATTGTGTTTGTTGTGAATCAGCATGCACAATGTAAGCTTTAAGTATTGTAACATTTCCATTGGGTTTGGCTGTATTCTTCATGGATTATAATAACCTTGTCATCCAGATGGCTACACAGCACGTAACCCAGCATGGTAACAACTGTAAAACAGACTTGATGAAACAATATTGTCACATATTGTTTTTATATTAGTATGATGATTATTTTCCTTTTAAAACTTTGAAATGTGAATTGTACTTAATGTGAAAAAAAACATGTATTTAAACTTAAATAAGATGTTGTATTTATCATAGGCTGGCAGATGGAAGAAAACAAGCTAGATAAATGCAGTCTTGGTTTACTTGTTTTCTGCCTCTGGATTCATTCAATCCTCTTTTGAGCCTCTCAATAAATAAGGAATTTTGAGGGTTTTTTTTATGATTTTGAGCTAGCCCTGAATCTTAAATCTGCAATATCACTTAAATTTCAACTCTGAGCCGTGGTCCCCCTTCCCCCCACTGTAGCAGCCAAAAATAAAACTTAATATACAGTGCGTACCTTTTTTCAAGAGATCTTGGGTCTGGTCTGGTGAGGATATAATTTCTTTTTGCCCCTTCTTCCTCAGGCAGTGATCAGGTCTTAAATACTGCAGAAAGTCTTGATACCCTGGGCTCCAAGAAAGTGGGTTAAATACATTGGGCAAAGAATAGAAAGCAGTCCTGGACCCTTGAACTAGTTAGTCTGCAGGGAGCAGTACAAAAGAAGAGGCAAGTATTCCAACAAGAGCTTTTTTTTCCATTTTGAACTTCTGATGGGAAATAACATTTTTGATTCTGCACCCAACCCTAGCTAGATTTGGGATTATAAGGGAACTTTTGCTTTGACAAAGCAGTTGGTTTACTTTAATAGTCCCCCCCACAGCTGCTTATATTTATCTTCCCTTTATTTGCCCGGTGGTCTGTTTGGTCATTAGGAGAGACAATACTGGGTATTGGGGGGCCCTGAACTCAATCTCCTTCCTTACACATGACAGCACTAATGCATAAAAATAGGCTGCTTGTCCATCCAGCTTTGGCAAGCTACAGGTCAAGACCTGGGGTTTAATTGGGTTAACTGTAAAGTGGAGGTAAGCAAAAGCAACTGGAGGAGCCACTACTAAAGGGACCTTGTTGCTTTGACCTACATGGGCGAAAGCACAGGTTCACTCTTATGCCCCTTACACACAATAGGATTTTCCGACGGGAAATGTTCTATGGGAGCTTGTTGTGTGTAGGCTCCATCGGACATTTTCCATCGGAATTTCTGTCACACAAAATTTGAGAGCTGGTTCTCAAATTTTCCGACAACAAAATCCGTTGTCGGAAATTCTGATCATGTGTACATAATTCCAACGCACAAAAGACATTTACCTCCTGCAAGGCCCCCACTCCCTCATCCTTGCCTCTCATTAGTGTCCACCTGTGTGATAGGTGGAGACCTTTAGTTCTCCCATATAGAGGAGTGTATGGCTCCCATGGTTCAGAGAAGCAGGATCTCCCAGTCTATGGATAGTGTAGGACCCACTAACCATGGGGTACTTTGTCGCAGTAAGTGGGCTTAAGCACCATATAACACTATGGTGTGACCAAATCCCCATATTTTTTAATAATGTTTTTTGAAAATGTCTAGTTGTTTTAAATAGCCTTGCAGGAGGTAAATGTCTTTTTTGCATGTGTGCGCTGTAATATTTAGTTCTACACAATTCCGACGCACAAAATTCCACGCATGCTCGGAATCAAGCAGAAGAACCGCACTGGCTATTGAACTTCTTTTTTCTCAGCTCATTGTACGTGTTGTACGTCACCACGTTCTTGACGTTCGGAATTTCCGACAAGATTTGCATGACCTTGTGTATGCAGGAGAAGTTTGAGCCAACATCCATCGGAAAAAAAACATGGATTTTGTTGTCGGAAAATCCTATCGTGTGTACAAGGCATTACTGTGTTAAATATCACATGAAGTAGATCTAAACCAATTCACCAAGTCTCATATCTTTTCCATTTATATGCAAGAATTTAAGTCTTTTTAAATCTCAGTATTCACCTAAAACTTACCTGAAAATATCACCATGAAGGTCCTTGTACCTACACTCCTGTTCCAAGATGACAACTCGCTGTCCCTGTTTCCCAACTATTCCCTTTTTTTCTCTTGCACTGTTACCCTCTCACACGTGCTTCCAATAGCAGCTATACGTGGATGTGCCAATGCTCACTAGATGTCGCTAGGAATGAGCTTTGAATTCAGGTTGAACGTGAGCTTCACCTAAACCCAACTTATTTGGTTTGGTGAATTGCCAAACAAACTAGTCATATCCCTGGCTGCTAGAATGTACACAAAGTTGCCATGGATCTCATAGCCAAATATGGGCATGACCAGTTGTTCTGGTATTGTTACCAGGGTCACCCGCACCCATCATCATCATAGCTTCGAGGATTCGTTGATTTGTGATGGGAGTGGGGTAAAATCATCAGGGGGCCAGTAGTCATGCTTGACAATACATTTGCAATGCTGGACAACATAATTGAAACTTCAATTACATGCTAGGAAGAGTAGAGGTGCACATTTTTGTCGGACCCTTATTATATTTGGTAAGGGGCTTACAGATTCATATACAGTGGGGACGGAAAGTATTCAGACCCCCTTAAATTTTTCACTCTTTGTTATATTGCAGCCATTTGCTAAAATCATTTAAGTTCATTTTTTTCCTCATTAATGTACACACAGCACCCCATATTGACAGAAAAACACAGAATTGTTGACATTTTTGCAGATGTATTAAAAAAGAAAAACTGAAATATAACATGGTCCTAAGTATTCAGACCCTTTGCTCAGTATTTAGTAGAAGCACCCTTTTGATCTAATACAGCCATGAGACTTTTTGGAAAAGATGCAACAAGTTTTTCACACCTGAATTTGGGGATCCTCTGCCATTCCTCCTTGCAGATCCTCTCCAGTTCTCTCAGGTTGGATGGTAAACATTGGTGGACAGCCATTTTTAGGTCTCTCCAGAGATGCTCGATTGGGTTTAAGTCAGGGCTCTGGCTGGGCCATTCAAGAACAGTCACAGAGTTGTTGTGAAGCCACTCCTTTGTTATTTTAGCTGTGTGCTTAGGGTCACTGTCTTGTTGGAAGGTAAACCTTCGGCCCAGTCTGAGGTCCTGAGCACTCTGGAGAAGGTTTTCGTCCAGGATATCCCTGTACTTGGCTGCATTCATCTTTCCCTCAATTGCAACCAGTCGTCCTGTCCCTGCAACTGAAAAACACCCCCACAGCATGATGCTGCTGCCACCATGCTTCACTGTTGGGACTGTATTGGACAGGTGATGAGCAGTGCCTGGTTTTCTCCACACATACCGCTTAGAATTAAGGTCAAAACGTTCTATCTTGGTCTCATCAGACCAGAGAATCTTATTTCTCACCATCTTGGAGTCCTTCAGGTGTTTTTTTAGCAAACTCCATGCGGGCTTTCATGTGTCTTGCACTGAGGAGAGGCTTCCGTCGGGTCACTCTGCCATAAAGCCCTGACCGGTGGAGGGCTGCAGTGATGGTTGACTTTCTACAACTTTCTCCCATCTCCCAACTGTATCTCTGGAGCTCAGCCACAGTGATCTTTGGGTTCTTCTTTACCTCTCTCACCAAGACTCTTCTCCCCCGATAGCTCAGTTTGGCCGGGCGGCCAGCTCTAGGAAGGGTTCTGGTCATCCCAAACTTCCATTTAAGGATTATGGAGGCCACTGTGCTCTTAGGAAACTTAAGTGCAGCAGAAATGTTTGTAACCTTGGCCAGATCTGTGCCTTGCCACAATTCTGTCTTTGAGCTCTTCAGGCAGTTCCTTTGACCTCATAATTCTCATTTGCTCTGACATGCACTGTGAGCTGTAAGGTCTTATATAGACAGGTGTGTGGCTTTTCTAATCAAGTCCAATCAGTATAATCAAACACAGCTGGACTCAAATGAAGGTGTGGAACCATCTCAAGGATGATCAGAAGAAATGGACAGCACCTGAGTTAAATATATTAGTATCACAGCAAAGGGTCTGAATACTTAGGACCATGTGATATTTCAGTTTTTCTTTTTTAATAAATCTGCAAAAATGTCAATAATTATGTGTTTTGCTGCCAATATGGGGTGCTGTGTTTACATTAATGAGGAAAAAAATGAACTTAAATGATTTTAGCAAATGGCTGCAATATAACAAAGAGTGAAAAATTTAAGGGGTCTGAATACTTTCCGTCCCCACTGTAAGTGTCTCCCAAAAAAAACCCCCACATCCTATTTGGGGATTGGAGTTAGGAAACAGGTGCTTGTTTCTCAAGATTAGGACAAGGTGCCTTACAAGTTGGTAGAGGCTTTACTACCCCCCTTACAAGGTACTTATTATGGATGGTCCAGATGTTCGAGTCAAGCATACGTTCAACTCGAACATCAGGTGTTCGTTTGTTCACAAACAAACCGAACATATGGGGCGTTTGCGGCAAATTCGAGTGCCGTGGAGCGCCCCATAGTGCACTGCGAGATTGCAGTGCATTGCCATCTGCTGATTGGCCAAAGCATGCAGGTGCATGCTTTGGCCAATCACAGCGCAATCTGTTGTGAGAGCCATGATTGGCCAAAGGCAGGGTGCCTTTGGCCAATCATGGCTCAGGGGGCTAAGTCCACACCCCACACTATATAAGGCTGCTTAAACAGCAGCCGTGTATAGTGTGATAATAACGTGGAGAGGAGAACTTTAGCTAGATTAGGCAGGTTAATTAGTGGCGTGCAGGAAGTTTAGTATATACAGTGGACATAAAAAGTCTACATACCCCTATTAAAATGTCAGGCTTCTGTGATGTAAAAAAATGAGACAAAGATTAATTGTTTCAGAACTTTTTCTGCCTTTAATGTGACCTATAAACTGTCAACTCGAATAAAAAACAAACTGAAATATTTAGGGGGGAAGTAAAAAAAAAATATATATATTAATGTGGTACACATTGTAATGTGCACACCCTCTTAAAACTGGGAATGTAGCTGTGATCACAATTAAGCAATCACATTCAAACTAATGTTAAATAGGAGTCAGTACACAGCTGCTATCTTTTAAAGTGCCTCTGATTAACCTCAAATAAAGTTCTGCTTTTCTAGTAGGTCTTTCCTGACATTTTCTTAGTCACATCCTACAGCAAAATCTATGGTCAGTAGAGAGCTTCCAAAGCATCAGAGGGATCTCATTGTTAAAAGGTATCAGTCCCCCTGAAGGGCCTGGTATGGACTGGGGGGGACCCATGCCGATTTTTTCCTTGAGTTTTCATCTATATTGCCGGGAGCTGGCAATACATTTCAGCCGCAAGCAAGTTAGAATCACATATTTTCCTTAAGAAGTTTCATTTTGCTGTGGCACTGTTGTACACATCAAACAGATGCGCCACTTTTCAGGCAGACTAAGGGGACCCCCAGGCACGATATTTAAAAACTTTTTTTTCAATTGATACATGTCCCTTAGGGCAGTACTCGGGTCCCCATACACTTTTTATGGCAATAACTTGCATATAAGCCTTTAAAATGAGCACTTTTGATTTTTATGGTTCGTGTCCCATAGACTTTATTAGGGTTCGCATGTTTGCACAAATTTTTTGCCTGTTCGCATGTTCTGGTGCGAACTGAACCGGGGGGGGGGGGTGTGTTCGGCCCATCCCCATTCCTTATGTTAAAAGGCATGTGGCCTGGGGTGGTTCAGGAAGCGGGGTCCAGATTCTTGCTGTCATCCCTATTCTGAACACCCAGGCTACATGCCTGCATAAAGATCTATTATGACCCAGGCACTGCTGTTATGTAAACACAGGGGAACACAGATGACATTAATGACCAAACATGAGTCAATATAAGTCCCCCACTCCTCAAACCTCTTCATCCCTTTTAAGACACAGTATGTAGGGACAAGGGTCTTGACTCACAACATTTGAACAAAGTGCCTTGCAAGGGGGGCAGAAATATAACCACCACCCTTGCAAGTTACCCTTCTTGTGTTGAAAGCTTTGTAGCCTGGTGTGGTTTGGGGGCTGCATGCTCTCTACCTTGGTCAACCAAGCTACAACCCTGAATAAGTGTCTGATATGACCAGGGAACTGCCGTAATCTTATTAAAAGGGGGCTTCCAGGTTCCTATAAGTTCCCCTCCCCAACAAACTCCCACATCTCATTTGGAGGATCTCCCTTTTAGCAATCTCCTTGCCCATTACCCCCAACCTTGGAATTGTGCCCCCCCCCCCCCAGTATTGAAAGGCTGGTATGATTTAGGAAGTAAGGAGATAGGGGGAGACACACACTTGCTGCCCTTCTTTTCCTTGCTACCTAGGCTGCATGCCTTGATAAGGGTCTGGTATTGTATTTATTTTTTCATTTTTTGCAAAGGTATAGTACATGAAAAAAGGCATGTAGTTTCCATTAAGATTTATACTAGGCCTTTGGCAGCACTGAGATGCAACAGAAGATATATATGAGGCGAAAGCTGCTTTTTTTCTAAAAGAAAAAACATGGCAACTGTCTAAGGTACAACATGCTTTATCCAACCAAATGTCATCCAGTTGGGGTTTAGATTGGCTTTAAAGAATGCTAAAATATGATATGATGATATTCCATAAGATAACACTTTAGCATGCCTTAAGCAAACTTTAATGCCCCTAAATTCTGTTGTAGAATGAGTCATTGCACTTACCTCTTTTTCCCAATCCAGAGATCCTTAGCTCTAAAATTCAATAGGTTCCTTCCAGTATTACTATTTGGCATCATTTAGTTCTCAAGTGATTTGACAACAACTGGTTGCTTCAAAAGGAGTGGCCCGAGAGAAGAAGTTGGTTGGTTGCTGAATTTGCAATCTGAATGGGGGGTAATAGAAATGTTGCAGAATGAAAGGCGTTCTGTGAATGGGCAATTGAAAAGGAGGGGTAGATAAATTACAGAATCACTTTACTGTGCCACAACTTTTATTATACAATAGTATAGTGATTGTAGTATCCAGCATATACTAATGAATGAATTATATAGTAGAAACAGATCTGAACATTTAACATAACTGACAAGATAAAACTTTTTACCCTAAGAATTCATATAGATGTCTAAGCTGGGTTTCCAGTTCAAGTTATTTGAGTATTATGAATATTAGCATACATTTATGGACAAATACTTTCAAAAAATAGCAATAATCTCTTTTCTGTGGCAAACATACATTCTCTGTCTAGAATATAAGGTTACATTTCAGCTAGAAAAGGTCCTAGTAAAAATAAATAACTATATTTCAGTGATCCAATTCCATTTCTCTATCACCATCGAAAGTGAAGACACTTGATGAAAAGCTGACAGGTGGCTACATAGCAATTTATTTTTTAGAACAGAAATGCCCCATTTTTGACAGATTATCATCCAGCAAGCAATCATACCTATTTCATTTAGAGAACCATCTAAATCTGCAAGTGTATAACCCGATGACATACTGATGATGTCACATGACATTAAAAAACATTATTGTGATGGTTATTTAACATGAGTCTTTTATAAAGGAAATATGTTCATCGGGAACGTCTTCTTCAATACTGTGTTTGAAATGATTATGACATTCTTACATTAATTCTTATTTTAACATTTAACTGTCTTAACAATGGCATTGCTTGGTAAGTGTTGCCAGTAGCATTGAATGATATTCTAGGAGAGTTAAAGGGACCCTGTCTAAAGCATTGACACATGTGAGACTAATATAACAGGTAGAAGTAGCTGATTCTAATATCATTTCTTATTGTATGTTGCTATTGGCCCAAGGGGCAAATTTGAATGTTTGCTTAAATGTTAATATTGGCTCATGTACAAACGGAAAACAAATGCAGTTAGGTAACATCTAATAGGCATTCAGCTATACCTTGAATTTTGATTAGTCCTTATCATGAGATGTTTGGTGGTCCAGTGTCCTTAGATGTTTGTCAGATTCGCATGACAAATCTGCATAACAAAGTGGCCACTATCATTCATCAGTTGGGTGAATGATCTTTGAAATTCAATGATTCAGAAATGTAATAATTAATGTTTTGGCTAATTTAATACCTCACTTATTCCTTTGATCCTATCTGGGATTATAAATATAAGAAGTGATCGACACCTTTTATCTACGTCAAAAATCAGGCCTTGTATCTCTGTCATTAATAAGAATATTAATAATGAATAACCACTGTGCTAAATAAAAGGAAACATAAAATCCAATTTATTTTTATTCAAATCAAATATAATGAACTACAAAGTAAGTTAGTAGTACAACAAAAAGAATGATGTTACAATGGAATTACAAACGTTATCAATATATTAAGACAACTTGCAAGACAGAAAAGTTACAGAAAAGAGAAACAAAAAATAATGATGATACGTTATGCAGACCTCCAGGTCATCTGAAGTTTGGGCTCAAAGAGGGCCAAGGCAGAGCATTGACTTGCTTTTATATCCCGTCTCTGCCCATCTCCCTCTAAAGTAGTTGTTATGATATATAAGTGGGCAGTTTGGGACTTTAAATGAGACACATGCACTGTGCCTCCATCCCGGGTTCAATGAGACAAAAAGAGGGAAATTTGGGACTTTAAATTAAGTGGTTGACTCGTGTAGATGAATATGGTCAAGTTTTATTATTGAAGTATATAAATACATAGCAATAGTATAATTCATATAAAAGAGTCAATGGATAAATGTTACCATATTTGTACATATGCCTAACAGTAATACCATCATGTTCATAAATGTATACAAGGTCAGCACATAGCAATGGTATATATCATGGTCAATTCACATATCAGCTGGCAGCATAGTTGGTAATTCAATAGATTAAAAAATGAATGGTGTATCCAGATATATATCCTAATAAAGCACATAGCTACATCCTCAGAGTCCGACGCATTTCTGTGTAAAGAACACTTCTTCAGGGGCGGATGTTGTAGGATATCTATAAAAACATAAAACATAGAGTATAGTAAAAATGAATCCTAATATTAAAGTAAGTACAACAGGATAGGACAATGTCGTCAACCCTGAGTACTTACGTGCAACAGATAGCGACGGTGTGTGTTATAAGCGGAACCAGGACCACAGGAGTGGTCCGTTCCGGGAGCTGAGGTGATCAAGTACCCCATAACCAAAAGGGCGCGCACGCAGAACCCCCAAAAGACGCAGACCTCTCATCTCCAAAGTATGTCCAGAACAGGTGAAAAGGAGTGGAGGTTTTGATGTGACCTATAGTGGATAAGTAAAGTGACCATTAGTTGGTGAAAATGATGTGGGGATAGAGACCCAGATAGAGGGGTGGGATATAGTTTACGAGAGAGGTGGTGGTATGAACCACCTCAAGTGTACTGTAATAAGTACCATGGAGAGTACATTAACCAAAATGATGGGAGAAATAAAGAAAAAAGGGGAGAAATGCTGGAATAACACTACCATTGGGTTGCATATTTGTTTACCTTGAGTAGAGGTATAAAAATGAAAAAGCTTCCAAAAGGTGCAGCGTGCCACATGTGTGTGAAGAGAAAGGAGCTGCGTCCGGGCAGTCACCTTATGTACACCCCAGGGGGAGGGGCCGCCACCAACGTCACATGCACGACAAGTGTGGGGAGGGGCCCACGCACGCATAGCATACGCCGCCCATGGCTAAGTGTCAAAACCCCTATTGTCGGCAGGATGAAACAACACGTGGCCCCGCCGCGGCACCACTGTATGACGCCACACACGGGGCCACGGTGCGTAGCGCCGATGCGCTGTGGACACCTGCCCACCCCTCTGTCCCCCCGGGGGACAGAAGGGGAGAGGGAGAGTGCGCAAAGCACATCACAACTCCTGGAAAGTAGTTGTTAACTCACTTATATAACTTCATATAAGTCTCTCCTGACTGTGTGCTTTACTAAAAAAATGCCATCTTTACCATATTTCACAGCGGTTCCTTGCAACCACGTCACTGCCTGGCTCTCTCCTTGGGCCGGCTGATAGATGCAGTGGGCGAGGCCGAGATTCCCTCACTGATGTCAGCCAGGACACGAGCAGGAGAGGAGAGAGAGGGCCGGCCAGTCACATGATCGCAGGGAACTGCTGGGAAATCCAGTAAAGAAGGCATTTTTTTAATAAAGCACACAGACAGGAGCACTTGTTATTAGGACACAGAGGGGCTTATATAAAGTTTTAACAGTTATGAGAGCAGCAGGGGCGGAGAGAGCAGGCACTGACACAAGGGCAGACAGGCAGGGAGGGGAGGGGGGAGGAGGACAGAGAAGGACAGGATGGTTGCGGATGACGGAGGCACCTAAACTGACCGCGGTGTCAGGGCTCAGCATCAGTTTACAAAGGGGAGGGCAAAAACTGTCAGGATCAGCCAGGAATTACAGGTGTTACAGGGGGCCAAATGTCACAGAACAAGCACTGTGCTGTATAAAATGCTTTAAAGGGACAGGATCCATTTTTTTTGGGGTTAACAAACTTTAAGTAAAACACCCTTAAAGAATTTTGGTAACATTACTACTCAGTCAATGGAGGGCGCTTTTAGATTGACTATCAGGAGCTTAAGACGCTGGTCAGTTAGAGGTCATCCTTACAGCCCCCCAAGTGATTCCCTCCAGGCAAGGGAGTGACTCAGTTACATCTATGAACCAGGTGGCATAGTGGACAATAGTAAAAGTCCTTCACAAATACTTACTCAAGAAAAAAACAGAGATGTTTTATGATGTCAGCTGTTCTCAAAATGGCAGTTTTCTGTAATATATGTCAATTTATTAATGATGATTATCATTGAAGGTAAAAATCATCATAGGCCTCACATTTCCACATCATTAGGACATACCTAGTTGAAAATGTTCAGATTTTATATGGTGCACATTACTGTTTCTATTCAATATTCAAAAATGCAATACTTGAATTTTGGGTAATCCTGTTTAAGAAGGTCACTGGTTTCAACAAATCCTGTTAGGGTATGCTATGATTTTAGGCTATTTTCTCTTAGGATCAATGTTTTTTAGAATATGTTGCATCCAGCACTGCTTATATTTGAAAGAGAATACAATAACATGCATAATAAATTATAGCAAACAGGATTTGGCAAACTAGTATTATATCTGTCCTATGAAAAAGAAAACTATTTTGTTAGGAAAACGTTTTTATTAGGAAGGTCAAAAACAGGTACAATCATATGAAAAAGAACATTTGTGCAATATTACAATGCACATATAAAAATAAAGGCCAAGGCCTTAAAATGTTGTATCAGGACAAAATATATAACATGTCCAGATTTAATAGACATGAAGAACTTTTGATACAGTATAATGTCGTAATGATGTATCACATATGTACAGTCAGGTCCATAAATATTGGGACACCGACAAAATTCGAATCTTTTTGGCTCTATACACCACCACAATGGATTTGAAATGAAACGAACAAGATGTGCTTTAACTGCAGACTTTCAGCTTTAATTTGAGGGTATTTACATCCAAATCAGGTGAACGGTGTAGGAATTACAACACTTTGTATATGTGCCTCACACTTTTTAAGGGACCAAAAGTAATGGGACAATTGGCTGCTCAGCTGTTCCATGGCCAGGTGTGTATTATTCCCTCATTATCGCATTTAAAAGAAGCAGATAAAAGGTCCAGAGTTCATTTTAAGTGTGCTATTTGCATTTGGAATCTGTTGCTGTCAACTCTCAATATGAGATCCAAAGAGCTGTCACTATCAGTGAAGCAAGCCATGATTAGGCTGAAAAAATAAAACAAACCTATCAGAGAGATAGCAAAAACATTAGGTGTGGCCAAATCAACTGTTTGGAACATCCTTAAAAAGAAAGAATGTACTGGTGAGCTCAACAACACCAAAAGACCCGGAAGACCACAGAAAACAACTGTGGTGGATGACCCGAAGAATTCTTTCCCTGGGGAAGAAAACACCCTTCACAACAGTTGGTCAGATCAAGAACACTCTCCAGGAGGTAGGTGTATGTGTGTCAAAGTCAACAATCAAGAGAAGACTTCACCAGAGTGAATACAGAGGGTTCGACACAAGATGTAAACCATTGGTGAGACTCAAAAACAGGAAGGCCAGATTAGAGTTTGCCAAACAACATCTAAAAAAGCCTTCACAGTTCTGGAACAACATCCTATGGACAGATGAGACCAAGATCAACTTGTACCAGAGTGATGGGAAGAGAAGAGTATGGAGAAGGAAATCACTTCATTTGCCTGACGAAGGGGTCCTGCGCGGCCCTGAAATGTTGCACCCCTTTTGTGATGTGACTTTTTTCCATTAAAAACCTTTCTGGACAACTTTTTGCTGATCCATGGTGTGCTGGCGAAAATGTACGTTTGGTGAAGAAAAGGAACTGCTCATGATCCAAAGCATACCACCTCATAACTGAAGCATGGTGGTGGTAGTGTCATGGCGTGGGCATGTATGGCTGCCAATGGAACTGGTTCTCTTATATTTATTGATGATGTGACTGCTGACAAAAGCAGCAGGATGATTCTGAAGTGTTTCGGGCAATATTATCTGCTCATATTCAGCAAAATGCTTCAGAACTCATTGGACGGCGCTTCACAGTGCAGATGGACAATGACCCAAAGCATACTGCGAAAGCAACCAAAGAGTTTTTTAAGGGAAAGAAGTGGAATTTTATGCAATGGCCAAGTCAATCACCTGACCTGAATCTGATTGAGCATGCATTTCACTTGCTGAAGACAAAACTGAAGGGAAAATGCCCCAAGAACAAGCAGAAACTGAAGACAGATGCAGTAGAGGCCTGGCAGAGCATCATCAGGGATGAAACCCAACGTCTGGTGATGTCTATGCATTCCAGACTTCAGGCTGTAATTGGCTGCAAAGGATTTGCAACCAAATATTAAAAAGTGAAAGTTTGATGGATGATTGTTAATCTGTCCCATTATTTTTGGTCCCTTAAAAAGTGTGAGGCACATATACAAACTGATGTAATTCCTACACCGTTCACCTGATTTGGATGTAAATAGACTCAAATTAAAGTTGAAATTATGCAGTTAAAGCACATCTTGTTCGTTTCATTTCAAATCCATTGTGGTGGTGTATAGAGCCAAAAAGATTAGAGTTGTGTCGATGTCCCAATATTTATGGCCCTGACTGTATGTATGTGTAGTGAGGGATCTGTGCAAGAGTAGCATCAATGAATGAATAGCTAAGAGAAGAGAGGAATAGACAAATGGGTTACGATATTGGAGGAAAAGGAATATCCCAGTAAATCCATTTTTTATTGAAAATATGCATAGTGTCATAAAGTGTATGATAGATAGTGAGATGCTAAGATAGTTTAATCATTTCCATTCTTGCTAATACCTGTCGTCATGGAAGGGAAGGAGAAAAACAGTTATATGCTATCATCCATTAGATGGAACTAAAAAGGGTGTGTAATAATCTAACACAGGGGGTGGGTATATCGGGTATGGAGGCAAATAAGAGGCATAAATGTGGGGTCAGGGAGATTGTTTTACCTGGTAATTGTGCTACCTTTGTAGCCATTTGTTGCCACAGATGTTGTAGAAATTTTACAACTCAAAAGATGTGCATTAAAGTGAATTGATCAGGGCATCCCCTAAAGCAACAAGGGCAGGCTGCTGGATAGAAGGAGTGTATCTTAGAAGGGGTCTTATATTGGCTGGTGTGTTTCTCTGATAGATGTTGAGCAGGTAAATTTACGTAGGTTGTCTAACATGGTACCCCAATCCTCAATGGAAAAGGAGATCTGTCTCCCACTGAAGCATAAGTTTAGATTTTTCAAGGAGAGAACATTTGTTAAAGTAGTTATATATACAAGACATCAGTCCTTTATCTCTTAGGGGTGATATGCAGATTTGTTCGAATTGAGAATAAGCAGTCTGAAGGGTTATGGAATAATGTTCTGGAAAAAAAAAAAATGAATGGTGTATAAAGTGTGAATTCCGTTAATGGCAAAATATTTTCTGAATGCAAAAATGCAAAAGAGCAAAATCCATCGTTTTTGGTAAGGGATTTCAAATTAGTAAGGTTATGCAGATGCCATAAAGCAAAAGGACTCCTACCTCTACAGGTGGGAGTAAACGGGAGTAACCCAAAAACAAGGCCAAAAAAAGGGGGGGTAGAAGCCATGTTAAATGTATCTTTGTAGCCTAACTATAACTGATAGGAGTGAGACACTACTGTATTTAAGGTATGAATCTCTCAGGGGGGGAGACAGATCTGGACCACAGTAGGCATAGTATTCTCACAGCCGGCATAAGCAGCTGATTGGATGCAGTCCCTGTTAGCCAACACTTTACATCCAGCTCCTTTGACTCTTCCATCAAAAGATGTCATGCAGAAGAGTGGCAACAAGGTCAACCAGGGAGCAAATTTTAGCCGGTACATCAAGAACTGGCTGAAATTGACAAAGGGTATGGCCAGCCCTACTGTCAGCAATGGGAAGGGCGGGGAAGCTGTCAAGTAAACTTGTGACCTTGCTGTACATGGGCAAAGTGCATGTATCCTTCAATAGACTGTAACTACTGTACAATATACGAGTATTTGCTTTTATTTAAAGTAACTCTGTCACAAAAAGTCAAACTTTGAATAAAGGCCTTCCTTATAAAGAAGATAGCAAATACTTACCTATCCTGCTTCCCATGCAGCCAAACACTGCTCTAATCAAGATAACTCATTGCCTAAAGTCTCTTCAGAAACCAATACTTCCAGGAGCATTGATCGGTTTTTAATATAAACAACACCATGAAGAATAGGTTTGTCTTACATTTTGTTCTCTTTCCCAACATGGTGCTGAGGGGGAGACGGCTCACAAACACTTCCTAACACTATGCAGCAAAATCAAAGAAAATCTTTGATTTCCCAAATCAGCCACCCAGCATGTTAATTATAATTAAAATTAAAAGTGAAAATATATGTGGGCACCAGGTTGAATGCATTGGCCCTTATCAATCCCACAGATTGCAAACTATCCTCAATACTTACAATAATTTAAAAAAAAACAACAGTTTTTTACACATTGTATATTATGAACAGATATTTCTCCACAATGCATCGCTGCAACCAATTTACTATCTGATGAGAAAATATAAGCATTTGGTAAATTTGATCCATGCTTCACACTGAGTTATCTAGGTAACTCTGACCTGTATTGACAGAAACTAGCAACCTGTGAAATCAGTGAGTCTCTGAATGATTTCAGCACGACCAGTGAATGACATTTTCATGAATTTCTGGCTCAAAAGCAAAAGCCAGATAAGAACTTAAAGCATATTATGTTCCTTCAGAGTATTGAGCTGCATTGGTTCAATATCATTGCTGTTTTAGACATTTAATTATCTTCTAAACTAGAAGGACTTCTGCACAGATCACTAAAGAATTGATTAAATTATTTTGTTTCGTTCGTGTCTTTTGCCAGTGCAAGGATTATATTAAAACTAAAATTTTATTCAAATAAGAATGTAAAGGTTGAGTTAAATCTGATTCTTCTAAATAAACAAAGTTATACAGCAGTAGCCTCTGATTTTTTATTTACAATGCGTTGCATTTTGGCAATGTTATTACATAAAAAATCTTTGCTGTTTTGGCAAAATATGACTAGGAAATAAATATATGTATCTGTATCTTGTCTGGACATTAAATGTTGTAAGTCATAAAAATGCACATAATGTATACCCATGGGCCGGTACTATTACATATTTAGAGGCATCAACAAACCAGCATTTAAAGAGGGGAACAAAGTTAGGCACTTCAACAGAGCTGGCAGGGCAGCTACTAAAACAGAAATATAGAATATATCATAAATAAAAAAATGATTCAACTACAAAAAAGTACTGCTGATCATTTCAAAATCCAGTGAGCTCTGGTACTGAAATTCTGGTACCCTGTTTCCCTGAAAATAAGACCTAGCGTGATTGTCGGTGATGGCTGCAATATAAGCCCTACCCCCCCCAAATAAGCCCTAGTTAAAGTCCTTGTAGGTCTTATTTTCAGGGTAGGGCTTATTTTCGGGGAATCAGGGTAGGGCTTATTTGGGGGGTGGGGCTTATATTGCAACCATCACCGACAATCAAGCTAGGTCTTATTTTCGGGGAAACAGGGTAGTAAGTGGACAGCTCTGCACCTACTGCACTGAAATATCAAGAAGTGTTGTCAGCCTGCCCTGACTGCTCTCGTCTGTACTACAGAACAAATTTCCCTTATGTTTTGAAGATGAAGAAAATGGGAGGTGTTCTACAGTCCAGCGAGGGAGAACTTCAGCAAGGCTGAAAACACTGTTTAACCACTTGCCGACCGGGCCATAGTCGAAAGACGGCTGCAGCGCGGTCGGCTAGTTCTGGGTGGACGTCCATGGACGTCCTCCCAGAATACTGCTCTCGCGCGCCCCCTGGGGCGCGCACCCGAGAACTTCCGTGACCGCCGGGTCCAGAGGACCCGGCGCATCACGGATCACGGTAAACGGACGCTGATCGCGGCCGTTTACCATGTGATCGCTCTGTCAAATGACGGAGCGATCACATGTCAACAGACCGGCGTCATCTGATGACGCCGGTTCCTCCCTCCCCTTTCTGTACCGATCGGTACAGTGCGAGGGGAGAGGGGGAGGGATCGGATGGCAGCACCGCTGTGGGCTGCATGTGTAGTGCCCACAGCGGTGCTCAGTGACATTTGCAGTCACATCCATCCATCCCTCAATGCTCAGCCAACCCTGTAATACTCTGCATAACACCCTGTAATACTCTGCATAACACCCTGTAATACTCTGCATAACACCCTGCAATACTCTGCATAACACCCTGCAATACTCTGCATAACACCCTGCAATACTCTGCATAACACCCTGCAATACTCTGCATAACACCCTGCAATACTCTGCACTATACCCTGCAATACTCTGCACTATACCCTGCAATACTCTGCACTATACCCTGCAATACTCTGCATAACACCCTGCAATACTCTGCATAACACCCTGCAATACTCTGCACTATACCCTGCAATACTCTGCATTATACCCGGCACTACTCTGCATTATACCCGGCACTACTCTGCAATATACCCGGGCACTACTCTGCAATATACCCGGGCACTACTCTGCAATATACCCGGCACTACTCTGCAATATACCCGGCACTACTCTGCAATATACCCGGCAATACTCTGCAATATACCCGGCAATACTCTGCAATATACCCTGCAATACTCTGCAATATACCCGGCAATACTCTGCAACATACCCGGGCAATACTCTGCAACATACCCCGCAATACTCTGCAATATACCCCGCAATACTCTGCAATATACCCCGCAATACTCTGCAATATACCCCGCAATACAATATACCCCGCAATACTTTGCAATATACCCCGCAATACTCTGCAATACCCCGCAATACTCCGCAATTTTTAACCAGTTCCCGCCCACAGTCATATGACATCCTTGACTTTGAGCGGGTATATCTGAATGATGGGTGCAGCTACAGGCATCATTCAGATATCAGCTTTTTCAGCCGGCAATTTCCTACACCATAGGAATGATCATAGCGGCTGTTCCACTGCTTGATCATTCTTATGGGAGGCGAGAGGGGACGCCCCCCCCCCCTTCCCGCCACCCTCCGGTGCTTCTACCGACTCACCGCTACGATCGAAGCCAAGATCGTTTTTTTTTATTATTATTTCAGGCTTCCCAGCCTAGAGGTGAGATGTGGGGTCTTATTGACCCCATATCTCACTGTAAAGAGGACCTGTCATGCCATATTCCTATTACAAGGATGTTTACATTCCTTGTAATAGAAATAAAAGTGATCAAAAAATTTTTTGGGGGGGAAAAAGTGTCAAACTAAAATAAATAAAGTAAAATAAACAATAAAAAAAAAAATAAAAATTTAAAGCGCCCATGTCCGTGTGCTCGCATGCAGAAGCGAACACATACGTAAGTCCCGCCCACATATGAAAACGGTGTTCAAACCACACATGTGAGGTATCGCTGCGATCGGTAGAGCGAGAGCAATAATTTTGGCCCTGGACCTCCTCTGTAACTCAAAACATGTAACCAGGAAAAATTTTTAAAGCGTCACCTATGGAGATTTTTAAGTAGCGACGTTTGGCACCATTCCACGAGAGTGTGCAATTTTGAAGGGTGACATGTTGGGTATCTATTTACTCGGCGTAACTTCATCTTTCACACTATGCAAAAACATTGGGCTAACTTTACTGTTTTTTTTTTTTTAAAGCACAAAACTGTTTCTTTCCCCAAAAAAACGCGTTCGAAAAATTGCTGCACAAATACCGTGCGAGATAAAAAGTTGCAACAACCGCCATTGTATTCTCTAGGGTCTTTGCTAATAAAAATATATATAATGTTTTGGGGTTCTATGCAATTTTCTAGCAAATAAATGATGATTTTTACATGTAGGAGAGAAATGTCAAAATTGGCCTGGGCACTCCAGAACGCCTGAAGGTGCTCCCCTGCATGTTGGGCCTCTGTATGTGGCCATGCTGTGTAAAAGTCTCACATATGTGGTATCGCCATACTCGGGAGTAATAGCAGAATGTGTTTTGGGGTGTAATTTGTGGTATGCATATGCTGTGTGTGAGAAATAACCTTCTAATATGACAATTTTGTGAAAAAAAAAAAAAGAAAAAAAAAAATCTTGATTTTGCAAAGAATTGTGGGAAAAGATGACAATTTCAAAAAAACTCACCATGCATCTTTCCAAATACCTTGGAATGTCTTCTTTCCAAAAAGGGGTCATTTGAGGGGTATTTGTACTTTTCTGGCATGTTAGGGTCTCAAGAAATTAGATAGGCCGTCAGTAATTCAGGTGTGATCAATTTTCAGATATTGGCACCGTAGCTTTTGGACTCTCTAACATTCACAAAGACCAAATAATATACACCAAGTTGTACTTATTTTTACCAAAGATATGTAGCGGTATAAATTTTGGCCAAAATTTACGAAGAAAAATTACTAATTTGCTAAATTTTATAACAGAAACAAAGAAAAATTCATTTTTTTACCAAATTTTCAGTCTTTTTTCTTTTATAGCGCAAAAAATACCACCAAAAGAAAGCTCTATTTGTGTGAAAAAAAGGATAAAAATTTCATATGGGTACAGTGTTGTATGACTGAGTAATTGTCATTCAAAGTGTGAGAGCACCGAAAGCTGAAAATTGGTCTGGTTAGGAAGGGGGTTTAAGTGCCCAGTGGTCAAGGGGCCGATGCAGTTTTACTGCGGCAGTATGGCAGGGCTGGGCGAAACTACGTTATGTTACGCCACTTCACCCTTTTGGCCACTAGGGGTGTGCGCGCACATGCCTGCTGCTCGCCCCCGGAGCTGATGCGAGTGCCGGTGGACGCGATGACCGTCAGGCTCCTGCGATCGCTCGTGACACAGCGAGAACTGGAAACTGTGTGTGTAAACACACAGATACCGGTTCTCTGAGGGGAGAAGAGACAGATTGTGTGTTCATACAAAGTATGGACAGTGATCTCTCATCTCCCCTAGACAGTCCCATCCCCCCTTCAGTTAGAACACACCTAGGGAACACATTTAAAAATCACAGATCGCTGCCATTACTAGTAAAAAAAAAATAATAATAAAAATACTATAAATCTATTCCCTATTTTGTAGACGCTATGACTTTTGCACAAACTAATCAATATACACTTATTGAGATTTTTTTTTACCAAAACTATGGAGAAGAATACATATTGGGCTATACTGAGAAAAAAATTAGCTTTTTTTTTAAAAAAAATGGGGATATTAATTATAGCAAAAAGTACAAAATATTGTGTTTTTTTAAAATTGTTGTTTTTTTGTTCATAGCGCAAAAAAATAAAAACCGCAGAGGTGATCGAATACCACCAAAAGAAAGCTCTATTTGTGGAAAAAGGACATCAATCTTGTTTGGGTGCAGCGTTGCACAACCGCGCAATTGTCAGTTAAAGCGACGCAGTGCCGAATCGCAAAAAATGGCCTGGTCAATCAGCAGCCAAATCTTCTGGGGCTGAAGCGGTTAAGAAACAAAGAGACAAAACATGGGGAAATGTGCACATGTTCCAGAGTGGTGCTGAATATGCATTCCTTTTAAAATTTTCACCTGACACACGCTTTCAGGGTAGTCATACAAGTCACAGTAATTGAGACATTTCATATATTTAATATTTTTTCTAAAGTTATAGTATTTCATGACATACATAATAAAAGACCTGAACACCCTCGGGCACCCTGAAGAGAGCAATTATTAAAGAATAACTCTATTTTTGTTGACAAAAAAAACATTCCCCTCTGGGTGAAATTTGTACATTGCATGGATTTTTAAAAACTTTGTTGCAGATTCCTACTTTTTGTGGTTCTGAAATTAATGTTTATTTGTCTGTGTGCGGAGTGAGTCTGCATGGGAGTTGTTTTTATAATTATCAATCAGCTGCTGCACCTGCATGGTTATAATGAGGAAAGCTGCTGGGTCTGCATCCCTTTAGATGTGATTTCCCTTTGAAAGTATCACACTAAAAATGGCATTTATGTTGCATGGGATGCTCAAAATCTGATTTGTATCTTAGTAGGAAATGACATTACCATTTGTGTACAAAAATCCTTCAGCTAGCCACAATGCATTGTATTTTAGAGAAAATTACAGTGCTGCAGATTTTTGCTGGCGGGGAAATCAACTATAGGGTCCGCATGGCAGATGTACTCCTCCCTAGATTCCCTATGGTCACTGTCCTCCCCTGTTACTTTCCTTGGCATATCTTGATCTGTAGCCACCATCCATGGAGAGGGAGAGAGGGAGAGAGGGAGAGAGGGAGAGAGAGAGGGAGAGAGGGAGAGGGAGAGGGAGAGGGAGAGGGGGAGAGAGAGAGAGAGAGAGAGAGAGAGAGAGATACAGCATCTCACAAAAGTGAGTACACCCCTCACATTTTTGTAAATATTTTATTATATCTTTTCACGTGACAACACTGAACAAATGACACTTTGCTACAATGTAAAGTGAGTGTACAGCTTGTATAACAGTGTAAATTTGCTGTCCCCTCAAAATAACTCAACACACAGCTATTAATGTCTAAACCGCTGGCAACAAAAGTGAGTACACTCCTAAGTGAAAATGTCCAAATTGGGCCCAATTAGCCATTTTCCCTCCCCCTGGTGTCATGTGACTCATTTGTGTTACAAGGTTTGAGGTGTGAATGGGGAGCAGGTGTGTTAAATTTGGTGTTATCGCTCTCACTCTCTCATTCTAGTCACTGGAAGTTCAACATGGCACCTCATGGCAAAGAACTCTCTGAGGATCTGAAAAAAAGAATTGTTGCTCTACATAAAGATGGCCTAGGCTATAAGAAGATTGTCAAGACCCTGAAACTGAGCTGCAGCATGGTGGCCAAGACCATACAGCAGTTTAACAGGACAGGTTCCACTCAGAACAGGCCTCGCCATGGTCGACCAAAGAAGTTGTGTGCACGTGCTCAGCATCATATCCAGAGGTTGTCTTTGGGAAATAGACATATGAATGCTGCCAGCATTGCTACAGAGGTTGAAGGGGTGGGGGGTCAGCCTGTCAGTGCTCAGACCATACGCCGCACACTGCATCAAATTGGTCTGCATGGCTGTCATCCCAGAAGGAATCCTTTTCTAAAGATGACACAAGAAAGCCCGCAAACAGTTTGCTGAAGACAAGCAGACTAAGGACATGGATTACTGGAACCATGTCCTGTGGTCTGATGAGACCAAGATAAACTTATTTGGTTCAGATGGTGTCAAGTGTGTGTGGTGGCAACCAGGTGAGGAGTACAAAGACAAGTGTGTCTTGCCTACAGCCAAGCATGGGGGTGGGAGTGTCATGGTCTGGGGCTGCACGAGTACTGCTGGCACTGGAGAGCTACAGTTTATTGAGGGAACCATGAATGCCAACATGTACTGTGACATACTGAAGCAGAGCATAATCCCCTCCCTTTGGAGACTGGGCCACAGGACAGTATTCCAGCATGACCCCAAACACACCTCCAAGATGACCACTACCTTGCTAAAGAAGCTGAGGGTAAAGGTGATGGACTGGCCACGCATGTATTCAGACCTAAACCCTATTGAGTATCTGTTGGACACCCTCAAACGGAAGGTGGAGGAGCGCAAGGTCTCTAACATCCACCAGCTGGAAAATAATGGTGGTCACACAAAATATTGACACTTTGGACCCAATTTGGACATTTTCACTTAGGGGTGTACTCACTTTTGTTGCCAGCGGTTTAGACATTAATGGCTGTGTGTTGAGTTATTTTGAGGGGACAGCAAATTTACACTGTTATACAAGCTGTACACTCACTACTTTGCATTGTAACAAAGTGTAATTTCTTCAGTGTTGTCAGGTGAAAAGATATAATAAAATATTTACAAAAAGGTGAGGAGTGTACTAATTTTTGTGAGCTACTGTATATACACACACTGTATATACACTATATTACCAAAAGTATTGGGACTCTTAGTCCGTAGGGTTCAATATTGACTTGGCCCATCATTTGCAGCTATAACAGCTTCAACTCTTCTGGGAAGCCTGTCCACAAGGTTTAGGAGTGTGTCTATAGGCCCAGAAACACCAGATGTGGATGCTTTGCATTTAGAGGTTGCAGAACTGAAACAAAAGTATCAGTTCTAGACCATTCTTCCAGAAGTGCATTTGTGAGGTTAGGCACTGATGTAGATGAGAAGGCCTGGCTATTAGTCTCAGCTCTAATTCATCCCAAAGTTGTTCTATCGGGTTGAGGTCAGGACTCTGTGCAGGCCAGTCAAGTTCCTCCACCCCAAACTTGCTCATCCATATCTTTATGGACCTTGCTTTGTGCACTGGTATGAAGTCATGTTGTAACAGGAAGGAGCCATCCCCAAACTGTTCCCACAAAGTTGGGAGCATGAAATTGTCCAAAATGTCTTGGTATGCTGACACCTTAAGAGTTCCTTTCACTGGAACTAAGGGGCCAAGCCCAATCCTCGAGAAACAACCCCACACCATAATCTCCCCTTCACATAATACTGCACGCAGTCCTGACCTCAACCCGATAGAACACCTTTGGGATGAATTAGAGTGGAGACTGCGAGCCAGGCCTTCTCATCCACATCAGTGCCTGACCTCACAAATTTGCTCCTGGAAGAATGGTGAAAAATTCCCTTAGACAAACTCCTAAACCTTGTGGGCCAACTTAATATTGAACCCTACAGACTAATGCCCTGTACACACGGTTGGATTTTCCGACGGAAAATGTGTGATAGGACCTTGTTGTCGGAAATTCCAACCGTGTGTGGGCTCCATTACACATTTTCCATCGGAATTTCCGACACACAAAGTTTGAGAGCAGGCTATAAAATTTTCCGACAACAAAATCCGTTGTCGGAAATTCCGATCGTGTGTTCACAAATCCGATGCACAAAGTGCCACGCATGCTCAGAATAAATAAAGAGATGTAAGCTATTGGCCACTGCCCTGTTTATAGTTCCGACTTACGTGTTTTACGTCACCGCGTTCAGAACGATCGAATTTTCCGACAACTTTGTGTGACCGTGTGTATGCAAGACAAGTTTGAGCCAACATCCGTCGGAAAAAATCCATGGATTTTGTTGTCGGAATGTCCAATCAATGTCCGACCATGTGTACAGGGCATTAGGCTGGGATGCCATTAAAGTTCATGTATGTGTAAAGGCAGGTGTCGCAATACTTTTGACAATATAGAGTGTATAGGGTCTTCAAAAAGCTTTCGCACTTTTATATATATAGTGTAACTTAGTAAAAAAGTTCAGAAACTTTATATATATATTGAAGCCATTGATCCTAGTGCATTTAAGCTGTTAACCCAAATGCATTTGAAAAGTCAGAAGAAAAACTCTAGCTTGAGACTTATCCCTTAATAGCAAAGTAAAATCATCTGTTTAAAGTCGCTTCACATCCTACTGATATCTTTAGAGCTATCCCCTTCCTCCGCTGGTGCAATATACCTGGTGCTTCTGGATATGGAGAAGCATGTGACCTTCTCCCATGATACAGTTTTTGCACCTAGTGGCCCATCACTCGGCCAGGCATTTCTTGATGTGGTAAGTAACGTCACCACTCTGTCTAGGACACACAGGAAACAAGTCTAACTCTCTATTGTTTCCAGTTTTGCTTCTTGACTCTAATTCCCAGTAACTAACAGACCTACATGTACAAAATGTAATTGGTTCTAAATAATTGTAAGCAATGACACTGTACATTCTTGAACTAGGTACTTGTCTTTGTAAGTGGGATGTATAAGACAGTACCAGGGGCGGACTGATAACTCATGGGGCCCCGGGGCAATATGAGATTATGGGCCCCCCCAAGCAATCAGAGATTATGGGGCCACACAGTATACACACACACAGTATACAATCACACAGTATACACATACATGTACACATAGTATACACAGACAGATGTAAAAAAAACCACAGATTTATACATACTGTCCCTGGTTTTACTGAGGCTGGCAACCTAGATGGGGCCCCCTAGTGGCCCAGGGCCCTCGGGCAGTGCCCGAGTCGCTCAATGGTCAGTCCACCCCTGGACAGTACATAAACTATAAATGGAACAACTGAAAAAAACAATTATAACAAAGCATCATAGTCTGACTCATTCTGCAGCCAGGGAACCTGTGTTTATAGATACTACCTTTATGGAAATATTTGTATTAATTAGTACTCACATTACAAAAGCCAACAATCTGGATGCAGTTTAATAGAATATTCGGAAAAATCCCTTGAAGAAAAATATTAAAGCATAGAACAGCGGGGTTCTGCTGAGGAAAGGTCACCATTAGCTCGCTAATCAATAATAGTACACAACACATAATCCACACTTGAACTTATTCTTGTCATATATTTTAGCCCTGAGTGTTGTCATGCTTAATTACTAATCCATATTCATCTGAAGAGTACAAATGAGGACACAGAGTAGATTATTCCTGCAATGTAAGTTTTTTTTTGTCTGTATTTTCTTTGAACTAATAATGTTCTTCTTTGAACTTTGTATTGTTAACAGTATTGTTTTAACAGTGAAATAATTAGCTATTGCAGTTTTTAGGTGTTTATTTCTCATAGAAATATAGGCACAAAAAAGATTGTTGGTGCCTTAAATATGAGAAGCTGGTCTCTGGACTTTTGAAGTACATGCATCAGTTGGAGCTGTAAAATTGGGGTTGCTGTATATTACAAATTCCAGTAACAACATATACAGATATTTACTGACCCAGGCAACAGCCAGGGGAGATGGTAAGAGAGAAGACAAAAGCTGGAGGATATGGTAAGACAGAGGTAAACAGCTGGAAGAGATGGTAATAGAGAAGACAACATTTGGAGGAGATGGTAAGACTGAAAAAACAGTTGGAGGAGATGTTTGGAGAGAAAAAAAACTGTTGGAGGAGATGATAAGAGAGAAGATAACACTTGGAGAAGATGGTAGAAAAGAAGGAAACAGATGGAGGAGTTGCTCAGAGAGAAGAAAACAGTTGGATGAGATGGTTAGAGAGAAGACAACAGTTGGAGTAGATGTTTGGAGAGAAGAAAACAATTGGAGATGGTAAGAGAGAAGACAGTTGGAAGAGATAGCAACAGTTGGGTTAGATGTTTGGAGAGAAGAAAACAGTTGGACAAGATGGTAAAAGAAAAGGCAACAGTTGGAGGAGATGGTAAGAGAGAAGGAAACAGTTAGAGGAGATATTTGGAGAGAAGAAAACAGTTGGAGGAGATGGCATAAGAGAAGATAACAACTGGAGGAGATGGTATTGGTAAGGTAAAAAACAACCATTGGAGCAGATGGTACGAGAAAATGAAACAATTGGAGGAGATGTTTGGAGAGATGAAAACAGTTGGAGGAGGTGGTAAGAGAGAAGACAACAGATGGATGTGTTGATAAGAGAGAAGGAAACAGTCGGAGGAGATGTGTGGATAGAAGAAAACAGTTGGAGGAGAAGGTAAGAGAGGAGATAACAACTGAAGGAGATGGTAGGAGAGAAGACAACAGCCATAAGAGATTAAAGTCTATTTTATGAAATAAAAATTATGGTATGAAGAAGGGAGGGTATACAGGGTTAAATGGGTGGGTTTTAAGAGACTGTTAGGTCATTAAAGCTATGTCTAGAGAGTGGAAATTTTTCAATTACATGCATCACAGTATATGGAGAAAACTTAGGAATGCCATCCGCTCTGGCTTAGAGATCATTTATGGCACATGCGGACTGTTTGGGGTTTATTTACTATAGAGAGAAGAAAGTCACCTGGCACACAACAATGCCTGGTCTGCACAGTTAGTTAAAAAAAAAATATATATATATATATATATATATATATATATATATATATATATATATATATATATATATATATATGTAGGAAGGCCAGTATGGTGGCCTGAATTTATGGGAGGAGCCCGGGGGGTACTTAAGCAGCCCGCTCACCTGTGGTGCTTGTCGGTTTCCTGTGCGCGATATACGTCACTAGGCCGACTATTCGATATACCAGCGTCCGCAAGTTCTTGCCTCGCATCCCGTATTCGATACCGTTCTCAAATACTTTCGAAGTCGGCGTCTTTCGTTCGTAGTTTGTACCACGCGGCTGGCTTGGCTGTCGCAGGTAAGGTCCCGTCGGACTTTTCGTTTTATATCAGGTCACTAAACCGTAATTTCGAAAATTTTCGTTTCACTCGCTTTTCATAAACTGCAATGTATATCGAATTTTTCGTTTCATGTCATGTCACTAAACCGTACCTTCAAAATTTCGTTACTCGCATTTCACTATTGTAATATGTATCGCTCGTACTTTCGATATGTTACCATTTCGACAGCACCGCGACGCAGACGTCGCTCCATTTCTAGCATGTCGGTGTTAAAAGTATGCATCAGTAAACAGCCACAGCAAGTCGCAATTTGCAAGTTATCGGATCAAGTCAGTTCGATACTAATCATTTCTCATTTCTGAAACATTCTAGAACTCATTTCTAACATTTCAAATCATTTCAAACATTTCTCATTTCAGTCACCTACCGCGCTCCGATTCGAATCCAGTCGCATCAAAAAGATGCACCGATTCGTTCCGGTGTGCCCCAGTTATTTGGCCTCATTTCTATACATGCTCCAGAGTTACGTCATTGTCTGTCATTACTACCTCTGTCATGGTTATCATTTCATTTTCACGTATCACGTTCCGGCATGAATCCAGTCGCATGGTAATGCACCGATTCGTCTCGGCGTGCCCCAGGATTGGCCTCATTTCTATACATGCTCCAGAGTTACGTTTTCAGTCATTCATACCTCTGTCATGGTTATCATTTCATTGTCACCTATCACGTTCCGACATGAATCCAGTCGCATGGCAATGCACCGATTCGTCTCGGCGTGCCCCAGGATTGGCCTCATTTCTATACATGCTCCAGAGTTACGTTTTCAGTCATTCATACCTCTGTCATGGTTATCATTTCATTTCCACCTATCACGTTCCGACATGAATCCAGTCGCATGGCACTGCACCGATTCATGTCGACGTGCCCCAGGATTGGCCTCATTTCTATACATGCTCCAGAGTTACGTTTTCAGTCATTCATACCTCTGTCATGGTTATCATTTCATTTTTCACCTATCACGTTCCGACATGAATCCAGTCGCATGGCAGTGCACCGATTCGTGTCGGCGTGCCCCAGGATTGGCCTCATTTCTATACATGCTCCAGAGTTACGTTTTCAGTCATTCATACCTCTGTCATGGTTATCATTTCAATTCCACCTATCACGTTCCGACATGAATCCAGTCGCATGACAATGCACCGATTCGTCTCGGCGTGCCCCAGGACTGGCCTCATTTCTATACATGCTCCAGAGTTACGTTTATCAGTAATTCGTACCTTCTGTCATGGTTATCATTTCATTTCCACGTATCACGTTCACACATAAATCCAGTCGCATGAAAATGCACCGGTTCATGGTGGCGTACCCCAGGGCTCGGCCTCATTTCTGATACATGCTTCAAAGTCCGGATCATAGCTAATCGCAGACATCGGGGGATGGATCCATGTCTCTGCCATGCAGCTTACTACCATTTCACTCCCACAACGCATCACCGTTCTGGAACCAGTCGCATCTGACATGCACCGATTCTTTACGGAATGCCTTGCTGGTACCAAACAGCATTTCATACCTATACCAGAGCTCGGATGGTTGCCAGTCGCAAACACGGCACAACCAATTCAAGCCTCGGTCTAATAATCATTTCTCTCATTTCATTTCATACGGTGCTCCGATTCGAATCCAGATGCATCAAATAAGCACCAGATCGTCCCGGGTGCACCAATGTTTCCACTTGCCTCATTTCAATACATGCTCCAGAGCCCGGTTCTCGGTCGAATCAATGATGACGACCAGGCCGGACCTCTGTCATGGAGTCCATTCGTAATCAAGGCAAACATTTCGAATCATTTCATTGTCATACAAATCGTTGCTTCAAGAAACCAGTCAGCAATCCTTTCACGAATTGTCACCTTTTCGTTTTCTCAGGTCAGTCAAAGTTCAGTAGGTCCACCCTGCACCAGGTTGGACGATATCCCCCCAGGTAAAAAAAAAAAAAAAAAAAAAAAAAAAAAAAAAAAAAAAGGGGAATGGGAGAACAAGTCGGGTAAGTATGACTCAGCGGATCAAAGAAAAAACTTGAAATTCATCTCGCCCTTAATAGGTTACAGTCAACCAGGAGATAAAAGCTCAAGATAATCCTCACCAGAGCAACCATGTCTCAGACCGGCAGCGAAGACCTCGCGGCCCCTCTGTCACCTTCTCCGGTTTCAGAAAGCGGCAGCGTGCAATCTCTTAGGGGATGGACTATCCCCAAACTGACGGCAGAGCTCAGACGCAGAGGTGTCCCCTTCCCTGCCACAGCAAGGAAAGGCGAGCTTTTCAAACTCCTCTTTCCCCCACCAGCAGCAGGACCCAGTACCCAACAGGCATCCCTTCAGTCGATATCATCGGCCATTTCACAATTACACACGATGGTGTCATCTCTATCCACCTCAGTTGCAGACGTCCAAACCAGGGTTGCACTTCTGGAGGCCCGACCGGCCACGGCTGTCCCCGACCCAACGGCATCTCAAAGCTTGACACCTCTTCCTGCAGGTACCTCAGGCTCAAGCCACGTTGTCTACCCCTCCCACCTGGTCCCAACCAGTATCAGGAAGGACATCTTGGACGGCAAGGACGTCAACCTGGCCTCTCTCCTCATTTCCGTGCATGATTTGGCAGAAAATAAAGCCTACTCCTGGGGCGACATATCAGTGGTCCTTAAATCTAAAGACCCCAGATTGAACCGCAAGCTAACAGTCTCAGAGTTTACACTGGCCTTTGGCATGCTCAGAGATGTCCTGTGCTCAGTCACCCCTAGCAGGCGGGAAGAGCTGGACTTATATCTCCATACTGTGGTAGACTTAGGCCACAAGTACGGTGGTTTTGCCTTTTACGACTACCACCGTTCTTTTTCAGCCAAGGCCGCGGCCAGACTCATACAGTTCCAGATCACCACAGACTGGAGTCTCATGGACACAGAACTCTTCTGCCGCCACTTTGCCGGCTTACGCTCACCTCTGTGTGCGATTTGCCAGTCCTCCACCCACACTGCCACCTGGTGTGCCAATACGGCAAACAGACGGCCTTTCGAGTTTCCCTCTACCTCAGGATCAGTACAGGCTCAGCCGATCCCTGAACCAACGCCTCAGGTGGACAAACTCGGACGCCCAGTCCGAACCGTGGGAGGGGCAGCCATCTGTAATAACTTTAATCAGGGGTCCTGCAACTTCAGCCAGTGCCGTCTACTTCACCTCTGCACCATATGTCATAGAGCACACCCCAGGATTTTGTGCGAAGTCAAGCAACACAAGAAGGCGTGACTAAGCCGGATCAACCTCTTGTGGTTAGGATGGTATCTCACTTCACATCCCACCCCTTCCCTGGCCACCTTCCTTATCCAAGGCTTCACAGCAGGCTTTCACACCGGCCTCATTTCACTTCCCCACACTACCCACGAATGTGCCAATCTTCGTTCGGCAGCCATTGACGCACAAGCCATAGATCAGCTCTTACAGGCAGAGGTGGATCGAGGTTACGTGATAGGCCCTTTCAGTTGCCCCCCTTTCAACACATGGAGAGTCAGCCCTATTGGGCTTGTCAAGGGCAAGTTTTCAAATAAATTGCGTTTGGTGTACGACTTGTCTGCGCCTCATTCTTCCCACATACCCAGTCTCAATTCCCTGATCCCCTCCGAGGAGTTTTCCCTAAAATATTCTTCTGTGGACATGGCAATACAGGCGATCATCAAAGCAGGCACAGGCGCCTGGCTTTCCAAAGCCGACATCTCGGATGCCTTCAAACTCCTGCCCATCCACCCATCCCTTTGGTGCTGGCATGGCATCAAGTGGAAGGAAACATATTATTTTGCTACAAAGCTCACCTTCGGTTCGAAGAGTAGCCCGTGGCTCTTCGACACGTTCGCCCAATCCCTCAGTTGGATACTATTACACAAGGGTCAATGCCATGAAGTCATCCATTATTTAGATGACTTCCTACTGATAGAACCACCCAGCAAGCCCCCAGGAGATCTTGACAAACTTAGGGTAATTTTTGGAAACCTCAATGTTCCTATTGCTGAGCACAAAGTGGATGGCCCAGCAAATAGCATCACTTTTCTCGGGGTCAGCTTGGATACCTGCGCAATGCAAGCCAGTCTCCCCCTCGACAAACTAACACGCATTAGGGCAGTCCTCCACGAGTTTACACACACCAAGGACTGTACCAAAAAACAGTTGCAGTCCCTCCTGGGTATGCTCAACTTCGCTATGCGAATTATTCCACAAGGCCGCACGTTTGTATCACGCCTACTCAGATTTCTGTCGAGAACTCAAGACCCTGATCAGATTTTGAATTTAGACTCCGCAGCCATAGCGGACCTATCCATGTGGGAGGAATTCTTGTCCGCCTGGAATGGCATATCGCTATTCATACCTGTAGTTTCGGTCCATTCACCCCAGGTGGTTACGGACGCCGCAGCCTCCACAGGTTTCGCGGCAATTTTTGGCCATCATTGGTTTTCAGGACCATGGCCTCAACAGATACTAATCATACCCGGCTTTTCCCAAACATCTGCCCTCTTTGAGCTTTACCCCATAGTGGCAGCCGCACAACTCTGGGGCCACCACTGGACAGGACAAACTGTAGTCTTTAGCACCGACAACCAGGCCACGGCAGACATCATCAACAAAGGCAGGTCCAAGTCCCTAGCAGTCATGTCCTTCCTGCGCAGGTTGGTACAACTGTCTTTACAACACCAGTTCAATATACACTGTACATTTATTCCCGGCAGATACAACTCAGCCGCTGACGCACTGTCACGTTTCAATTATTCCTCCTTTTTCAACCAGGTTCCCGATGCCGATCCGATGTCGGCCCCTATCCCTGTCTGGTCACAACTGACCCTGGACTAGCTCAACATTTACACGGAGCTACACAACTTATAAATCATTCCCTCTCCTACAACACACTTAAAGCCTACCAGACAGCGTGGAAGGCCTTTAACAAATTCCTCACGTCCTGCCGTAAAGGGCCAACAGGTATCAAGCAGGTACTGGCCTTCACTGCGCACTGCCACACGCAGCTGGCCTTATCCTACAACACCATCCGGCTATACCTAGCCGGCATTCAACATTTTATGGCGCTTGAAGACCCCACGAAACCCTCACTATTCTCATCTCACGCCATACGAGCCATTCTTAGGGGAATCCAGAAACACCAACCAGTCATCAGCACTAAGCGCTTGCCCATTACGGGACCCATCTTTAGGGACATGTCAACTATGCTGGCTACCTCGCCATTCGGTCTGCTCCGCAGCATCGTCTTACAAGCAGCGATATATCTAGCGTACTATGGGTTCTTGCGCCCTGGAGAATTCACCTCTAACAAATCCACAGACCGAGTACTATGCAGACGACACTTACTTAGATACCAAGACCACTTCATCCTGCACCTCGAGGTCTCTAAAACCCAGCAAACGGGCTCAGGAGCGAACATTCATCTATACAAAACCGACAACAGCTGGTGTCCAGTCGCCGTACTCAACCGGCTCCTCTCACTCCTGCCTGAACAACCAGACAGCAGTCCCCTTCTACCGTTCCCTGTTAAACCCTTAAACGCCTCTCAGTTTGTGGAACACATAAGAATACTTCTCCGCAATCTTCATCTTAACCCTAGTCAGTATTCCGGACATTCTTTCCGCATCGGAGCAGCCTCCGCGGCATCCCGCCACGGAGTTCCAGAACACATCATTAAAAGACTGGGCAGGTGGAAGTCAGCCTGCTTCGCCCGGTATATCCCCAATCCACAAACAGAGATGGCACAGGCATTCTCCAAATTGGCTCAATAAGTAATGGAAATCAATAAAATCATAACCCTACCTGAATGTTTTTGCCCCCTTATTTTGGCATACCGGCCATTAGACCAAGGCACACTTTCAGGTCCATTTCATATGGTAAGTCCACTCTTTCAGGTCTATTTCCGATGGTAAGTCCTGTCTTTACTATAAGTGGTATCCATGTACATACCGGACATAGGGCTCCAACCATAAGTAGGAAGGCCAGTATGGTGGCCTGAATTTATGGGAGGAGCCCGGGGGGTACTTAAGCAGCCCGCTCACCTGTGGTGCTTGTCGGTTTCCTGTGCGCGATACCCACCCTCCCATCCCCATTTCACAGCATTTCTCAAAACTATTCATTTCATTCATTTCTCTTACAGAATAATCATTTCTTAAACCAGGGTATGCCCCCTTATTTTGGCATACCGGCCATTAGACCAAGGCACACTTTCAGGTCCATTTCATATGGTAAGTCCACTCTTTCAGGTCTATTTCCGATGGTAAGTCCTGTCTTTACTATAAGTGGTATCCATGTACATACCGGACATAGGGCTCCAACCATAAATATATATATATATATATAGATATATATATATATATATCTGTATATATCGGTGGTATTAGTCCTTAGTATGGTGGAAGTAGTCCATGTCAACTTGGTGTATAACAAATAGTTCAGGTGCCAGCCATACCCAGAGCGTAACCAGAGAACTCTGTGAGAATGCAAAAAGAGGAAAGGAGGGAGGCACACCTAAGTGTAGTATTAGAATAGCATGTTTAATGTGCAAATTAATGCACTTACATAAAAGCAGAAATCAGGGGCATATCTGTATAAAAGACGTCCTCCTCGAGGGGTGCCAGCAATCCAGTTTCCCAGGCGTCCAGATGATGTCAGGAACTGTGTATGGCTCCGATTCCAAACCAGGAAGTGGAGAGGATCCAGGCAGCCTAGCGTGGACCGAACAGAGGGAAAGGATGTCAACCGGAGGGCCGACCTCAGTGTTGGGAGGACAGGAAGGACAAGAAGCAAGGCTATGCGCTCGGATCATACAGCATACAGAGGCCAGTAGAAGGAGCTGTATGCTTTGAGCACGTAGCCTTGCTTCCTGGTATAGTAACGTGGTATATTGTTTGTAGATGATCTCCTTTTAAACTTTTTCAAAAAATGATGTGAAAACAAAAATATAAGTGAAAGTCTCAGAAGAGATAAATTCCTCCTGTTTCTCCGACTATGTACTAGCACAAGTGCGCATGCCCAAACAATAAAAATAGTCACAATCGTTCCCACATTAATTTTTAACCGCGCACTATAGTAAATTCTGAAATTCGCAAATGCCAAGCATAATAGTTAATATTTATAGTTAAATGCAAGCAACCATTGATTTTCATTGTACTACTACTCCTTCCACAAAAACATACATTTTAATTTGGAGATTAACTATTTAATTCCTAAAATATTGTCCTTGCTGGGTTTATATTTAGCGTCTTATTCCTTTCTTTTTTTTAAACAATGCTAGTAATGTTTAATCTCTCTCTCTCGCTCTCTCCCTCTCAGCATGCTCAGAGACCTAGCCATTTACAATATACCTCTTGTTACACTGAGCATGCTCAGAGACTTAGTCATTTGACATCTGATAAGTAAATGGTGGATAATGCACCTGGTGCTCTCCAGGTTACATAAATCTAAACCAAAACTCCTACTCTTCACAAAACACAAACCACACACAATACCATTGCTGATGCAAATTTTATTTGAGTAACAATATTGTGTGATGTTTAGGATTTCCAAATAATCAGAATTTTCACCACAAAAATGTAATATGTGCACCAACATCCTAAATCCAAATTAAAATGTCATTACCAAAATTCAGAGGGTAACACCACTATTCTACACTCACACACCAATCAACACCAAATATCACAGAATAAACCAAGAAACATAACTCCTGACTTATGTCATTCCACCACCTATAAGGAAATGCCTAAAGAAATGTAGTATTTGGATGTAGGAGGGTTACACCACCATTGCAAATCTTGTCATATGTTTTCCATGGGGAAGGACAAGAAGCAGCCTTGTGAATTCCACACCAGCACCAATTGCAGCCTCTATGTTGCATGACTGTTCATATGCTGCCCTTTCTCTTACAGTACATACTGTGGGTACACATATGACCTCAATCCCAGCTTCAACACTACAGATCAAAAAGTGCACTAGAGGGGGCATTGTGACCGAGCTCTAAGATGGACGCCTAATCCATGAGCTCCGCTCTGCCTCCGGGGGGATCTGCACTCATTCAAGCTCACCACCAACTTAGCAGCTACAAAACACCTCCATCCATCTCCAGAACAGCCACAGGATGACCTAGTGCAGAAAAGAAGCATCGCGGATTAATAAACTGCCTGAGTTCTTCCATGCGATTCCCAGGCCATAGCAAAATGGCGCCAGCGCCCGCTCCTCACAGCACTACGAGCATGTAGAGGACACTGTGGCGGGCCGCTAACAGGGCAGAAATAGGAGGTCACAGCAAGACCTACTCCAGCACCTCCAGCCCAAACACTCGAAGCCCAGTGAAATCAAAAGCCCACCAACACTCTTCACCCAGACATCCAGCAGCACCAGACATGGAGGTGAGTGGATCCCAGACATCCAAAGGAATCACCTCTGTGCCAGACCCCATATCAGCTTTTCCCACTACAGGACAGCCTTTGTCAGACACCGTGCTGAAGGATATAATGCTGTCACTCAGGGCATCCCTGCAGGCTGACTTGGTGTCCAGTGTGAAACAGTGCCAAGTGGAAGTGCAAGTTTTAGGAGGAAGGGTAGATCATGTGGAACACACCATGGGGGAATACTCTGCATCCTTTAATACTCTAGTAGACTCCCACAATGCACAAAATGAAGAAATGACATGGTTAAAAGACAAGATTTATGACCTGGAAGAAAGATCCAGGAGAAATAACATAAAAATCAGGGGCATCCCTGAGTCTGTGCCACCCCATCAACTGCAACAATTTGTACTGAGCCTATTCTCCTCCTTAGCGCCAGCACTGTCAGCACAAGATCTAACAATCGATCGGATCCACAGGTTGCCAAAACCATCTTTTCTGGCTGCTGATGTGCCCAGGGATGTCCTCTCAAGAGTACATTTTCACCATGTGAAGGAATTGCTGATGACATCATTTAGGAAAGCTGAGCAACTACCAGATGTTTACGCGACACTTCAGTTCCTAGCCGATCTATCCAGACACACCCTTCAACGCCGCTGCAACCTAGCGACCATCACCAAAGCACTGTGGAAATAACCTGCTACACTCTCCATTACCAATAATGGAGCAACAACCACGGTCACAACATTAGAAGAGGGTCTAACTGCCCTACGTCAATGGGGCATACTTCCTGAATCAACATCCGCTCCAACCCAGCTGAAACCGCCGATGACAGTGGAACCAGAATGGCAGGTGGTATCACACAAAAGAGGCCCAGAGAAACACGGTGGTTGACCCTAACTTTCTGTATAGTACACAAACCCTCACAACCCCCCCAGTTAGAGGAAAGTTATACATACCTTCCTATATGTATCCCACTACTTTGGTTGCATTTACTGCTCTTGGATCTGGCAACAGATCCTCTTTTTATAGTTTACCTATGTTCAACTTACTACTGTATGTCCTGTTTTGTTCTTCTCTTCCTTTATGTGGTACACAGCAAATTATGAATCCTAATCCAACAACACACCTACCATTCTTCGGCAGTCAGACAAGGCATACTAAACAACCAGCCAACAATGGACTCAGCCGCCACCCGTATAGGACAATCGGTACAACAAAGTACGCATTCAACAGCTACAAATCCACCATAAAAGTGAGTAGGATCGCTACATAAACGAACACACCCCTAATCTTACAACATAGGCTTTACTTGCCTCTCACTTAATGCCAGGGGCCTAAATCACCCAGCCAACCATTTTTCCACGTGGAAGGAAGCATGCAGGCACAAAGATAACATACTTAACATCCAGGAAACACACTTCCAAACTTCTAACATACCCCAATGCTCACATAAAGACTACCCCCACATATATCTAGCTTGTGCCCAAGAAAAGAAAAAGGGAGTCCTTCTAGCCATCCGGAACTCTCTTGCTTTCCATCTAAAGTTATCTATCTTGGACCCGGAAGGCAGGTTTATGATTATCACCTGCAAAATCAATGCACACCTGTACATTAGTGGCATTATATGCACCAGATTCCCACCAACTTCGGCTCCTAAGAACATTGTTTAAATGAATTATCTCTGTGAAATACAGTCAACTCTTGATTTGTGGAGACTTCAACTTACCAACAAACCCTCACCTTAGACCAGTGTTTCTCAACTCCAGTCCTCAAGGCGTCCCAACAGGTCATGTTTTCAGGATTTCCCTCAGATGAAACAGCTGTTTTACTAAGGCAGTGAAACTGATAAAATCACCTGTGCAAACTAATAGAAAGCCTGAAAACATGACCTGTTGGGGCGCCTTGAGGACTGGAGTTGAGAAACCCTGCCTTAGACAACAGCTCTAAGGTGAAAGGTCGTGGTACCTCACTACGCCAACTGTTTCACTCAGAGGAACTGTACAATGTCTGGAGATGCCAACACGCGAGCAAAAGAGATTGCACTTACTTCTCTCCCAGACATCGTACATACTCTCTTATTGACATGTTTGTGTCTAATAAATGGCTACTACAAAAAGTATCCTCATCCAGGATACATGATATAACCTGGTCGGACCATGCTGCAATCTCTATTACCACAGCAGAGAAGCATGCCTCCCCATCTGTTCCCATCTGCCGCTGTAACATTTGATTACTAAAAGAGTCTACCAGCTCTACTATTACTCAACATCTTAAAGACTTCTTTCATATTAATGCAGCCTCTGTTGACAACCCCTACACCCTATGGAATGCTCACAAAGCATACATGAGAGGTATTCTGATTCAACAAGGCGCTAGGGCAAAAAAACGTTACAACCTCAAACTCAATTCCCTCTTGTCTGACATGCATGGATTAGAATCTCAGAACAAACGTGACCCCAATCAGAATACGTCCACAATTCTTAGCAAACTATGAGAAGAGCTAAGAAACCTGCTAACACAGCAATATGATAAAATTCTCTGCTGTCTAAAAGCAAAATCCTATGCAAACACAAATAGAGCAGGCGAACACCTTGCTATCAGAATTAAAATAGCCCAAGCTAAATCTAGAAATCACACATCTAATTTCCCCCACACTACGCCACAAAATTACCAACCCCCGGGATATAGTGAACCAATTAGCTAATTACTATGGGGCTTTATATAACCTGAGGGATGACCCAAATACTCCCCAGCCTTCGGGAGAGGACATCAAAAATGTTCTACTGAAATTGAACCTCCCTATCCTCTCAGAGGCACATCTTAAACTGAACTGAACACTCCTTTCACAACCAAAGAAATTGCACACACCATAACATCCCTCCCCAATGGGAAATCCCCAGGCCCGGACGGTTTCTCTGTATTTTCTCTGAATATTTTCTCTGAATATTTCAAATGTTTTAAAAGTATTTTGTCCCCTCACTTACTACAAGTCTACTCTAAAGCAACCCGTTTCTCCTCCTTCCCCAAGGAGATGCTAACAGCTTGTCACCTTGCCTAAGCCAGGAGAAGATCCTACGACACTGGCCAATTTTAGGCCAATATCGCTTCTAAACACAGACATCAAAGTATACACGAAAATACTGGCCAAACACATTACAGATATCATTCCGTCTTTAGTTAAACTTCAAAACCGAGCCATAGTAAAAAAATGTCCTCACTTTGTGAAAGGATATCTGAATGATGCCTGTAGCTACAGGCATCATTCAGATATCATTCTTTCCAGCCGGCGATTCTGTGCATGATAAGAATGATCATAGCGGTAGTTCTGCCGCTTGATCATTCTTATAGGCGACGGGAGGGGACGCCCCCCTCCTGCTGCTATCCGGTGCTTCTCCGGGCTCTCCCGTGCCATCGGAGGCCCGGAGCACAAATCGGCCGGCCCCAGATGACTACGATAGAGATTTCGGTCACCAGTCATCTCTATGACCATCGGAGGCCCGGGCATGACGTCAACAATGCCGCGATCGCGGCTGTCAGCACGAAGATCGTTGAATTTTTTTTCATGCTTTCCAGCCTGGAGGAGAGATGTGGGGTCTTATTGACCCAGCATCTCTCCATAAAGAGGACCTGTCAAATAGATTCCTATTACAAGGGATGTTTACATTCCTTGTAATAGGAATAAAAGTGATCAAAAAAATAAAAATGTAAAAAAAAGTGTAAAAAAAAAAAAAAAGTAAAATAAAAAATAAAATAATACATTTTTTTTTTTAAATGTCCCTGTCCCCAGTAGCTTGCGCTCAGAATCAAACGCACACGCAAGTCCCGCCCACATATGTAAATGCCGTTCAAACCACACATGTGAGGTATTGCCGCATGCGTTAGAGCGTGAGCAACAATTCTAGCACTAGACCTCCTCTGTAACTCTAAACTGGTAACCTGTAAAAATTTTCAAATCGTAACCTATGGAGATTTTTAAGTACCGAACTTTGGCACCATTCCATGAGTCTGACATGTTAGGTATCTATTTACTCAGTGTAACATCATATTTCACATTATATTAAAAAATTGGGCTAACTTTACTGTTTTGTTATTTTTTAATTCATTAAACCTTTTTTTTCCCAAAAAAAGGCGTTTGAAAAATTATTGCGCAAATATCGTGCAAGATAAAAAGTTGTAATGACCACCATTTTATTCCCTAGGGTGTCTGCTAAAAAAACATATATAATGTTTGGGGGTTCTTAGTAATTTTCTAGCAAAAAAATGATGATTTTTACATGTAGGAGAGAAGTGCCAGAATAGGCCCCGTATTGAGGTGGTTAAAAGCGACCAGATGGGATTCATAAGGGGTAGACAAACTTCTGACGCTACAAGAAGAGTCCTCAATATTGTGCACTATGCAGAACAAACTCGAACACCTTCTCTGCTGCTTTCCATTGATGCAGAGAAGGCATTCAACAGAGTACACTGGCAATATATGTCATCAGTATTATGTAAATATGGATTTCAAGGTATTATTATTATTATTATACAGGATTTATATAGCGCCGACAGTTTACGCAGCGCTTTACAACATGAGGGCAGACAGTACAATTACAATACAATTCAATACAGGAGGAATCAGAGGGCCCTGCTCGTTAGGGCTTACAATCAAGGAGGGAGGGTCAAGTTATACAAAAGGGTAACAGCTGTGGGGGATGAGCTAATGGAGAAAACAGTGCAGTTGTTAGATGGAGGCAGGATAGGCTTCTCTGAAGAGGAAAGTTTTCAGGGATCGTCTAAAGGTGGATACATTTGGAGACAGTCTGACAGATTGGGGTAGGAAATTCCAGAGTATGGGCGAGGCTCGAGAGAAGTCCTTGAGGCGGATATGGGAGGAGGTGATAAGGGAGCTAGAGAGCAGGATGGTCTTGGGAGGAACGGAGACGGCGATTAGGTTGGTATTTTGAGACTAGGCTAGTGATGTAACTGGGCGCAGAGTTGTGGATGGCTTTGTAACTTATTGTTAGTATTTTGAATTTAATTTGTTGGGCGAGTGGCAGCTAATGGAGGGATTGGCAGAGAGGGGTAGCAGACACTGAGCGGTTTGTAAGGTGGATGAGTCTGGCAGCAGCATTCATGATGGACTGAAGGGGGGATAGTCTATTTAAAGGTAAGCCAATAAGCAGGGAGTTGCAGTAGTCGAGGCGAGTGGTTCTGGAGCTTTGTGGTTTCAATGGTTAGAAAGGGACGTAGTTTAGAGATGTTGCGGAGGTTGAGGCGGCAAGCTTTGGAAAGTGATTGGATGTGGGGCCAAAAGGAGAGTTCAGAGTCAAGGATAACACCTAGCACCCTGACATGTGGGGATGGGTGGATGGTTGTGCCATTGCTCTTGACAGACAAGTCAGGGGAAGAGGCACGTGGGGGAGGAAATATTATAAGCTTGGTTTTGGACAAGTTGAGTTTCAGGAAGTGGTGTGATATCCATACAGATATGTCAGTTAGTAAGTTAGTGATGCGTGAGGAGAGAGATGGGGTGAGTTGAGGGGTGGAGAGATATATTCGATTGTCGTCAGCGTAGAAATTATATTGAAAGCCATGAGAGGCTATCAGCTGACCCAGGGAAGAGGTGTAGATAGAAAAAAAAAAAGAGGTCCAAGAATAGAACCTTGGGGGACCCCGACGGAAAAGGGAAGAGGAGTGGAGGAAGTAGAATTGTAAGTGACGCTGAAGGTGCGTTGGGATAGGTAGGATAAGAGCCACTGAAGAGCACAGTCATGAAGACCGAGGGAGTAAAGTTTTTTGAGGAGGAGGGGGTGGTCAACCGTGTCAAAGGCAGCTGAAAGGTCCAGAAGTAGGAGTACAGAATAGTGTTCGTTGGTTTTTGCTGTTAGTAGGTCATTTGTGAGTTTTAGAAGAGCAGTTTCTGTGGAGTGTTGAGGGTGAAATTCAGATGTACATCTACATCCCCCCGAGGAAGCCACATGACCCTGTGGCTTAACACGTAGGGGAGGGGCCATTCTCACATTATGTGGTAATTATATCTAATGGGAGTGATTTCAGATTCTGCACCTGCAGGGCTCTAATGAGGATTTCCCATTGGGAGTATCTCACCAAAAATGAAATTTTTGCTGCAGGGGTTGCCTGAAAAATGACTTGTATCTTGGTGCAGACTTCTGGAAAAATCAGTAAGCCAATCACACAAGCAGGAAATTATGTTTCTGGGGGGCATGCTGTACACATTCTGTGTACAGAACACCTCCATGTAGCCATATTGTATTGCATTTTACAGAAAATTCCAGAGCTGCAGATTGAAAAGGAAAGGTGATTTTTAATAACATTCATTTACAATATGACTTGAGTCACAATTGTATACTCTATATTATTTATTTATTTATTTTTTATTTGCAATTTTTTTTTTCCAGGAGGAGTTACCCTTTAAATGTCTTTTTGAAGATAGATAGATAGATAGATAGATAGATAGATAGATAGATAGATAGATAGATAGATAGATAGATAGATAGATAGATAGATAGATAGATAGATAGATAGATAAACATTGATTTAAGAACATATAAACTTAAAATAAAATTAAACTCAACTCAACCAAACCCTTCAATGGGACTGAATTATTGTTGTGCATTTACTTCCTTCTTCTTATTGGCTCTCCTTCGAAGTCACAGTTTTGTAATGGGTTTACCATAAACCAGATTTTGTCAGTTGGCAGTATTGCAAGTGAGATCTAAAACTGCACACATTTATGTCAAGGATGACTAGGAACTGCTCAGTGAAAGGGACCCTCTGTGTTAGCACACTAAAGGCTTCTCAATAGACATATTATAGCCAGTTTGGATTGTTTGTTTTTTGCATCACTATTGAGACAACATTGTTTTATCTTTAAGGCCACATATACTGTAGCTTTTTAGCTGTGGTTAACTAGTATTATTGTATCTCATGGAAATCTGTCATCAGCATAAAAATATGGCCAGTCAGTTAATCTAGATTGGTAAATATTTAAAAAATCAGATTTCACTGGTCTGCTAACTTAAAAAAAAAATCTTGACCACTATTTCCAGTCTTTGAACTATCTCAAGCACTGGAAAAGTCAGGTTTTTCTGGTCAATTGTCTTAAAATCTTAAAAGTTTGAAACTAATTAAAAATAAGCATTTGCAGCTGTTGTATAAAAAGTAGATGCTTGTAAGATATGAGGAATATCAGATCATGGCTGAATATATTCAAGAAATAATGAATTCACAGTCCTGAGGAGCGGTAGCAAAAATTAACTTGCTGAATTGCAATTATCTTGACTGCAACTTGAACTGAAATATTATTTTTCCCGTAATTGCGCACACCTGTTTGTTAGACAGAAATGTGCCCTGCATTCAATATCTTAAAGCTAAAAGTAGGTTTATGTTTGCCTTAACATTATTTCTAGATCCAAATGTTAAAGTATAAATGAGGGAGCTCATTATATTTTTTAGAGCTAATTCCCATTTACAGAAAAAGTTAAGTCTGTGCACCTTATCATTTACTCCACCCATACCATTTAATTTATAATGAGGGAGATGAATAATTCAGTACTGTAAGTATCCTGGCTGTTGATTTGGTGGTAGACTAGCTAGATCAGTAGTGGATACTCAGAGCAGAGGGCAGGCAGTGTTGCCAACCGTCAGTATTTTAACTGGCAGCCATTAAAAAAGGGAACTTTTCTTCTGCCAGTAAATGCCAGTGATAGGAAAAGTTACCAGTAAAAAATATGGCTGTGAAGCTTGGAGCTGGCTGAGGTTGGCAACACTGGGACATAGTCTCTTGGCAAGATATAGTCTCTAAAAGTTTCTCATCTTCAACAGAACCCCTGGTGCAGGCCTTTAGTCATTAGGAAGGCCTCAACTGGGGAAACTGGCAGCTAGACCAGACCTAAACAGAGTACCAGTTGGTAGGCAAGTTAGTGTTTGGAGTCTTTAAGAGTTGAGACTGGGGTCATCAAGGGTCATATACAGCTGGATGGAGGTAGTACCATACAGTTTAAGTATAGTCAGGAAGTGTACCAATTTACAAATTAAGGAGATTGGTTTTGGCCAGTGGTTCAATAAACATTCATGGATATATACTGCAGCTTAACATTCTACCAATTTTTGAAAATCCTAGTTTTAGTGAATCAATTCACTCATACATTTTGAAGACATAAGCAGCATTTTAGGTACCTGAATCTTGTTCATGAGTAATAGAAAGAGGGGATGCGAGATTGACATTAAAGAGTAAAAAATAAAACAAGAACAGAAAGTTATATATTGCAGCTTACCAGTCATTAGATATGATGGCTGCATTGGCTTTTTTTGGGCTAAGAACATTTTCAGCAAGTAAAGAAGTTAGCCGCTGAATGAAAAATAATGCAGCCACATCTAAGGACTGGTTAGCTGCAATATGCAGTATTACATTTTAGTTTAAGGGTTTAGAGAGAATCTTCACTCGCCAAGTTGTCCCCCTCCCCCTCCCTACTCAAGCGTCCAGAGGATCCAAGGTTGTCCCTGTCTCTCTGCCACCTCGCCAACCCACGCTTCTATACTGATTATGACATTATCAAGAGGCCTGCCAGCTCTTGCTGGTTCAGTCGGCACGCATTCCTCCTCCTTTGTGAATGAAGTTCTTTGCCTACTGGGTTATGCGATGTGCATATCTCAATAAGCAAAGGGAGGACATTGCACATTTTTCGCCATGATGTGCAAGGGGGGACGGGCCTGCACTTTTTGTTTACAGAAAACAAAACAGCTCTAATTAGATATTGGATGGGTGAATAGGACGGAAGTCCTTCTTAAGGGTGAAGATCCGCATTAAGTTTTGTATCCTTGGATATTGGACAAGTATTTGGAGGTGTGAGCTGAAGGCTAAAGCTAAAATTTAAGACAAGAATGCTAAACACAAACAACAAAATCAAAATAAGGAGAAAATATATTTTAAGAAAACTCAGTAAATGTCAGGTAGAGCTTATATGAGTTCAGGACAAACAAGGTAAATGAAGCCAATCCTAAACTCAATAAAAACCATTAAACAAACAACTGTCAATTTGAGAGAGGAGCAAGTTGCTCTTGAACAGTGAGCTTGAATAATCATACAAGCTATACCTGGCTTGTGTTTGTGGTCTACCGCACTCTTTAGAAGGGCAGAATATATGAGGGCATAAAGGGAATGCTGAAACAGCTATTTGGAATCTGAGTAGGAGTCTGCAATGAAGGAGAACAGAGCAGGAGGGCTTGAAGAGACCAGTACATTGATGAGGGGGAAAGAGTGCATAGGAAGTAAAGGGGAGGCATCTGCAGGATAGAGCGGGGTAACTGAACGCACTGCCATCCACTCAATTCCAGTCACAGAAAAAAGGCTGACTGCAACATAGACAGCCATCTACTGTATAATCCTGACAGATGTGCTCACAGTAGTCAAGTTCCTGAGAAATACTATATTGTTATGCACTAAATTTCACTACAATAGTGTATAATTAAAAGCATTGTAAACTTAGCATTCCTGCAGAATCCTTCCTCCTTTTGGACTAAGTTATTTGCATAAATCATTGCCTAAAGTACTTCTTCATTCTATTCAGATGCTGATCCTTTTTGTGGTGTATCATTGCTGTCTAGAACCAACATCCCTGTACTAATAGGGCCAAAAGGCTAAATGGTACTGCACAGGTGTTCCAGCCCAGCAAAGGTCATGGAATGCATTAAACAGCTAGGTTCTTGATTATTTATCTACAATGTTATGTGTGAATGGTGTTTTGTGCTCCTTCTTCTTTTGGAGATGATTTTTGCAAATTATTAATTATTAGCAGTAGTAGTAGTTTTACTATTGGCAGTGCACTCCTGATTATGATGAAGAGCATTAAAGAACTAATCAACAAAATAAAAAGGCAAACAAACCTCATCTTCTCCTATATGAGTTCTAGGTAGGTGGAATAATTCCATGTGTGAGCAGCAGAATTAAGGAAAATACTCCACTGGTTAGGGTACTAATAAATTCCATTGAAATCTTCCCTAGCATGGCCGCTGGTATGGTCTTCCTATGTACATAAGTGCAATATTTGTTTTTAAGCAATAAATGTTTCCAATGATAATGTGCTAGGCTGTTTGTCTATTTTGTATTTATATTTCATTAGGTATTGGCTACTGGCCTAGACTTTTAGAAGTCTATAATACTTATGCCACATGGGACATTTTAGTGTGGATATCTGTGTCATACTTTTTGTATAGGAAAGAATTCATAAATTCATACAACATAAGCACATGTTATACTTCACATTGAAGTATAATTATTTCAGCATAATTATTTCAGCTTATATCACAAACTGCAGGTGCAATATAATCAGATGATCATAAGCACAGTTCCTCCAAACCAGCAACTATTTCACATTGTAGCATCCTTCATCAGGGATTTAAACATGCAACATTGATTATCTATATAGTATTACCATGGTTAGAGATGAATAAATTATTCAAAGTGTATGCCACCTGTGATCTGTTCTTGCATTCCAATCCCCTGGTGAATATACGTCAATCTACCAAAATGTATTTGTACATAATAAACAACACTTTCCCACCCAATTTAAATTACGATTGAGTTTCTTTGGACCTCTAGACCTCCTATTTGGTTGATATGTTGCCTCAGGAATTTATTTCCTTGAATGCAAACTAAGTGAATTCACTTTCTGGTCAGAAATTAAATGACAATTTCATTATTTTGTTTGAGAATTTCTTAATAAATCATGAAGGGTTGCATTATTCATAACCATTTAAATTTGTAACTACAAATTGGAAAACGTCTCACAGGGCTATTGACCTAATTAATAAAAGCTAAGTTTAGCCAAAAATAAAAACATAAAAATCAGCACAAGGGACATAACTTACAGTTACTATAATGTGTTTCTTGTGTTGATTCTTCTTGTTTTAGTAGAATCTTCCTGTGTCCTAATTCCTGCCACCCTGCAGCGTAATCTCAGCAGGGGTTAATACAACAAAAGAGCTGTCAGGAGCTCTAATCAAGAGAGCTTGACTATGCCCACCATTTTTTGCCAAATTTGCTTTCATAGAAGCTGTACTACAGCTTCTATAAATGATACAGGATCTCTGAATGTGGGACAGGTAAATGACTGATAGCTCCGCTTCCCACAATCAGAGATCCTGCGTCAGTCATAGAAGCTAAAGTACAATTTCTAAGATTGTCAAAACTGGCAGAAAATGGTGGGCATAGCCGAGTTCAACTTAGTAAGAGCTCCTGTCAGCCCTTCAGTTGTATTAAACCCCCTACCGCCCCCATCCCCCACACCAGATGATTACAGGGGCAGGGGTGCGACTTAGGACAGAGAAGGATTTCTAGTGAAACAAGAACAATCAACACAAGAAACACATCATATTAACTGTAAGTTATGTCCCCTGTGCTGATTTTTATATTTTTAGGTTAGTCTTTAATTCAAGCTTGAGAGATGCATGCAATCTTTGACCACATATAACAGATTGAGTAAAGTAATATCCTTTTACTATTTTATTTTTTTGAATTAAAGTGTGGTACATTCTGGGGGGGTCTCAAGCTTACATTAAAGATTAAGTTTACCTAAAAATATAAAAATCAGCATATTGGTGCAAGTCCCCCAGCTTACTTATTAGCCCTGTTAATGGCCAGGATCAAAAAACAAGATTCGACCATTGTAATATTCAGTGGGGTTCACTGCAAAGTTTGTGAACTTTAAGCAAGATTTGCTAAACTGTTCACAAACTGCTCATCCCTAGCCTTCATTCTATACATTTACATAATTACAAAATAAGGAGATACGTTTACCCAGTCAACAGAGAATATACTTCTGTTAAAATGAGCTTAACACTTTAAAACAATCTGTGCTTTGAAGTCAAGAGCAACCAGGTGAGATGGCTAGAGCTCAAAATCTCCATCTGGAGCTGTTCTCGGGACATCCAAGAAGCTCCATAGAAGAACCAAAACAACTCTCAGATGCATCAGTTAGTTCTTTCAGGATGTGCTTTTTATTACTGATCAGGGATGAGCCCGTGGTTCGAGTCAAACGTAAATTAACCGAACATATGGGGCGTTCGCAGGAAATTTGAGCGCCGCTGAACACCCCATAATGCACTGCGAAATCGCAGTGCATTGATGTCTGATGATTGGCCAAAGCATGCACCTGACCTGCATGCTTTGGCCAATCACAGCATGCTCTGTGGCCAATCATGGCTTAGGGGGACTAAGTCCACACACCCACACTATATAAGGCTGCTTACATAGCATATTGTGTGGACGGAGATAGATTGAGCTAGATTAGGCAGGCAGGTTAGTTAGTGGCGTGCAGGCAGTGTATTTCATATCTAGATAGATAGATAGATAGATAGATAGATAGATAGATAGATAGATAGATAGATAGATAGATAGATAGATAGATAGATAGATAGATAGATAGATAGATAGATAGATATACAGTCTAGTGCAGTGATGGTAAACTTTTTGAACTTTTCTTTTCTTTTTTTTTATACAGGAATTGTCCTAAAACTGTCTCCTGTCATTTTTACTTTTTTGACACTTTCTTGGTAAATGGGTAGGGGTACAATGTACCTGATACCCATTCACATGGGGGGGGGGCTGGGATCTTGTTAAAGGGGAATTCCAGATTCTGATAAGCCCCCCACCCGCAGACCCCCACAACCACCGAGCAAGGGTTGTGGGGATCCAGACCTCAAGGGCCTGGAATGGATTTTGGGGGGGACCCTTAAGCCATTTTTTTTAATTGGCGTGAAGTTCCATACCAGACCTGAAGGTATTCAATGTTTTTTTATCTATTTTGCCATGAGCCCACAATACATTACAGCCGGGGGCAATTTTAAATGAAATTTTTTCCTTTAGAAATGTCATTTTGCTGCAATACTCTAATAAACATGATAAATATGCACTACTTTACAGGCAGACTAAGGGACCCCTCAGGCACAATATAAAGGAATATTTAATTTGTATTGTTTCACTTTGAGCTTTATTAAAATCACTGCTCATGAAAAAACTGTCATTTTTAAAACTTTGTTTTGCATTGATACATGTCCCCTGGGGCAGGACCCAGGTCCCCATACTCTTTTTATGGCAATAACTTGCATATAAGCCTTTAAAATGAGCACTTTTGATTTTTCATGTTCGTGTCCCATAGACTTTAACTATGGGAGGGGGGGTGTTTGGCTCATCCTTATTACTGATATGCAATTTTGGGCATTTAGAAACACATTCAGCTTATTTTTGAAGCAATCAACTTAGTTTGCAAGAACTAGCTACTAAGGAAGACTATTACTCATTGCACAACTCCAACTGTAAAGAATGGCCATGTAGATAGATTTTCAATCAGACACCACAAAGCCCAACAGACATTTCAGGTAGAACTTTGACCAGGCTATAGCCATTCAAATATTTTTATATTCTTAGCAATCAGTAAAAAATATAAAACATGTAGAGATATGCAAGCTGAGCAAAGTCCAGGTCACTAACAAAAGCTAATCTTGTGATTTTTCTTACTGCCATTTTAAAGGCCAGTCTGCAAGCTTTTATTGAAAAAAAGGGCATTGGTAGGTGGGAACTGCCATGGGAAACATGTACCAATGTATTAAAAAACAAAAAAAACAAACATGCTGTTCGATGGGGAGTGATACTTTTAATGCGACATGAAGGACAGAATTAAAAATACACAATTTATTAAATTACAACTTCACTACCGGGCCACTTTTCAGCTTTCACCACTATCACACTTTGAATGACAATTGCGCGGTCATGCAACACTGTAGCCAAATTTAATTGTATCATTGTTTTCACACAGATAGAGCTTTCTTTTGTTGGTATTTAATCATCACTGGGTTTTATATTTTTTGTTAAATAAACTAAAAAGACTGAATATTTTCTTTGTTTCTGTTATAACATTTTGAAAATAAATTGTTCTCCATAAATTTAGGCCAAAATTTATGCTACTACATTTTTTGCTGAAAACAACAGAAATTGGTGTATATTATTTAGTCTGTAGGAAAGTCCACAAGGTATTGTATATACAATATCTGAAAATCGATCAATCCTGATGTACTGACGGCTTATCTCATTTCTTGAGGGCTGAGAACACCAGAAAGGTACAGATATCCCCAAATGATCCATATTTTGGAAAGTAGAAAGTCTAAGGTATTTAGTAAGAGGCATTGCAAGTTTTTTGAAGTTGTGGTTTTTGTCACCATTTTTTGGAGAATAAAGATATAAAAAATTTTTTAAAAAATTAAAACAATTTTTTTTTTTACATACTGTCACCAGAGCAGTACAGCATTATCATATAACAGGTGTGGTGGTAATCAAGGGCACTGACTGTTAACAGTATGTTAAAAAAAAATAAAATAAACTGTGGTCAGAGCAATATAGAGTTACCATAGTAATGCTGTACTACTACTCTGGGGAAGTGATCAGGATTTTTTTTTTCTTTTCTTTTTTTTTTACATTATGATTGTTTATACCTGTGAATTTTACTGGTATAAGCAACCATATTGATGATTCATTCAGTGCGGTTGATTTACTAAAGGCAAATAGACTGTGCACTTTTCAAAGTGCAATTGCACTCTGAAAGTGCAGTTGCTCCAGAGCTTAGTAAATGAGGTAAAGCTTAACTTTGCAAAGAGTATCCAATCACGTGCAAGGAAAATAAAAAAACAGCATTTTTGCTTGCACATGATTGGATGATGGAAGTCAACAGAGCTTCTGCTCATTTACTAAGCTCTGGAGCAGCTGCTCTTGCAGAGTGCAACTGCACTTTGCAAAGTGCGCAGGCTAGTTGCCTTTAGTAAATTAACCCCAGTGTGGTTTGTTGTGATTAGCTGTGATTGGCCACATCTAATCACGTGGTACAGATAGGCTGTGATTAGCCCTGTCTGTACAATGTGATCACTGTGACCAATCTCGGCTAGCATCACAATTGTACACAATGTATGCCATTAACCTCCCTGGCGGTAATCCCGAGTGTGGCTCGGGGTGGATTTTCAGTACCAAAAGCAGTAACCTCGAGCCACACTCGGGATCGCATCGCAGGATCCAGGCAAAGTTACTTACCTTGTTCCCAGGATCCTGCGATGTCCCCCCGCTGTGTGTGCGAGCCGTCCCCCGCCGGATTTATTACAGTGCCGAGCTCCGTTCCCTGTGAGCGTTGCGACACACAGAGACAGAGCACAGAGCCAAATTCAAAAAGTGATAAACACAGTACATATACAGTACACTGTAATCTTACAGATTACATTACTGTATCACATTATTTCACATCCCTTTTGTCCCTAGTGGTTTGTCCAGTTCCCTGCATGCAGTTTTATATTATAAATACTGTTCTTTCTGCCTGGAAACTGAAGATTGTCCATAGCAACCAAAAACCGTCCCTGTACATTAAAAGCAGTTTTAGACCAGCTAGAAAACAGCAATAATAAATTAGAATCACTCACAGAATTGAGCAATAGTGATTTGTGGGGAAATTCGTCATCAAACACTGAAAGTAACGACAGCGACAATTCTGCAACTGAGCAAATTTCAGTGTTTTTGAATGGATTACTTTATTGAATAATTTTTATTATATTATTATTTGTTATAATTATTTATAGTTATTATATTATAATTAATGATTTTGTGTTTCAAACTTTATCATACCCGGGATGTCAACTAGACTCTTGTTTGGACAGATTTAAGTGTGTTATTCCTAAGAATTACATCCCTGCAATAGTAAAAGCCAAATTTCCATGCAAAACAATTGTACCGCTTTGAGCATCAAAAATCTGAAATAATCATACCACCAGGGAGGTTAAAGGAAGCCATCCAGAGTTTACAGTTGTCATGTGTTCTGCTGTGATTTGCCACGATTTGCCACAGTGATCACATGGTACCAACAGCAGGCCAGTACACTGATCAGTCATCGCCTGTGTCTGATGGACACAGCAGGTTATAAATTGCACCTCAGCACGGCCCCACTGGCGTGCGCAAGGCATGCTCCAGGAGGACATTACATGACGTCCAGCCGGATTGACAAACGTCCTGCCCGACCGTCATTTTGCTATAAGTTTAACCTGTACGTGAAATTGCACACCTGTTTGAAAAACAAAAACATTTAGAAAGAAAAAAATATTTTTGCTAAATGACATTTCCTGACCAATTTTGTTCTGTTTGTAAAAATGGAGTGGGGACCCCTCAAAATCCATACTGGATGTGTATCCATGGATAATCTAACAAAAAACTTTTATTTAATTTTGGATTTGCATATATTTTAAATTGGAGTAGCTACTTCCCAGCTAGGAACCATTGTTGCAGCAGATCCACGGAGCCGCTATCCACTGAGCCAACATGCTGAGCTAATAATTTTCCCCACATATATACTTTATCCTAGCAATGTTGAATTATGAGTTTTACTACTACTCCAGCCAAACATAAGATAGGTCCAAAGATAAGAAAAATGCACTGTTTAACTTCCCTAAGGTGCATCCTCCAGAACGTATATGTATTTGAAGAAAACAAAAAGACTTCAACCTGCAACAGTTATCTGTTGCTTTTCTTAAAATGTTTTTTTCTTTCACAAGGCACATTAGCTAGTGAAATGCAGTCATAATTTGTTTTCAAGTGTTTCATATAATCTGCACTTTGTAGAATTTGTTTCACAAATGTATGGTAGATTCAAAACTACTCATATTGGTACAAGCCAACTGATTTCCTACTGACATTTCTATAACGTACATTAGCAAATGATAGAAAACACCTGGTTTCTTGCTACAAGCATTTATCCTTTTAAGATATTGCAATTGCGCTCAAAGATTAAGGAGATGAGACTGCACTGTGAAAACTTACAAACTTACTTGAAGTGACCTTGCAGAGGGCCTCCTGCCTCCTTGGCAGCTGTCATGAAAGGGGGGTGTGTGTCGGAGGTCGGTGCCTGCTGTCTAAGTAAAGCCTATGCCTGGAAGATAGCCCAGGGTCTGTGGCCTGAAAGAACAATGAATGTCATCAGCACACCATGGGTCTCCAAAAAAATTGGTCTACAGCTTTTTTCACCAGCGATCACATTGTTACAGCAAACAGCAATGTTTCGGAGCCTCGCAGGACCCCTTCATCAGGCCCTGTTACATGCCCGATGAAGGGGTCTTGCGAGGCTCCGAGTGTTGCTGTTTGGTGTAATGATGTGATCACTGAATAAAGCTTTGGACCCATTTTTTGGAGACCCATGGTGTGTTGGTGACCTTTCTCGTTCTGATTGCTCATGGTTCCAGCCAGTGCAGCACCCACTTAGACATACAGCCACTTTTACAGGAACATATGCATTGGGAAGAGTCTTGTGCTATCTTGCTCCAGCTTCTGGGACTATTAAAGGTGTGTATTACATTTATAAAGCCATATATACAACTGTATTGATACACATGCATAATAAACAAGGTGCCTAGGCACCTGACGTGTTTGCATGCTGCACACTGGATCGAATAACAACTGCTGCATATTAGACCTTCATTGGAGGGACTAAATTGTGCCATATATCCAAACAAGGGAACATTGCACCCTCATTCAGCAGTTGTATCTGATATATGGGTGTTTACACCTTTTTTGATAGGGGATCTAACATTTGGATACACCAGTACCTCTGCCAGTTGGTGGCCCCAGTAGCGGGGAATAGAGGGATTTGCTGTGAGTTTCCAGCTGTGGGGTCCCCAAGAAGGCAGCAGCACTGAGCATACATTAATTTTGTAATTTTCAGGACAAGCCGGGTGCCTAGGCATTTTGTTTATTATGGTCAAGGTCTCTAAATTATGCACAACTATGCACGTGTACACATATGCTAATTATCAGCTTGAGTTGATTTTTATATATGTTTTTAAAATGTAGCCAACACTTTTTGTCTTAAATAATCAATAGAGAGAAATCTTGTCTATGCTGTTGTAGGGATGATGGCACCTCCATAGCATTCCCCCATAGCATTTGGGGCATGAAGTGTCTTGCTGAACAGTGTCCTGGAAAGCTGGTTACAAACTGCTCCCAGTGGACATTGGAGGGGGTTCCTGTCTACTTGCTCGAGTGGATGCATGAACTGTCTGAAGCTTCTTTATAGTCTGCAGAGTACAGAGTGCCAGAGTTGGCTTAAAGAACCTTTCTTCTATATTGACTATGAGAAAAGGTCTGGAGTCTGCACTTTTGGTAATTTTTGAGTGATCTGTGCCCTAACCTTTCTCTCCCTGAAGTTATTGCACCTAAGAAACTCAACTCAACTTTTTTAAAATGACTGGCACCCAATTTCTTCCACACCAACCAAGGATTGTGTCCTAAGGTTTGAATAGTGAGTTCTCCAAGCCATCTGGGGATCATTATCGGTCTCCAAGGTAGGGATGAGCCCTACCCACCCCCTGGTTCGGTTTGCAGCAGAACATGCGAACAGGCAAAAAATGTGTTCAAAACGCAAACACCGTTAAAGTCTATGAGACACAAACGTGAAAAATCAAAAGTGCTAATTTTAAAGGCTTATATGCAAGTTATTGCCATAAAAAGTGTTTGGGGATGCAGGTCCTGCCCCAGGGGACATGTATCAATGCAAAAAAAGTTTTTAAAACTGCCATTTTTTCAGGAGCAGTGATTTTAATAATGCTTAAAGTGAAACAATAAAAATGAAATATTCCTTTAAATATCCTGCCTGGGGGTGTGTCCTTAGTATGCCTGTAAAGTAGCGCATCTTTCAAATTTTTATAACAGTGCCACAGCAAAATTAAATTTCTAAAGTAAAAAATGTCATTCAAAACTGCTTGCTGCTGTAATGTATTGTCGGATCCTGGCAATATAGATAAAAATACCAAAAATACCCCCCAAAAAATGGCAAGGATGTCCCCCCCAAATCCATAACAGGCCCTTCAGGTCTGGTATGGATATTAAGAGGAACCCTGCACCCACATTTTTAAAAAAATGGCGTGGGGGTCCCCCAGGCCCCCAGGCCCCCAGGCACTATATACTCTGAACAGCAGTATATATACTATACAGCCTGCCCTATATTTTCTGCAGCAAATTGGGCCTTAGGTGTTGGTGGTACCAGAACACTGTAAGCCCTCACAGTTACTCTTGTTGGGCACAGGAATGGGCCCTGCTGTGAAATATTGTATCAAGAATTGTAATTACATGCCCCTGTTAAACAGGAACGGACCCTGCTGTGGAGTGGCCAGGAGTGGCCAGCTCGTCGACGGTGCACATGGACACAGCAATAACAGGTGTATGCAGATTTATTCGAGAGTCCAGCATGGAGGGTAAGTCGCAAAAATGTAATGTGTGCTGCTGACTGTGCCCCCTGTGCCCCCTATGCTGCCTGTAGATTTTATTTGGACTTTATTTATTTATTTATATTTATTTATCTCCTTCTTGGATGGGACACCCTGAGGCTGAGAAACTGGTATAATTGAGTTGCATTGTGAAAATGGATGACTCTGGGTGCAGATGAGAGTTACATTTTGTAGAATCTCTTCACTATGTAACTCTCATCCCCACCCAGAGTCATCCTCATCCATTTTCACAATCCAACTCAATCATCTTCATCCCCACCCAGCATCTACTCCATCCCCCCAGTCTCCACAACGCATCGCCACCCACGTCCAGCACCATCCATCCCACCGGTCACCAAAGGTGTAAGAGTGTTAAAATAAAAGTGGGTTCACCGAAGGACTCGGTGGGATGACTTGTGGCCGGATTCGTTGGGATGATCAGTAGGCGGGCCCTGGAGAATGTTGGGAGTCAGGCCCCGGGGGGCCCAGTCCTAAAGCTGTATAAGGGGCCCCAAAATTTCTGATGGCTGCCCTGGTGACACCCCCTCTCTCTAGGCTCACGTTTCTCCCTTCCTCAACCTGGGAACCAACATTGGTGCCTTCAAATCACTGCACATCCTCCAGGAGCATATAATTAACACTGTGGTCGAAAAATTTTGGGGACTCCTCCATACATTATGGTGGGGCTACGGAAGGAGTTACTGTGGACAAGGAGCTGGAGGAATAGGCCACTCTGGCAGCTGCTTTGGGAGGTAAACTACTCTGAGCCTGGGTGACAGAGGATGAGGAGGATGAGGACAGCTTCGTTATTCACTCCACCAACTCTTCTGCATGTTGTGGCTCAATAACACGGCCAGCAGTAGCAAAAAAGGACAAGCGTGCCCCACGACCACCTGCAGAGGATGCACCATGTCCATGACCACCACTGTTGACTGTAGACACAGAGGCTGCTAACCCTCTTTTAGTGGCCTGTGAGCATCTGCCTCTCCTTGGTGGCCTTCCGGACATGATGTTTTTTTTTTTGTTTTGCAACATCACACTACACTGTATTAGATACTGTGTCCACCGCCTGAAGTGAATTATAAAGTGTACAATGGCTGCACTTTATTGTATACTGTGTACACCACCAGAAGTGTAGTAGAAACTGTACATACTGTATTAGATACTGTGTACACTGCCTGAAGTGTGTTAGAAACAGTACACCACAGAATGCACTGTAGTTATAGGCTACACTGAATGCAGAGTATATATATATATATATATATATATATATATATATATATACATACATACATATATATGGGGGGCTGAAGCCCTGAGTGGGTCCCCAAAAAGCCCCGGGTCTCGGGCATGCACGATTCTATTATTAGCTCCGAGCACCGCCGCAGAGCATGGACCAATCTGATCCCTAGCATGGCCGAGTGCGACCGAGTGCGGCTGAGTGACATAGCAGGTCCCGCCTTCTGGAGCCTGCAGCGCCTATGATAGACGCCCTACTGGTCCAATGCCGGGACCGCGTGACGCGTGACGCGTGACATCCATCATAGGCGTTGCAGGCTCCAGAAGGTGGGAATTACAATGCGGCCTCTGCGCCACGTCACTATGAGATCCCCGCTCCCCACTTGGGCGGGCGGCTCTCCTACCCTCCTCTTGCTCTGTCTCAGTGTATGTATGTCAGGTAGGTCAGTGTATGTCTGTCAGGTAGGTCAGTGTATGTCTGTCAGGTAGGTCAGGGAATGTCAGGTAGGTCAGTGTGGGTCAGGTAGGTCAGTGTAAGGGTCAGTGTGTGTCACGAAGGTCAATGTGTCAGGTAGGTGAGTTTAGAGGTCAGCATTGATGGGCACTGGTAAGCCAGGCAACAACCAGCAAGTGTGCTTACCCCCTGCCACACAACCCCACTGCCCAGCCAAAAACCCCCACGCCACCCCCCTCCTGGTGATGGGCTTGGACTTTGGGCTGAAGCCCCTGGTCTTTTTGCCACCTAGTAACGCCCCTGTACAAGACTGTATATATATATATATATATATATATATATATATATTAATACATCACCTGAAGTGTATTAGAAACAGTAAACCATGGAATGCACTGTAGATATAGGCTACAATGGATGCAGAGTATATATTATTAGACTGCCTGCACTGACTGAATATTGAGTAAACACTGAATATATAGTCTATGCTAAATGCAGAAAAAAAGTGCATTATGGGGTGTTCTGTGGCGCTCAAATTTTCCGCCAACGCCAATGTTTTGTTCATTTTTAGAACAAACTAACACCCGATGTTCGAGTCAAACTTGCATTCGAATCGAACCGTGGCTTCATCCCTACTCCTAGGCATAAGGGGATTTTTGAAAGAAAAAATAAAAGCACACAAGGAGAAAAAAAAATACAGTCCAGCCTTCTGGTTCCTAGATAAGCATGACATCATGAGCCTTCTGGTGAGATCCTGGGAAAGTTGAGGACTAAGAATCCCAAATCTGTTGTGAAGATTTTTCATGAGATTTGGGATCACCAGCCTTCCCACCAGGATTTTACTGGAAGGCACATGACATCACTCTCTGATGATGAAGTTGATGACTCAAAACATAAGTCACTCCACTTGTAGACTGCTTTATTTCAGTATTCCTTTTGAACAGTTTCACATTATGACCTTTCTAACTCCCCTCAGATTGGCCAATTGAGGGTAGAGCTATATTGCATTATTGTGGACTTGTTAAAGTGGTATGGATGCATGGCGGACTTGATGCAAATTAGTTACTTGTAGGTGCATTACCTGTTTTTATATTTGTTATTAAAGTATTCTCTGTACGATCCAATGTGCTTTTTTTTTAACGTGGCATCACCCTTCCCTCTGTGTATTTTTCTTTAATAAGTGCATTGTGCTGTTTATTCAGACATATCCAGTATGTATAGCGTGAGTATACTGCTTGAAATAAATTAAGCTCCATATGAATTTAGACATTACTTGACCCAATAACTACTAAACAAACTATGGTTTGGAAATCCCCCAACCTCCACATAGTGGAAACAAAAATAGGATTACCCAGGCTATGGCGCACGCCAAAGTCAAGGCAGTCCTCTTGGATAAAGTTGAGAAATATGAGCGTCTATGGAGTCCTTGAATAACCCATCACTTGCCTCATCTCTTTGATGAATCCTATTGCTTCCAAACGCCTCCCTACCCCAATATTACTGTTTTTAACTCAATAAGACCAAGCTGCAGCCTGGGATATACCTTTCCCCCCCCCACCTCCTGCCCCTGTTTTCTATTACCTAATATCTTCTCTTTAAATACTTCTCAACTTCTTTAACCCTTACACTTGGGAGCTACACTTCTACAAGCTCCTAGGAATACATGTAGTTCCAGCTGCCTTACTACTTCGATATGCCTACCTTAACATAATAAGGATCTTTTTTAGATGAATATGGAGCTCCAAAGATCCCCTATGATGTTTTTGATTTTCTTCTTTTAACCCTTGCCAGGTTTTCTCTTTTTTTTTTTACTTTTTGTCTAATTCGGGCAGATTTTGTCTTTGTTTCTCCTGAAAACACAATAGGAAGTCAAAGGAAATCTCTCAAAAGTGACAAGCTCACCAAGTGTAGTGTCCCTAGTAGGACATTTTCCTTCTTCTCCTGTACTGGGGAAACCATTGAATGTCAGATTTACATTTTTTTGAAATCCTAATTTAAAATAATATAATTGCCATCTATTGTTCATTTTCTATCTAAGCAACTGTAAAAGCAAACCCAATCCAGGAACTTCCTAGCAAAAACTGATGTATTCAAATATCCATAGCCTGATGCATCCATACTTTTTGCCATCTACTCAGCAAGCTTCTTGCACCATGCTGGTTAAACTGTTTACCCAATGACTGTGCCACTTTGTGGCCAGCTATTCAGGGATGGAAATGCGCCTAAACACAGAACTGGCATGGCATAAACTGATAAACATTTTGTACAACATAATGATTTAATTATTTGCTTTGCATGTTTGTTCCAAACAAATGGGAAAGCTAGCTTTGATTCTCCTTGCCTTTTATTTTCAAGAACACGCTGGCCTTTTTAGAAATGAAATAAGCATTACTCATGGAACAGCCAAAAGTTCCATTAGTCTAGACCTAATTTTTACAATATCTACCTTTAGTAACTGTTATAAATGACAATGTAATGCCTGTAATTTTAAAATGTTATATCTTGTAAGTATTGTTTAAATTACACTTCTCAAAGTTATATTTTATGACTGATTAGTTTAATTGTGATATCTCTGAAAATGCTGCATATGAGAAAAAAATATAAAATATTCACAAGGGAATAGTTTACTCTTAAATAGACACTGTCATTTGCTAAAGCAGGTCAAGTAACAGTGTCTTCTGATTGACCACCCCCAAAGCCGGTATACTCACCAATCCATATCAAACTGCCAGTCCTCATGCCAAAACACTGTTTGGGCAGGGGGCAGTGATTTAAGTTAGCTGGGTAAGCTCCAACAAAATCTGACTTGAGAGTCTTCTCAGGAAGGACTCTTCCACCCTGCTCTGACAGTTTTCTTAAAATGCCTCAATAAGAAAATATACTGCACTTTGGCCATGAGATGGGACTGACGATCATAGGAATTAATCTATTACAGAAACTACAGGGAACATTTGTGCAGCCTGCACGAATGCTTTTGACGTTTACCAAGGGTCAAGAGAGGGTCAGGGGATTATCACGGTGCCAAACAATAAATTGAAGTCCATAAAGTAAAATAACAATATTTTATTCACATATAATTAAAAGAGATGTATAAACATACATATCAGGGGTGTGAACAATACAAAAAAAAATTCAGGGAGATAAAAAGCCAACTGAGCAATAGTTTCACACAAACCCACCTATAGCGTGGTGGCAGGTCATGTGAACAGGTATATGAAGTCCTACATGTTTCGCCTAAAAAGGCTTCCTCAGTTGGTAATACCTGTATTCTTATCTTGAGATTCTATAACAAAAAGTAGTAACAATCAGGAAATATAGTGACAACAGTTACAATTGCAAAGTTGTATAAAAATGATGAAATGCTGTGTGGCTGTCATACATGGCTACAGATCATCCCACATAATGGTCACCGTTGCACGGGCCCAACCCACCAGCAACCCCAGATCGCCCCCAACGCCACCCAGCAAAGCACACCCAAGCCTCCCCGGACAAAGGATGGAAAAAATTACCTACCAATGGGTACCCGAAAAGCAGGCGTGGGAGACCCTGAAGTGAATACAAGGCCTCCTACTGTGTCTATGCTATTGGGATGAGGTGCCGTATTGTTATGAGGACTATCCAGTCATTCTATCCTTTATTTGCAAAGTTTTTGACGTTTGTCTAAAAAATCTTTTATACTGTAACTAGATCCATATATGTATAGTAAGAAAAATGTTTAATATGTGTTGCATACAATTGAGATTTGACAGTTCTGTTTAAAATATATGTTATCTTTTTTTTCCCCTAACATTTTTTTAATTAAATTTTTCACAAGAGAAAATAAAGTTAAATTGTATAATTGTGCTACATACAAGAATTCCTTTACCAGAAAAAGCCCCTTGATGCACAATGGTAAAATAACTTAATGAAGAGAAAAGAGGAGAGGAGGGAGGAGAATGGGATAGAAGAAAGATGAAGTGGAAAAAAAAATAAGAGGGGGGGGGACGGGGAGGAGAAGGAATATAATGGAGAGCCCACCCGTCAACATTTCTCCCCTAGACATAAATTCCAATCATCATTGTTTCACATGGGTTGGTCAGAAGGAGAATGATAATGACATCAGTCAACATCATATTTAAATTTCCCTCGAGTTGGCATATCGCGAGGTAGACTTGGAGTAAATCCAGCATGCGCAACATTTTTACGAATTTCACCAAATGTAGATCAGCTCCTTAATTTCCAAGACACAATCCAGTCTCGCAAACCACTCTCTTATGGACAAAACAGCTTGTTGCTTCTAGTGCATAGGAATGCACATTCTAGCTGCATTAACCATGTGTAAAGCAAAAAAATGTAGGTATTGTCCTTCAAGTCCCTCAAAGTTCCCTCAAGTTAGCATATCGCGAGGTAGACATGGAGTAAATGCAGCATGCCCAAAATTTTTACGAATTTCACCAAATGTAGATCAGCTCCTTCATTTCCAAGACACAATCCAGTCTCGCAAACCACTCTCTTATGGACAAAAGAGCCTGTTGCTTCCAGTGTGTAGGAATGCACATTCTAGCTGCATTAACCATGTGTAAAGCAAAAAATGTAGGTATTGTCCGTCTGGCAAAGATGAATGATGTAATAAAAATTGAGCTGTGGAAGCGCCAAGATCAATAGTAGTTACCTTTAGAATGATCTAGTGTACCCTTTTCCAATATGGTTGGAGCAGGGGGCAAAACCGCTAAACATGGAGATGTGTACCCTCATTGGACAGACAGCCCCAGAAGTGACTTATGTAATGAAGACAGTGTTCTATACCAGTGGATGCAGAGTTTATATCCATTCTCTTGGATGTTAACTTTTCGTGAAGCTTTATAGATCTGGGTAAATATACATTCGTCCTCAGTAACCTGTATTCCCAGTTTGTTTCTCAATCTCTGCCCATAGGACTTGATTTTGCAGGGACATGATCAAACATATAAAAATAGGCAGTAGATATAAGATGAGCTGTGGGGTATTTGAAAGGCATAAGGTTTCAATTATATTTCCTACCAAAAGCTTGCCTGGATCAAGACTGGTTTAAGAAATGTTTAATTTGGAAGTTAGTCCACATAGGTAGGGAGTCAGAGGGAGATATAAGGTGTATATCCTGCCTATCGTGAAATGCGCCATGTGTAAATGTTGCATTATATTAAATAAAAATAATACTTATAAAACATACAGTTTTCATTTTAAGTGTACTTTGTTTATTACTTTATAACTTTATGTTTATCACATCCTAAATGCTCTCTTTAACTTGGAAAACTTTATAAGTTTTAGATGCCTAAAACATGTCTGTAAAGTTAGACACATCATATATTTTTCAGATCAGATTCTGTTACTGGGAATATTTTATACATATTGTAAACAGCTGTCTATCATTTTAAGGAAATGAAAAGTTTTCCAAGCATTTCAGAGCAAGGGTTCAGAGAAGCAGAATGCACTTAAATGCATTTAAATGTGCATTTTACTGATGGCAAGTATCATATTTGTGAAAAATAAATGCCCCTTTATCCTTTAAGCCATGTTGATGTCACTGCATTACCAGTACAACTTAAAATGTATTTCCTATAAAATATTACTGGCGACTTTCTCTTCGCAAATCCTTTTCAAAATGTCAACAGCTGCTGCATACAAATCACTGGCCCCATTGAATTATGTGACTTATCTGGTCCTTCAGTTGAGTTTACCAAATTGCACTCACCATATCTGAATTCTAGCTTTGGGAAGACATTAGTACGGAATAGTCGACAGGAGTCACCTTTTACACTGCTGACAAGTATGATCTGTTTTAAAAAAAGAAAAAGTACTAGACATAATAATTTAATCTTCAGCAGCAAAACTGAAAAACTCATGTGATCTGCAACATGAAGGTTGTCCTCCATGACCCTTCCTACATGTAATAAAATGGATGAGGCAGAATTTTTATGGTCACACTTAGAGGAGCTCTAGGTCTCAATTGATTTGATGGCCAGTGACCAAATCCTGCACTTTTGGCCTTTTTTCCCCTTTGTATCAGAATGACCAGTACCAATTTTATCCATCTCTGTAAATAAGCAGGAGTTAAAATTCAGTTTGTTAAAAGGGCATCTTGATGGAAAAATATATTTTTTTTTTATTTAAAAGATCATTTTGTAATTTTTTTGCAAAGAAATATAGTGCTGAACAATTGTGTCAAATCATTAAACAAAAAACATTTTGAGGTTTAGTTTTCCTGGCAATGTATTTATGCAATAAAAAGTTTAGTGTTATTTTTTGGTATGTTGTTCATTGTGGTGAGTTTACTAAAGGAGAGACTGTTCTCTTAGCAACGTGAATGTTCACTTAGTTTAGAGAAGAGGGTGAAGCTGTGCAAGGGAAATAGAGTTAATGGGATTCCTGCTTCAGCATGGTTGGGTTATTGAACAAAGCAAGGTCCATAAAGACATGGATGAGCGAGTTTGGGGTGGAGGAACTTGACTGACCTCAACCTGATAGAACACCTTAAGGATGAATTATGCCCTGTACACACGATCGGACATTGATCGGACATTGATCGGACATTCCGACAACAAAATCCATTGGATTTTTTCCAACAGATGTTGGCTCTAACTTGTCTTGCATAAACACGGTCGCACAAAGATGTCGGAAAATCTTATCGTTCTGAACGCGGTGACGTAAAACACTTACGTCGGGGCAGTAGCCAATAGCTTTAATCTCTTTAATTATTCTGAGCATGCATGGCACTTTGTGCGCCGGATTTGTATACACACAATCTGTATTTAAACGATCGGATTTTGTTGTCGGAAAATTTTATATCCTGCTCTCAAACTTTGTGTGTCGGAAATTCCGACGGAAAAAGTCAGATGGAGCCCACACACAATCGGAATTTCCGACAACACAATCCAATTGCACTTTTTCCATCAGAAAATCCGACTGTGTGTACAGGGCATTAGAGTGGAGACTGTGAGCCAGACCTTCTCGTCCAACATCAGTGCCTGTCCTCACAAATGCGGTTTTGGAAGAATGGTCAAACATTCCCATAGACACACTCCTAAACTTTGTGGACAGCCTTCCTAGAAGAATTGAAACTGTTATAGCTGCAAAGGGTGGGCCAACTCAATATTGAACCCTACGGACTAAGACTGAGATGCCATTAAAGTTCATGTGTGTGTAAAAGCAGGCATCCCAATACTTTTGGTAATATAGTGTATCTTTCCTCATTTACTTTAAAGGTTGATAGTACTGTTATTAATATGTTTATAATATGTTACCAAGTAGGCATATAGATAAAAATCATTGGAAAAAAAACAGCATGTGTCCTCCCCATCCATTACCAGGCCCTTTGGGTCTGGTTTGTATATTACGGGGAACCCCGCACCCAAATTAAAAAAAAATTGCGTGGGGGTCCCCCCAAAATCCATACCAGGCCCTTCAGCTCCCACTGACTGAAACCTCTTCGTGATGACAGCTGTTATATAGCTGAGGACGGGGCCATCCGGTGACGTAAACGGGTGCCCCTGCCCCTCTGACGTTACGCAACGTCACGTAATGTCAGAAGGGTGTGGGGTTACCAGTGTCCGACATTGGGTGGCATTTTTTTTATTATCGAGTCATCGGATGCTGTGATCGAAGATGAATGAACATTGCAGGACAATTTTTTTTTAATGAAGGACTTATCCCAAATTGTCTACTGTCATTTTAAACATTGACACTTTTTTTGGTGAATGGGTATCGGGTACATTGTACCCGATACTCATTCACATAGGGGGGGCCGGGATCTGGGGGTCCCCTTGTTAAAGGTAGCTTCCAGATTCTGATAAGCCCCCCACCCACAGACCCCCACAACCACCGGGCAAGGGTTGTGGGTATGAGGCCCTTGTCCCCATCAACATGGAGACAAGGTGTTTTGGAGGGACCCCAAAGCATCCTTCCTTTATTGAGGGCATGGGGCCTGGTATGGTTCAGGAGGGGGGTGCTCTCTCGTTCCCCCCCCTTTTCCTGTGGCCTGCCAGGTTGCATGCTTGGATAAAGGTCTGGTATGGATTTTGGGAAGACCCCAACACCATTTTATTTTTTATTTTGACTCAGGGTTCCCCTTAAAATCCATATGGATTTTGGGGTGCCCTCTACACAATTTTCTTTTTAAATTTGGGTGCGGGGTTCCCCTTAATATCCATACCAGACCCAAAGGCCCTGGTAATGGACTGGGGGGGACCCATGCCGTTTTTTTTCAATGATTTTTATCTGTATTGCCAGGACCCGACAATACATTACAGCCGCGAGTAGTTTTAAATGACATTTTTTCAGTTAGAAATGTCATTTTGCTGTGGTATTGTTCTAAACACGGGAAAAATGTGCTACTTCATAGGCATACTAAGGACACCCCCCAGGCACGATATTTGAAGGAATATTAAATTTTTATTGTTTCACTTTAAGCATTATTAAAATCGCTGCTCCCAAAAAAACGGTTGTTTTTAAAACTTTTTTTTTGCATTGATACATGTCCCCTGGGGCAGGACCCAGGTCCCCAAACACTTTTTATGGCAATAACTTGCATATGAGCCTTTAAAATGAGCACTTTTGATTTTCCATGTTCGTGTCCTATAGACTTTAACGGTGTTCGCATGTTCGTACAAATTTTTTGCCTGTTCGCAAGTTCTGGTGTGAACCGAACCAAAGGGTGTTCGGCTCATCCCTAATGGTTAATGCACAACCAAATCTTCTGCACTTATAGTGACAGTTAGGACCTTGATATGGCTTCATGTGCATTATTGCCTCCTGCAAAAAAAAAAAAAAAAATCACATCTCATACAATCACATCACATACAGAGTATTTTCTTTTCTTTTTACAGGTTCTGACCTTCTTTATAAGATTACTAAATATAAACTTTTATGAAAACTTTGGTCATTATCTGAACCATCAAAAGCCATCTTGTTGCTTCTGTCAAATCTGGCTCTGCATTTAGATGATTGTAATAACATTTTATTCATGGGTATGGGATGTTTGTATATAGCAGAGCAATCAAAGATTTAGCTAAGTTCCCATGACCCTTATTTAAACCATGCATACCAATGTTTCAAACTGTACAAGCTTGTAAACATAAAATACAAAGTATTTTAGTTCAAGATCAGAAGTGTCCCTTTTGGAGCCCAAGTATGTGTTGCTAGCTAGCATTGCTGTCACTGCACAATTAGTAACATACCATATTAATATATCGTAAGTCAGAATAAAACTTCTGCATAGTTACTTCTAAAATGTATAATTCATTTAATGCTCTTTCATAAACCTTTGCTTTGTGTAGTTCTAGCCACCTATGAAAAACATGCTTGAGTGCATTTAATACCAATTCTCTTACATGGGAAGGGTTTTCAGCTGAAGTGCCTTTATTAACGTGGAAGACAAATCTGAATATGCATGAGTATCAGGCATTTTCTGGTTTCCTGTTGTATAGATTAGAATGCTTTGTTCCTCTTCTGCATCACCTAAAATGAGTTATACATGGATAGATCATTACCCATATTCCACCTGTGCTGGAGAAATAATGTGGATGAAATACTGTATATTTATATACTGTATGCACAATGCATTGAAACTTGCTTGTATTTACAAGGCTGTTATGATTTCATACAACCTTCGTATATTCCTGAGCTCTGGTGCCCAGAACCGGACAGCATACTCCAGGTGCGGCCAGACCAGAGTCTTGTAGAGCGGGAGAATTATCGTTTTATCTCTGGAGTTGATCCCCTTTTTAATGCATGCCATTATTAGTTTTATTATGATTTCATTGTTTTTTTCAGCTCTGAATAGTAGATATTTGCATTTTAAATAAAGTATAACTTTAGTGTTACTAAACCCACAACAATAAAATCAGTCTGTATTTGCAGTAAAGCATGCTTGTTATACTCACTGTGGAACCTAAGGGGTTAATCCTCTGTATTGTGTAAAAAGGCTGTTTGATCCTGTCTTTTCTGATCCTCCCCTTCTCCCACAGTCCCCAATCTATCTGCTGATAGAACAGAGCCTTAGCGGCACTCTGCACATGCTCAGTTTGGTGTGTATCGCTAGATAGTTTTTTTTTTTTCTTGGGAGAGTGCATGTGATCAGCACAGGGCCAATAAGCACTGTCCAGACAGAGGGTCAGGGGTCCTGCAGCCTCATAGGACAATCAGGCGAGAATTAAAACGCCTAGAAGCTTTAAGCAGACACTGATAGGATTCACAAGACTGCTGTAACTGCTGATGAGAAAAGGTATTTAGCAGTTTATATTTATTAAAATAATTGCATTTCCATGTTCTGTGTACTTTGGGGACCAGATATGGTGAATGCAGAGTTCTGGGTTTAGTTGTTACTGTTGGCGTGTGTACTTATCTTTCCACTTTGTAGCATACTTGGAGATAGCTATTACCAAGCATTGTTGTGGTGATCAATACTAAGTTATTATCTGTTATTTACTGCAGTTTGGGTATTTTACTTAAACAGAAATCCCCCATCTGATGGTGTGCTTACATAAAGGGGTCTCAATGTCATGTTTTACTTTGAAGAAGGTTGACACTTAAATAAATAGCGGAGATGCATGTATGAACTATTCCACTTTCCAAATGATTTGCAATTTTGTACTTTTCATGAGATTCATTTTCCCCTGATTGACAACATAGCCAGGTCTATGACCTAATTTTGCTCCACTGCAGTTAAATCGATACAGCTTGGCCAAAAACGGGAATGTGTTTAGTTAGTAAAAGTATAGCAGAACACTGATTAGGTCAGTCCTGTGCTCTTTCTCTCTACCTACCAGCAGGATGATTGTTAAATTGATAGCACTGTGAAATACACAAAAGACTGCTTGCTTCTCAGTACTCCCTAATCCTCCCTCAGGCTGGGCTCACACCTACTGTATGTGAATTGGATGTGAGTTTCTCCGCACCCAGTTTGCATAGCAGGAGAATGTGACCAGCTCTCTATGGAGCCGGTTCACATATCTCCAGGGCAGCTGCGGAGCACACTACACAGAAACGCTGTGCATTTTTGGCTCCATTTCAGGGCTGAATTCAGGCAAAGATTCAGCCCTGATTAGTCCCTTAACCAGAGAATGGGCACACAGAGCATTCCTGTACGATCCAAAGCGGGTTCCAGTGTGAACTGAGCCTCAGTCTGCGGGGCAGAGGGTTACTGGAGGCTAATAAGAAATAATAACAAATGTTATGAATACTATAATATGCTATTGTTTTTTTAATTAATACATAACTAGATTAAATGTGAGTCTTTCTTATTTGCCCATATTCTGTTTTAAAAGTGATCTGATGCTTGCACTAAAGTGAAGCTAAAGGTACACATTTATTTTAAAATAACAATCATGTTATTGTAGTGCCTACCCCACATTTCCAGGGGCCAGGCGGTGACCCCCCAGATGCAGGGAGGGACAACATACCCCTTCAGGGTGTGGGTTACTAGGCATGGTGGGTGATGTACAAAATAGAAAATTGGGCACCAGTCACTTCTATGCTTGAACAAAGCAGGGACGTGCAGTGAGGTCAGTGGCTGGTGAGGCACTGGCTACTACCAGAGCCAGATACACACAGGTTACATACGCCGCGATCGTTAGAGCGAGAGCAATAATTCTATCACTAGACCTTACTAGACCTCCTCTGTAACTCTAAACATGTAATCTGTAGAAAAAAAATTAAAGCATCGCCTTTGGAGATTTTTAAGTACTGAGGTTTGGCGCCATTCCTCGAGTGTGCGCAATTTTAAACCGTGACATGTTAGGTATCTATTTACTTGGCGTAACATCATCTTTCACATTATCCACCTGACAACTGGGCACTTAAACCCCCTTCGTGACCAGACCAATTTTCAGCTTTCAGCGCTCTCACACTTTGAATGACAATTACTCAGTCATGCAATACTGTACCCAAATGAATTTTTTGTCCTTTTTTTCATACAAATAGAGCTTTCTTTTGGTGGTATTTGATCACCTCTGGGTTTTTTATTTTTTGCGCTATAAATGAAAAAAGACCGCAAATTTTGAAAAAAAACGCATTTTTCTTAGTTTCTGTGATAAAATTTTTCAAATTAGTAATTTTTCTTCATAAATTTTGGCCACAATTTATACTGCTACATATCTTTGGTAAAAATAACCCAAATTAGTGGATATTATTTGGTCTTTCTGAAAGTTAGAGAGTCTACAAGTTATGGTGCAAATCATAAAAATTGATCACACGTGATGCACTGACGGCCTATCTCATTTCTTGTGACCCGAACAAGTCAGGAAAGTACAAATATCCCCCAAATGACCCCTTTTTTGAAAGTAGACATTCCAAGGTATTTAGTAAGATGCATGGTGAGGTTTTTGATGTTGTCATTTTTTCCCACAATTCTTTGCAAAATGAAGATTTTTTTTTTTTTTTTTTTTCCCCCACAAAATTGTCATTGTAATAGGTTATTTCTCTCACATGGCATGTATATACCACAAATGACACCCCAAAATACATTCTGCTACTCCTCCTGAGTATTACGATACCACATGTGTGGGACTTTTTTCACAGCCTGGCCACATAGAGAGGCCCAACATGCATGGAGCACCATCACGTGTTCTAGGAGCAAAAATTACACATCTAATTTGTTGACTACCTATTACACTTTTGAAGGCCCTGGAGCACCAGGACAATGACACGTGACACTGAGGTGGCACTGATGACAAATGGCACTGATACGTGGCACTGATGTGGCACTGATGACAGATGGCACTGATACGTGGCACTGACGTGGCACTGATGACAGATGGCACTAATACATGGCACTGATGACAGATGGCACTAATACGTGGCACTGACAGATGGCACTAATACGTGGCACTGACAGATGGCACTAATATGTGGCACTGATGACACATGGCACTAATATGTGGCACTGACGGCATGTGGCGCTGATGACAAATGGCACTGATATGTGGCACTGATGACATGTGGCACTGATGAAAGATGGCACTAATACATGGCACTGATGACAGATGGCACTAATACGTGGCACTGATGACAGATGGCACTAATACGTGGCACTGATGACAGATGGCACTAATACGTGGCACTGATGACAGATGGCACTAATACGTGGCACTGATGACACTGATGACAGGTGGCACTGATACGTGGCACAGATGACACTGATGACAGGTGGCACTAATACGTGGCACTGATGACACGTGACACTGATGACAGATGGCACGTGACACTGATGACAGATGGCACGTGACACTGACAGGTGGCACTGATGAAAGATGGCACTGATGACAGATGGCACTATGTGGCACTGATGACAGATGGCACTATGTGGCACTGATGACAGATGGCACTATGTGGCACTGATGACAGATGGCACTATGTGGCACTGATGACAGATGGCACTTATACGTGGCAGTGGGGACAGATGGCAGGGGCAGATGGCAGGGGCAGATGACAGGGCAGATGGCAGGGGCAGATGACAGGGCAGATGACGGGGCAGATGGCAGGGGCAGATGGCAGGGGCAGATGACAGGGGCAGATGGCAGGGGCAGATGGCAGGGGCAGATGACAGGGCAGATGACAGGGGCAGATGACAGGGGCAGATGACGGGGCAGATGACGGGGCAGATGGCAGGGGCAGATGGCAGGGGCAGATGGCAGGGGCAGATGACAGGGCAGATGACAGGGCAGATGGCAGGGGCAGATGACAGGGCAGATGGCAGGGGCAGATGGCAGGGGCAGATGGCAGGGGCAGATGACAGGGCAGATGACAGGGCAGATGGCAGGGGCAGATGACAGGGCAGATGACAGGGCAGATGGCAGGGCAGATGACAGGGCAGATGGCAGGGACTGTTAACAGCGGGACACTTTTTTTTTTTTTTTTTACACTCACCGCCGCAGCGGTTCCGCTCTCCCTCCTCACACGCTGTCTCTGTGTGAGGAGGGAGAGCCGGCGATGAGAGGTGATCTCATATGTTTACATATGAGATCCTCTCTGATTGGCACCGCCGATCGCACCGTAAACGGCCGCTGTCATTGGCCGTTTACGGTGATCTGTGACTGGCTGTGTCCGAGGGACACGGCCAGCACAAAACTTCCGCGATGCGCGCTCGCGGGAGCGCGCAATGCGGAAGTAAACAGGAGGACGTCCAGGGACGCCCTCCCGGCAATTTGAGTCCGCGCTGTAGCCGTCTTTCGGCTATAGCGCGGACGCCTAGTGGTTATACAAAAAAATTGGGTTATCTTTAGTGTTTTGTTTATATTCATGAAAGTTGTTTTCCAAAAAAAAAACGTGTTTGAAAAATTGCTGCGCAAATACCGTGTAAATATATAATGTTTGGGGGTTCTGAGTAATCTTCTAACAAAAAAATTATGAATATTACATGTAGAAAAGAAGTGTCAGAATTGGACTGGGTGGCAAGGAGGTAATTACCATAAGTAATATACAAATATTTATTATATATTGTTTTTAAGGTAATTTACTATATTTTCAAAAACTGTATACTCAAGCAGGTGGCTTAACAGTAAATAGATAAATAATAAATTATCTTATAACGTATAGAATAATAATATATGATTTAGCCTAATTATCACAGTACCTTTTCAACAGCAGAAGATTCTCATTATCCCTTTTAACTGTGTGAGAAAAACATGGGATTATGGGTAAATCTTATAACCATAAACCCATGGTTTTTCCTTGTAATTAAGAGGGCTGGGAGTGAGTATTTTTCTTTTAGACACATGCCCCTTCTATGACACTGCAGTTAGAAGCGTGCCTCCACTGCAGCTTTTTTATTGGACAGCTGGGGCTAATGGTACTTTACCATTGGTCCAAGATTCCAAGCTGTCCATTGAGCTCAGTGCCTCTGACAAGAAGTGAGGAGAGGCACTGTGAGCTCATCCTCTCAGTCTGCTGCAAACAGAGTGTGCCAGCTTGTATTTAAACTGGCCGCTCTGTATGTAGCTTCTGACAGGCTGTGCAACGGAGCTCCGTATCTCTGGAACTATAGGTCATAGGAGCTCCCCAGTGGTGGGGTAGGACTTAGGCTACCTACCCCCCAAATTTGGGGTCTCTATGACCACAGGTCACCGAGCTACGATCCTCTAAGCTTGAGTATTTTTTTTTTATGTTCTGCCTCACCTGCCTCCTCTGACTGCACGTCCCTGGAACAAAGAGAAGTTTATTTCTCACAAATAGGAAAGTGTGTGAGAGAGGGGTTGGGGAACAGGACACCCTTAGTCAAAAATAGTAACAATCAGCAGATTGTCAGACTCCTTAGACAAAAAGGCGAGATAAGGCAGAAAGCAGTACAGGAGAATAGCCTTTAAGCTGAACCAGCACATCTGTATTTTGTGGAATAGGCCGTCTCCTATAGTAACTGAACTTTTCTCACAGCATCATACAGAATTCTTTGAATGAGTTCACTCTTGAAGCTCTCCCAGCCACTTCATGGGTCCCTGGCCCATGAAGAGTCACCTCTGGTACTTTTCTAGAACTCCATCCCTCTCAGAATTATTTCTGGAAATTAAGCAGGCTTTCCTCTGTGAAATCTTGAACACCTGGATAGGCCTCAGACAGACCTAGCAGCCAGCAGGACTTACGTTCGACTCGAACATCGGGCTCATCCCTAGTGGTGATCAAATATCACCAAAAGAAAGCCCTATTTGTGGGAAAATATTACAGAAATTTTATTTGGGTACAGCGTTGCTGCGCAATTGTCAGTTACAGTAGGGTAGTATGACAAAAAAATGGCCTGGTCGTGAAGGGGGGGTAAATCATCGAGGTCAAGTGGTTGATACTGAGTGCACCTTCCTACTTGAAATACAGAGAACACAGCAGAAGCCATTTAGGCTCTCTCTCTAACTGAAAGTCTTTTTTTTTTTTTTTTCCATAAAAGTTTTTATTGTGAACAAATGATGTTACACAGTTTTTACAAACAATAGGTGGATAGACAACAAGGCACGTATTAACATGACTTATTTCACTATAGTAAAGCGAGTCAGTTGTGTATTCAATTGTAAGTCAAACAGACGTATAGCAGAGTAAGAAAGCCTCGAACTCGAGGTTTACCACATCATCTGAGATCAGGAACCGAAAGTCTTAATTGCCATATCCAAACAGAGCAGCCAAGGAAGGAATAAAGCAGGGAATGACTAACTCTACATTCATTTGTGACATCTACAGCTCCACCCGTGGGCTGGAAATCAAGATACAAAATATTCATGCATATTTTATATTCACCTAACTAAAAAAAATTGCAATAAAAATAAAACTAAATGCATACATACATAAAATATATACAAAACCACTGAGCAAGCCTTGTAGTTGGAGATATTCTTTAATAAAGCTAACTCCCAGTAAACACATAACTGCTTCCAAGACAAGAAAAGCATAACAGCAAAAAAAAAGGAATAAAAAAAGTCAAGGACGAAAACTCCTAGAAGCAAATCTTTATAATCTGGATTAATTAGCAACTTAAAACCGCTATGTTCCTAATTTATTTTCCATCTTGTATTGTGCTGTAAAATGCACATTTTAATGGCTTTATTATTATAAGGTAATTCTGGCAGTATCCCAAGTAGTAGGTAGAAATGAGTTTTATTTTTTTTTTTAAATATCTTATGTCTTTTGTATACCGTGTAGATAAGAACAATAATCTCTGAGGATAGAAAAATACAGTAGCTGAAATTTCAAAGATTCATGACAATTCCCTGCAGTGGCTAATTAGCTACGAAACAGAATTCTAGTTGTGTAAATTCTATTTATGAAGACCTTTTAAAAGGCATGTAAACAAAAAAAAATAATAATTTGGTTTATGTAATAGAAATACCAATACCGTTCTAACACATGTATGCAAAAAGATTACATTTCTAAAAAAATGAATATTTTTTGGAAGAAAAAAAGCTTTATATAAATTAGGTAGTTTAATCTGAATAACTAGTGAAAAAGTTATGATTTATCACCATTTTTCTGAACCGTAAGACAGCTCTAAGCTTTTTCAGTTGTGATAAGATCCTCACATTTATGTCGCGTACACACGACCGGTTTTGCCGTCGGAATAAACTCCGAAGGTTTCTCTGACGGAACTCTGACGGAATTCCATTCAAGCAGTCTTGCCTACACATGGTCAATCCAAAGTCCGACCGTCCAGAACGAGGTGACATACAACACTTACGACTGGACTAGAAAAAGGAAGTTCAATAGCCAATAGCTTCCGTCTCGTACTTGCTTCAGAGCATGCGTCGTTTTTGGTCCGTTGGAACAGCCTACAAACTAGCGGTTTTCCCGATAGGAATTGGTTCCGTCGGAAATATTTAGAACATGTTCCATTTCTAGGTCCGTCAGAATTTTCGGAAAAAAAAGTCCGATGAGGCATACACACGATCGGAATAGACGATGAAAAGCTTCCGTCGGACTTTTTCTGGCGGACATTCCGCTCGTGTGTACGCGGCTTTACATGTATCTGAGAATACCATTGGGGACTATTAACACATGTGCATTGTGGCAATGCATAGGTTAATGCGTGTTACCCCAGTGAAAGGGAATACACCTGCTCTATGTGCAGTGTGTCGTAGTGCCATTTATTGCAAAAAAGCACCCCTAGGCATTGTACAAAAGAACACAATACACTGCAGTGCACCACAAGCCATATACTGTGCGTTGTGATGTGCTGCATTCATAAAAAAATGGTTAGTTATGATTTTTCATTTTTTTGTGGTACATTGGCAGCCCCTTTATAATAAATAGGCTGCCTTGATACAATATACATTAACGTGCTCCATAATACTCAAAAATAAGGTGCATGCAAATATTTTGTGTGAATAGGTTCTGAAAGTGTATGTCCAGCCAACAATTTTTTCTGGTAGTTCTGAATAGATTGGTAAAGCTCTGCCAATTTTTTTTACTGCTAACTGGGGCCTCATTAGAGAGATTTACATTCACTTCCTATTTTGCTTACTATGTTTTACTAGACCCAAAGTGAGGGGAACTCTTTAGCAAATAGAAATAGAAATGCGTTTCTTTAGTAGTGTAGGGGAAGACTCAAACTCCGGCCAGATTTTGTTTCTATCTGGTGCCTTTTTGTAGATTTTCTTCACTTCCTGTCTGGTGAAACTGTTGTCAGTAGGACAGGAAGTAGGGGTATATCTGTCTACTGTAGCCCTAGATAGCAGTAAACATCCATCAGGTGTTCTCATCAATTGTGGCCCATCCATTAGGGGCACCAGAGCGCCGCCCCCTCTATCCATGGCCGCCCCTCCTCCACCTTCTAGCGATGCGGCAATGCAATGCTCTATCCATCCCCGCTACCACCCCCTATTCATGCGTCTGAACCCTTTCAGGATGCCAGGCACTTGAATTACAGCGGCGGGGGTATTTTTTTGAAGCACCTGATTAGAGCCTGAGGCTCTAATAGGCTTCAAAATAGGGTGGGCTCGTGGAGCAGAGCATTGCACTATGAGCCCACCCAGTTGTTACAAAAGCGAATAAATATTCGCTGTTGCAACACTGATCCTCCTCCCTGGCCAATCGGGAAGCGGGTCTGATACCCTTCACCCGATTGGCTGAAAGGACAGAAGATCCTATTGAACGCCTAGGAGGAGGGGAGGAGACTTACAGCAGAAGGGAGGAGGAGGGAGGAGGAGAAGATACAGGAGCTGCTACCCGATGCCCCGATGCCCCGATGCCCACCGCAGCCTGATGTCCGCCGATGCCCCAATCCCTGCCGCTCCTTAATGTCCGCCACTGCCCAATCCCGGTCGCTGCCCGATGCCCGCCGCCTAGATCAGGTAAGTGGACCGTTGGGCAGAGAGCGAGCTGGGGGTGGGGGGACTCAAAAAACCACAAGCCGCCACTGGTTCTCATCTTTCACCACTCTAATAATCAGGGCTTTTTTTCTCAAAGAATAGGTACAGGTACTTCTCCCTTCTGAGTCACCCCCTTTATCCAACCCTTACCCAGCTCTAAACACTGTCCCTTGGTTTCATCCTCTACCCACCTTCCAGTATCACCCCTTTTGTAAAATACAGAATCAAATATCATTTTGTGGTGCTACGTAATTTGTATGGCAATTTGTTACTGATAACAGGGAAAGCAGTAAAATAGATTCCCTGCAGTCAGCAGCAATAGACCCCCCCCCCCCCATAATAAATCTCCCAGCAATAAGAGATCTACCTCAGCAACAATATATCTGCCTAGCACCAGTACATCTTCTTCCCAAAAACAATACCTCCAACCAGCAAAATAGATCCAATCCAGCATTAATAGACTCCTCCCTCAATAGTAGATCCCTCCCAGAAACATTAGATCCCACACCAGCAACAATAGTTCCCCCTGCAACAATAAATCCCCCACATAGAGAACAGATCCCCCAGCAGCCAGCAATAGACCCTTCAGCACCCTTTGCCATTACATACATTTTGTGCCAGAGGTGCCTGAACTGCGTTCCCCCATGTTCCCGCCGGAACATCTGATATACTCATGTTTTTACTAAAATATTTTAACTCTTTAGCTCTTGAAGAAGCGTATATTATGCGAAACATGTCGAGCAATGAGTAACCTGTGTTGCTGGATATCACCACCCCTCAAATAGCCACCATTGGATACCTAGCAATTAGGAGATTATGGTTGTGTGTTGAATTTCTTATATGTTGTACTTATTTGGATTCTCCCTACCTATAATTTGAGGGTTATTGATGATACCAGCCCGAATTTCTGGTTTTGTAAATATAATTTAAGCGAGTTATTCCTGTAATATATTTATACATCTCTTTTTTAAATTAGTTTAATTAAAAATACTTTTTTTTAAAACAATATTTATCTCTATTGTGGCGCCAATAAATTACAATGTTTTCTCTCATTTAACTAATATTCTGATAGTAGGGACGAGGCACAGTATAACCTTATATGTCCGCAGTAACACTCTGCATTGACATAAACCCTGAATGACAAATACATTGAACTAGGGAGGAGAAAAACTTTTCCCTAGATCAAAGCTACCCAAAATTTTGGCAAAAAACCTGTTGAACTTGATAGAATTTTCCCATTTTACTCAACTGCATTGAGGCCAAATAGGATGGCAAGGTGAATGCAAACAAAGGAAATTTCAATGGGTGGGAGTTCTTCTTACAAAAGAATATGTAATGTTTCTCTAAAAGACCAAAGACCAAGAGTCTCTTAAAGTGGATCAAAAGCTGGTCTATATTGGGCAAAGTGGCATGGTGAACTTTATTGCATGAAGCATAAAATACATTTTCTTCCCATCCACCCACATCTCTGCTCTCTGGTGCTTTGATTCTCTACCAGCTTGGCTGATATAGTAGTGTAGGCTAAGCAGACTAAACTCCCACAGCCACCACTTTTCACTGGAGGTCATGCACCAAACAACTGACTGTGAAGAGGCAGGGCAATATCCCCCCTTATCCTGGTAATACCCATGTAAGACAGTGGAAGAACAACAGGGGAGTGAGTGCAAGTTACCTTATACCCCTTATAGTAAAGGAAAGAAAAGGGCAGATGGGGACCATGTTACATGTATGGTGGCAATGTCCTACAATAATTGGGGATCAGAATCCTAAACTTAATTTGTTTTGTTATGGGGGTAAATATCTCTAGGTAACCAGAAGTAGCACTATTTCAGAAAATTGACAGTAACATCCTTAACCACCTAATTATATACTGCATTGTTGGATAAAAAATGGCTAACGCTTTTGTACTATATGCTACCTGCGATTGCAGGCTATTTGTTTTCAAAATTCTCTAATAAAAAAGTATTGAAACAAAATAATTACCCTCTTCAGATAACATAGTAAATGATAGTATTATTATTCGTACCTGTACCAAAGCAAAGTTATCTATGATCTCTATTGAAATGTACAATGTTAAAGAAAATGTCACCAGATATTTAATGTTTATTCCTTTTTGAGATTATATGGAAATTCTAATAACCAAATTGAAATGTAATAAAGTAAATATGTTGCATGAGCAAAGTACCTGGTTCAAGGGGGAAAAGCTTTATAGGACGTACACACGGTCGGACTTTGTTCGGACATTCCGACAACAAAATCCTAGGATTTTTTCCGACAGATGTTGGCTCAAACTTGTCTTGCATACACACGGTCACACAAAGTTGTCGGAAAATCCGATCGTTCTGAACGCGGTGACGTAAAACACGTACGTCGGGACTATAAACGGGGCAGTGGCCAATAGCTTTCATCCCTTTATTTATTCTGAGCATGCGTGGCACTTTGTCCGTCGGATTTGTGTACACACGATCGGAATTTCTGACAACGCATTTTGTTGTCGGAAAATTTTATCTCCTGCTCTCCAACTTTGTGTGTTGGAAAATCCGATGGAAAATGTCCGACAGAGCCCACACACGGTTGGAATTTCTGACAACACGCTCCCATCGGACATTTTCCATTGGAAAATCCGACCGTGTGTACGGGGCATTAGAGTGGTTGTTACACTAAACTATAGCCCAAATTTGTTGTGTTTATTTTTCTCTTTTTTTTGCTTAATAAAATCTACAGTCAACTTAAATGAGAAGTATAGCCAAAGCTATTTTGGCTGTCCTTCTCCTGGGAATTACAGAGGTGCAGTTCATTCTACACTCCTGTGATCAGTTTTCAGCCAACAACAGTCCAAAGTCCACTGCCGGCTAACATCCCTTAGCTGGTCCAGGCTCTGAAAAGATTGAAGCCATATGGCTAGGATTCACCCAGATGCCTGGACTGGCAGCTGGCACAGCTTTTCAGTGAGCCACTGAGAGCCTGAGCCAGACGCTATCACTCCTTCCACAGCCCAGTGCTCCAGTGAGCCCTGGAAGGGCAGAGCAGAGAGCCATTGACTGACAGTCACTAGCTCTCTTCAGCCTGAAGACCGAGAGCTAAGAGATCGGCAGTGTTTGATCAGTCAGTTCTCAGTCTTAGAGCCGGCTAGGGACAGATGCAGCATCAGATCAATGCTTCATCCATCTAGGTGAGCATACACGTTTATTTTTTTAAAGCCTGAACTTCTCTTTTAATTGTAAAGTAGAAAATGCCAAAAGGATTCAGTATCTACTTTTTCTACAAGGTTTTCCACATGTAAGACAAAATCAAATGTTTTATCAACACCCATTAGGACAGGCACAACAGCTGCCGAACTGACCTCCACCCATTACATCCTGATAACTTCATCAGTCTTTTTCTCTGTTGTTTAAATGCTCATTTGGGAAATCAGTGGCAATGGCACCTTAAGAAATCTACTGTCACAGAGCAGCCGTTTACCAATCATTCTAAAAGCAAATTTAGATCAAATTAATACAGATAGAAATGAAGAAGACAACAAGGTACATTGTAAACATCAAGTCAGCTAACAACTTTAAAATAAGTCATACAACAGAAGACTAACATATGATATGGCAGTTCCATTTTATCTGTCTTTCTAGTGGAAAAATTGTTACTATTTCCCCTGGGGTTCTAATGCTAAAGGTGGATTGGAGGAAAGAAAAATGGAAAAGTGGTCTGATTTGTTCCAGATGTTCAGCTCTGTAATTATGTCTAGTAAAATAGATATCCGATGAATACATTTATTTGGTAAATTATAGGTAATTCTTTGTGCATACACATTAGGGGTTTCTTTACTAGAAGCAAATAAGGTGTTCACTTTGCAAGGAAATTTTTCTCTTAGCTTGGTGAAAGTAGTAAAAAAAACAAAAACAATCAAGAGCAAGGAAAAAAATTGCATTTTTGATGTCACATGATTGGATGCTTCCCTTCAAATACCAAGCTAAGGAAACATTTCCTTGCAAAGGGAACAACCTATTTGCCTTTGGTAAATCAAGCTTACAGATCCTGGAGGTCTGGATATGTCTGCAGTGAGTCTCTCCTATCTTTTTGCAGAGTCCACACATGAATAGGCATGTAATGTAACGATTGGTGCTTTTGCAAGTACCAGAAGATTAGGATGCAACAAAATCAATAAAAAGCTGTCCCTATCCTCCCTTCACACCTGCTCCATTCCAGCACTCATGAAAGTGATAAAAACCTGACCAGAGATCCTTCTTTCACATGTTTGCTGTGTCCCCCACATGGCTTCTGGCAAACTGCAAACGGGACTTCTTATGGCTTTCTTTCAACAATGGCTTTCTTCTTGCTACGGCTCATAAAGTTCAGATTTGTGGAGTGCAAGACTAATAGTTGTCCTGTGGACAGATTCTCCCACCTGAGCTGTGGATCTCTGCAGCTCCTCCAGTGTTACCATGGGCCTTTTGGCTGCTTCTTTGATTAATGCTCTCCTTGCCCGGTCTGTCAGTTTAGGTGGACGGCCATGTCTTGTTAGGTTTGCAGCCATCTTTCCCTTTTCGGTTGATGGATTGAACAGTGCTCCTTGAGATGTTAACAAGCTCTAACAAGCTTCTGAGGGCTTCACAGAACAGCTGTATTTATACTGAGATTAAATTACACCCAGGTGGACTCTACTTACTATTTAGGTCACTTCTGGAGGCTATTGGTTCCACTAGATTTTAGTTACAGTAGGGGTATCAGAGTAAAGGGGGCTGAATACAAATGCACGTCACCCTTTTTTTACATTATTATTTGTAAAAAATGTTGTAAACCATCTATAATTTTCCACTTCACAACTATATGCCACTTTGTGTTGGTCTATCACATAAAACACATTTACGTTTTTAGTTCTAGCAAGACAAAATGTGGAACATTTCAATGGGTATGAATACTTTTTCAAGGCACTGTATGTCTTTTTTGGACATGGCTTTGTGCCCTGGGAAAAAGTCATGCTTGAACTCAAATGGGCCTTCCCCAAACTGTTGACACACAATTGTCTAAAACTTTTCTTTCACTGAAAAAACCTAACAAAAACCCCTAAACCTATACAGTAGCAGGTATGATGGTTAGGTATTCACAAGCTTTTGCCCATACAGCGTAAGTGAACCCATCACATTGTCCAGTATCAGTTCACTTTTAAGACAAATTCCCACTGTGCTATTCTGTGAGTATCTTGAACTTTTTCTGCATGTTTTTTTTTTTCTCTTTTGTTTTTGTTGCTTAATGTATGAGGCGACTGACTTTTGCCATTGTTTTTCTTTAGATGGTTGCATTTATTACGACCTTTCAGGCCTCTGCAAACAAGAAGACTGCCCAGTGAATGAGCATGTAAAACATTTTAAGACTCATTCTGCTTTCACAGTTGTGGCATTTCTGACCTTTTTTCTATATCACTCATGTCACATAAATCATAATCTACAATCTATATTTCACACCATCACTTGACTGAAACAAATGACTTAGAAGGTTAAATGAAGGAGATCTTTTTATAAATTCAGGAATACAGATAAACCAAAGACATTCCATGACTCATCCTACAAAACCACACGAGGATTCAAATTGTAAAAGACAAACTTAAACTGCATTCCTTTAGCTATACATCAATGTTTCTAATTAATATTTTTTATGGTTTTCAGAATTGCTATTTGCAGTATGTGAGAATGTAGTTTAAGCATCAGTTCATCCAAAAATAATATTTTAGTTATTGGTAGTCTTCTGTGTTATGTCAGCCCCGGGCCTCTTTTATATCTTCTATAGTTCAATTGTGCCATTTCTCATCTATAATTCTCAACTCTTTTCTGTCTCACAGTTTTGAGCATTCTCACCCATCTTTGCTAGTTTTGGCAGCTTCTGTTGCATTCTCCATTGTAAAAAATAAATATAAACCCATACAGGGAAAGTGGGGCCCATCATATTAGCCATGGCAGGTGTGTAAACCCAGGAACTTAATTCATGATAACTCACAAATAAAGTCTCTAAGAGAGATTGTTAGGTGGGTTAACTTCTTAACAATTCCAGATGATTGAAATACCAGTTTACCGGTTGAGGGTAGGTTGGCCCTTTTAATAAGCTGTATATATAACTAACAAGTAAATGAGCTTTCAGACAAGTTCTAACTGACCTCTGTAGCTGATGGTGTTACATAACACCGCCAGCTACAGAGGTCAGTTGGAACTTGTCTGAAAGCTCATTTATTTGCTAGAAATCTATAAATCACCCTCAAATTTCACAAAAGAGGCAATAATGACGCTAAAGTCTGAATTCAACATTTTGCTTTCCCCACTCCCAAAACCTCTGATCTATGTATACGTTTCTTCCTTGCTAAAACTATGCAAATATGTAAATGCTCATAGCCTGGCCCCAGTCCAAAGTGGAAGTAAACCCTACTAAAAGTCTGGTTAAAATGTTGTTTTTCCTTGTGTTAGTGAGCAGCTGCTACAGTGAATGTTAGGCGAAGGAGACATCGCAGCTCTAGAAATTGAGCCCTGTTGTGGAGTCTCTCACTGACACAGGGGCACCGCAGCTTGGAAATCATGTGACAACACCAAAGCTGATAAAAAAGTATTTACACTGATCTTTTTTACAAACTGTATGCAGTATAGGTATGAGGTGGGGAGAAAAATTTTTTAACCTAACATATATTAGCTTTCACTTCCACTTTATAGTTGGCCCCATTGTTGATCTTCTGCAAATGCTAGTTCCCTTGCTGGTGGGCTGATCCAATGGCTTCAAAAAGTCATTTATAAATTACACATGTGGGCAGGTGCCGATCCACAGAGTCTGATTGCAGAGAACAGAACTTGTATTAATGCAGAATCTAGTAATTCACAACAAGTTTGGTGAGAAGGCACCCGACCGGAAACGCTCACAGCAATATCAGCAATGTCTAGCAGAGCAGGTCTCAGATGTGCCGACAGCATCGGTCTCAAGGGGCGAAATGTGGCCTGGCCAGTCTGTACCCAAATGAGGAGGTCTCCAGAAAGATGGTGTTTCCCTATCCATTCTCTACAGGACCAGAACCTCTCCCTGCTGCTAATTACTGTCACTGCCAGAAGGATGACCCGTCCCCACACTACCCACACATGAAATGTGCCAAGCCTGGGAACCAGGGCCTTGAATAATCCCTGCCTGACTCAAAATGGCTGCTAGAGTCACATGGGGTGTTAGCATCCAATTGGATAGCTTCCCCAGTGACCCAGGAAACCATAGAAGAACCATGTTCCTCTTGACTTCCTCTCCCCCGGAAATGCTGCTTTGGATAAGCACCACTTGCAGTGGAGAACTTAGACTGCACCTGCTTACACATAGATCAGGAAAACTGAAGTAAAGTAAGAAAAGCTTATCTACATACTTCTTCCAGCCCAGTGACTCTGTATTTTAAACCCTGAGAGCCAGCATGGACTATTTACCATACAGCACAAAGTACGTAAGCAAAAAACATACCCGTGCACACCCTTTGTACCTAGACTGTGAGGCATTAATGCACAAAAGAGGATTGGTTAAACTGACTAGTGCTTTTTCACCACTGCTTTTCCTTTATGTTTGTCTATTCAATATAACAAATGTATTAATTTAGAGGTTAGATGTAAGGTTTAGTGGAGTGAATTATTTTTTGTATTTAAATAACACGTTTTTTTAATAGAAGTCTATATACCATATATCAGACTAGAAGGTGGGATACATGTGTAGGAGGGACAGGTTGATTTGGTTGCCAAAAAGGGGCAGTCCCTCCAAATGAGGGACCATTGAGAGCAATGAGCATGACAGCTGGGCAATTAATGTTAATGGAATATGAGATTCAGTAACCTCTGTTTTTCCAATGACGACAGATTTTCTAGTTAGCAGATTTTAGAAGGGATTCAATATAGCCTTTGGAAGTAGTTTGGAGATACAGTGTACAATTACAATTATATTAAAGCTGAACTCCAGTGAACTACCCTTGCAGTGGGGTTCCCTCTCAACAGCAAGGGTTAAATGCACCCTCCACTGCTACATTTGACACCTTTTGGGAGGGAGGGGGGAGCGGGTACCTTGTTTTGACAGGTACCCACTCCCATTTCTGGGTATGAACGCTTCACGGCGATCTATGACATATCCGACTCCTCCTCCTTCCCCCTGCTGCATTCTGAGACCTGTGTGCGTCCCAGAAGATGGCAGGACCATTCAGAAAGTGAAGCGTGACTCATGCATGCGCAGTAGAAAACCAGCCAAAGGTTTCACTGCCGGCTTCTCTTACTTGCAATGCCGGCGCCTGCACTCGAAGCCGATGGATAAATCGTCTTGGGGTGCCGACATAGCATGATCACTGGACAGGTAAGTGTCCTTATATTAAAAGTCAGCAGCTACAGTATTTTTTTTTTCGGAGCTCTGCTTTAACCTTTCCCTTGATCCCACGGGCTTTCTCCTCTCTGCACGAAACATCCCATTCAGCTGCTCCTCTTCAACGTGTAATCAGTCAAAGACACCCTGATCATCATGTAAGATTCAGAAGCAGCAGTCCTGCATTGTAAGTGAGGACGTCAAGGGCCTGGACAGAATCTGCAGCACCAGAGAGGAAGAAGAAAGAGGCGAGCGACTGCCAATGGAATGAGGGATAAGATAAAACTACATTTTTTGCGGTACGCTAGACAAAAACAAGCATTTAACCCTTGCAGTGCTGGGCAAGCCCTACTGATAGGGTCGTTTTGGAAATTCTCCTTGAGATCAGCTGGAACGACTTGATGTTGTAAAGAATGACATAATCAAATGCATTTGTGAACAGTAAAAGGAAAACATTGAATTAAAAAGAACCCACATGTTCAATTTAATAAAAATAAAATAATTTCCATTGTGGTTCCATAATTGAAAAAAAAAAAATCAGCCCAATGACTACAAGATTTGTAGACAGAAAGGTCTGCAGCATAGGTTTGTAAAACGAAATACTGGTTAGATTCCAGTGTGTTGAATCAATAAATACAAAGAGAGTGAAGAATTGGAGAGCGTTCAAAGGAAAAATAATTATGGCTTCAAGGCAACAATTATTTCAGTGTAGCAATAAATATACTATTAACATTAACCTTTCTGCTATTAGCTTTTTATATTCTGTTCACACTTTCGTTTCACTCAGTATTAAATTACAAAAAAAAGAGATAGAAAACCTTTTGTTAGGGGAATGGTTGGAACATTTTTAATATAGGAACTTATTTTTACTTTCTTGAATGCTGATGTCCTTTGTGGAGTTCAAAACATGTTGTGCAATAACTACTAAAATATAAAAGTGTATTTATATGTATTAAGGAAAAAAACATAAATGGTATTTTCATTAAAGATGATATTTCGTTCTCTGGATCTGCCTACTTTCAGAGGAAGGAGAGAAGGTAAATGACCAGTGATGTCATAGCCAGACCAAAGACTGCATGTACAGAGAACTGTAAATGTACATTATTACTTAACAGTTAAATACCAGGGTTTTGACTGCAGCTAGATGCCATAACCCCAGTATCTTTTTTCCTCAGGCGGTCAACTTTGATAAAAGTGATCCCAGCAGTGGATTCGCCACAGGATCACTTTTATAGCAGCAGAAGGGGGCACTTCTTCTGCTGCTTCCCGGTCATTTCTGATCTTACTGAAGCTGTCGATAAGCCCGGAACCAATCCGCTGCTGCCAATGGCTGGGCAGGAAGTCGAGTGAGGCCAAGATAGCCCCCATTCGCCTCTATGCCCTTGGAGGACCAGGACAATGTCTGACGTCACTTCCTGTTCTCGGGCAGATAGACAGAATTTTTTTTTTTTGCTTTTAAGGGTAAAAAAGAGATCTGGGGTCAAAAGTACCCCAGTTTTCTAAATAGAGAGGACCTGCCATGCTTATTTCTATTACAAGGAATGTTTACATTCCTTATAATAGGAATAAAAGTGATAAAAAGTGTCGCCTATGGGGCTTTCTTTAGTGTTTTTGTTTTTTTTTCTTATTCATTAAACTATTTTTTTAAATTATGTTTTAAAAACCGATGCGCAAATACAGTGTGACAAAAAATATTGCAATAACCGCCATTTTATTCTCTAGGGTCTCTGCTAAAAAAATATATATATATATATATATATATATAATGTTTGGGGGTTCTGAGTAATTTTGTAGCAAAAAATTACTCATTTTTTATAACAGCAAATGTCAGAAAAAGGCCTTGTCTTAAAGTTAAAAAGAAAAAAAGAAAAGTGGGGGGAGTGCTCCCAGAGGCAGAGGAACAATAAATGGGGGGGGGGGCTGAAAAGGATATTCAAGAAGAACTGGAAAACGGCTGTTAAGATCATTTTATCTATTACCAAATGTATTTGTTTCCTTGGAACATACTGTAGATCTGCACTGCATTTACAGCACCACCTACTGACAAAATCTGCTATTTTGTTGTGACGGTTAAAATGGTTGTAAAGGCATAAGGTTTTTTATATATCATAATGCATTCTATGCATTAGGATAAATAAACCTTCTGTGTGCAGCAGCCCCCCTCAGCCCTCTTCAGCCCCCTACTACTTACTTGAGTCCCCTCTAGATCCAGCAATGTTGCACGAGAGACTCAGCTGTCCGGGACTCCCCTCCTCATTGGCTGAGACACACAGCGGGTGCCATTGGATCAGTCAGTGAGCCAAGGAGGAGAAAAAGGGGGTGAGACTCGGTAGCGGCTTCGTGTCCAAATAGACACAGGGAGCAGTGGCTGGGCTCAGGTGCCTCTATAGCAAGCTGCTAGCTGTGGGGGCACTCAACAGGAGGGAGGCACCAGGAGCACAGAAGAGGGACTAGAGAAGAGGAGGACATGGGGTGCTCCGTGCAAAAACACTGCACAGAGCAGGTAAGTAAACATGTTTGTTATTTTTAACGAAAAAAAATAAAGAAGACTTTAGTACCACTTTATATACAATTGTTCCTTCTTTTAACCGTTGTACTTTAGTGGCGGAATCCCAGTTCTCCAAGTCAAGTGTAACAAAAATCTAAATTGAAGCACCACACCATTGCTAAAAAGGTCCAGATTCGCGTTTATTAAAAGTCAGAGAGATAAGCTAAAGAGTATTTGTCACTTTTCAGGGGTCCAAACACTCCCCTTTTCTCAGGGCTTGATTGAAAACAATGTGATTAGACTAGATGGAAACTGGACTTTTAATAGTATTTCTTCAAGTGTAATTACAAGTAGGGATGAGCCCGATGTTTGACTCGAACATTGGGTGTTCGCCTGTTTGCCGAACAGCGAACATTATGCTGTGTTTGCTGCAAATTCGAAAGCGGCGGAACACCGTTATATATCGAAAATAGGTCATCAAAATGGGACGTCTTTCGGAACTGCTGCTTTGTTTCTAAGGAGGCTTGTCTGGGATTCAGAATGGGGTCCTTACATAAAAAGAATTGAATAGCACATAGTCCCACATCATGCGGTATGGAGGTATACAATGATTGAACATCAAGGGAGACCCAGAGGTAAGTGAGTTCCCAAGAATAGGGGGAAAGAAGTTCCAACAGATGGGTGCCATCTCTGATGTATGACTGGAGTGATTGGGCAATTGGCTGGAGAAACTGAGCAACATATTGTGAGAAGCCACTAGTTATACTTCCCATGGCTGCAACAATCGGTCGTCCAGAGGGATTGACCAGGAATTTGTGCACCTTAGGCAAGTGGTAAAAATACAGGGTGTAATGAACAGCCTTAACCAAAAAGGAGGCTTCCTGCTGAGTAATTAAATGATCGCTAAGTGCATCCCTGACAAGGGAAGTGGCCTCTTGGGTGAACCGGGGTAGTGGGCCAGTCTTTAATCTGATATACATTGGTATCTGACAAGAGTCTAGTTGCCTCTGAGACATAATCAGCTCTGTTTTGTACAACTATCCATCCTTATCCACGGATTTAATGGTCAAATCAAAATTGTAGGTTAGGGCATCAAGAGCTATTAGGGAGCGATGTGCAATCTGGCTGCTGTGTCCCATTCAATATCCATATGTTCGCTTCACTGGCAGCCTGAGCTCTGTATTCCTCTTTTATGTCTATTTTGTGATGTCCTGCTGTGTCCTGTTATACTTGTTTTCCCTCCCTGTGTAAAGGATACATTTTGTGCTTTCCTGCGCTTCTCTGTGCAGCCATCTATGTCCATAAACGTTTGCGCTATTCTCCTCCTCCACTCCTGTCCATAGTCCCACCCACATACGGGTTAGCAGAAGGGTGCTTCCAGATTCCGATAAGCCGCCCGCAGACCCCCACATCCACCGGGCAAGGGTTGTGGGGATGAGGCGCACGTCGCCATCAACATGGGGACAAGGTGCTTTGGGGTGAGTCCAAAGCATCCTACCCATATTGAGGGCATGTAGCCTGGTACGGTTCAGGAGGGGGGGCACCCCCCCTTTTCCTGCAGCCTGCCAGGTTGCGTGCTCAGATAAGGGTCGGGTATGGATTTTGGGGGGACCCCTATGCCATTTTTAAAAAAAATTGGCGCAGGGTTCCCCTCAAAATCCATACCAGACCTTAAGGGCCTGGTAAGGATTTTGGGGGGACCCCACGCATTTTTTTTTTAACATTTTGGTGATGGGTTCCCCTTAATATTCATACCAGAACCATAGGGCCTGGTAATGGACTGGGGGGGAACCCATGCCGTTTTTTTCAATGATTTTTATCTGTATTGCCGGGATGCAACAATTCATTACAGCCGTGAGTAGTGTTAAATTAAATTTTTTTCTTTAGAAATGTCATTTTGCTGTGGTATTGTTCTAATCACGGGAAAAATGCGCCACTTTACAGGCGTACTAAGGACACCCCCCAGGCATTTAACCGCTTGCTGACCGCGCTATACCCAAATGATGGCTACAACACGGTCAGATTACTCTGGGTGGGCATATATTGACGTCCTACCAGAATCCCGCTCTCGCGCGCCCCCTAGGGCGCGCACCCGGGAACATCCATGACCGCTGGGTCCAGAGGATCTGGTGGATCAAGGTAAACGGCCACTGATAGCGGCCGTTTACCACGTGATCACTCCGTTTACCACGTGATCGCTCCGTCAAATCACTGCTCCTGAAAAAAGGTCAGTTTTTAAAAAACTTTTTTTGCATTGATACATGTTCCTGGGGCAGTACCCGGGTCCCCATACACTTTGTATGGCAATAACTTGCATATAAGCCTTTAAAATTAGCACTTTTGATTTTTCATGTTCGTGTCCCATAGACTTTAACGGTGTTCACTTGTTCGTACAAATTTTTTGCCTGTTCGCATGTTCTGGTGCGAACCAAACCTGGGGGTGTTCGGCTCATCCCTAATAACAAGCAAAAGTCTTGTCAGCAGCTTGTTGGGTAGCCCAACCTGCTGCTGACAAGACCTATACTTGTAGTAACACTGGAAGAAATACCCAATAAACATGTTGGCTACAAGGTTGAACTGTTTTGATATAAAGTCATATCTGGATTTTTTAGTAGTGATGTGTCACCTCAAATTTACATTTTGCTACATTACGCTACAAGTCAAGGAGACCATGACTCTTCTGGGGTGTAAAAGTTGCTTGGCTCTGAATGAGATTACTTACATCAAGATCAAAACTTTAAGATAGCAATACCAATAAGATAATAAGCCTGACTATCAAGTACTGTATATACAGGGCCATATGGGTTTTGCAGAGGGTGTTGTTTTGTTAGCAAGTGACGTTAATTGTGTCCTTGACCACTCTGTTGATACATCCATGGGCAACAGCTCAATATCCTGTACACAAATCAATAGACTTAAAAAGTTTCTCCTCCAACACCACCTGGTGGATTTCTAGAGGATAATCCATCTCACTGATGAAGACTATACGTTTTGGCACATGACTTATTCACACATAGATCTTTTTCTTATTAGCCAATATGCCCTCACGTTTCAACCACAGAGCTCTATTGGCAGTATACTGTGGCTGACTCACCACCTACCAGAATTGCTTATTGAGAATGGACATGGAGACTGAATGATAAATTACATGGCCCTCTATGTTCCACTGAGATTCTAGAGACGATTACCAACTTTTTTTCAAACCATCAAAATGACGCCACTCTTTACCCATTCTGTGAGAAGCTTTGAAACGTGTGCTCAGGGGGGTGTTTATAAAACTTAAAAAATATTACCTGTCTCAAATGCAGGATCTACTGAAACAGATTAATAGCTTTGAGACATCTCATAAATGTCACCAAACTCCTGACACACTCCTTCGCCTTTCTGAGAAGAAAACTGCTCTTTTGCAGTTCCTTAACCAAAAAACCCTGCAACCATACGTGTAAACTGTTCTTTGTGGAAGGGGATAAGCCTGGCAGACTACTGCCTAAAGCCATACATGCCTGGATTGACATGTTATATATCCTGAAATTGAAACGTCCAGATGGACAGATTACTCACCATGCCCAGGAAATTGCTGAGATATTTCAGTCTTTTTATAATAAGCTCTACAACATATCTGGCCCCTCCCCCTCCACACCTTTAGACTCATCGCTTACCGACCTCAACGTCAAAATTGCATATTATTTTGCTCATATGGCCCTCCCATCCATTCCCTCTGTCTGAGATGCATGATTTGGATCAGCCTATATCTCCATGGTGATCTCCTCCCTTCAGAATAATAAAAGCCTGGGACCTGAAGGCTTTTCGGTCCACTACTTTTTTTCCAGAAAGCCATTATGTCACTTCTTACTAAATTGTTTAATGCTATATCTTCAGATACCTTCTTTCCTAACCAGTCTGGAGACTTATATTGTGGTCCTTCCTAAACAAGACAAAGATAATACTGTATCCAATAGTTATTGGTCTATATTCCTTACAAACATTGACATCAGCTTATATTCTAAGATCCTTCAAATCGGCTTACACCCCTTATTTCAGATATTGTTTATCTGGATCGGATGTGATTTACTACAGGATGGGTGGCTAGGATAATGCTCTTAAGACTATATTTTTTAAGCCCAGCTGTAAAAAAAACAAAACAGTCTGCTTGATTTTGGTTAATACTGAGAAAGCATTTAACCATGTCCATTGGGGATTCCTTAAGGCAACCCTTCAGCAGATAGGGTTAGATTCCAACCTCCTTCATAATATCCTTGTCATGTATCAAAACCCATCAGTTAGGATTCGATTGAATTGCCTCCTTTCTGATTCTGTCAAGAGTTTTAACGGCACCTATCAGGGGTTATCTCCACTTTTATTTGTCGTGACCATGGAACACCTAATGATGGCATTGCGTAATAATGCAAACGTACAGGGGATAAAAGTTGGAGACCGACAATGTAAACTATCCATTTATGCTGATGACCTGCTTTTATATTTAACTCATCTTCCATCCTTTTCTCTCCTCGATCATTCACACATTTGAAGATTTTTGGTGTGTCAGCAGTTTTAAGGTGAACTGTGAGAAAACAGAAGCCTTAATATGCATGAAGGTAAAGGGGTCAAAATACTTACCTGAGCCCAATCTCGAACCAGCAATGTGCACAAAAGCAGCTGCTCTCCTGCCTCTGTGCCTCCTCATTGGCCCAGAGACAGCAGAAGAAGCCGCTGGCAAGGCTCAGGAGTGAGCACACATGTGTGCCCCCATAGCAAGGGGTTTGTTATGGGGACACTCAGTGGGGGTGGGGTCAGGAGCGCCAACAGGGGACCCGAGAAGAGGAGGATCAGGGCTGCTCTATGTAAAAACAATTGCACAGAGCAGATAAGTATAACATGTTTGTTTATTTTTTTTAAATCCCCCTCTGGATCTATCTCAAGTCCCCAGTAATTTCTCCTTCAAATGGCAACAGTCCTCTATTAAATATCTAGGCATACACATACTGTATCCTCTAATCCCCATAATTTGGCTGATATTAATTATGCACCCCTTATGGTTACTGGTCCAGACATGTTTTTGAACATATGATAAAACCACCTTCTCTTGGTTTGAATGTATAAGCATTGTCAAAAAGGATATCCTACCCAAGCTATTAAATGGATTTTAGACAATCCCTGGTTCTCTAACGCCAGGCTTCACCTCTCAAATCAATACATTTATATATGAGTTCACCTGGAATTACAAGAAACCTAGAATTGTATAGCTTGAAAAATAGGGGTGGCATATCCCTTCCAAATGTGTCTTTATATATTCATGTGTCCTCCTTAATCAGAATATTGGACTGATATCACTGTAGATCCACTAAATTGTGAACTACTTCGGAGGACACTCTTGACGTTCCAGATATTACCTCTTTACCATGGATGGGGCAGGTTTATAGACCCCCTAAAGACTTCCTGCCTCTCTTGGTCAACAATACATTGCAGGTCGTGGACTTGTACAAGACCAAAGGCCTGATATCACCCAGCCCCAGCCCCATGGGCAGTGTCAAATCCTCACCCCCAACCTTGCCTCACCCGATATTCCTGTCATAATAGAAAGGTGATCAAACTCTTTTTAGAGACACCTTGACAAGGGGTAAATTACCTCTTTTGGCACAGATTTTACCCTCTTGCCATGCCCCTTCTCAGGCCTGGCTAGAGTACTCCCATTATCTTTTCGTCATAACCCAACTGCACTTTTTTTAAATATAAGAAGGAATTATCTGCATCCCCACAGTCTTGACTAGGAAAATTCACTGACATTTAATCACAAGTCCTCAATTTCTTCTAGGGCAAAGATTATAATTACAAAATCCTTTCATTATGGTATCAATGCTCTATGACATCACATGCCAAAGACCCATCTATCGCAAATGTCTGCTGGAGGTACCTTTCTGCACTAGGCACAATAAATCCACATCTGGGTTATTGCGCCCAATAACTCAGCAGAGGGGGAAGAACCCTCCCGGCTGTGCAGAGTCAACTTCCTCACCAGCAACCCCAGACCACAGCCCTTAAAGGAGTGCCAGAGAGAACAGGCAGGGAAAAAAAATCAGAGGGATAAAGGATGTCTCTTAAATAACGTGGGGGGAGGTAAGGCATAACCACTTGGGCCCCCCTGGTTCTGAAGGCAGCTGAGGGTTGCAGAGGGGTTGATTGATCGGTGTCAAAGGGGTGTGGCCCACGGAGTATCACCACGAGTGGCACTAAAGTATCTCAAGCTGGCTTTCAAGAAGGATTAGGGTTACTCAAATGCTGGTAGGTGTTTGAAAGTGAATCTAGCAAGCCCAGATGCCTGTGAATTTGGAGGGAGAGTCACATGCAATATGGATCAGCTCTTCCATCTCTTCAATTTTACAGAGGCGAGTGAGCCATTCAGACATGGTTAGAACGTGAGGCATATTCCAAATAAGTGAGATACATAATTTTGCTGTATTACCATATGCATGGCCAGGGATTTGAGGTACATTTTAGTCGGTAACAATGTGTGATGTAAGAGATATTTCACTCCAAGATTTATTTTACTTCCATTGAACCATTATTGCCTGACATTGGTATAAATCACATGCACCTTCTCTAACTGAGTGGTCTTATGAACTGGATACCATATAAGAGATGGAGCTTATGCTGTCCTGGAAAGGTGGGAAATCAGAGGCCTTTAAACTCACATGGACTTATACCGTGGCTGTTTTTACTTAGCCATCTTTTCTTTGTTTGAACAGGCCTGGTGGGGGTATCCAGCTCCACTTTATTGTCTTTTTTGGTTATTTATCTATTATTTGATTTAATTGTTTCTTTTTTCCCTCTTATAACTTTATCAAGCTTTCATATATATAGTGCTATATCTTCTACCTCTACCTGACACTATAGGGGCACCTTCTCCGACTCCAGACATGCTGGTTATCTAGATGTATATGGTGCAACGATCTCCTTATATTCATTCTCTCTCTCTCTCTCTCTCTCTCTCTCTCTCTCTCTCTCTCTCTCTCTCTCTCTCTATATATATATACACACAAAATAGTGCTAATTTTTCATGTGTATTACAATGGATGCTATCATTATGGGCTTTACTAATTCCAAGTAATGACTACAAAAGGGCCATAACGATATCTGTGTCTGTTTTTGTATTATGTGCAGTTACTGACTGGTTGGGATTATGTACATTGGTATTAGTGTTTTACCATTTATCTTGCTCTTTGGATTCTCTGGATGTATCCCTTTTGTTCATCTGCAATGTCTTGTTTGATTATTCTATTATTTCTATGTCCCTTGTAGATTTTGAAAAACGGATCCAGCACTATTTTTCCACTTTCTTAAACTCTCAAAGTCATGTGAACAAAAATAGGATAGTGCTCTTTCTGTTGTGTAAAAAGCCAATGTAAGTGGTGGATGACCCTTCCATGTTATGGGAGGTCAAAGTGAAACAGGAGATTTTCACTTATATTTGCAGTAGTTTAAACTGTTTTTAAATTGGTGCGTGGCTTGACGTCGTGAGGTGGTGTTTTGTTGACCAATCAGAGGTTTTCTTCTGCTGCTGAGTGAGGGTTGGGAAAATGACCTTTTTTAATATGGGAGTGGGAGACTGGTATTGGTAGTCGATGGGAGATTCAGAATCGGACAAAATAAAAATGTTCTTTAATATTGTTTCATTATTGTCATAATAATTACAATTATTCATTATGATGAAGTTAAAAACCCAGGAAGTCAGCACAGCAATGGGATGGTGGGAGCCCCTCATAATGAGCACAACACAGGGATAGTGGGAGCCCCTCATAATGAGCACAACACAGGGATAGTGGGAGCCCCTTATAATGAGCACAGCACAGGGATGGTGGGAGCCCCTCATAATGAGCACAACACAGGGATAGTGGGAGCCCCTTATAATGAGCACAGCAGGGGTACAGCCCCAGGAGGAAGTCAGCACAGCACAGGGGTGGTGGGAGCCCCTTATAATGAGCACAGCACAGGGATGGTGGGAGCCCCTCATAATGAGCACAACACAGGGATAGTGGGAGCCCCTTATAATGAGCACAGCAGGGGTACAGCCCCAGGAGGAAGTCAGCACAGCACAGGGATGGTGGGAGCCCCTCATAATGAGCACAACACAGGGATAGTGGGAGCCCCTTATAATGAGCACAGCAAGGGTACAGCCCCAGGAGGAAGTCAGCACAACACAGGGATAGTGGGAGCTCCTTATAATGAACACAGCACAGGGATGGTGGGAGCCCTTCATAATGAGCACAGCAGGGGTACAGCCCCAGGAGGAAGTCAGCACAGCACAGCACAGGGATGGTGGGAGCCCCTCATAATGAGCATTGGAATAGTCGCACCACTTCAACCATCTCCTCCAAGGACATGGCGTTAGATCTTTTAGGTTTTTTTGTCAGTGTTTCGACACGCTCCTCCACCTCCCCACCCTCTTCAATTTCAGACATGTTAGGTGTTTCTGACTTTCTGTAGAATTGAGCTGTTCCTCTTTAAAGTTTCAGCTCTAACTCTCTCTGCATAAATAACGGTCGTTAAGTCGTCCCGGACCAACTTCTGGTTTCAGCACACTACACAGGCCCGATTATTGACGTATTTACGGCCCGGACGAAATCTGCACTATAACAAACTAAACCAAGTTTGCTGTAGTCCACTAACAAAACTACCATCGGCATTGACTGCCATATTGAGAAAGGTATTTTTGCCTTTAAATTCATCATAACGAATGTTCGGAATTGTTACAAAAAGTTAACGAACCTAACGAAAATTTGTATTTCGTACGAATCCAAATTGAATTTCTGACACGAAATACAAACTAACGGCTAATACGAAATGGAAACCAAACAAATTTATTGATGGCGCACATGTCTAATAGCGACTATATACAGGGCGAACAAACAGCTCACATCACTCCTCAACACCCCACACCACCCAACCACAATGTCAAAATGGAGGAAGGAGTATAAATCTCCTAAAAAGCTGATAGCGTTCTTCTCTCTGCCTGGTATCACTAACGGCCAAGATGGCACCTGTGGAAGATCAGGGTGGCTCTCCTCACATCCTCAAGGACAAGAATTCCTCCAGAACACTGGGACACCCTCCTCTACAGATGACCAGGGTGAGTCTTCCCCTCCTAACTCACTCTCCACAGCAAGCCCAGCTAAATCAAGGCTCAGAACAACAAAGCCAGAGCACACACAACCCAGCACAGCCCCCTACCTGTTCTCTCTCCCTCCTCCTTAACAGTCATCAGTGCTGGAATAGTTTTCAGCTTCAGACCAGCCTCTGTCTGAACAAACTATGAAACGCAGGCTTCTATCCCTTGGGCAGACCCTGTACACTGATCTGTCCACAGCTGTATCATCATTGTCTGTTTCAGTGCAGAACCATGTCAAACATTTTAACACTACAGAGTCCAGAGTGGGTGATTTGTACACTGCTCATAATAACATGGTTGACGCAGTCACTGACCACGAGGATGTACTACAACAAATCCGACTCAAGCTGGCATACCTCATGGACTACATTGATTGAAAACACTGCACTAAAAATGATAGATTGTAGTGTATACTAAAACTATGTAAAATTAATCAAATTAATATAACTAATAAATGGATATGATACACACAAAACCAATTTAAAGTGCCTTGTGCATAACTGTGTTTAAAACCATAAACATAAACAAATAATATATAGAAAAAGTGCTCCTGTGCAATATATAGTGTCCAAATATGTTGTAAATGACCGTGCTGAAAATAAACGACACTGCAGGGGATATGTGATTCAGATCATAAGACAAAGTGCTCATGTGCATATAAATCACATCCAAATCACATCCAACTGCATCTCTAGTAACGTGATAAAAGTTTGTGTAATTCAGGAACAATAAAAAGTGTGATCCAAGATGTGCTGGGGTGTCTTTACTCAGGTGCCCCCCCTTAGGTAGTAAACGCTCACCTTGGAGTGTGCGACTTTGCAATTAAGCTAAGTCAAAGCGCGCATATGAACCACCTCTGGGCTCTTTAAAATGTCAGGCTTCATAATGCAATGACGTTTTAAACAATTTATTTCACTAAAGCAAAGATCCCTATCCGGGATACTCACATTTATCAGGTGCATCAGTGCACCATTCTATGATGAACATGTAGCAGATTATACCAGGGTGGTATCGTGATGATACGAGCGTCCTCCTTAGCTTACAAGATGTCTTGTCATGCCGTCCTGACCCCTCCCCAAGACCTCATGGACTTTTCTCGAAGGAACAACATAAAATTCTGTAATATTTCAGAATCGGTCCAACAGTCTGATCTAACAAAATTCATCCAATCCCTTATACGCTCACTCGTACCTGAGTTGTCTGAGAGAGAACTGGAGATTGACAGGGCGCACAGACTCCCTAAACCTCCACACCTACCAGCCTCTACTCCCAGAGATGTTTTGGCACGTATCCATTTCTTTACGGTCAAGGAACGCATCATGTATGTGGCAAAATGTACGGCCAGGCTTCCAGACCCCTTTAACTCTATGCTGACCTCTCCAAAGCGACCATGGAAAACCGCCGCCAACTTGCTACAATTACCAAGGCACTCCAGAACCACAAAATCCCTTATAAATGGGGATTTCCCACCAAACTACTTATCACCCACCAAAACAAGACCCACGCGGTGAGAACGCAGGTCTTTAACTATTAAAAGCCTGGCGCATCATACCTGAGGATACCCCTGACCCTCAAGACCAATCAACCCACCAAATGGAGCCTGGAGGTGCATACCAGAATGCTGGAAGCTATATTATGATGTTACCTTTCATTCAACAGATGCTGACTACCTGCAGCTCCGTTTATTTGCACCCGTCTGCCTAGACTGTTGATCATAGACCTACCTGTTCCACGGTAAGTCTATCTACCTCCATCCATGTCATTTTGTGCAGTAGTTACTGCCTATTGAGCTCGAGAACTTCACTTCTTCTTGAGCTCCCCCTTTTTTATTTAACCTTCCTTATACCTGTGCTCGCTACTACCCTACCATTTTTGTTTTATCGACCATAAATCTGCATCAGAACTCCTGGACAACAATACTCTACAATGGCATTTAAAATTGTCTCTGTAAATGCTAGAGGCCTGAACACTCCTCAGAAGAGGTCTGCATTGCTAAAGGAGGCCAACACCAAGGCTGATATCCTTTTAGTGCAAGAAAGGCATTTTGCACTAACCAAAACCCCTCAGTTCAAACTGAAAAACTACCACCAGATCCTTTTAGCCTCCAATGCAAAGAAGAAAAATGGAGTCCTGATAGCTATAAGAGATTCTCTTCACTTCAACCTGCAACAAACCATCATAGACCCCGAGGGTCACTATCTAATTGCAATTTGTGATATTAATGGAGTCACGTGCACCCTAGTCAATGCCTACGGTCTGAATAGGCATCAAATACGCTTCTGCAAACGCTTACACAAGAAGGTGACACAAGAGGCAGAATAATTATGGGGGTGACTTCAATCTAGTTGGAAATCCTGACATTGACACCAAATCAACAACCCGTCCCGTTACCAACGCCCGGCCTTTTCTGCAAGCAACTGGCTAATTCGACGTCTGGAGATGCCATCATGGCTCAGAGTAGGACTCCTATTTCTCCTCATCTTAACTATCTTATTCCCGCATAGACTTCTTCCTCGTAGACAGACATTTCAAGATATTACAGACTCATCAATCGGAACCATTGCATGGTCTGACCATGCTCCTATTACAATCACTATGAGAGAATGAGCAACCAGACTGACTCGTCTATGGAGACTCAACACCTCTCTTCTTGCAGACTCTAGTACCACCCAAACCATTACCTACGAACACCACGCTTTATTTGAACTCAATGACCATCCAGATATTGACCGTTTTATTCTTTGGTCTACATACAAAGCATATATGAGGGGGATCCTCATTAAATTGCACAGTAAATTGAAGAGATAATATTCCAAATTGACCAACTGGAAAAAGTAAACAAACAATCCCCTTCCCATAGCATAGCTAACAAGCTTCTAGCCCAGAGGCAAAAACTCCACTCTCTACTTCTCTATAAATTTGAAACCTTTGCCCGTTAAGTTAAAGCTCAAAGAACCAAATGTAAAATCGCTTCCCTTCACCACCCTACTACTAAACGCTTACTAAACAAACCCCAAGACATAGCAAATGCTTTCAGCGACTACTATTCCTCCCCCTATAACCTAGCCAAAGACCCCACCACCTCTCAACCAACAGATCCACTTATCCAAAAATTCCTGTCATCAGTTGACCTCCCAGCCATCACCCCTGACCAACTTCATCAGTTATCCTAGCCCTTCACAAATGATGACAATTATAAAAGCAATTAAAACCCTTCCCAGCAATAACTCTCCTGAGGAATATGGTTTTATCAATGAGTATTTCAAACAATTCACCAACATCCTCTCCCCACATCTCACTACTCTCTTCAATTTTGCTGCCTCCTCTGGTTCTTTTCCACTAGATATGTTGCGCTCGATCATTAGTACTATGCCTAAGCCAGACAAGGATCCTTCCTTCACGACCAACTACAGAACTATCTCTCTTATTAACACTGACGTTAAGTTATTTACCAAAGTGGTAGCATCCAGATTGATGCCCCTCCTCCCAGTCTTAGTCCACCCAGACCAAGTTTGTACCCGATAGATATGCTCCCGATGCGACTAGGAGGGTCATCAATCTAATCCACCAGACCAACCAATCACGGACGCCTTCTCTGCTTCTATCCCTAGATGCAAAGAAGGCATTTGACAGAGTGCATTGGTGATTTTTGAAGGTGGGGCTCGCTAAATTCAGCATACATGGCTGGTTCCAAGCAGCAATGCTCTCTCTATATTTCAACCCCTCTGCTAGAGTGCTGACTGAAGGATCACTATCTAAACCCTTCAGGATCTACAATGGCACCCGCCAGGGTTTTCCTCCCTCCCCTATAATTTTTGCCCTCCTATAGGAAACCCTAGCAGCTAAAATTAGAAACAACCAACGTATCTCTGGAATTTCTTGTAATGGCATAGACGACAAGATCGGTCTCTTTGCAGATGACATTATTCTTATGATCTCCAACCCGAATCACTCCCATCAAGTGATTCAAGAAATTTTCCACCAATTTAGTATAGCATCCCTTTACAAACTTAATTGGAACAAATCCCAAATCCTCCTACTAAACCTCTCTGACAAGCAAGAATCTTTTAAAAACAAACCTCCCTTATACTTGCGCCGCCCAAGCTATCTCATACCTAGGGATTAAACTGTGCCAATCCCCGAACCAACTCTATGATCTGCAGAACTTTTCAAAAACAACTTCCTCAGTTACTTAAACAACCACGAGTCTCTGGTCTGTCCAAAATGGAAAGAATAGCTCAATAACTCATATACCTCTTTGGTGCACACTAGTACTACCGATCCCTCATGCCTTTCTCTACTCAATACAAAGACAAATCACGAGATTCGTATGGGATAACAAATCACCCAGATGTGCTCACCATATACTAGTGAGACACCAAACATAAATACCTATTACTGCGCAGCTATCCAAGACCAAATGTACTATTGGTGGCACCCTTCCCCCAACAAAACTTGGTCAGGTATGGAATCCCTCCATCCCACTACCAATAAACTACTAGATATCTTCCTAATCATTATGACAGGCTCCACTCTACCTATGGCACCCCTCTCCCCAGCAGTCAGAGCGTCACTGTTGGCCTGGAAAATAATACCCTTAACACCCCCCCTACTTCCTCAAAACCTCTAAACTCCCTTCTACAGTCCTTATACCTGAAACATTCCACAGATTCTACTCCCAACCCATATACCCAAAGCATGGTATCTCCATGATAACGAGGCCCAAATGACCAACGACCATACTCCCAAATAAACACCCTTTCAAAATTGGAAGCAGAACTAAATGTCAAGGCGACCCCTACTATGTGGCAAAAGGCCTTTAAATCCATTCACTCAGCATCCCACTGCTCTAAGAACTGGGAAAACTATCAGAAAACTGTGCATAGATGGTACCTAACACCCTACAGGCTATCGAAAATATGCCAAAACTCGCCTAATACATGTTGGAGGACATGCGGCAGTGTGGGTGCTATAACACACCTTCTCTGGTTTTGCAGATCCCTTAGCTCCTTTTGGAGACAAATCTTTTCCCTAATCTCATCTATATCACAAATACCCTCAAAGCCCTCTCCAGAATTAGCTCTAATCCACCTAGGTATAGAAACATTTCAGCCCAGATCAAGAGTAGTAATAATACATCTTTTACTTGCAGCAAAGTTAAATATCTCCGGACAATGGAAAACTACAAACCCCCCTTTCCTGGCATCCACTCTTACAGACCTCAATCTCCAGTGTGAGATGGAGAGAATAGTAGCCAGGAAAAACTTAACCATGGACAAGTTTCTTTTCAAATGGTCCTCTTGGTTATCACACTCTGGATGCACTGTAAACATATATTTGTTGAATTTTACTGTGTTTGATTGCTATGCTGGTACTCCCCCACCCCCCCTTCTGGAGCAATCTCCATTAATGCCACCAGGTGTAGTCATATCCTTACAACTTAGTTTGAATTTGACCAATTTGCTATTTGTTCTGAAAACGTTACAAGAGTTGAAATTAACTTTATGTTCCAATTGGAACATCTGTTGACATACTACATGTATTATTAACAATGTATGTGAAAACCTCTGATAGAGAATATTTGCAATAAAATGTTTTTTTTAAATATCTTGCACAGTAATGATACTCTTAAAAGCAGGTGTCCCTCAAAAAAGAAATGAAGAACTGACCTCTCCAGCTGTCCATGCCTTCAAACACCCCTCTAGTAAAGAGGAATTATCCCAAATTTCTCAGCAGACACCTTCTTCTGCTCTTGGTTCCTCCCCTGACCCCTACGCCCTTACAGGGCAATGTATTGACATAGGGGTCAGGGGCAGGAACCACCCAGCACAGCTTGGGATCAGGAATCTGACAAACCAGGAAGTGTTGAATTCTGCTGAGACTTCAGGGGATGATATTTCTATACTGGAGCTGTTTTTGATGACCCGGCCAGCAAGAGAGGTCAGTATGGACAGCTGCTTTTAAGAGTGGAGTTAATGTAAAATGTGTGAATTCCAGAATTGTACAAATTTTAGTAACATCTACTTGAAAGTTATTTTTAGATTGACTTTGGTTCAATAGATAACACATTTGGTTCAATAGATAACATCTTTTTAGTTATGATCTATAAAGTACAGTATATGTAATATAAAATATAGTTTTCTTATTTGCATTGCAACTGATCATTTTTGGGAAAAAAACCCCCTCAAATTCAGCATCAACCAATCTAAACAGCTTTGTAATTAGTTACTAATTGTCACTTGATTACATTTGCATATGGCTGTCAGTTGTTTAACAATAGCAAGTAAGAAAATGAATTTTTATTTGTTATTTGTTTCAATTTTTTGTTCTTAATCACCCAGAAACAATCTGTGTATCATTATATTAAAATACTTTTCCTTTTACTTAATTACTGAAATAGTAATTAGTTAGAAAAAAATAAAGTGTTGCAATTTGAATTAACAATAACTTAAAGCTGAACTCCGGAGGAAGCAAAAAAAAAAAACCTTTAGACTAGGTTCACACTAATGCTGCTTCATAATAATGCTTTTTCAGTATATTTTTGTAGCTCGTTTTTATGCATTTTTATGCATGCTTTTGATGCATTTTTTATACTTCATGCATTTTTTTGTAGGAGTGGAGTGGATTTTAAACACAAAATCTTGATAAAACACAGTAAAAATGCATTTACATGTAATTTTAATGGCAATTAACACCTCTTTGTTTAGAATCCCTTTAACTCACACATGCTTAGCAATGAATTTTTCGAAACAAAAAATTAACAAGCCTACCTTCTGGAACACTAGAATTTCTCTATTGTGTCTGTAAAGAGAGAACCATAACATTAAGGTCATCATGTACATATTATGCTGTTTCATAGGGCAGTGTTTTATTATGGTAAAAGTAATTATTATCATTATATGGTACCATTGTTTCTTGTGTCACAGTGTAGGTGATACAAACAAGTGTTAGTCATATGGGTAATGGAAATGCAAAAAAACATTTCAATGACAAGTGCAAACCATTCTTTAACAAAAACATACAAAGCAAGTACAACATAAATTAGAAGAGAAGGCCATGTACAAGGTTGCAATAAACAAGGAGAATTTTCAAATGAATATATACCGAATATACTTTAATTTCCAGTATTGGGTAAAAGCTGGCAGGATGAATAGCCCACTGACATCTTATACCTGTTAAAAAAAAAATCTCAGGTCTTATTAGCATCTCCAATGCGGGGTCCCACTAATCCCTTTGCAGCATGTGCAGTCTTGTTGCCTTTTCTGTAGTTTTAAAATTACATTTTGAATAGATTCACAAGGGAACTTGTCAAGACAGAAGTACCTGTGCTGGCATAAGTGAGTCACTGTTAAGGAACAAGTCTGTGGCTAGGAGACTAACTTACTTTAACTTCACCGAAGTTCATCCAATCATTATGCTATGTAACCTTCTCATTCAATGTTCTGCTTTTATATAGACTTTTTATTGTAAGTTTATCTTGTTTGATTGCATTTACAATGTTAAAGTGTATGTAGTGCTTATCCCTGAAGGGGCCACTGAGAATATACATACAGTACCCAGGTCTCCCACAATAGTACAGAGGCTGCCAGTCACATAAGCACAGTCCCACAAACATAGACAGTTTAAGCTCAGTCTAGGGGATGTCTTTTTATTTATTTTTGGCTGAAGAGCTGCAACGGGAGAGGGGTTTCAGGGTCAGAGGCTACTCTAAACCAGTCAGTAACAACAATAGGAGGACATACTCTAATCTTTCAATAGTGGCTTTTCTGGAGGTAACAGGGAATGGCCAGTATATCTAGGACCCTGCATACAGTCTCTCACAAAAAGTGAGTACCCCCCTCACATTTTTGTAAATATTTTATGATATATTTTCATGTGACAACACTGAAGAAATGACACTTTGCTACAATGTAAAGTAGTGAGTGTACAGCTTGTGTAACAGTGTAAATTTGCTGTCCCCTCAAAATAACTCAACACACAGCCATTAATGTCTAAAGCGCTGGCAACAAAAGTGAGTACACCCCTAATTGAAAATTTCCAAAGTGGGCCCAATTAGCCATTTTTCCTCCCCAGTGTCATGTGACTCATTAGTGTTACAAGGTCTCAGGTGTGAATGGGGAGCAGGTAGTGTTAAATTTGGTGTTATCGCTCTCACTCTCTCATACTGGTCACTGGAAGTTCGACATGGCACCTCATGGCAAAGAATTCTCTGAGGATCTGAAAAAAAGAATTGTTGCTCTACATAAAGATGGCCTAGGCTATAAGAAGATTACCAAGACCCTGAAACTGAGCTGCAGCACAGTGGCCAAGACCATATAGCAGTTTAACAGGAGAGGTTCCACTCAGAACAGGCCTCACAATGGTCGACTAAAGAAGTTGAGTGCACATGCCCAGCCTCATATCCAGAGGTTGTCTTTGGGAAATAGACATATGAGTGCTGCCAGCATTGCTGCAAAGGTTGAAGGGGTGGGAGGTCAGTCTGTCAGTGCTCAGACCATATGCTGCATACCGCATCAAATTGGTCTGCATGGCTGTCATCCCAGAAGAAAACCTCTTCTGAAGATAATGCACAAGAAAGCCCACAAACAGTTTGCTGAAGACAAGCAGACTAAGGACATGGATTACTGGAACCATGTCCTGTGGTCTGATGAGACCAAGATAAACTTATTTGGTTCAGATGGTGTCAAGCGTGTGTGGCGGCAACCAGGTCAGAAGTACAAAGACAAGTGTGTCTTGCCTACAGTCAAGCATGGTAGTGGGAGTGTCATGGTCTGGGGCTGCAGGAGTGCTGCCGGCACTAGGGAGCTACAGTTCATTGAGGGAACCATGAATGCCAATATGTACTGTGACTATTGAGCATCTGTGGGGCATCCTCAATTGGAAGGTGGAGGAGTGCAAGGTCACTAACATCCATCAGCTCCATGGTGTTGTCATGGTGAAGTGGAAGAGAACTTCAGTGGCAACCTATGAAGCTCTGGTGAACTCCATGCCCAAGAGGGTTAAGGCAGTGCTGGAAAATAATGGTGGTCACACAAAATATTGACACTTTGTGCCCAATTTGGACATTTTTTAAGGGGTGTACTCACTTATGTTGCCAGTGGTTTAGACACTAATGGCTGTGTGTTGAGTTATTTTGAGGGGACAGCAAATTTATATTGTTATACAAGCTGTACACTCACTACTTTACTTTGTAGCAAAGTGTAATTTCTTTAGTGTTGTCACATGAAAAGATATAATAAAATATTTACCAAAATGTGAGGGGTGTACTCACGTTTGTGGGATACTGTAAGTTGTCCATATAGCAACCTCTGGCACATAGTTCCCTTCTGGCACTTGCAGAACTAATAGTCTCTAGCAAGGTCTTTACTCATAGTGTCCCAGGAGCTGTCTACCATCCACAGGTAGATCATTAGTGAGGGTGATAACAAGATCTTTCTCCAGACCAGGACCTAAAGACAATCCCCTGCAGCAAGTATAACTGAAGCGCTACCCCCATGAGGGCCACTTAAAGGATCTGTACCCCACTGGTTGCCTTGACCTTGCAAGTCCTCTGACACCTTACACTCTGGGTTCCAACCTTCTTGTGATGACAAAATATACTTAGAAATACACACTGCCAAGTAAAGCAATTTAATCTTATTTACTAAAGGATTTACTACAACAAATAACTGACAGCAGAAACAGATAAGAATGACAACTGGTTGCAATATAATATAAACACTTTTGTAGAACCAACAACTCTGCTTGGATTTGAGTTATATAGATACAGTACAAGCAGAAGGAGGGCAGAGGAATGACCAGGTTCATGTCAGACCACTACCTTCTGTCCCCTGACACCACACTTCCAAAGAACCGAATAAATCCTGTATTTAGTTTGATACAAATGTTATGACCCTTATGTCTTTGGATCCGCTCTTTTTAGTAGATAGAGTCCATAGTGAAAGTAGGGGTCCTTATGGCACCAATGGTTTTTATCCCTTGTGGGGGGGGATATATGTTGTAGTCTCTCAGGAGAAAGGAAGGTCTTGAGTCTTCAGCTAGCTCTTTAATGATATGCTTGAGGTCTCCTGAAAAGCAGGGTGATATAATGTATGCTTGTGATGTCCTGGCAAACAGGGAGATTACTGTCACTGTTCAGTAAAGAGTAAGTGTAGCGCTAAGTTCTCCTACAAGTTTCATCAGAGAAGCAAGACAACAGTGTCTGCATGCAGTGTCCTTTGTTATATGAAGATGGCAAGTGCCCACTCACCAGCACCAGTGACCTTTGGTGTTGAAAAGGGGTGTGGGGGCTCCACAGCAGGTCTCTGCTGAGCCTGGCTCAAGTGATGGCACTTGACCTTGTGTTGCATCACGTCGCAGCCCAGCTGGATCTGCCGTAGAGCTGATGAAAGTGGCCTCCAGGCTGCTGCTGGTCTACCAGAAGTGGCTGGAAGTGGATTCTACCGCACCCACTCACCATGACTCTCTTCCTCCCTGTTGCATAGGTCGTGACTCGGCCACAGCGCAGTCTAACACTGAGTCACTGCTTGCAGATCCAGGCCGTGGTCACAAGAGAGTGATTCTGTCTCCACACAGGCTTTTTATTACCTCTTCCGGCATCCTATTCTACTTCCCCAGCCGGGTGGGATTTGTAGTCCATATCAGTCCAACTGAATATAGAGCTTGACAGAAGGGATTACATATCCCAAGATGCATTGCTCTACTCTTACTTGATGACATAGTGTCCGGGCTGGGAATAAGTCTCACTGTTGCAACACTGCAGAGTGTCTCCTGAATATGCAGGCAACTCTAGCAAGCTCCTGGCTACATAACTATTTGGCATTCTTCTCTAGACCCTCAGTCCATCAGATGCTGATGCCCAGACTGCAATTTGTCTCAGCAAAGCTGCTTCCAGGAGCAACAGATGCAAGAGACCTGGAACCTTCCTTGGAGGAAACAAACACTCCAGCAAGGCTCCCTAAACATTTATCACCTCCCCAGCCACCTTCTGGATGCCTCCTTCCAGCGATTGTTTAGGGCATGATAAATATTTACACTGATCATTTGAATATTCCTGCCCTATATTCTAAAAACCTCTTTCAGAAGCAGATGGGAGGATTCAAACTCTAAGTTTAACCCTGAACAGATTCAACCAATTAATCACTGTTCCACTCACTACATTGGAGCCAAAAACTACACATTAACCCAGCAGCACAACTAGAGGTGGACACTACATCCATCCCCCTAAAAATGCATGCTGATTTACTAAAACTGTAGTGTAATGCACAAGCTCTTCTGAAAGGGCCCCAATGAAAGCCGGCAGAAGAACAACATAAAGGACTGCCCCTCCTGAAAAACATCATGCACGGACGTCCCTTTTGTTCTGTTCTCCCTTTTCCTTAATTTCTATGGACATTGCCTATCCAGTCAGTTTAGGTCTAGTATAGCTACGATTAGTGCAAACTGGCAGTATAGTCTCAGCAAATTGTTAGATCGAGCCTAATTGCTGCTCACTCTTGCACGTCAGGTGGTGCTGCTACTGTTTATGCTGACCTGGGAGTTACAGGTCATTTTATGCTTAGCGCTTACTGTTAGCCATTTTGTATACTGAACTGTGTTAGCACAATTGGCAATGTACTGTATTTGTATTTGCTTGGTTATCAACTTTACAGAGTGATAATACATTAGGATTACCTTTGCTAACTGGTTTGGTGCTTGCTTTTGATATAGCACTATTATTGGGGAATAGAAATGATTTGCCATGCTTCCCTGTGTTTACTTGGGTTTTTACATTCAGCCTAGTGTGTCAGAGGGGCTGAAGCCTTTTGGAAGGTCGAGGCAAAGAACAGAGAATCAATTCTATTCAGCGGCTCCTGTGGGGGGTAGCGCTACGCACATATGCATTGGCAGGGGTTACCTTAAGTAAAAATAGCATTTCAGAATGATCTGTCTTCCGAGATGTAGAGGCAGCTAAAATTACATGCAGATCGTGACTTTTTCTACAGTCAAGTTTGACCTCTTTAGCCTCCTTATGTGTTGGCCTGACCATTTTTGCATTAAAGAACCAACATGGAGGGCAATCAAAGCCTGATTTTTTCAGGCTTTTGTATCTCTGAATTTTGATGCACAGTTCTTGATGAAAGTATTCTTTTCTTATGCATTTTATTACTTTCTCAGGTTGAAAAGGCCCTCTTTGTTACAGGTTACAGGTATACTTCAAAGTTATCACCCCATTATATGATATAGACAACTCTCTTGGCTTTGCATAAATTATAATAACGAACAATGGCAATATTTTCTGTGATCTAAAAGTTTGTAATGCAGTGACATCAGTATATGTTAATTATATGAAGCAGGCACTTCAGTGAATGACAAGTAACAATCAAAGTTTAGTTTATTTGTGCAGTTTATTTTCTCCACTGAAGGTAGAATGCACCCACAGTGGGTCTGCAGCTGGAAGGAAGTCAGAAGGCCCCATGTGACTCTGGCAGCAATCTTGGGTCAGGAAGAGCCTATTTAAGACCCTGTCTCCCAGGCTTTGTACTTTATGCAAGTGGGTAGCTTAGGGAAAGGAACCCCATCTGGCAGGGACAATACTAGTGGTGTGGAAAGGTTCCTGATAGGGAGGGAAAGCATAGGGTCTCATCTCTCCTGGACATCCTCCCACTTGGGCATGAATTGGCCATGCCACATTCTGCCTCTCTCTACAGATGCTGTCACTTGGCTGGAACCTGCTCTGTTCATGTTACTGTAACCGTGAATGAGCCTGGTTGGGTAGTCTTCGCACCGGGATTGGTGTGTGTTGCTGCATTGCATCAAAACAAGATACTGTAATTATTCCACCTGACTGTGTGGATTATTTTTTCACAATACCTTGCTACTTCCCACCTAAATGCATGTTACTCACTCCCCTTCCAACCATGTGAGAGCACTAGCACTAAATGGCCATTCAAGCACCCAGAGCTGTCCCGTGGGTCAGGAAAAAGTTCTCAGCCCTGCATAAGCTCAAACAAGAATAACGTTTTTTTTTTGCATCAGCAGCTAAACAGAGTGGCAGGTGAATGAAAGAAGGTAAATATGTGGAGCTATCATTAACGACTTTTGCGTTAATCTATTCTGTCTCCCAGGTGAAAAAATGCTTGTAGCTATTTGTCCCATCCTTCTTTGTACTAAGTATATGGTCAGACAAGGTGCCTCCATCCCCTAAGGTTGTCAGACCACATAGCTGGCAAGGAGACAGATGCTTTGATAGATGACGCTTGTCTCCAGCTCCAAGTGTTTACCCATTTGCTCAGAATCAGTGTAGCTGACACATCCCCCTTCCCCTGTGTTCCTCATGAGGTGCTTGAATCGGGCAAGAATTTGGAATCAGAGAATGGTGCCATCTATCAAAGCATCTACCTCCTTTCTAGTTTTGTGGTTGAATGACTGTGGAGAAAGGGGGTGTCATTGGGATAGCTTTAGACAGCACATAGGAGAATTGGACAAAGTACTACATGACTTTGTCCGCTGGGGAACAGAACACATGAAAAGAAAACAAAGTAAGATTTCTTACCTGTTGATTTGCCTTACTCGGGTTTCACATTAAATTAACTATGACAGGATAGAAAAAATGGAAGCTGCCACTTATGACTCAAGTCTAAATGCAGTCAAGATAAAAAAATAGAAAAAACAGCACAATGGACATAACGTACCATCAGTCAAATGGTTTCCTTGTGCTGGTTCCTCTTCTGTTAGCTGAAATTCTCCTTCATCAATGCTCCCCCATCTCCACCACCATAATCTTTTGGTGCAGGTGGGTTAATAGGTCCAAGGGACTGTCACAGTCTCTTTTCAAGAGTGATGACTATGCCCGCCCTTTCCACTCTGCTCCTCTATTCATAGAAATTGGTACTACAATTTGCTTACCTGGAGGGTGGAGGATGATTGAAATTCTGTTTCATTCATAGAAGTAGTAGTACAGGCTTCTGTGAATGGAGGTGCTCAGTGGAAAGGATGGGCATAATTGGCCACTCTTGATGAAAGCCAATAACAGCTCTTACAGTTTTATTAACCTCTGTTGCACCAAAATCCAGAAGATTATGGTGGCAGGGGTTGGGTGCATCGATGAAGGATGATTTCAGCTAACAGAAGAGGTATCAGCACAAGAGACACATCCTACTTACTGTAAGTTATGTCACTTGTGCTGATTTTTGTTTTCAATTCTGAATGCACTTACGTGGCAATAACACTTTTCCTTACTCACTACTCAATGAGTCACTGACTTGGAACAAGCATCCGTCAATGATGTCAGAGCTTGGAACTTTGAGACTTGTTCTATATAAGTGATTGCTTCTATTGGATCTAAGAAAAGACCAAAGGAAACTATTTTTGATTTGTTGCAAATCCCTGCTCTTTCCACAGTTGTCAAATAAGTCAGCATTTGTATCTATCAGTTTATGGCATCCTGATGCTAAAAGTAAATGCAATTTGTCCTAAAAAGCTACCAAAGGCATGGAAGGCAATGGAAAATCAGCCTAATACACTCCAAGCGTCACCTGAAATTTCTTGACACTTCCAGCCCACAAAGGATCATCCTATTTATTTCTCATACTTTTCTGTCTGAAGAAGCTGATCATGTAGTTCAAATCTCAGCAAAGGTGACAAATGTGATGGATTTGAGGTCATTTTTCATCAATCACTCCAAAGAGGAAATGGGATTCTTAAGGGAGGGATGGAGCACCAGCTTGCTCAAGAAAAAAACATGATTCACAGGCAGCCGTAAGCACTGTGATCAAATTTCTTTCAGGAAATTGGTGCTGCTTTGCCTGTGACATTTCACTGCCCGACAGAATTTTATATACAGTCACCTGTTTAGACAGATGAGACTGGCAGAATGTTTTCATGATAAGAGGAGAAAATCACACAGAGAGTTAGACATCTTGTCAAAGTGGACTTAAACCTAAAATCCCAAGTTTGGCTGTATAACGGGAATTAAACAGTTTGATATGTTGACGCAAAAGTAAAAAAAAAATATCTTTAGCATATAATTTCTGATTAGAAGTTGAAGAGCACTTCCAACAGTGACACCAAGGAACAAATCCAACTGCCATCTGATGCCCAAGGCATCCTTCATTGCGTGTAACTGGGCAAACACTTATAATGTCCAAACTAACGTGTTCTTCAATATTTAACAAGAACACAGAGCCAGAGTACAGAGAAGAATGCAAAGTGTATAGAGCTGAGAGGCTTGAAAGGCAAATACACATTACATTAGTATAAAACTAGATGAAAGTCAAGTCTTAAAGTTCTTTAAAATAGAATTAGAGGTAAAAACTTTTTTTTTATATTTTGAAAAGAGTAATTGGGGGTGTGTTAGAACCATTGTTAGGGTTTTTCTTCTCCATCTGTGTTCTATTGGAGAAAGTTTCCCTTCATTTCCTATCCCATTGCCAAAACAGTAAGTGATAGAAAATCCCTCCAAAGTGAGGGAATCCCTGGTTTCCACCAGAGTTTGTCCACTTGAAGATTCTAGTGTCCCCATTAGAAGGTTCCCCTCTATTACTGTCCTGGTAACAACTTCTTGGGAATTTCTATTACTTTCACTTTTGGAGATAACGCTAAACAGGACAAATAAAGAGGGGGAATATCTCTAATTGGAACCCAGACAACAATAAAATCCCAACAATATTTTAAAGTAAATATGAGTCAGATCAGTCTTTATTTTATGCTCACCCAGGAGCCCTGCCATCATTTATGTTTCAATAAGTCTATAGAAATATAGAAATAAAATATCAAAAAGAAAACACATGGATGCTAGGGATGAGCCGAACACCCCCCTGTTCGGTTCGCACCAGAACATGCGAACAGGAAAAAAATTCGTTCGAACACGCGAACGCCGTTAAAGTCTATGGGACACGAACATGAATAATCAAAAGTGCTAATTTTAAAGGCTAATATGCAAGTTATTGTCAATAAAAGTGTTTGGGTACCCGGGTACTCCCCCAGGGGACATGAATCAATGCAAAAAAAAGTTTTAAAAACTGACGTTTTTTCAGGAGCAGTGATTTTAATAATGCTTAAAGTCAAACAATAAAAGTGTAATATCCCTTTAAATTTCATACCTGGGGGGTGTCTATAGTATGCCTGTAAAGGGGCGCATGTTTCCCGTGTTTAGAACAGTCTGACAGCAAAATGACATTTTGAAGGAAAAAACACATTTAAAACTACCGCGGCTATTGCATTGCCGACAATACACATAGAAGTTCATTGATAAAAACGGCATGGGAATTCCCCACAGGGCAACCCCGAACCAAAATTAAAAAAAAAAAATGATGTGGGAGTCCCCCTAAATTCCATACAAGGCCCTTCAGGTCTGGTATGGATATTAAGGGGAACCCCAGCCAAAATTTTAAAAAAAAATTGACGTGGGGTTCCCCCTAAATTCCATACCAGACCCTTCAGGTCTGGTATGGATTTTAAGGGGAACCCCGCGCCAAAAAAAAAAACGGCGTGGGGTCCCCCCAAAAATCCATACCAGACCCTTATCCGAGCACGCAACCTGGCAGGCCGCAGGAAAAGAGGGGGGGACGAGAGTGCGGACCCCCCCCTCCTGAACCGTACCAGGCCACATGCCCTCAACATTGGGAGGGTGCTTTGGGGTAGCCCCCCAAAACACCTTGTCCCCATGTTGATGAAGACAAGGGCCTCATCCCCACAACCCTGGCCGGTGGTTGTGGGGGTCTGTGGGCGGCTTATCAGAATCTGGAAGCCCCCTTTAACAAGGGGACCCCCAGATCCCGGCCCCCCCCCTGTGTGAAATGGTAAGGGGGTACTTACCCCTACCATTTCACTAAAAAACTGTCAAAAATGTTAAAAATGACAAGAGACAGTTTTTGACAATTCCTTTATTTAAATGCTTCTTCTTTCTTCCTTCATCTTCTTCTTCTTCTGGTTCTTCTGGCTCTTCTGGTTCTTCCTCCGGCGTTCTCGTCCAGCATCTTCTCCGCGGCGTCTTCTATCTTCTTCTCCTCGGGCCGCTCCGCACCCATGGCATGGGGGGGGAGGCACCCGCTCTTCTCTTCATCTTCTTCTCTTCTTCATCTTCTTCTTCATCTTCTTCTTCTTCTTCTTCTCTTCTTCCTTCTTCTCTTCTTCATTTCTTCTCCAGGCCGCTCCGCAGCCATGCTGGCATGGTGGGAGGCTCCCGCTGTGTGACGGCGTCTCTTCATCTGACGGTTCTTAAATAACGGGGGGCGGGGCCACCCGGTGACCCCGCCCCCCTCTGACACACGGTGACATGACGGGACTTCCCTGTGGCATTCCCCGTGACGTCACAGGGAAGTCCCGTCAAGTCACCGTGCGTCAGAGGGGGGCGGGGTCACCGGATGGCCCCGCCCCCCGTTTTTTAAGAACCGTCAGACGAAGAGACGCCGTCACACAGCGGGAGCCTCCCTCCATGCCAGCATGGCTGCGGAGCGGCCCGGAGAAGAAATGAAGAAGAGAAGAAGGAAGAAGAGAAGAAGAAGAAGAAGAAGAAGAAGAAGAAGATGAAGAAGATGAAGAAGAAGATGAAGAAGAGAAGAAGATGAAGAGAAGAGCGGGAGCCTCCCCCCCCATGCCATGGGTGCGGAGCGGCCCGAGGAGAAGAAGATAGAAGACGCCGCGGAGGAGATGCTGGACGAGAACGCCGGAGGAAGAACCAAAAGAGCCAGAAGAACCAGAAGAAGATGAAGGAGAAAGAAGAAGCATTTAAATAAAGGAATTGTCAAAAACTGTCTCTTGTCATTTTTAACATTTTTGACAGTTTTTTAGTGAAATGGTAGGGGTAAGTACCCCCTTACCATTTCACACAGGGGGGGGGGCCGGGATCTGGGGGTCCCCTTGTTAAAGGGGGCTTCCAGATTCCGATAAGCCCCCCGCCCGCAGACCCCCACAACCACCGGCCAGGGTTGTGGGGATGAGGCCCTTGTCTTCATCAACATGGGGACAAGGTGTTTTGGGAGGCTACCCCAAAGCACCCTCCCAATGTTGAGGGCATGTGGCCTGGTATGGTTCAGGAGGGGGGGGGCCGCACTCTCGTCCCCCCCTCTTTTCCTGCGGCCTGCCAGGTTGTGTGCTCGGATAAGATATGGATTTTTGGGGGGACCCCACGCCGTTTTTTTTTTTTTTTTGGCGCGGGGTTCCCCTTAAAATCCATACCAGACCCTATGGAATTTAGGGGGAACCCCACGTCAATTTTTTTTTAAAATTTTGGCTGGGGTTCCCCTTAATATCCATACCAGACCTGAAGGGCCTTGTATGGAATTTAGGGGGACCCCCACATCATTTTTTTTTTTAAATTTTGGTTCGGGGTTTCCCTGTGGGGAATTCCCATGCCGTTTTTATCAATGAACTTCTATGTGTATTGTCGGCAATGCAATAGCCGCGGGTAGTTTTAAATGAGTTTTTTCCTTCCAAATGTCATTTTGCTGTCAGACTGTTCTAAACACAGGAAACATGCGCCCCTTTACAGGCATACTATAGACACCCCCCAGGTACGAAATTTAAAGGGATATTACACTTTTATTGTTTGACTTTAAGCATTAATAAAATCACTGCTCCTGAAAAAACATCCGTTTTTAAAACTTTTTTTTGCATTGATCCATGTCCCCTGGGGCAGGACCCGGGTCCCCAAACACTTTTTATGACAATAACTTGCATATAAGCCTTTAAAATTAGCACTTTTGATTTCTCCCATAGACTTTTAAAGGGTGTTCCGCGGCATTCGAATTTGCCGCGAACACCCCAAATTGTTCGCTGTTCGGCGAACTTGCGAACAGCCAATGTTCGAGTAGAACATGAGTTCGACTCGAACTCGAAGCTCATCCATCCCTAATGGATGCACATGTTGACTGTGAAAAAACAACTTGTCTTATAAGGCTCCATGCAAAGTGGGCAAGTTCCCTTGGCAGAAAAAAAGAATGTTCATATAGAGTGTTTTTGTACAGGAGTATAGGAGAGCTTAGGAGTGTTTAGCTTTTTTTTCTGCCAGTAAGCTCCAATTGAAAAACGCAAACCCAAAGGTTTTTTTTTTTTTTTCTAAATGCTGAACTTAAAATATGCCTCTAAATGTCTGAATGTGCATGGACACATTGGTTAATATTGACCTGCTTCTATAGGCAAAACACAAAACTTTTGTAGAAGCAGTGTTCTTTAAGCCAGAGTGCATTGACCCTAAGCAGAGTAGGTAGGAGGAGAACATAAAACATCTACATAAAGAGATAGTATTTAAAAACATGGTAACATTATATTAATATAAAACAAGTGCATGTCTCAGAGGCACCCACATGCAGAAGATACAGTAAAGAATAAACTGTATAAGGCAGTGGTCATCAACCCTGTCCTCAGGGCCCACTAACAGGCCAGGTTTTATGTATTAATTTGAGGAGATGCAGACTAGAATACAGAATCACTGAGCAGCAAATGATATCACCTGTGATGTATTTCAGTTATCTTGCAAACCTGGCCTGTTAGTGGGCCCTGAGGACAGGGTTGATGACCACTGGTGTAAGGGATCCCTGTCAAGGTTAGGCAACTAGGAGAAATCACCATGAGACAAGATAATTACGGAAAGGCCCCACCGTCATTTAAAGGGCAATGTGCTAGTTGTGGGTAGAGGAGAAATATGTAGTGGCTAGGACACCAGGAGGAAGGGGCACTATTTGGCAGGCATCTCGCTGGTGCAGCTGATGTGCCCTGGCTTTGATGTATCCTATGCAAATATGGAACTACTCCCTAAAAGATGGTAATTATATTTGAGTATCAGTGTGGCACTTTTATTTTTTGGCACATGGATTTACTGTCTATCTATATTACCCAGCATCTTACACAATACCATTCGATTTATCATTTGCAAGAGTTTGTATCGCAGATGTCGCAAAAGATACACCATATTGTCAAAAGCATTGGGACACCTGCCTTTACACGCACATGAACTTTAATGCATCCCAGTCTTCGTCCGTAGGGTTTAATATTGGGTTGGCCCACCCTTTGCAGCTAAAACAGCTTCATCTCTTCTGAGGAGGCTGTCCACAAGGTTTAGGAGCGTGTCTAATGGGAATGTTTGATCATTCTTCCAGAAGTGCATTTGTGAGGTCAGGCACTGATGCAGACAAAAAGGCCTGGCTTGCAGTCTATGATCTAATTCATTCCAAAGGTGTTCTGTCAGGTTGAGGTCAGGACTCTGTGCAGGCCAGTCAAGTTCCTCCACCCCAAATTTGCTCGTTCATGTCTTTATGGACCTTGCTTTGTGCACTGCTCCAAATCATTTGGTGGAGGGGGGTTATGGTGTGGGGTTGTTTTTCAGGGGTTGGGCTTGGCCCCTTAGCTCCAGTGAAGGGAACTCTTAAGGCGTCAGCATACCAAGACATTTTGGACAATTTCTTGCTCCCAACTTTGTAGGACCAGTTCCTGTTCCAACATGACTGCGCACCAGTGCACAAGCAAGGTCCATAAAGACATGGATGAGCATGTTTGTGGTAGTGGAAGTTAACTGGCATGCACCTCAACCCGATAGAACACATTTGGGATAAATTAGCTTAGAGACTGCGAGCCAGGCCTTCTCGTCCAACATCAGTGCCTGACCTCACAAATGCGCTTCTGGAAGAATGGTTAAACATTCCCATAGACACACTCCTAAACCTTGTGGACTCGGGGCTGTTTTGCTAGCAGTGAGGAAGAGACCTGCATGCTGTCTGGAAGGCTCCACAAGTGGACTGTGACCTGCTGGAAACTATCTATACGGTTTCCTGTCCATTACCTATCCCATTGAAGTCCATTGTTGGAGTTGGTCTTCTGGCTGGAGGTCGTGTCCCTTGTGACCGTTCCCCTTAGGTGTATAGCCCTACAAGCCTGATTGACCCATTGGGTGTATACCTATTTGTGTTCAATCGTTCAAGTAAGCCTTTTGACTCTCTAGTGGCGGATCACTTATTAACAAGTTTGGGCATGTTTTTCTATGTCACATCGTTACCCAGTTCAAGTGTCAGTTGTTTTGAACCACGTTTTGAACATTTATTTTTTTTGGTTCACCTTTCCAAACATTAAGGACTTGTACCCTTTTCCTTTGGATATTATTATTATTGGACATTATTCACATAATTTCCATTTTCACATTTGTTGTTATAACCTTCAGTTTATCATTTTATTTTGGGTTTATCACACTTGTATATTTCAGTGTATACTTATATATATTTATACACTGTTTGTATTATTTTGAGTTCATTCTCCTATCATTTGTGTGCACTTTTTTATGTATACTGTATGTACATTATTTCATATATATTTTTCAGTTTACTTTGAGATTCGTTTTGAACTCTGCACTTACCTTCCACATGTTTTTATTTGTTGCAATTGATCTATTGCTGTGCTAGCTGCTTTCTTACATTTGTTGCAGGCAGCACGGTATATTTGCTTTATATTTTTGACATTGTTAAACCTTGTGGACAGCCTTCCCAGAAGAGTTGAAGCTGTTATAGCTGCAAAGGGTGAGCCAACTCAATACTGAACCCCACAGAGTAAGACTGGGATGCCATTAAAGTTCATGTGCGTGTAAAGGCAGGTGCCCCAATACCTTTGGTAATATAGTGTATATGTGTGTGACTGCCATTACATTGCAAATTTCACCAGGAGGGAACCACAGGGGATATCAATTTTAATATTTGTACCTTGATTTCTTTGTCGCATTGTTGTAACAACTGCAACTCATTTCTGCGGGGAATGATCGCGGGCGGACACCAAGTCCGCCGGATCCGCTGATTGGCTCCCCCACTGATTAATCGGCATGCATGCGCACCCACAGTTACTAGTGCACAGATCGCCGTAGCCATATTTGCGCAGCCGAGCCTCCTTGCCTCAGTATAAGTGTGGTGGGTGGTCGGCAAGTGGTTAATGCTGTGGCCTTATTCATCCATCTTAACAGCCTTTCAGTGTCCACTAGCCCTCTCTGCCAATCCCTCTACTTGCTAATGATTGCCTAACAAAGTTCGAAATACAACATAAAAAGCCATCCACATCCTCATCAATCTTGTCTCATTATGTCACCCAAACTGTTTTCCCAAGACCTCCTGCTCTATAGCTCGCTTGTCTCCTCTCATGCTTGCCTCTAGAATTTCTCCAGAGCCTCTCCCATCCTCTTGAACTCTTTACCTCATCTCCTACTTAGTCCACCTTTAGGCAATCCCTGAAAACTAATTTCTTCAGGGAAGCCAATACCAGCTCCACCTACTTTACCTACTGAACTTTGAATTCTTCCATCAGTTCATCCTTCACAATTGTTACTTTTTGTGCCACTTGCCTTTCCGTAATGGATTTAAGCGCTAACCAGCAGGGTCCTCCTTACCCTCTTGTATTGAATTGTATTGCTATACCTAACTATACCATCTCCCTTATATTGTAAGGTGCTGTGCAAACTGATGGCGCTAGTTAAATTCTTAATACACCCTGTTCCAAAGTATTATACCAATGATATTTTTCTCATTTACCTAAATAATTGATGGAAACAACAGTCAGCATAATTCTCATGTTATCAACTATTAATAGTACAATTCAAATTTTATTGAACAAACCTCCTGATAACAGTTTTTATTTTTCAAAATAAAAAACTTACAATGCACTGTTCCAAATTATTACGCACAGTAAGTTTCAAAACACTTTATAGGTTGTAAAGAACTTAAAATTGTCATTTGTTGTGTTTGCAGCATATTTACTGAAATCAAAAGCCATTTCAATCAAACTTTGAACAACATTTTAACTTTTTAAACATTTTAACAGGTCACTTTACATTTTAACATAGGGCCCCTTACTTTATAGCAGCTTCACAAGTCTTGCATCCATTGAACTTGTGAGTTTTTGGACAGTTTCTGCTTGAATTTTTTGCAAGATGTCAGAATAGCCTCCCAGAGCTGCTGTTTGGATGTAAACTGCCTCCCACCCTCATAGATCTTTTGCTTGAGGATGCTCCAAAGGTTCTCAATAGGACTGAGGTCAGGGGAGGATGGAGGCCACACCATGACTTTCTCTCCTTTTATCCCCATAGCAGCCATTGATGCAGAGGTATTCTTTGCAGCATGAGATGGTGCATTGTCATGCATGAAGATGATTTTATTACGGAAAGTATAGTTTTTCCTTTTGTACCAGGGAAGGAAGTGGTCAGTCAAGAACTCCACATACTTTGCAGAGGTCATATTTACACCTTCAGGGACCCTAAAGGGGCCAACCAGCTCTCTTCCCATGATTCCGGCCCAAAACATGACTCCACCACCGCCTTGCTGTCGTCGCAGCCTTGTTGGAACAGGGTGGATGTCCACCAACCATCCACTACTCCATCCATCTGGACCATACAGGGTTGCATGGCACTCATCAGTGAACAGGACAGTTTGAAAATTAGTTTTCATGTATTTTTCTGCCCAGTGCAGCCATTTCTGCTTATGAACATTGGTTAGTGGTGTCCGAATGGAAGGTTTATGCACAGTTGCAAGACTCTGGAGGACTCTACACCTTGATGTCCATGAGACTCCAGAGGCACCAGCAGCTTCAAATATCTGTTTGCTGCTATGTAATGGTGTTTTAGCAGCTGCTCTCTTGATCTGATGCATGGATCTGGCAGAAATCTTCCTCAATGTGCCTTGATCTGCATGAAACCCGTCTGTGCTCTGAATCAGCCACAAATCTCTTAATAGTGCGATGATCACGCTTAAGTTTTCATGAAATATCTAAAGTTTTCATACCTTGTCCAAGGCATTGAACTATTTTACTCTTTTCGGCAGCAGAGAAATCCTTTTTCTTCCTCATATTGCTTGAAAATGGTGCTCTGCTTAATAATGTGGAACACCCTTCTTTAGTAGTTTTTCCTTTAATTGGGCTCACCTGGCAATTTAATTATCACAGGTGTCCAAGATTGTTTTCAGTGATCAAAAGAGCCCCGAGACACAATGCCATCCATGAGTTAAACTGAAAAACAAAATATTTCATCTTTGTGACACTCAAATAGAATTTGCATAATAATTTGGAACAGGGTGTAATGATAATAATAAAAATAATAACAACAATAATAATAATAATCAGATGTGTACTTTATACAATAAAATATGGTTAGATCTGGGAAGTAATTTCTCATTCAGACATTAAGTTCCTATATGATATGTAGGTCCATACAAATGGGGTGTATGTGACAAGTTTGTAGATCCAGGGGATTCTTTGTATATTGTGATTATGAATGGTACCAGCATTTTCTGAATCTCATATTGGTTTGTTTTTGGAAATTTGTAAAGGGATTAACTTTGTTATCCTTGATTCAGTGTGTACAATTTTACCATTTGTGGTCTACAGGGCTTTTTTTCTCAGAGAATAGGTGCAGGAACTCCCTCCTTCCAAGTCACCTCTTGTGTCCACCTCCGAGCGCCATTCCTTGGTTCCACTCCCTACCCACCTCCGAGCACCATTCCTTGGTTCTACCCCTACCCACCTCCGAGCACCATTCCTTGGTTCCACCCCTACCCACCTCCGAGCACCATTCCTTGGTTCCACTCCCTACCCACCTCAGAGCATCATTCCTTGGTTCCACCCCTACCCACCTCCGAGCACCATTCCTTGGTTCCACTCCCTACCGACCTCAGAGCACCATTCCTTGGTTCCACCCCTACCCACCTCCGTGCACCATTCCTTGGTTCCACTCCCTACCCACCTCCGAGCACCATTCCTTGGGTCCACTTGGTTCCAATAAACAATTGTCTCCCAGTAGCATAAGTGCCCCCCAGCAACAATAGATCCCCCACCAGTGACAACTGACCTCCTCAGCAACAATAGACTCTCCCCTGTAAAAATAGATCCCTTCCAGCAACAATAGATCCCCCAGCAGCCAGGATAAATAGACCTTCCAGTAAACCCCAGCACCCCTTGCCATTACATACATTCAGAGATAGAGGTCCTGGAACTGCGTTCCCCCGCGTTCCTGGTGATCTACCTTAATATATTATGCATCTTTTTTGGGGGGAAGGGGGCAGACAGGGCTTTAGTTTAGCAGCATATTTGGACACAAATATTTTTCTTTTATTTCATTTTTGGGGGAATAAATTGTAAAAAATTGAAAGAAATGCATTTTCATGACATTTTCCCCCCAATGCAACATTTATGTAATTTGCATAACCCCATATATTTAAAGCAAAATACAATCAACAAAGCCAAGTGATTAAAATGCTATCACATTAGTGTGACTTTTATGCAATGTAGCAGAATGCTCAAAGTGAAAGTATGCATTTTACTTTAGAAGATCTTTATTCCCCTTTTGACACTATATTGCAACCCACGCATTCGTTTGCATAAATTGTTAGCATAACATTAAGATAAGATTGAGTTAGGTTGATGAGGGCACAAATTAGCATGACTGTAACTTTTTTCAAAGGTTTGCTATTACAAAAAAATCTGAATAACATTGTATTCACTTATGTGAGCTTTTGATGCTTGGGCAGTGAACATAAATGTCATCCAAAATCAATGTTAGGACCTAGGGATTGACCTGAGGATGGTATTGTTCTAATTTTTTTTATGATATATATATATATATATATATATATATATATATATATATAGCTATAGATATATATACAGTATCTCACAAATGTGAGTACACCCCTCACATGTTTGTAAATATTTTATTATATCTTTTCATGTGACAACACTGAAGAAATGACACTTTGCTACAATGTAAAGTAGTGAGTGTACATCTTGTATAACAGTGTATATTTGCTGTCCCCTCAAAATAACTCAACACACAGCCATTACTGTCTAAACCACTGGCAACAAAAGTGAGTACACCCCTAAGTGAAAATGTACAAATTGGGCCCAAAGTTTCAATATTTTGTGTGGCCACCATTATTTTTCAGCACTGCCTTAACCCTCATGGGTATGGAGTTCACCAGAGCTTCACAGGTTGCCACTGGAGTCCTCTTCCACTCCTCCATGACGACATCACAGAGCTGGTGGATGTTAGAGACCTTGCACTCCTCCACCTTCCAATTGAGGATGCCCCACAGATGCTTAATAGGGTTTAGGTCTGGAGACATGGTTGCCCAGTCCATCACCTTTACCCTCAGCTTCTTTAGCATGGCAGTGGTCGTCTTGGAGGTGTGTTTGGGGTCGTTATCATGTTGGAATAGTGCCCTGTGGCCCAGTCTCTGAAGAGAGGGGATCATGCTGTGCTTTAGTATGTCACAGTACATGTTGGCATTCATGGTTTCCTCAATGAACCCCAGTGCTGGCAGCACTCATGCAGCCCCAGACAACAACAAGCCAACCATCATGCTTGACTGTAGGCAAGACACACTTGTCTTTGTACTCCCCACCTGGTTGCCGCCACACACGCTTGACACCATCTGAACCAAATAGGTTCATCTTGGTATCATTAGACCACAGGACATGGTTCCAGTAATCCATGTCCTTAGTCTGCTTGTTTTCAGCAAACTGTTTGCTGGCTTTCTTGTGCATCATCTTTAGAAGAGGCTTCTTTCTAGGACGACAGCCATGCAGACCAATTTGATGCAGTGTGCGACGTATGGTCTGAGCACTGACAGGCTGACCCCCCACCCCTTCAACCTCTGCAGCAATGCTGGCAGCAGTCATACGTCTATTTCCCAAAGACAACCTTTGAATATGATGCTGAGCATATGCACTCAACTTCTTTGGTCGACAATGGCGAGGCCTGTTCTGCGTGGAACCTGTCCTGTTAAACCGCTGTATGGTCTTGGCCACCATGCTGCAGCTCAGTTTCAGGGTCTTGGCAGACTTCTTATAGCCTAGGCCATCTTTATGTAGAGCAAAATCTCTTTTTTTTTCAGATCCTCAGAGAGTTTTTTGCCATGTGGTGCTGTGTTGAACTTCCAGTGATCAGTATGAGAGAGTAAGAGTGATAACACCAAATTTAACACACCTTCTCTCCATTCACACCTGAGATCTTGTAACACTAACAAGTCACATGACGCCGGGGACGGAAAATGGCTGATTGGGCCCAATTTGGACATTTTCACTTAGGGGTGTACTCACTTTTGTTGCCAAGACATTAATGGCTGTGTGTTGAGTTATTTTGAGGGAACAGCAAATTTACACTGTTATACAAGCTGTACACTCACTACTTTACATTGTAGCAAAGTGTCAATTTTTCAGTGTTGTCACATGAGAAGATATAATAAAATATTTACAAAAATATGAGGGGTGTACTCACTTTTGTGAGATACTGTGTATATAGATAGATAGATAGATAGATAGATAGATAGATAGATAGATAGATAGATAGATAGATAGATAGATAGATAGATAGATAGATAGATAGATAGATAGATAGATAGATAGAGGCAAATTTAGTTAAATGCAGCACTTGTTGCAAGGACTTCACCATTTGCAAAAACATATAGGTTTCCCATACAATCCACACAAAGCAAACACTAAACACTTGCATCTGGCTTGCTCTTACAGTGCTGCTTGTCTAGCTTCAATAGATTCAGATTCAGAATTCAGATTCAGAAACTTTAATGATTCCCAAGGGAAATCATTGAAACTGGCCCTTGTTTGTTCCTCCAAACTGTACTCTTCTACCACTGTGCATCTATGTACTTCTGGCTGCTCCCCTGCATTCACTGGGACTCCTGGGGAGAATGGAGAACTGAGCTAAAGTCCTCAGTATCACCACCAAACTTTTCAGGCAAGGGAAGTTTGGGTGGCACAGAAGAGGTGAGTTGGATTGGAGCAAGAGTAGGAGCTGGAGTCTGGACAGGTGCAGAGGAACCAGGCAAACAAGACTTAAACATAGCACAAAGTTCAACTTAGCGTCAAGAGAAGATAGATGCTGTTCATGAGCTCCAATCAAATGTCCCTGAAGTGAAATCGCCTTAACAATCTCAGCAGGGTCCACTGCCATTTGTGGCCCGTTTGTAATGTAAGGTACTTGTGATAGGTAGTGTCCGAAGTGGAGCTTGTGTGCTGAGGATTCAGGCGAAAAATTAGTCAGGCAGGTCAGGTCGGCAACAGATCAGGCAAAGCGGTACATGATTGAAATCCAGAGAGCGGTCAGGCAGGTAGAGATCATACACGAGCTAGCGGCAAAGTACAAAATCAGCAGGCTAGAGAGTAGTCAAAAATTCAGGCAGAAGTTCATACACGGTAATCAGCATCACAAAGCTATCAATACACCCAGGGAGCTAGTCCACACAAATGGGCACTGAGTGCTGCTATTTATGGGCTGCTTGATTGTACATTTTTCACAGCTGGCAGCAGGTGAGGCTAGTGAGTCCAAGGCAGTGCATTAGGCTGGGAAACATTGCAACAACTCCAGACCTCTTCCCGTGGCACAACAGGTAAGGCTGCAGCTGTGGAACCAGGAGCATCCCGGTTCAATGACACCCAGGTACATGACACAGGCCTTCCATTATATGGCTTGACTCAGATATGTCCAACTGGTGTTTAATAGGCTTCCTTGTGGCACTCATTGGTTTAAAGAATAAAAAATCATCCCTAGCTTCATTTAGTAGTTACACTTCCTTACAGCACAGTAAGTGTATTATGATCTCTTTCTCTGGGATTAAATAAGAAAAAATATATTTTTTTACTATGAAGATAAATTTAGAAGTGCCATAATCCTTTTTTTTGGAATGAACTAGGTTGGGCCTCAAAAGACATAATGCTCCTTGCTTGGATCACTTTTATCGCGGGTGGAAAGGGCCCCCCTCCCGCCACGCTTCAGTGCCCTTCGCCGCTTACCGGAGCCATGGGCAGTGGCAGAGGCAATCAGATTTTCACCCTTGCTGGGCATGGAGACGAGTGAGGGGAAGATGCCCACCCATCTCCATAACAATGCAGGGCGGAAGCGACGTCATAACGTCACTTCTGCCCATAGCTCTTTAAGAGGTCCTGTCATGCTTTTTTTCTATAACAAGGGATGTTTACAAAAAAACAGTGTAAAAATAAAAATAAAAGGTAAAATAAATAATAAAAAAAAAAATTTAAATACTTCCCGTCCCGCCGAGCTCACGTGCAGAAGTGAATGCATACATGAGTAGCACCCGCATATGAATACGGTGTTCATGTGAGGTTTTGCCATGATCAGTAGAGTGAGAGCAATAATTCTAGCCCTAGACTTCCTCTGTAACTTAAAACGTGCAACCTGTAGAATTTTTTAAACGTCGCCTATGGAGATTTTTAATGGTAAAAGTTTGTCGCCATTCCACGAGCGAGCGCAATTTTGAAGCGTGATGTGTTGGGTATCAATTTACTCGGTGTAACATTATCTTTCACAATATAAAAAAAAATGGGCTAACTTTACCGTTGTCTTATTTTTTTAATTCAAAAAAGTGTATTTTTTCCAAAAAAAATGCGCTTGGAAGACCGCTGTGCAAATACGGTGTGACAGAAAGTATTGCAATGACCGCCATTTCATTCTCTAGGGTGTTAGAAAAAAAATGTACAATGTTTGGGGGTTCTAAGTAATTTTTGAGCAAAAGAAACTGTTTTTAACTTGTAAACAACACATCTCAAAAAGAGGCTCGGTCTTTAAGTGGTTAAGATACTATTCTAAAAAGAGGACTAATATGTAGGAAAGTGCCAAAATAACTGATGCTATAATTTCCATGTCACATTTGTTTGACATTTGCCATCTGTTATGCCTAATAAGTCAAATATATATTTTTCTTTCGACATAATTAATTCCAGCATTCTTGCACTTGATTAACTTATTTTCAATTAAGGTTTTTATTAGCTAAGTACATCTGTTAGTTCTAGAAATGCTGATTAAAATACATCATTATTGAAAATGTTCTTTAAATGGATAGACTGTATATGTTATTCATGCAAATGAATGTGTGGGTATATATATTGGTTCTATAGTTGTTAATGTAATTTTATGAAAATAGTCAGGATCCAGGAAACAGGATTTAAAGGCACAATATAGTTAAGATGAAGAATTAATGTAAACCGTATTGGGATCAAAACTTTATTATTATTATTATTATACAGGATTTATATAGCGCCAACAGTTTACGTAGCACTTTACAACTTGAGGGTAGACAGTACAAATACAATACATTTTAATACAGGAGGAATCAGAGGGCCCTGCTCCTTAGAGCTTACAATCTAAGAGGGAAGGTCAAGAGATACAAGAGATAATAACTGTGGGCGATGTGCTGATTGAGAAGATAAATGTACAGTTGTTAGGTGGGGGCCAGATAGGCTTCTCTGAAGAGATGAGTTTTCAGGGATCGTCTGAGAGTGGATAAAGTAGGAGAAAATTGGACGGATTGGGGTAGAGCATTCCAGAGGATGGGGGAGGCTCTGGAGAAGTCCTGAAGGCAAGCATGGGATGAGGTGACAAGGGAGTTTGAGAGCAGGAGGTCTTGGGAGGAGCGAAGAGAACGATTAGGTTGGTATTTTGTGACTAGGTTAGAGATGTAGCTGGGGGCCAGGTTGTGGATGGCTTTGTAAGTTATAGTTAATATCTTGAATTTAATTCGGTGACTGAGTGGCAGCCAATGGAGGGATTGGCAGAGGGGTGTAGCAGACGCTGAGCGGTTTGTGAGGTGGATGAGCCTGACAGCAGCGTTCATGATGGACTGAAGTGGGGATAGCAAAAAACAAAATCAAATCCATGATCCAACCCTTAAAAAAATATGAAAGTAGGGGTTCAAATCACAAGTTTGCTAGCTGTCTGTTTTCCTTTTGGGAGATTTTCAGAAACTTCCTGTTCTGTCCAATATCCATCACCCAGAAAGGAAGTGAGGACAAATCTGGGTATCAATACAAACTCAGCATATGGTCTAAAGATCCTCTACTCTACTAAAAGAAAAGTGTTTTTTACTTATGTGTGCCCATTGAGGAGATTTCCTCCTCCTTCTAGTTCTTTCTGACACCTGTCAAAAAAACACAACAACATAGGTCGTAATTGCTCCTACTCAGATTTGGCTGGAGTTGGGCTCTAGGCAGCAGAAAGAATAGACAATCTTATTTTACCTTTTCATTCAATAATACATCATTAAAGCTGAACCATGCAGTGGTTCTGTTCCCACACTGATAGGTTAACTGCTCATTTTGTCAAGGGGCGACCAGAAAGCCTTAAACTCACCTGATCCCCTGCTCCAGCAGTAAACGGCACTCCACCATGATCCAGCAGTGGGCTGTTCCTGATGTCTTCATGCCCAGAGCAGGTCTATGAGCGTGATGACACCAGGAACAGTATACCGCACAAGATTGCTAGACCAAAAGGGGGGGCAGGAGCTGCAGGGACCAATCTTATGCTGGGAAGATCTGAGGATTAGGTAAGTATATTTCGGCTTTCCAATCCCCTAGACAAAAATGAGCAGTAAAACCCATGCAGTGCGGTCCTGCTGCATGGGTAAAAAAAAGTGCCTGGAGTTCAGGTTTAAAAATATTGTATACCGTATTTATCGGCGTATAACACGCACTTTTGTTCCCTGAAAATAGGGGGGAAATCGCAGGAGCGCGCTATACGCCAACAGCGTACCTCGGAGAGGGACAAGTGCTGCCGGAATTCACAGAGCCGTCATCTCCTCTCCACTCGGCTCTCACTCAGCTCTCACGTCACACACACAGTCCTGCCTCCTCCACCGGCATTGGACCAGTCTTCTGTCTATCACAGGAGCTGGTCCAATGCTGATAGTGGAGGCGGAACTGTGTATGTGACTGCCGACTGAGAGCTGAGTAAACAGGAGATGACGGCTCGGTGATTTTCTATGAGAGATGGTGAGCTGCATTGATGGGGGAGATGGGCGCAGATCAGGCTGCACTGAAGCTACAGATGGGCACAGATCAGGCTGCATTGAGGCTGTAGATGGGCACTAATCAGGCTGCATTGATGCTCACTGACCATTATTTTTCTTCAAAGTGGTTTATTTTAAAAAAAGGTTTTTTTTCCTGAAACTTCCCTCTTAAATTGGGGTGCGTGTTATACGCCTGTATGTGTTATATGCCCATAAATACGGTATTTTAAAATTCAAGCAGTATAAAGACTTGAATCTCCTAAAGAGTGCACAGTGACAGAGAGATGAACTCATCAGTCTGCTGATTCTCCATGCACAGTCCAGTCACTGGCCAAAGGAAGGTGAAGACCTGTAGGTGCTACATAACCATAGCATAAGAACATCAGTTCCCCTGTGCTGCTAGATAGAGCTATGCTGAGAGGCAGAGCTGTGTAAATCTCAGGGCTGGATGTACAGAAGTACAAATCCTTTAGCAGGTAAAACAGTTCCCATACATGTATTTTATCTGTTTTTTTTTTTTTCAGCGTTCACCCACTGCAGGCTCTTTGTTGCTTCTCATATACAGAAAACCTGATGTATCAAAATGTACTTAGCAATTTCTCACAGTGAGAAGTCAGAGTCAAGCATGTCTTATAAGTTTGAATTTGATAGTTGATACATCAAGCAAAAGGAAAGGAAGAATAGACCTAAGAAAGACTCACTAATACTACATAAATGGGCAAAGGTGTGAAATATATCTTAACGTTATATATATATACATGAGAGCTGCACTATTTAACGTAGTATTGTGCCACATATACCTCAAAACCACAAAAAAACATGTACAATCACATATGGTTGTCAACCTAAACAACAACAAAAAAGAAAAATATAATTTAAAGTTTTACTAAGTTCAGCACCCTGCATTTACTATATCTGATCTCCCACAGTACACAGAACACGGAAATGCAGTTATTTTAGTAAATATAAACTGCTAAATACCTTTTCTCATCAGCAGTATATAGCAGTCTTGTGACTTCTATCAGTTTCTGGTTAAAGCTTGTAGGAAGAGATTTAATTCACCCCTGACTGTCCTATGAGGCTGCATGACCCCTGACCCTCTGTCTGGACAGTGCTGATTGGCCCTGTGCTGATCACATGCACCCTCCCAAGGAAAAATAAACTCTCTAGCATGATTGGGATATTGCCCATGTTACGGCTGCTGTGCCACTTCCACAATTACCCTTATTTTTTTGAGTTTACCCAAACCTTAATAAATCAGATCAACCATCGTTATTTTGGATTTAAATGGCCATAGCAGCCCTTTTATTAAACAACTATAATTAACAATACAATCTATTTTTATATATTATTACATTCTCTATATAAACAAACATAACAGCCTGATGAAGCTAACTGCTCTTCTACTAGGTCTTACGATTTTTGAAGGCACACAAAAATTAACAACCAGCTGTATCTGCCACCAACTTGCATCTCCACGGCCCCCAGCCACAACTACACTGGCTCGGGGACAATTGCTTAACAATTTTCCACCTGATACAGCCCACTAACCAATCACATTATTTCCGACACTTATTAGGGCAGGTACATCCATACCGGAGATGGGCCCAACCCATCGCTCTCCAAAGAATGTAACCATCCCCGTCTTCAAAAACCCTGCGACCCCTGCCCACTGCTACAACATCACCAGTCCCTCCTACTCAACCTGTCAAGAAAAACCACCCATAAAACAAGTGAAGAGGAGGGAAGGCGGGAGAAGCTTATCTGACGCTGCCCCGCCTCCAACTGATGCTAGAGGTAACACCTCCTCCGAAGAAACCCCCTAGGACCACACCCTGCCCTCTACCAATGAAGTAAGGCGCGTTTTCCCCTTAAACAAACCAATCAAAGTGCAAAGTGGATTTTCCTTTAGTAAATAACCCCCCAATATTTTTTACTTTCTGCTATAATACATATCCAATAAAAAATTGAAAACATCTAATTTCTTCATCAATTTAGGTCAATATGTATTCTGCTACGTATTTTTGATAATAATAAAAAAAAAAAAACCCCAATAAGTGTATATTGATTGGTTTGCGCAAAAGTTATATCATCATTATATCATTATATCATGGCATATTTTTATGGAATTTTTATTTATTTTTTTTACTAGAAATGGTGACGATCAGCGGGACTGAGACATTGCAGCGGACAATCAAACACCTAACTGACACTTTTGACACTTTTTTGGGGACCGGTGACACTAATATAAAGTCACCGCCAGTGCTAAAAATATGCACTGTTACTGCACTAATGACACTGGCAGGGAAGGGGTTAACACCAGGGGCGATCAAAGGGTTAAGTGTGTCCCAAGGAGGTGCTTGCTAACTGTGTAGGTAATGCTCTGACTGGGAGAACACAGAGATCAATGTTCCTGCTTAGCAGGAACACAATATCTCTATGTTCTCCCCTGTCAGAACAGCGATCTGCCTTGTTTACATAGGCAGATCGCCGTTCTGCCTCTCTGGGGAAAGATCGTGGGTGGCCGGCAGACATCGCAGCCGCCAAAAACCGCTGATTGTTTTGTTTCGCACAGCCGGGCCGTTATGCCGCAGTAAATGTGCGGAAGGCTCTCCAGAAGTAGTTAAAAAAACCTGTGTGAAAATCTGTATGTGTGTGACACTTGTAATTTTCACAATTGGTGTCCATGCATTTTAATCTTGAGTGTTTATAATGCAAATTGCATCCACCTTTCTAAAAGAAGTGTTCTTGTGATATTCAGCCAGTAGAAAACACCCGGGCAACAGCCGGGTATAATTTGGATTCATAGCGCTGTTTTTTTTTATTCCTTTTTTCACTTTTTAATGGGCAAAGAAACAGAATCTCTTTAAGATCACTGAGATTGTGTTCCATAGAAAAGCGTAATAGAACATTTTTTAGAAGCCTCTTAAAAAGCTTTTGAATGACTTTCTAAATAATCTGTGGATGTTGATAATGTGAAAACATTTTTTTAGGAGAAGTACCTATATAATATAAATGTAGGACTTCATTTTTTTAATTATCTGAGAAGAATAGTCAGTGAAACAGACTCACCCTGTCCTGGAACAATCACTGAATGTAAAGGGTTGAATAGGATTGTTTGTTTTGTAACAGCACTTATGCCCTGTACACACGATCGGATTTTCCGCCAACAAAACCATGGATTTTTTTCCGAAGGATGTTGGCTTAAACTTCTCTTGCATACACACAGCCACACAAATGTTGGCCCAAAATTCCAAACGTGAGAACGCGGTAACGTACAAGACGTACAACGAGCCAAGTAAAAGGAAGTTCAATAGCCAGTGCGGCTCCTTCTGCTTGATTCCGAGCATGTGTGAACTTTTGTGCGACGGACTTATGTACACACGATCCGAATTTCCGACAACAAAGTGAAGTTGGCGTAAAATATAGCCCGCAGGTGTGATTACTAAATCCATGCTGTTAAATGTTTAGTGTATTTTTATACTTGCACTATAAGTACCTGAAATAAGGAAGCAGAGATGGCCAGCATTGCAAGCCAGCCAGCTGCAGTGATGTCACATTCACATATTTTCAGGTCCTGAGAGCTTGGCTACTGGTAGGCAGAGCAGGAATATGACCTCATCAGTGTGCTGCTGCTAAATTCTCCAATCCAAAAGCTACAAGCAAGAAAGTGACAAGCCATGTTATTTTTTGCACTCCAGGCTATGTAGTATGGCAAGGGTTTGTCACAAGATTGGTTAAAGTGGGTAATACAAACTATAGCTGGTACAACAGTTGGAACATGCATTTCTGATGTGTATTTTGCTATTTTTCTGCAGTTTAGGTTAAGGCTGGATTCACACTCTTGTGATGTGTTGAGTATGAATGTGGTTTTTCGATAAGACATGGGCTACCTTATGCATCAAAGCACACCAAAAAGGTGCCTGTGCTTCTTCTTTTTTTTTTTTATAATTTGCTACAATGTGTTGTGGTGTTTTGCAAGTATAATATTGCAAGTGTCATGTACCTGGTGGAAATCGAGCTGGAGAGGGGGCTTCTCTTGCACCTCTTGCCCAACATCCCTGGTAGTGATAATAGGAGGTGTAAGGCCACAGAGTGGCACAAGAGCCGGTGTAGCAGGCAGCGGCAGCTGGTGTTTGTAGGTAGCAGATGACCGTAGATCACCAGACTGAAACCAGGAACTGGAACACGGTGACACTTGATCGGCAGACATGAGCGTAGCCAGGATACAAGCCAGAAGGTCATCAACAGCCAGGCAGCGAGGTACAGGAACATCAGCCAGAGGCAGAGTCAGGATACAAGCCGAGATCAGTACACAGTTGGGCAGCGAGATACAGGAGTGCAAGACAGGACCACAGTCAGAACACAAGCTTAGGTCACAGCGGGCAGGCAGAAATCCAAAGACAGGTCAGCAGCAAGCTGAGTCGTACACAGATATGCAGGTAAGGCTGGTCAATGTTCAGGTTAAGCAGGAACTAGCTGAAGACCACCCAGCAGTCCATTCATGTCATAGCACAGCTTAAATAGGTCATTTGGCACCAGTGCTAGTACAGGATGTGCTTGTGAGCATGCACGTGCGCATGTGTATACAATTTCTGCACACGCAAATACGCTTGCACAAGTTTGCCACTGCCCATTGTGCAATGAGCCTTTGCTCATATTTATGAGCATGTAATAGCCTTCTTGTTCCAACACGAACTGAGCTTCTCTTACAGCAAGTACCTTTTTAGTGAGTCGTGTTGCACCGATTAGTCCATAATGCATTAGTAAGGTGTGTTGTGGTGCCATCAAAAATAAACTTACATTATTAATGTGTGCATATTGCACATTTTTATGCAATGTGGTAACACGCTCGTTGCCACAGTGCAGGGGTGAACCCGGCCTTTAAAATTCCACAAAGAGACATTTTTAATCGGATAAATTCATGTCTTCTGATTAGTGTCTGTAAGATTTTTTATTGAATTTCTTTAATACATTTTAAATCCTCCCTACCCCAAAATACCCCCTTTTCCTGTCCAATTGTACAGGAAAGAAAACATAGTACAATTGGAGAAAGGACAGGCTGGGGGTTAAGCCTGGGGAGACACCCATATTTGACAGAAACTAAGAACTAAGAAAGGTCCTACGCCTTAACAAATGACAAATGTAAAATATGAGAGCAGTTAGGCAGGTGGTAAATGCATACTTTTGGAACTGACTAAATGTCCTGAAATCTATTTAAGCCCTCCTGATTGAGGTCAGGTGTGAAGCTGCTGCAATGTACAGTCCTGAGTATCTCATCAAATAACTGAGGTTGTAGATTTACTGTTACTTGTGCCCTGCATGGTAACATTACATGTTCTTTGATGTTTAAGGTGGGTTATTTCAGAGCAGGAGTTCACTAGGGTGCACAATTACAGTATACTGTTAACGATGCTTTTGTTCCTGAGAGGCTACAATCTCTTACTACTTCAAGGGGATCTCCAGAAACATAATAGAGTAAAGTTAAGATACCTATGTGAGCACTATTTCACATACTAAGCATTTAGCATTCTGTTCAGTCAGTTTTGCTATTGATACGTCGATAGGTGACACCACTATTTAGCTTCCAATGTCAACTCTCTATCTCCACCCTGATGGACCAGGATATAGTTGAGTCAACGTTTTCCCAATTTTTCATTCAGGACTGTTGTAGTTCACATATAAACTGCCTGCATCTCCCCTATTTTTCCAGCAACATCTGCAGATGTTCAGCAGCCACCTCCTCAATGCACTTTGTAAATTTGCAGTCAACATAAATGCTGCATAACATAGCTGCATTATGCAGTTCTACATAACATAAATTTAGCCTGAAGGTGACCATGTTGTGCTGTAAAACTGAAGGGAGGATTTTTAGACAGTGCTTGCCATTGTAAACAACATTTTATTCTGAAATTCTACATTTGCTTGAGTACATACAGAGAAGACAGGTTGTGAAACAAGCCTTCCCTTGAGAAAGGTTTGCAGTTTACAAAGCTTTCTGATATATTTTATTTGAAAAACATTGAATATTTGAGGCGTATCTATAGCCCAAACTTTTTTTTTAATATAGCAAAAATAAAAATATTACACCATTTACAATCTGCAGTAGCTAAAATTTCTATAAAATGTTATGCAATATGGTAACCTGGAAGCATTCTGTACACCGTGATTATAGCTGTATTAGTAGACTCTCAATGACACAGTTGAGTACTGTCTGTGATACTTTTTTATGTGCACTTACAGTTAGATTTTCATAAAAAGCTTTCTGGGTATCCCCCCTTCCTCTACGGTCCAAGGTCAAAGGTAAGAGGTAAACATCCTTGTCATTTAATTTGCTGATCGTGTACCATTGGGGACATTTTCTTTTATTTCCTCTGCTTGAGAAAAAGGACGATATTAGAGGAAATCTCTCAAAGTGAGGGGAATTCTCCACTCATAGAGTTGTCCCTGGATCAGGTGTCCCATTGGGAGACTTATCCTCACCTTTTGCTCTTGTGGCAGCTCTAAAATTTTGTAGTTTCCTTCACTTTCTGTCTTGGTAAATATGGTCACTGTTACAAACAGAGAGGTGAACCTCCACAGGGAGGACATAGACAGCCATGAAATCTTTACAGAGGGTCTACACCTTCCCTACCCTATCAAAACGATAAAATAAAAAAGATACAATTAAAGGGGCATTTATATGGTCCTTAAAAACCTGAGCATCTAAACTGCATCTAAACTGTGAAGCTGGGGGATGGGGATGTTGGGAGCATTTCATAAAAAAGTAAACAACTTGGTCTCCATGTTCATCTTTTTTGTGTTTTGTGATCTCTTTTTTTCTTCTTTTTTTTTTAACTTCGTTTTCCTTTGCATTGTCATTACCAGAAAATAATCCTTAATGACAATAGTCCGAGGTCAAAGAAGCAGAGCACTCAAAAAAAAAAATCCAAAAGTATAGAATGCACAGTATAATCTCATTGTTAATCTATGGGCACTCATCTATTTAGACAAACGAAATTTACATTGTAAAGTGTATAAAACATCATAACTTATTAAGAATGCCAGATTCTATCTTAATGATCTACCTAACATAACTCAAAAAAAAATTGTAGGAAAGGTAGAGGTGTGAAAAATACTAGTAGAGGTTTGAATGTAAATGTACAGAATATAAGAACATCACAGAACAGATGTGCAGTAAATGATGAAGTGTTGTCTACAGGATTATACTTAGATAATGGCATTGCTTCCTATAAAGGAGACCAGACCAGGACAAGCATTTGCCTTGAGCATCAGAGCTTAACAATGACCCAAGCATTCTTTGAAAGTTTTCTCTAAACATAAAAGTTGATGGCCTGGCTTTGGATGACTGCAGCAAACTAGATTTCTTCATTTAGCCCAGCTTGGGCCATAATATTCAATACAAATATCCAATAAGTTTCCCTTTGACATAATTTTAGAAAGCATTCTTTGTTTGCAAGGTTATGGGGAATGGCCTCTATCCCAAACAAAATGAGTGTATTGGTGAAGATATTATGATGTATAGAAAAATGTCTTGGGACACTATGGTGGAGGCTTCCCTGCTCAATTAAACATTTATGCTCCAAAAATTTTGCACGTATGGCCCTGATACTTCTTCTTACATAAGGTATATAAGAATGTAGGGGTAGATCATTGTACTAGTACTACCAATTGCATAGAGCAATTAAAAAAAACGTTGTATCGTATAAGATAAATAAATAAAAAAATATAAGCTTCTCATTTCATTTTCCTATATTAACGTGTAGCCCAGTCTGTAGCACTAACAGGAAAATGACTCACAGCTACAGGAGGGGACACTTATTGCAGAGCTGTGTACAATTAGTGTTGAGCCCAATGGGAAGGCAGTGTTGAGTGTTGAGCCCAAAAGGTAGGCACAATGGACATGAATTTCATGAATTGTAGGAGGTGCAGTTCTGACAGACTGAGCTGGTTTGGTAAGCTGGAAGGAGGAGACTACACATCCCATAAGGCACTGGAGCAAAGATGAGAGGTGGTTCCCTGCTGTTTTTCCCAAGCTGAGGACAAGTCTGAAGGCTGTTCTGAGAGGACTGAATGCACCTTTGGATACTAGCAGACCGCTCACTGCTGCACCTGAAAGGCACAGTGAGAGACATCTGGGGACATTGGAGAGAGAGATGTTGGTGGAGCCTGCTGCCTGCACATTAAACAGTGAAAAGAGAGAGATCATCTACTGACAGAGGAATTGGTAAGAAGCCACTGGCCAAACCCGCGTTACACGTTTACCAAAAAATAACAGTGTTTTCTTCAAGTAACACAGAGTCAGTGCCTGTATCAGTTCTTAAAAGGACATTAAAGGCTAAGTTCACCTTTGTTCACCTTTTTTTTCTAAATTCCAGCTCCCCTATGTACCATTATAGCTTTCCATTAATTCTACACAGGCTTACCTCACTCTCTTCATAGCTGTTTAAACATACTACTCGATTATTTCTGCCACACTTTCTGGTCAGATTTGATTTCATGACACAGGAAGGAGTTGACCAGCTGATCTTATTAGCACACACCCTGCATCATCTACCCTCAGCTGGTCAACTACTTCCTATGTCATGACCTAAAGTCTGTCAAAGTGGGTATAGCTCTCAGGTATTTTGGGTTGTTTTAGTTTGCTGGGATCAATAAGATATTTTATATTTCCTGCTCTCCTAAACACTACTTTTCTTTTGTTCGGAAGTACTTTTTCTGTTTTGAATCCTTTTGTAAAATAGGCCAGAACTCAAGAAAAGGGGACACACTCAGAGGTCCCTCCATTAAGGGCGCACGGGCACCGCCCCCCCATCCATACATCTGGCCCCTTTCAGGATGCCGGATGCATGGATTCTAATAGGGGGAGTGTTTTTTTGAAGCACTGATTAGAGCCAGAGACTCTTATAGGCTTCAAAATAGGGTGGGCTCGGGGCGCAGAGAATGTGAACGGAGCCCACCCAGGTGTGTTACAATATTGAAGCAATATTCACTATTTTAACACTGATCCTTCTCCCGGTCAATCAGGAAGTGGGTCATGAGACCCGTCACCTGATTGGCTGAAAGAACAGGCAATCTTATTGGATGCCTAGGAGGAGGGGAGGAGTCGCACAGCCGCAGCTATGGAGGAATGGATACAGGAGCCGCTGTCCACCGCCCGATGTTTGCCACCTGATGCCCGACACTGCCCAATGCCTGCCACCTGGATGGGGTAAGACAGCGAGCGGGCGGGGGGGCTTTGAGGTGCTGCCAGACGGTGGGAGGGTGGTTGTTTGCTGCCCCTCCCAAAAAAAAACACCAGTCGCTATTGGACACACCCTCAAAACATCTCACCTTGACAGCCTGTATGAAAGCAGGAGAAAACTGCACTGCTCCAAGTCTCGCGTATACTCCTCAGGTCCTCCACTGCTCTGGGTGCCAGCTTTTACAAGCTCATCCAGATCAGCAAATCTAGCAAATGAAAAAGACAAAGGACATAAGCCTGGTCAGGGTGAAATGCATTAGCAGGGTATGGCTTAGGGCATAGGAGTGGGTCACTTTTCAATGGTTTGCCAGTCTCCTGTAGTGGACAGATAAAGACCCCGGTGCTGGCCCCTGTCTCAATGTCAGGCTCCCCCTGGCTTCCAGGCTGTGTATAGGGCATTCTCCATCCAGAATACATGTGAGTGCATTTCCTATTTGTTTTTATCTTATCCAATGAAATGTTTTTTATTGTGCAAGATTGATGCACTTTCCAATTTTTCTTTTATATACAGTAAAAAAGAGGAGCCTGAGCAGTTGTGTAAGAATAAAAGTAAGGTTGGATGGAATTCAGCTCTAAAATTGTTCTGCCTATGAAGAGGACTAAACCTTTTGATGAGGAATGATGTTAGATATTTATCAAGTTTCATAAACATTATGACACTCTAAATTCTTCTATGAAGTTTGGTATTTTGCTGTTTCCTATAAGGCCTAATAGAGGAAACTAAAAGGAATCAGACAATTCCATTGTAAATGACAAGGCTTTTTGCTGCCTCCCAGGAGACAGAATTCTTGTCTTGTGTTATGTATTTTTCTGCAGCATTTATCTCTACTGCTGTAGCTTGTTAATGGTTCAGTTGCATTGTAGCCGCATACACAAATGGGGCAGGATGACCTGGAGATTGCAGATGGCATACAGATAAATAAGAATTTCACAATCTCGGTGGGTTTTCTCTTGAGTCATCCAAACAAAAGCAAAACACTTTTTGGTTATTTATGTGTTTTTTGTGTAGACTTGTTAATATGACTGAAGTGGAGAAAGGGAACTTGCTCCTCATTTTGAACATTTTAGTTGCTTGGCTATTATGCTGATCCGCTGCTTCAATGCTTATTAAATCCCAACTTCAGCTTTACAAAAAGGAAATATTCCATGTCCCACACTAAAATTTAAAAAAAACTTCCCCTGCAACATTCACTTTATCTCTGGCGCTGTCTCCGGACAACTCACTATTCTGTGACCCAACACCAGCACTTTTCTTGGTTGAATGACACCCAGTGATGTTCTACCCATCTCTGGTGAGCACTGGGTGTCAAGGACCCATCTTCTCAGGGGACATGTCATGGAAGGACCCTGGGTTCACAGAATACTGTAAAGTGATGCTCCAAGTCATTATGTTGCTCCACTCTCCATTGGAGTTACTAAAGGATCCATCACAGAAGGAAGATGATCTGTGACTTCACATGAACAGTCCAAAGATTAATTGAAAAAGGTATTATATTTTTATTTTTATTAAATGTGGTGAGGGGCGCTTTAAGTTGGGTTGATGGCTGGAACCTTGGGAAAAACCTATAGTTGGGCTTTAAAGTGAATGTAAAACCAAAACTTTTGTTTTTGCTTTGGATAGAGTTGGGAGGGGTTGGAATGGAACCTCTGTCAGGTTTCAACCTGATGAAAGTCCTCCAAAAAGTATTGAATGTTATAGAGTCTGATGGAGGCTACAGCTCTGGGACAGAGAGAAGTTTGGAGTCACAAGCCACCAGAGAAATGAGTATAATAGCTCTACTATTGCAGAGAACTTTTCCCTGAAAATTTTTAGGGGAGTGACTGGGTTTCTTTAATATAAGAATTTTTTAATTTGTAAAATAGTTGGATTGAAAATTGAAACACACTGAATCATTGTGGGAATCTCTGTAGTAATGTACCCCTTCTATATTGCAAGATTAATGGCTTCAAGATGGTTTGCTAATTCTAATAACTAATTCTAAGAGCTGTCCAGATGCAGTGTTTCAAGGAGCTTAACCCCTTCAGCCCCGGAAGATTTTACACCCTTCCTGACCAGAGCACTGCATCGATTTGACTGGCAATTGTGCGGCAGTGCAACGTTACACCAAAACAAAATTGACGTCCTTTTTTTTTCTGACAAATAGAGCTTTCTTTTGGTGGTATTTGATCACCTCTGCGGTTTTTACTTTTTGCGCTATAAACAAAAAAAGAAATAGGGGATAGATTTATGGCATTTTTATTATTAATTAATTTTTTTATTAGTAATGGCGGCGATCTGCATTTTTTTTATCATGGCTGTGATATTATGGCGGACACATCGGACACTTTTGACACTATTTTGGGACCATTGTCATTTATACAGCGATCAGTGCTATAAAAATGCACTGATTACTGTATAAATGACACTAGCAGGGAAGGGGTTAAACACTAGGGGGCGATCTAGGAGTTAAGTGTGTCCTAGGGAGTGATTCTAACTGTGGAGGGGATGGGCTACCATTGACATGACAGCGATCACTGCTCCAGATGACAGGGAGCAGTAGAACCCTGTCATGTCACTAGGCAGAACAGGGAAATGCCTTGCATCTCCCCGTTCTGCCACTCCATGACACAATCGCGGGACACCGGCAGACATCGAGTCCGCCGGACCCGTGGGCACGGATGCGCTTTACGAGCCGGGTGTGCGCGCCGTGTGCCCACTAGCCCACCAATTAAAGGGAACGTACAGGTACGCCCATTTGCCCACCACTGCCATTTTGTCAACGTATATCGGCGTGTAGCGGTCGGCAAGTGGTTAAAGAAGAAATAAAGCCAAAGCTCTTTTAGCCCTACTTCTCCTGGGGATCATAAGAGTGCACAATGTTCTGCGCTCCTGTGGCCCGTTTTTAGCCGATAGCAGGCTAAAGTCATTACTCAGCCGGTCCAGGGACTGGAGAGTTCCTTGGTCTTTATGGCAGTGTTTGGTTAGTGGTGCCTCTTATTTAGGTGTTGCAGCCTCCGGGGCCTTTCAAAAAGGTGTGTATATGTAATGAAAGATCATGTGACACTTAGATTGCACACAGGTGGACATCATTTTATTAATTATGTGACTTCTGAAGGTAATGGCTTCATAACAAAGGGGGTAAATACATACGTACATGCCAATTATCAGTTTTTTATTTCTGAAAAATAGTTTTATGTATATATTTTTCTAATCTTACTTCACCAACTTAGACTATTGTGTTCTGATCCATCACATATAATTCAGATTAAAAAAAAAAAAAAAAAAACTAAAGGCTGTAATGTGCGACCCGAACCAGGGGGGTGTTTGGCTCATCCCTAGTCATCACTTCTCAACTCGTCGATTTATTCAACCAAAATAGGATATCATATGAATAGATTATACTTTTTGTGTTCCATACATAGTAACTGCAATGTTTTAACTAACATCTAAATAACTAAGACTGACCAAACTCACCCTTGTCTTGTGTTGTACCCTCATCATCAAGAAACAGTAGGTCACTATCTAAAAAATACAATTTTCTTGATTTTCTATGTACAAATTGGCTGTTTACTTCATCTTTGAGGCTGTTTAAAACAACAGTACAAAGCAATTATCGGCATATTTTAAATTGCTTTCTGAAAAATAATGGTGACATAGTGGACCCTTGGGAGGCCAAGAAAATATGTGATGCTAAATACGTTTCAGCTATTTTTCAAATAGCTTACCATTTAGTGTCTTCAGGATAGTGACAATAAAACCTTATTAGTTTTCTGTAGAATTCACAGCAGTGAGCCAATCATGTACTTTACACTGTTCTGAATTTCCATTAAATTGCTGGGAAGAAGTAACAATGGCGAGCATGTTGTTTCTTGTTTGGTAAGTATTTCATTCAGTTAAAAATTATGGTTACTAAGGGTATATTTATAAAGCAGTGAATATGTTTTTCACTAAATAGTTGCTGATGGTAAATCAATCACTGTCATTTAAAAAACAGGTTCACCTGTGTTGGACCGAGCCTCTTTCTGAGATTTGTTGTTTACAAGTTAAAAACAGGTTTTTTTGCTAGAAAATTACTTAGAAACCCCAAACATTATACATTTTTTTTTCCGAACACCCTAGAGAATAAAATGGCGGTCGTTACAATACTTTCCGTCACACCGTATTTGCCCAGCGGTCTTACAAGCGCACTTTTTTTTGGAAAAAGTACACTTTTTTGAATTAAAAAATAACACAACAGTACAGTTAGCCCAATTTTTTTTTATATTGTGAAAGATAATGTTATGCCGAGTAAATTGATACCCAACATGTCACGCTTCAAAATTGCGCCCGCTCGTGGAATGGCAACAAACATTTACCCTTAAAAATCTCCATAGGCGACGTTTGAAAAATTCTACAGGTTGCATGTTTTAAGTGACAGAGGAGGTCTAAGGCTAGAATTATTGCTCGCACTCTACCGATCGTGGTGATACCTCACATATGTGGTTTGAACACTGCTTTCATATGCGGGCGCTACTTACATATGCGTTCGCTTCTGCATGCGAGCTCTTCGGGACGGGGCGCGTTTAAAAAAATTTTTTAATTTTACCTTTTATTTTTTATTTTTACACTGTTTTTTTTTTTTTTAAAAAATGTCACTTTTATTCCCATTACAAGGAATGTAAACATCCCTTGTACTAGAAAAAAGCATGACAAGGACCTCTTAAATATAAGATCTGGGGTCAAAAAGATCTCACATCTCATATTTACACTAAAATGCAATAAAAAATAAATAAATTGTCATTTAAAAAAATCAAAAAAATAAATTGGCCCTTTAAGAGCTATTGGCGGAAGTGACGTTTTGAGGTCGCTTCCGCCCTGCAGTCTCATGGAGACGGGCGGGGGCCATCTTCCCCTCACTCGTCTCCATGTCAGCCCAGGGGACAGACGCGATCACCTCCGCCGCTGCCGACAGCTCTGGTAAGCGGAGGAGGGCACCAGAGAGGGGGCCCCCCTCTCCAACCACCGATAAAAGTGATCTCACGGCGAATCTGCCGCAGAGACCACTTTTCTCTTGTAGCGGACCGCCCGCTGAAGATGGGGATACTAGGGTTATGGCAGCTAGCCATAACAACGATATCCTCCTTCAAACAAGCGGGCGGTCCTTAAGTGGTTAAGGTTCACCTGCAGCAAATGTTTAGTGAAAATCAGATTCACTGTGTTATACTGTAAATATGCCTTTAAGGGTCACTCTAGAACCACTAGTTACGATAAAATTAAGGCAGAACCAGGTAGAATAAAAATAAGTAAAAACGAATTAACAATATTTTATCAAGTTATACAGTTATTAACCACTTTTTGACCGCACTATAGCAGTTTTAGTGTGCTAGATCATGTATATATATATATGTGATCCTGCACTTCTGCCTGCAGGGGGCATGTGAGCGGCAACGAAGGGCCGCTTCTGCTGTGATTATTCACAGCAGAGGCCGATCTGCGGGTGGCGAGCACTCAGTGTCCGCCAGGATGCGCCGATCGTCGAGCAGAGGTTTAGAACAAAGCTCTGCCTATATAAACAAGGCAGAGTCCTGTTGTGACAGGGGGAAGGAATGGATTCTGTGTTCCTGCAAAGCAGGGAATAAAATCCGTCTCTTTCCTTTGTAAAAGCAGCACATATAGTAAATGCTAACACTGGTTAGGCACACAGTTAACCCTTTTATTGCCCTAGATGTTTAACCACTTGATGTCCGCCGGCACACGCCGATCGTCGGGCAGAGTCTCAGAACAGAGCACTGCCTATGTAAACAAGGCGGAGTTCCATTCTGACAGGAGGAAGGGATGGAATTTGTGTCCCTACAAAGCCGGGAATAAATTCCATCTCTTCCCCTAGCAATAGCACCTCCCACAGTATAGTAAAACACAGGCTGGGCACACAGTTAACCCTTTGATCACCCCTGATGTTTAACCCCTTCCCTGCCAGTGTCATTAACACAGTGACAGTGCATATTTTTAGCACCGATCAGTGTATTAGTGTCACTGGTCCCCAAAAAGTGTCAAAAATGTCAGTTAGTGTCCATTTGTCTGCTGCAATATCGCAGTCCTGCTATAAGTCGCTGATTGCCACCATAACTAGTATAACAAAAAAATTAAAATTTCAGTACATATCCCATAGTTTGTAGACGCTATAACATTCACGTAAAATCAATATACACCTATTGGGATTTTTTGTTTACCAAAAACATGTAGCAGAATACATATTGGCCTAAATTTATGAAGAAATGTGATTTTTTAAACTTTTTTATTGGATGTGTTTTGTAGCAGAAAGTAAAAAATATTTTTTTTTTTTTTTTTTAATTGTTGGCCTTTTTTTGTTTAAAAAAAAAATAAAAAAACGCAGTGGTGATCAAATACCACCAAAAGAAAGCTCTATTTGCGTGAAAAAGTGATATCAATTTGGGTACAGCATTGCATGACCGTGCAATTGTCAATTAAAGTAAAGCAGTGCCATATCGCAAAAAATGGCCTGGTCATGAAGGGGGGTAAACCTTCCGGAGGTCTAGCAAAGGGAAAGACACATACAGGAGAAACAGCTGCACACCCCAAAAC